>CP139504.1:407396542-408010472 GCA_021014915.2 Artemisia tridentata subsp. tridentata
TTTTTTCAAAGTTCTCCACCACCGGGTGCACCATTGCCATGTACCAACCCAAGAGTGTCATAAAATGAAACAACACCAGTACGTAGGTGAAGCTCAGCGAGACACCAGTGTTTATCAGGTTCATTCACGGGGAAATAAACCTAATATAGACAAAGGAATGACATATTTAATATGCATACACTTAAAATTATATTTAAAAAGGATTGTGGCAAACAAACCCTTTTTCAACATCTCGCCAACCCACAGGGTAGTTTGTTCCATCTGAATAATGACTGTACATCTGACCAGCCAAGATATGTCGGGCGAACAGAGAACCTGCCAAGGTCCAATCAGCATTGCTTGGTCTAAGTGACCAAAATAAGGTCAAACCATATATCCAAGTGCTGTGTACACAAAACAAAAATTATAAAACTTATAGTGGTTACTCAATCAAAAGTATATACAAATGTATTTGACCAGATAGTGATGAGGTTCCTTACATAGTCATACAGCCAACCGCCTTAAAAAATCTTCAAGACATGCCAACGCTAGCCAAAATTTCATATCAGAAACAATGTTACGACCGCCCCATGGAAACTTATAGCTTTTTGGTTTTTTTTGCTTTAAATAAACACGAAGCGAATCAGGCACAGACACCTTGTCCTTTTTCAATTTGGGATGTCGAGTCAGATCCTAAAATAAACAAATAAATGATTAACAATAAAAGAATCATAATATTGTTAATTTAAGAATAACAAATCAGACTACCTCAACAAAAGGATCTGGGTTGGCCGAATAGAACTCAGTAATTGACCGAGTTCTTGGGTTTCCAGATACGTCCTAAAAAAGACACATACCATATATTAGCATAGGCCAACCAGATAGTGATTTCAGTATCAATGTTTTACGGTGCTTTACATCTAAAATGACTATAGGCTCAATCAACTTCTTTCTGCAAGTAGCTGCTCTGGTCAGTCGTGCGGATTGGACGTTCTCTGAATTCAGAGATTCAAAAAACTTATCGTGCTTTGTTTTAAAAGGGCTTTAGCCACTAGAGCAACTTTAATGCGCATTCTTTCTCTTTTGGATTTTCTTCTTTTTACGTTCAGAAAAAACAGAGTGCAAGCAAGGTTTGTCATTGGGACCGACCACATTTGCAAACCCATGGTTGGTGAGTGTTTGTTGAAAGGGTGTTGTTTCGTCTTCCTGCATAGCATAGGTTGTAATAACACCGACCACAACACATAGAAAGGAACAATTATTAACCTTTTTAAATTTAAAGTAAACCAAGTACCATCAACATATGTCTGCAATGGGGTTGTTTGTTCTTTATGCACGAAAATAGCATTTGCATTCTCAACACCCTTACCATTTTCATTATCAAACGCTACTTCTTCTAACGAAACACTAGTCACATCCGCTCCGTCGTTATATAACTCATGACATCATCATACACCACCGGATGATACTGGTACAATAAAGATGTATAAATAAATAGGCAAACAAGGAAGGTTGTATTTTGCAAAAGTATTTTTTTCAAGATAACATACATCACCGTAGACGAAGGATGTTGTTTGATTAATGTCCTTCTCATGGGATGCCACAACTGGATTCGCAGGTTGATGATGATCAACAGTAGGGAAGTCAGGAGTAACCCCTAATTCACATGCTTTTACAAGAACGTCCATCCCACCCACCTGAGATTCGTTGTAGCCTTGCTGCCCAACATCCATGTCAATTTCCATGTGAGGGGCTGCAACACTGGTCGTAACACCAGTATCAGCCTCACAAGCTAATGGCGTGGCCTGTAGTTGACAAAATAATACAACATTTAATGAATTAAATGTAAGATTAAAGAGTAAACATTAACGGGGAAATGAGATACTTATAAACGTATGCCAAAAAAACACAAAGTAAAAGTAAACCTTTAA
This sequence comes from Artemisia tridentata subsp. tridentata, assembly GCA_021014915.2. Lineage (NCBI taxonomy): Eukaryota > Viridiplantae > Streptophyta > Magnoliopsida > Asterales > Asteraceae > Artemisia > Artemisia tridentata. The sequence continues at coordinate 407,398,453 of CP139504.1, forward strand.
ACAAACAGGATTGTCAACTTCCATTGGATGCGCATGATCGACATCATCATCAGCATGATCATCATCAACATCTCGGCGCGTAACACCATTATCAACATCATCTTCACAACGTGATGACGGGGTCTGTAGTTGACAAAATGAGATAAGGTTACTTAACGGGAATTGATCTTCGTATAATGTTAGGAGAATAAAACATATAAGGTGAATACAAACCATGTAAATATCAGGGTTGACATCAGACTTGACTGGAAAATCTGGATCATCGGTGTTTTCGTTAATAACTGTCTCTAACTCTGAAAATTTTGTTTTCACCTTCTGAAGCAGCTCGCGAATGTCTTGTTTAGGGACAGACGCTACGTGCTTCGCTATCAACGAAATATCAGTTTGCAAATCAAATATCTTGCCCAAAATAGGATTTGTTCCAAAATTCTTTTCATCTTGGCCTTCGCCTGATTGGACACCTTTGGCGTTTTCAACATTATTTTTATCTAAAGTTTCTAAACTTGGTGCTTCATGTTGATCGTCTGCGCTACCAGCTTGTTGGTGATCCTCTGATCTACGAAGTTGGTTGTCATCGTCTGCGCTATCAGGTTGGCGGTCATCCTCTGCGCTAGCAGGTTGGTGATCATCGTCTGCGCTATCCGGTTGTTGGTCTTCCTCTGCACTTGACAGGTCTGAATCAGACAAACCCTTTATAAAGGGGATGCTGGCAATACACCACGGTTGTCTCAATTCGCGTTTGGTGGCATAAAGTGCCTTAATAGGAACTGACTCCTAAAAAAACAAATAGTAAATAACTTTGTATGTGAACAAATTTAAATAAGGGTCCAACAAATTAGCCTTCAAAGATAGTGCGGTGCTTACCGGTCCAAATAGTGTTATATGGTCTGATCTTCGAAACTTTTGACATTTAGACCAAGCAAGACCTCGTGGAATGACGTTCGTGTCTTTCGCCCACCAGTTGCGGCTTTTAGGAAATGTCTCCAAAATCCATATCTGAAATATGTGGTTGTTTAAAATGTATATAATGTGGAAAAGAAAAATGCTCAAACTGCAGGTTATTACCGTGTTCAAAACTATATATTCAATATATATCTAATACAAAAAACCTAGTAATGGATAGAAAACAGATACAAACATTTTGTACACCGGATACATATATATAACAATAGTATTGAACTTTAGTACAGAGTAGAAAGTATGGCATACCTTGAAAGCCCAAGCAAAACCGTATAGATTGTATGTCGCATTATAATATGGGTTTTTTTCCAACTTCTCCAAATGTACTGGTCTGTGTCTCTCAACAACATTCACAGTCCTTTGATAAAATTTATGCCACATGTATTCACCCCAGGGAAAAACGTTCCAAGCATCAAAGTCCTCCACCAAAGACAGTATATGATTAGGGATACAATTCCTTTCTTCAATACCCATAAACACCAACATAGCAACTATCAAAAGACACAACCTAATAGCATCCTCATCCGAAAGAGCTAAGAACCTATTTTGGATCTTTAAGTAGTTTCAAACAATCACTGCCATATACAGTTTTTATACCATCTGTCTTTTTTTCTGGAAATACGCGGTCACGAAATGCATTTGCTTTATTTTCATTTTTACAAACTTTCCCAAATCGAAACCCGTTATTAAACAAAATTCCTTACGCCCGAACTCTAACAAATCATCCCCTATTTTTAACTGCAAATCATCCCCAATTTTGAACTGCAATGGTGGGGAATCGGACGATATGTTAGAAACTTTTACCTGATGTTGTAAAACAAAATGCATCAAAGGCAGTCATTATCGAAAAACCGAATATCCAACCACGGACCAAAGACTGTGTTTCTAAACAACCTTTCCCGCTTTTTATCCTTCGACAAAATTTCTTTGACTTCTGCAAGCAACTTCACTGTAGATCGAACAACGATTTAACAACGGTACAACTGAATCGGCATATCGAATTACAGGCTGTTAAGGAATTATAAATTTGTTACTTGTGTGATGCTTTTGTCTATGGAAAAGAAGCTGTTTGTGTATTGATGTGTTTTCTGTAATGAATTGTAATCGAATTACAGGCGATATATTTTAAAAAAAAACTACCTAATTTAAATGCACGCAAAATGACCAAAATATCCTTTTGTTCATGTATTTGTTGCCCAAAATTCAAAAGTTGCCCAAAATACAACAACAAGAAAGAAAATAAGCCTCCCCTTAGGCTTATACCAAAATCAAACAGATCAACCTTTGGTAGTGGCAATTTGATTTTTTGATAAATCTAACCAATTGTTCAGCTGTGGTCATATCATTCCCAACAGCCTTTTGCTGACCTTCAACTTACTTTTAAGCATTCTTTCCATCAGCTCTACAGACAAAGGATACTGAACATCCGCAAACATAAAAAAACACCTTATTAGAGATGGTTTCAAGGACATGAACATTAGAAGGAGAATACAACCTCCAACTATGAACTCTCCAAGACTGTTGATCAGACCAAACATTACAAGAACCTCCTCCCACTTGAGAATCCATTAAAACTTTCAAATCACCCCAAAGGTGAAGACCCAACCCAGAAGGCTTATTAGATTCATAATACTGTTCCACCATTCGATACAAGTTAATCAAATCTTTTTTGGTCACCAAATGCAGAATCTCCCGAAGAAAGATGAACTGTTTGATTTTGCCATCCAGTGTGAACAACATAATTTACTTCCCCTCCAGGTATAGTCACAACTTGCCAATGAGCAATATGACCACACAAAAGAGAGGAATAATCTTCAGATTCACTCTCTGAAGCCAACTGAATAAACTCCTCATCATCCATTTCTGCAATAGATTCAGCATAATGCTTCTTAGCATGACTCTTTTTTCTGGTGCTGGGAGTAGAAAGAGGATGACTGAAACTGAGCAGTTTTAGCAGTTTCAGGAGCAGCGGAAGCTTGGTGATCAGCAGGAATAGAAAACTTTTTTCTTGAGAGTGAGGAAGTATCAAGGACAGAGACATCACCAGAAAGGTCAGCAAATCAGTGACTTTAAATCTCTTGGAAGAAGGTTCTTCCAATGAAGATGAAGGCTTGGCTGGAAAATCTTTCATGATCCTGTCATAGTACCTGTCTAGGTCTTCATCTGACATATTCCTCACCTGAGCCATAGTCCACCCAGAAGAACAAAATTGAATACTCTGATTCTTGACAACTTGTCTCTTAACATTTCTCATTTTCTGCATATGTAAGAGGTTTATTCCTTTTATCCTTGGCTTTGAGTTCTGCAAGAGCCCTTGTCCTTTGCTTTGTCAATGCAGCCATTTGGGCAGGAAAATCATCATCTGAGATATCAATGCCCAAAATTTCCTTGGCCCAGGTTAGGATTGGCAGCCACTTGAGAAGAAAGATGCATCCAATCTGCTTCAGAATAATGTAAAGAAGCAGCAGCCAACTCTTTTTGTCTTTCTGGAGGCAAAGTGGTTGTAAAAGGTCTATCAGTCGTTGCTAAATATGCAGCATGAAGCTGCTTAGCCATGGCTTCCCCCATCATGTCATCTTCATGGTTTTTAAGCAACCTTTCTTGCTCAGCCCTTTCTTTATCAAGACCAAACCCCCAAGTTCATCCAGCATTGCAGGAGTAGGATCAGATACAGCAGGAATGGGAGTGTCACTTGCAGGGGCAATGGTAACATTACCAGTAGCAATGGAGGAGCTACCAGGTGGATCACTATGAGGCTTAGGATCAGCTTTATCAATTCCAGCTGGATCAATGACAGCAGGAATAGAATTGACCGTTAGGGGGAACGATAGTACTACCAGAAGCAATGATAGAACTATCAGCAGCAACACCAGTGGAAAGATGACCAACAGAAAGGTCTTGAGTACCAGAAGAAGTAGCAGCATCAACATGAACAGAAGAATCAGAAAGTAAGAGCTGCACTCCTAATACATCATCCACATCATACTTCTTCACTAGTCTCCTTTTGTACCTGCTCCTTGTACTAATGACTGGAGACTTGGCTGAAATTTCCGAACTTGCTTTGGCCAACAATTTTAGAGGGTCCAAATTCAAAGCAGCCTCACCCTCTTCTGAGTCAGAAAGCACAGCTTTTCTTTTCTTGGTCTTTAACTAGATCTTCCAAAGTTGCAACTCTATCAACCAACTTATGGATTGTATCATGAAAATTCTCTTTTGTTTCCTTCACTTCCTTTTTCCAAAGCAATCACCTTGTCTCCAAGCTCCTTTTCGGTGTCATGTAACGCAGACTCCAAATCTGCAATTTTCTGCTTATACCTGTCAACTACAGTTGACACAGAGGTGAGAGCATCAAGATTCTCAGCTGCACCAGTACCTGTGGGGGTGATGAGCTTCGTTGGATCTGGGTGGAGACACATGAGAATCTCCACCAATATTGGTTTCAAACTCAAAAGGCTGCCTAGATGGACTAGGATATGATACCCTGGATGAGGAAGGAACATCAACAGAAGGCATAACTGAGGGTGTTTGGTTGGTCAACATGAGGCCCTACAGGTTGGTCTGGACTATAGGCTCAACTGGGTCAATAGGTTCAGGTGAGGGCGCCCCGGGAGAGGGTGGTAACTGGGCTTCAGAAGCATTGGATGCACTTGCACCAGCAGCATCTGATGCCCCAGTACCAGCAGGAATGGGTGGATTAGCATCAGCAGCATTGACTACTGCATCACCAGCTGCATCAGCTGCACCACCAGCTGCATTAGCTGCTCCAGCAGGTTCACCAGGCAACATAGCTGGTAAAAGAGGCATATGGTCTCCCACAAATCTAGTCTTCATAGTTGCAAACAATTTAGCAGTCAACTTAGCCATGATCCTAGGTAAGGGGTCAGTGGTCTGAACACCTACAATGATTTGTAAGAATCTAGGGTACATGAGGAATTTGGTTTTAACATTATCTATATTCCTTATCATTCCCTCAAATATGTATTTAGACCAATTGAATACCCTCCCATCAGACAAACAAATAAGGGCAGAGGCAATGTGACTACCAAATTGATCCCACCCACCAGACTTTTTACTAAGGCATTGCAACAAAGTGTGAATAAGAAACCTCCATTGAGGTGAAACCTTCTTCTTTAGAAATGTAAAGTTACCAGCAATTGGATACCCTATTGCTTCCATCCCATCTAAAATCTGCTGCTCAGATAAGTCATACAGCCCATTCTCATCATTTAGCTGAAGATGAACTCGAATAGACTCCTCAGTAATAATGTGTTCTTGCCCATCAATCGTTGCAACTATCTCCTGAGGTCTTCCCACAATCGTTCGAACAACAGCAGTATCCCAAAATTGGCGCACCAGTGAGTCATATAACCCACCATTGGGCAATGAGTAATAGCAAACCTAAGAGAGGAACCTCTTAAGAAGGAAAGAATCTGATCATATCCTTCACTTCGATCAGAAGATTCAAGAAATCCAACTTTGTTGTGATCTTCTTTGTATTCAAGGGTTGCCATAGTGTTGAATCAGGGATTGAGATGTGCAAATAAGAAGGAATGAGATGTGCAATTGATTTGAGAGACTGAGGTTATTTTGGGAGAGGAATTTAATATTTAGTTCGTGAATACGGTTTCCAAATTTAGCAGCTTTAAATTCTAAATTTCTCGCGTAAACTTTGACCAATTTGAATTTAATTTATTCCCAAAATTAATCCCCCAAATTCTTAAACGTCCGCAGCAATGAAGTCAACCAGAGTACCTTTGACTAAAAAACACTACCAGCAGCAACGTTAAGTCAACCGGCAGCAATGAGATGGTCAATCGGCAGCAATGAATGATGTGTGACAAACGTCAAATCCCCAATTATATTTATTATTATATACAAAATATATATAAGCCACGTATAACATTGCTGGAGACATTCTATTGGTTGTGTGGATGTGGGCTAGTAGAAAATGTTTGGGCCGAAAGAAAAGGCTAAAGGGGCCTGTTTTGAAGGCAACATTTTTACTAATATTTTTTGCATATGTTTCCGAGTCCACCATCTATGTATTATATAGAGAATAAATAATTTTAAAAAAAAATGTATATAAATAAATAAATAAAAGGGCGCTCTGTATATCTCCATTTGATCGACACGTGGCTAAATAAATAAAAATAGGCAACTTTATAGTGTGTATCCCCTAAAAAATAGGCAACTTTATAAAAGGGATAAAAATCTAGGTACCGTGAATATAACACATGCCTTTATAAAATTGGGCAAAAAATTATATTGGCTTTCCAAAAAAAAAAAGTTATAGGCAGTTGAGCAAACTATCCACATTTGGAAATTTCAGTCGATACTCGCAACAAGTTGAACTTGGATAATTTGTGTACCTTTCCAAGACTTTGAAAAGACAAGACAATTCACTTAATGTCTAGTCCAACATGCAAGGTAGGCACGCCAGCTACAAGTTTAGGCACGTGGCCAGACGAATAAGAGTCAGGCAACGTCACTGTTCACACTGAAACTACAGTGTTTCCTCTTCTATAAAAGGTTTTTACAACGAATGAAGGCGCAACCAACCCCGCAAAAACAATAAGGACATCTAACACACACAATCACAACCGTTTAGAGAAGTTGAAGATGTTATCGTTCTTTTACGACTGGGTTCCTGAATAACAATATAAAGTTGCTTACCATATATTATAAAACCCCGGTCTTCACTCAATGACAAAACGTCATTTGCTAATGATCATCATTTACATACTCGTTTATTCAAGCATGTACTCACACATTAAGTGGGTTACCATGCAGCGTCAAGAGGGTCATCTCACGGCCCACACATGTTCTTAAATGACTACTAATAGCACTTAGTCGTTCTTAAATGACGACTAATAACTCTAAACCATAACGCTCACAATCTAAACTCCCATCCAGTGAAGTAGACTCCCGTTGGCCATCAAGGCTCTCGTTAGAAGAATCAAGGCTCTCGTTGGCATCAAAGTGGTATCACGAAAAGGGAGATGGATAAATGAGAAGAGCCCACGCTACTAGGGAGATACAGGGGCAATTCATTGCATAGAGTTAGGACCCGATAAAGCTAAAAAGGCTCCTACAACATCAAACAACAAATGATTAAAATGATGCCTTCAATTTTTTTGCAGGCCTGACATGGAAACTTGTAACCATACTAAGTGGTATATACACTTCTTTTAAGCGACTTCTCACCCAAAACACCACACTATTTTGTAGTGTAACTTTTTTATAAAACATTGTTGTGTACTTTATTTTTAATTTCGTAGGTTTTAATTTTTTTTTTTTTTGTTTTGTTCTTTTATTTATGTTATTTGTTGTGTATTTATTTTTAAAAATTCAACGTTTGCTTCCATTTTAATAAAAACGTTGGTAAACGATTGTTTGCAAAGTAGAAACAATAAATATATGAACTGTGTTGAGCATTTACAATGGCAAAAGTCTTTAATGACTTTTTGCATTTAATGCATTAAATGATGCTAATAAAAAGGTTTTTGCAAAAACCTATCACTCCAATGCAACAAATTACCCTATCACTTTTTGTATTTAATTATATTCCATATAAATTACCCTTATGTATTTATATTTTTACAAAATGATTTTCAAAAACATAAATCAATTTTTCATATCGTTGTGTATATATTTACTTTTAAAATTTGGCAAACTTATAAAAAACGTTATGCGGTATTTAAAAAATGGGCAACTTTAAAACGGGTAACTTTAAATGAAAGTTAATGGTCACTATATATTTTTTTTTTTATTTTTTTTTTATTATTTTTATTTAAAATTTTTTTTTGGGTTGTGAAATAAAATAAAGTTGAAGTACTTTTGTGTACTGTATGAAGCGCAACCTACATGGGAAAATTATGCATCGTTTTAAAAACTGGGCAACTTACAAAGGATGGTCAACTAAAACTGAGCATCATAAAAATGACTATACTAAATTGGGTAAATTGGTAGTGCTATGTCATAAACATTCTACTGCTGGTAGGCTAAATGTTCAACTGCTTGGTTTAGTTGTTACATGGCCGCCATAACCAATTTTGTTGCCATCACTCGAAAGAACAAACAATATGTTGTTTAAGTATCGACGTTTAATTGGTTTGTCTTTTTGTTGTACAATTCATGGATAAAACAATCAAAATTAATTGGACAACTTAAATAAATGGGCAACGTAAAATGGTGGTGGTTTTACAACTTGGGCAACTAATAATGGGCAACTAAATATGTGATGCTGCTGGTAGCTCTTCCATTGCTACTGGTAGTGACACCCTTGCTCCTCTGGACGTATTCTTGCTTGGGTTTTTTTATGTGATAGTCATGAAAAAGAAAATTAACAATTGGTAAAGGTACCTACTTTCTTTTGCAGGAAATTAAAAATAGTTACAATTAAGCTCCTTCGTTATGTCACGAATACATGTTATCTCCATTCAATTAGAAAGAAAAGTAGGCAACTTTCCCACTTTTATACACTAGTCATCATTTCCCCATAACTAATTACTAAATGCATACAAATTAAAGGAAACTGCAAAGTTAATACACTTATGGTAATCATATCCTATTTTTAATGATGTTGATGAGGTACAAATGAGACGGGAGCTTGAATCTGTTATCTTCACTTGTAAGTAGCTTTTCATTGCAAATCAACCGGATTTTAACCTAGCCGGCACGAATGTCCTTTGTCCTTCCGGGCAGGGCAGCAACAAGGATGAAAAATAAGGGATTTTTATCCTCTTCCCAACCATCTGTCCCCCTTTAATAGCCTCTGATGATCCACCATTTTTCCCTTCAAATATGGTTATTACTGAGACTAACCATATTACACCCTTGGATGTTCCACTCTCATAAACTTACATGGAACTAAGTTCCCAACAAGATTCCACCAGTATTTAACAACTGGTGGTGCTGAGGGGGAGTGAAGGAAAAGCTTGTGGATAGGCAGTTAGAGCAAATCCTCGCACCAGAAAGGTTGAATGTAACTTTCTCGTTTAAGGAGACACTCGACAACAACATGCAGGGGATTTTGATGTTAGGGTTTTGGTAGAGGATGATGGTTGTATGTTATTAGCCGTCATTTAAGAACGGCTAAAAGTTATTAGCAGTCATTTAAGAACGGATCTAGATCATAAGAATGATCCACCCTGTCTGAGACCATTTGTAGGGCCGCTTTAAACTTGTGCAACTGGTGAATTAACAAGATATACATGAACACGTGCCGTTTGGACATCGAAAAGACAACGACTCTATGATGCATGCTGGGAAAAATTACAAGGTTACTCCAGTGAGAGCCGATTGAAAGTTATTAGTAGGCTTGGGTTAATTTTGATGAGGATCGTAATAGGTTATGGATTTCAGACTTGTTACTCTCGTTGAATGCGCACGTTCTGCTTTGGTTGGAAGTGATTTATATAGCGATAAGATTACTGTTGCTTCACTTGTGTATAGTGATCTTATTTGAATTTTGAATTTTTTATGCTTAATTATATATCCACAATGGCATTATTTAATTAACAACAACAACAATAAATGATGAACTGAATAGTCCCTATGCAATCGTTTCGCTTCCCTTCTGAAAGGTTAAATTCATAATGATAAATAATAATAACACAATTTGTAAAAAGTTGGTGTTTTTACAAATGTATTTGTTTTTACCTTAGTTTCGGGTTGAACATATACAATGGTAGAAATTGATTTGAGAGACTGAGGTTATTTTGGGAGAGGAATTTTATATTTAGTTCGTGAATACGGTTTCCAAATTTAGCAGGTTTAAATTCTAAATTTCTCGCGTAAACTTTGACCAATTTGAATTTAATTTATTCCCAAAATTAATCCCCCAAATTGTTAAACGTCCGCAGCAATGAAGTCAACCAGAGTACCTTTGACTAAAAAACACTACCAGCAGCAACGTTAAGTCAACCGGCAGCAATGAGATGGTCAATCGGCAGCAATGAATGATGTGTGACAAGCGTCAAATCCCCAATTAACTCCCAAACCAACCCAACATTTAATTCCATTAACCTCCCCTTAAGGCTATATAATCCCTTGAAAAATCAATCACAAAGAGTTGCTTGCAAACGAACATTTCCTTTAATTTTCATTTTCCTTTAATGTTTATGTTTTTATTTATGAAGTAGGAAAGTTCCTTACTTTCATTTGTAAATGAATGGAGAGAACATGTATTCGTGATATAATGAAGGGGCTTAATTGTAACTATTTTTAATTTCCTACAAAAAAAAATTTGGAACCTTTCCTACTTTCTTTATTTATTTATTAACTTATTAATATTAATATTTTTCATGCCTTTTACAACAAAAAACCAACCAAGTAAACGTCCTTTGTTAAACCACCATACTTTGTGTGTAATGATGGTGGGTATAGGGTTTTGGTGTGTGGGTTTATTGGTTCCCGCGAAAGGAAGTACATATTCCTCACGTTGCGCCACGTGTTATAAAAGTAAATTTTGGATAGTGACTTGGTGAATAGTTGGGTCATGTCACGTTGGCCAACTTGTTATAAAGGCTGCTCCCTTCCTGTCCACTAATTTACAGCACAACACAGTTATAAAATTTGGGCAATTATTTATAAAATTTGGGCAACTGGTTATAAAATATGTGGAAGGTTAAAATAATAATAAAAAGTAATCATAACACCGTTCGTAAAGAGTAATTGTTTTTTCAAATGTATTTTTTTTCCCCTTTGTATGAATTGAACATATAAAATGGTAAAATGGCACCACCAATAACAGTAGAACAAGACAAGTTTCAAAGCGACCAATACAAACCTCAGCAGTAGAAAGTTTTTGTGCCTAGCAGCATAAAGTAGCGAATTAGCAGTTTCCAATTTTATAAAGTTGCCCAATTTTTTAAGTTGCTCACCTTTATATTATTGCCCATTAAAAATTTAAACGTTACCAGATTTTGCCATGTAGGTTGCGCTACAGCTCACACAAGTACATATACTTTACCCATTTTAAGTTGCCCATTTTTGTTGTTGCACATGTTGTAAGTTGCCCAATTTTGTTACCTAGTTATAATGCCTTTTTAAGTTTCCCAATTTTTGGGTTGCCCATCATTTAAGCTGCCCATTTTTTAGTTGCCCATCTTTTAAATATTGCCCATTTTCTTACGATATCTTTCAGCTTATAAATCTTCCCAATCTTGAATAGTGATTTATATAGCGATAAGAATACTGTTGCTTCACTTGGGAATAGTGATCTTATTCGATTTTTGAATTTTTTATTGTTAATTATATCTTAAAAATGTCATTATTTAATTAACAAGAACAACAATAATTGATGAACTGAATACTCCCTATGCATTATCATGTTAGATAGGTGTCATGTTATTGGCCATGTCCAAGCCAATTCTATGTTTTTGCAGATTTACATTATCATGTTTGTTATGTGTCTTATGGTTTCGTTACTGCGTTTGTAAGCTGTTTATGTTTGTGATACATATCAAAGACACTCAAAAAGTAAAAACATATAACACATTACACACTGAAAATGTTAATCATAAGATCCATTACATTTAATTAAATCGTTGATTTTACAAAAGGAACCCACCATAACCAGTTGATTTTACAAAATCACACTATTTCACGCGCTCATAAATCACACTAGTTCAAACTGTAGCAAATAGCAAAATGATTGATACGTAGCCAAATCAATTCTACAAAATATTTCATGCATCCTTATCATACACAATAACGAAAGATTACTACTTCCAAATTTAACACACTAAAGTCACCATATCATATGCTGGAATCTAACAATAAAACCTTCATGAAAGTTTCTTTATCTTTTCAAGGAATGCCGTTTTTTCGAATGTCCGCAACTGTGCTTCCTTGCAGTCAATTTCTAGTTTTATCTTCAAGGCGAGTTCCTTTTCTTGAACGGCATTGAAGAATGCTGCACTTTCCACGGCACCAGACTCTTATCGAATTTCAAGTCATTAATAATACCTTGCCTCTTCTCCATACTATCATTCAGATCTTTAATTACATCAAACAGTTTTCTTGCTATTTGAAAATCTCTTTTGGTCTCCTCTTGGATTACAATTAGCCACATGTCTGACATACGGTTAGAGCTTGCTGTCTTTGCTAGTTCTTCTAAAGTTGGCCGAATCCATATTTTATTACTTTAGTGGGTGATAGATAATAACGAATATATGTTATGTTGGTTAAGCGTGCCTTAAATACTTAAAAAAGTTAACCGTTACGGCTACTAATTACACTGAACAGTTGTATCGCATCACTACGGGTGTGAGTATTGTAAATTCATTGAACAGTGGTGCCCTTTAAAAAAACAAATAAACCATTACGGTTTTTAAATACTCTTGCTTGGTTTGTTGTTTTAAAACGCCATAAAAAAAATAACAATAAATATAAATAATAAGTAATTAAACAAATAAATACGTAAAAATTGAGGAAACTAAAATGTGAATACACTTATGGTAATCACATACTTTTAGTAATCACATAACTAGGTTGCCCTAAAAGAATGAAGTACGGAGTATTAATTAATTGGTTAAGGGTAAACTTGTCATTTGGCAACAAAGTAAGAGAGATAAAGTAGTGATAGTGATGTTTTCCTAAAAGAATGTGGCATTAATTTTGGGACGGAGGGAGTATTATGAGTAGACCCATGAAGTGGCATTAAATTAAAACGAACACTACATGGCAAAAATACCAAACGTTTAACAGAAAAGGGATGGGATATACTAACCCTCCCCCAAAATGTTAGCCGGACCCTCCCCTTTTTTTTTTTTTTTTTTTTTATTTATTTTTTTTTTTTGATTTTTATAATTTTGTTTATATGAAAAAGCTATAAACCTGAAAATGCGGAACAGAAAATATAAAGTTTAATAAGTCAAACGCTTAAAACTGTCAAAAATACGAAACAGAAACTGACAAAAACTGTGCTGTGCAGGGAAAAAATAGGGGACAAGTGGGGAGACAAAAGGCCTGCCACCCTTGTCCCCCCGTCCGGTTAACAGTCCCCGAAAGAAAATGGGCAACACTTAAAAGGTGGCCAACTTAAAGATTGGGCAAGTTTTTAATTGGGCAATTTAAAAAGGAATTACAACAACCTTTAAAAATGGGCAACTAAACAGATGTGCAACAAAAAAAATGGGCAACGTAATAAGGCATTTTATATCGCAACCTACATGGCAAAATTAGGCAATGTTTGAAAAAATGGGGAATTTTCAAATTATCGGCAACTTAATATTTGGCAAAATTTTAAACTTGTGTGTACTATAGAGCGACACTGCTGTAATTTGTCCCTTTACATCAGTTCCAAACCAGATAGAAGTTACCTACAGTCCAAGACGCATAACGAACACTACGTGTCAAATTTACGCAACGTATTAAGAAAATGGGCAATATTTAAAATATGGGCAACTAAAAAAATGTGCAACTTAAAAGGTGGGCAACTTAAACATGCATTACAACAAAGCCTTAAAAGATGCGCTACTAAATATGGGCAACTTAAATACATAGGCAACTTAAAAAAATAAAAATAAATAATAAGTAAATAAACACGTGAAAAAGAGATGAAAGTGACATGTTAATACACTTATAGTAATCACATAACTAGGTTGCCCAACGTCGATAAATATTTGCGCAAATTACCCAGCAAGGTTGACCAAAGTACCAAAAATAAACGGTGTAGTCTGTCGTTCAGAAGAATATGGGGTTCTCAAAGTACAAATAATAAATCTTGCTAGTACATATACTCAATCTAAAATGTACTACCAAAGTTGGTGAAACTTTTTTTTGCTGTATGGATCGATGTCTATTTACAGTATGTACTTTGTCCCTTTACCAAACTTGGTACGTAATTACGTATTTTCTAAAAGATTGTTGTGCACTTTATTTTTTATTTGGTATATTTGTAATTTTCTTATGTTTTGTTCATATTTTTATGTTACTGTGATATGGTTTTGTACTTACTAAAAGGTTGTTGTGCGTATTTGGTGACCTATTCTCTAAAAGATTGTTGCGTATTTATTTTTAAAAATACGACATTTTTCCATTTTAAAAGCCTTACAAGATTTGGCTTTTCAAAGTAGACACAATAAATAAAGTAGATGACACATATATATTGGATTCTAATTGCTTATGATTACACCTACAGGTAGAAGTGCCTGTGAACTGTAGAGCAACCTACGTGGCAAAATTGGGCAACGTTTACTAAAATTGGGCAATGTAAAAAAGATGGGCAACTTTATATTGATGCATCGTTGTGGCTAGACAACATGTCAGTATTTTAGTCGTCAGTCATTCAGAAGAATATATAGGAGTGTCATGAATTATGCCTAAAGAGATTCATGTATATCTCTTCACAGTTGTTGTTAGTATAAAAGAAACACCCGTCTATGAGTTATGTACACCTTTATCAATTTCAATATCAATTATCTTTAGTTTATATTCGATCCATAGAGGATCAAAACCTTCTTGTAGTTTATGCATGTATGGGTTGAATACTCTATGACAATCAACGTCGTATTTTGTTGTTTGCAATTACCTTATTTGTTATTACCAAATACTGTATAAAGATTTATAAAAATGGTTTTATTCCAACACTTTTAGCAAAAACTGCTTCAAGCAAGACGACATTGGAGTTCAATTGGGTTTTAATGAGCAAAGTAGTTTGGTACCCAAAAGGTGTATTTAAGTTGGCCAAAATAGTTATGGCATAACTATTGTTGCTCTATTGTTATTTTGGTACGTCGGTTGCAAACCATGACAAACATAAACAAGTTAAATAATACAACAGAATAAAAACATAACATAGTACAATTACTAAGTATCTGCTGAAATGATAAACCAGTACGATTACTATATAGTAGCCAATAATTTGAAGGTTACATGTTAACGAACGCCTTCCGTTGATGACAGTAACAAGGTTCCAAAGGCGAATGACACTAGACTTCGAAGCCATACTGAAAACTTGTCAAACGACGAATCTGGATCCATAACTTCATACCTTCTCAAACCGGAGGTAAACCTGTTCAGATAAATGTATGAAATTAGTGTTAACGTTTTAACATGTGTAAGTGTACTAGACAATATTTGTGAGTGTCAGTATATAATACGAATGCAATTGAATGATAGCTTAAAATGTAAACGTACTGTACAACGCACGGTCTGGGAGGCTTGCCAGAAGAAGAGATTCTTTGTAAGGAGCAATGTAGAATGAACCAGCATTTCCTTCAATTCCCAAACTAAAAAAGTGTCCAACCTGATGATCGTAGACAAAAATTGTGTTACCCAAAATGTTTCCGACATTGCCTTCCACTATTGGAGCTTGCCTACTTGTAAAGCCAACCAGCCTAATCGCCATGGGGGTAGGGATGCAGAATAGATTTGAAAATCGTGTTACGGATGCACCATCCACCTCCAAAAGCCATGCGCTGAACAGTGGGACCTCAGAATTCATGATCATACCAGAAAGCACAAGAGAGTTTCCTAGCTCGTGAACAGAAAAAGAAACTGGCATTACCACTTTCAAAAGAGAAGGAATCTCTATGACGTGAAATTGGCGGGTAATCATATCAAAAGAAATCAAAGTGTAATCCTTGTAGGGACCCCCCTTTGCACTATCTAACCTTTCAGTGCCACCCCAATAGATAAAACGACCGACAACTGCCTGACTTTTTCTTTTCAATCTTATTAGGGGACGTGGCAACTCAAAATCTTGGACACGTGACCAGGTCTTAGTGTTCAATGAAAAGACTGACACATACCAAAAACCAGTTTTGAAAACAGGATAAGATACCTTGACAATTGTCGGGTCTAGAGTGTCCGGACGGACACCAAAACCGAAAGCAATCTTTGAACATTCTATTTGGTTATTGTAAAAAGGGATGAATATGCAAACAGATTTTCTTATGGATGGGTTCCAAAGAACAGCCATCATGTTAGTACCATACATAAAGCACGTAAGGCCGCTAGAAGTGCCTAAAGGCATCATAAATGCAAGGTTTAGATGTGAATCATATAGGGAAATTGTTAAATTTTTAGCTACAGATGTCATAAAACCTGTATGACCCTGATCAAATGTTAGATTAAAAAGACACTCATCATTGGGACGAGCACCGTATGAAGTGATGAAGATTTGTGAATCTATGATTGCCTTCCATATCTTTGAAACACTACGTATCTGGAGTATACCTTTAAGTGGTACCCTATTCAAGATATCTATTTGAACATCCAAAGGTATGTTGTCAGACATAGTTTAAATAGTTTCGAGCAAATGGGTGGGCTATAGGTAGGATGTATAAAGTTGTTGTGTATGAGAAGGCAATGGCTAAAATGACACACATATATATTTGTCTCATTGATTATGATTGCACCTGTTAAGTGGCATTAAATTAATAATTTTAAAGCAGATGTACGAGTGTGTACTGTTGCGCAACCTAAATGGCATATTTAAAAAGATGGGCAACTTTAGAAAATAATTAAAAAAAAACAAAAAAAAAAAAAAAAAAAAAAAAAAAAAAAAAAAATTCGGGAATTTTTAAAAGGGAAAAAGTTATAAATACATAATGTACTTTTAAAAAAAACTCATTATGCTCTATGAACT
The DNA here is from genome assembly GCA_021014915.2 of Artemisia tridentata subsp. tridentata. Taxonomy (NCBI): domain Eukaryota; kingdom Viridiplantae; phylum Streptophyta; class Magnoliopsida; order Asterales; family Asteraceae; genus Artemisia; species Artemisia tridentata. The sequence goes on from CP139504.1 coordinate 407,415,011, forward strand.
ATACATATTGTCATTATACATAGCATTTGTTGCTATGTAAAATGACAATATGTATAGTTCAAGTTTTTTTTTTAAAGTACATTATGTATTTATAACTTTTTCCCATAGAGCATAATGAGTTTTTAAAAGTACAAAAATAAAAAATGCTATGTATAATGACAATATGTATAGTTCATAGAGCATAATGAGTTTTTTTTTAAAGTACATTATGTATTTATAACTTTTTCCCTTTTTAAAACATGGGCAACTTAAAAAGATTCTGCTGCTTCTAAAACTTTTTACAAATTTTCATGCTGTTTTGCAAATTTTTGTAAACTTGCTGCTTGGTTTGAAAGTTAAGGGACTGTTTTGTAACTTGGCGCCAATATAACCCGAATTAGAATCCGAACGGTAATAAATCACAATTGGATCACACAATTCACTTTGTGCGCACAAATTTCACTTTAATTCAAAGCCTAACACACCTGTTATCATCTGATTGCCGGTACCCCCAAATTGAAAACCCTAATAAACAATGGCGGAAAGGAAATACTCAAGCAGCCACAATCAGGTTGCATTTCTTGAAAAGGTCCCAGGAGCTGAAGCATTTGCTGACGTTATTGACTTTCTTAATGCTACTCACCTTAGGTATGCATTAACAGAAAATCCCACTATATACAAATCCCATATGGAACAGTTCTGGTCCACTGTTAGGACCCAAACAAAAAAAAATGGTGAACAGAATTTAATGGCTATGGTAGATGGCAAACGGATAATTATTTCTGAATCATATGTAAGAAAAGCTCTTAACTTTTTAGATGAAGAAGAGATAATTTGCCTTGAAAATGATGTAATTTTTAAAGAACTTGAGAATATGGGTTATGAGAAGAAAAAGGATGTTTTAACGTTTTATAAACCTCTTCTCTGCCCACACTGGAAATTTGTTATTCACACCATTCTCCATTGTCTGAGTCCTAAAACTACAGCGTGGAATGAGTTCAGTTCAAGGCAAGCATCTGCTATTATTTGTCTGGCCACAGGAAAACCCTTTAATTTTTCGGCTATGGTAATGGATGGCTTCAAAAATAATGTTTCAGGAGAACATTACATTTACCCTAGGTTTTTGCAATTGATTGTGAATAAGCAACTATCAAAGCCTAAGATTCATAAAAGGACCTACAGAACTCCTATGCTTAAAAGGAAATTATTTTCTTATTTGAAAAAAAGTGGAAAAGGCTTCTCTGGGACTATTACTCCATTGTTCCCACATATGTTGCAATTGGCTGCCAGTCAGGGTCAATGTGCTGAAATCACAACACCTACACATCCCACACCCACCTCTGAACACTCATCATCTCACCCTCATAATACCCAAACACCTAGGATTTCACTGAATAAGAACACAGATTTTCATCATACCAGTGTTAGGATAGATGCAGATGAGGCTGCCACAGGTGTGGGAGGTGGAATGATGGAAGGGGCTAACACTACTGATCCTGGCTTAGTAGGTGGGCAGGTAAGTGTTAACATAAGTAAGACCCTGAACATGGCAACACCAACTGTGCAAGGTTCTCATGAACCTGAATCAAATGATGAAAATCCCAGTCAAATGGCAAAAATGGGGAGCTCAGGTGATCAACCCAGGTTTCATACTGACTTTGAACCCAATGATTCAACTGTCAGGGAAGGTAATACATCTAGACGTGATGAGGGTAAGAATGCAACTGATGAATTGAGGGACGCCCAAAATGTACAAGATGACAATTCCAGTGATCAGCCTGACGGGGCAGAGAAGACTAGCCTTATGGAGGAATACATGACAAGATGTAGGACACTAGAATCACAAGTTTTTGATCTCACACAAACAGTCAAACAAATGAAGATGAGAATTAACCTTTTCAAGGGAAGGCAGAGGTCTAGAACAAGGGTATTCAAAAGGCTCAAGAAGGCTGGAACGGCACATAGGGTGAGCTCTCCTGAAGGTTGTCCTAGCAATGAGGGAAATGATCAGGTTGATATGGATGTGGATAGTGGTATTGGGGCTAATCTAAAGACTTCAAATGCTGAGCAGTTGGTTAAAGATTCTACTGATGAGGTAATTAAACCTACTGCTAGTACTAGAGATCCTAGTCCTAAGTTTGAACCTTCTACTGCTGAAGATGATGATGTTAGCTTGGCTCAGGTGGTCGTCCCACTAAATACTAGCAAATCATCAACACCAAAACAATCAACACCACCAACAGAATCACAATCACAAACACAACCTACATCAGCAGCTGAACAACAACCTCAACCACAACTCCAACCAACAACTAATCAGACAAATCCGTCACCGACACTTCCTAGAGCTCCCGACAAAGGAGTTAGCATAAGAGAACCTACTGCTGAACAGAAATCATCATCACCACAACAACAACATCCATCACCACAACCAAAACAATATGAACCTCAACATCAACCAAAATCAATATCACAAACTCAACCTATAACATCAAAACAAACAACTGCATCTACAACAAAACAACCAACTACAAAACCTGCAATTCCAAGGGTTCATGTCAACCGTGTAAGTATAACTATTAGAGAACCCACTCCATATACGAAACCCACACAACCACCTACATACACTGTGGAAGCCAAAGGAAAGATGATGGAAGAGTTAGAAAATGCTCATGATTCTGCATATGTCCCATACCATCGTTGGCCAAAAGAAATTCAAGCAGTACATCCAGAACGGGCTAAGTTTGAAGAAAGGTTCAATTCTAGGGATGATGTACAGGGTAAGTCTACAATTGGTGTCAAAGGATCTGGGAAAGGCAAAGAAATGATGGTGGAAGAGTCTGAAAAGGCACATGGTCATCTTTCGGCAGAAGAGATTAAGGATAAACCTGATGCAGACGAGGCTAACAAACCTAATGCTGAAGAAGTGGAGGAGGATAAGAAAAGTAAGGAAAAAGAGTCAAAGGCTAAGTCTACAATTGGTGTGAAAAGAACTGGGAGAAGAATGAAAACGATGGCCAGAAGGAAGAAGAGAACTAGGCGAGTGGTAGTGAGTAGTTCAGAAGGCATTGATGAAACAGGGTATAAAAAGAAAGAGACGGTTGATTTACAACTGGTGACCCAGGTTGTGTCTGATGATGATGCCCTGTTTGAGGATACTGCTCCTTCGGCAGTTAAATCTCCGGTTATTGGATGGAAAGCTGGTTATGATGGGAAAGTTCCTTGGTTTGAGATACGCAGAGTTGCTGGAAGAATGCAAAGGTTTAAAACAATTCCTCAAATGCTTAAACACATTGACCAAAAGGATTTGGTAAACCTGTCGGCATTAATGAAGAACAAGTATGGAAATGGAAAACCAACAGATGAGCTTGATAGAGTGCTTTGCGGATATCTGAAGACCATGTTTCAAGCTTCTGTCCAAGATAGTATGTTTGTACAAAAGGGTACAAGTACGTAGTGTTTGTTAAGTTGATTACCTTGAAGGTTTTTGTAACCCTGTTACTTCCAACATAACCGTATACATATATTGAAGTGTTTGTTGACATAATTCATTTGTTTACATAGTCTTCTTCTTACCATTGAACGATACATTCCGCATAGTGTTTAATATTGTGTCAATTCGATAACAGTTTGTTAGGAATTATTAGAATAATGTTTATTTTCATTGCTGCTGTTAGTGTAGTTTGATTCCTGCTGGCAGTGTTGGTTTCTGCCGGTCATGGTTCCTGCTAGTAGCATTGTTTAGTTTCTGCTGGCAGTGTTTGTTACTGCTGGTCATGGCGTATTTTTTGTATGTTTGTTAGAGTTATTTTAGGAACAGAAACATACGACATTGTGTTTTGCATCCAATTCCAAAGAAAATAGTTAATACAAGATCCATAGAGGATCAAAGTCTTTTAGTCATTGTCTTCTTCAACTCTTGTGTTTAGTATCCGCATAAGCACAAGTTTTATTATACAGAGATTCTCATAGTAGTTGGCTTGTGTTTAAATAAGCTATGTACAAGTTCTTTTGGCTCAAAGATCTATCAAGAGGCACGATCCTACACAGTTTCTACACATATTGTTTTACATTCATATCTAAGATAATTAACAAAGATCTATCAAGGGCTCATCTGGGATCAACACCAAATCACAAAGTTTTTTCTTGAATTAAACTATCTTATTCCTCATAGCTTGACACTGATCATAGATTCTTTGTAGTAAATCCTTAACCACATCCGATTGTTGTTCACACCTGAGTTTTGAGGTAAGCATCACCCTTAAGACTTCAAAACTCAGTGGATATTCCAATTCAGCTAACATGAAGATATATACTCCACTCTGTGTTGACAGATGATGCACATTGCAGGAACTATAAAACTCCCATGTCAGATATTCATGCAGTTGGTGAAATGCACTGATGCAGTAGGTGCTTGTATGTAGCATGAAATGCATGGGTGAATCCTACTGCTGGTGAAATTGAAGCTGCTGCTGTTCCTACCTAATTCAAATTGTTGGGTTACATGTTATTGACCGGTTACAAACAACAACGATTACTAGATAATAGTAAATTGTATTTTGGGTTACAGATTTTTAAATCAACTCTACTACCTTTCAAATACCATTAAACATTGTTTATTAACTCCTTGTGCTTCCACAAGTATTGAAGCATCCGCTCACGGTATGCTACAGCTGTTTGAAGCGGGTCATCTACTTCCAGTGGTTGGTTGTGGCACAATCGGTATAAAATAATACATACCCATACACCGCAATCGCCATATACGTCTGCTTGTTTCGGGACTGCAGGACACTGGTATGTTATTTTATATTCCTCGGCTGATATGCCCTTGCTCGCCAATATACCCTGCTGAACCAGATACATGGTAAGTTGTTTTGGCAACATTCTTTTCAAAGTTCTCCACCACCGTGCACCATTGCCATGTACCAACCCAAGAGTGTCATAAAATGAAACAACACCAGTACGTAGGTGAAGCTCAGCGAGACACCAGTGTTTATCAGGTTCATTCACGGGGAAATAAACCTAATATAGACAAAGGAATGTACATATTAATATGCATACACTTAAAATTATATTTAAAAAGGATTGTGGCAAACTAACCTTTTCAACATCTCGCCAAGCCACAGGGTAGCTTGTTCCATCTGAATAATGACTGTACATCTGACCAGCCAAGATATGTCGGGCGAACAGAGAACCTGCCAAGGTCCAATCAGCATTGCTTGGTCTAAGTGACCACATAAGGTCAAACCATATATCCAAGTGCTGTGTACACAAAACAAAAATTATAAAACTTATAGTGGTTACTCAATCAAAAGTATATACAAATGTATTTGACCAGATAGTGATGATGGTTCCTTACATAGTCATACAGCCAACCGCCTTTACAATCTTCAAGACATGCCAACGCTAGCCAAAATTTCATATCAGAAACAATGTTACGACCGCCCCATGGAAACTTATAGCTTTTTGGTTTATTTTGCTTTAAATAAACACGAAGCGAATCAGGAACAGACACCTTGTCCTTTTTCAATTTGGAATGTCGAGTCAGATCCTAAAATAAACAAATAAATGATTAACAATAAACGAATCATAATATTGTTAATTTAAGAATAACAAATCAGACTACCTCTACAAAAGGATCTGGGTTGGCCGAATAGAACTCAGTAATTGACCGAGTTCTTGGGTTTCCAGATACGTCCTGAAAAGACACATACCATATATTAGCATAGGCCAACCAGATAGTGATTTCAGTATCAATGTTTTACGGTGCTTTACATCTAAAATGACTATAGGCTCAATCAACTTCTTTCTGCAAGTAGCTGCTCTTGTCAGTAGTGCGGATTGGACGTTCTCTGAATTCAGAGATTCAATAAACTTATCGTGCCTTGATTTAAAGGCTTTAGCCACTAGAGCAACTTTATGCGCATTTTTTTTCTTTTGGATTTTCTTCTTTTTACGTTCAGAAAAAACAGAGTCCAAGCAAGGTTTGTCATTGGGACCGACCACCTTTGCAAACCCATGGTTGGTGAGTGTTTGTTGAAATGGTGTTGTTTGCTCTTCCTGCATAGCATAGGTTGTAATTAACACCGACCACAAGACATAGAAAGGAACAATTATTAACCTTTTTAAATTTAAACTAAACCAAGTACCTCAACATATGTCTGCAATGGGGTTGTTTGTTCTTTATGCACGCAAATAGCATTTGCATTCTCAACACCCTTACCATTTTCATTGTCAAACGGTACTTCTTCTAACGAAACACTAGTGACATCCGCTCCGTCGTTTATATAACTCATGACATCATCATACACCACCGGATGATACTGGTACAATAAAGATGTATAAATAAATAGGCAAACAAGGAAGGTTGTATTTTGCAAAAGTATTTTTTTCAAGATAACATACATCACCGTAGACGAAGGATGTTGTTTGATTAATGTCCTTCTCATGGGATGCCACAACTTGATTCGCAGGTTGATGATGATCAAGAGTAGGGAAGTCAGGAGTAACCCCTAATTCACATGCTTTTACAAGAACGTCCATCCCACCCACCTGAGATTCGTTGTAGCCTTGCTGCCCAACATCCATGTCAATTTCCATGTGATGGGCTGCAACACTGGTCGTAACACCAGTATCAGCCTCACAACCTAATGGCGTGGCCTGTAGTTGACAAAATAATACAACATTTAATGAATTAAATGTACGATTAAAGGGTAAACATTAACGGGGAAATGAGATACTTATAAACGTATGCCAAAAAAACACAAAGTAAAAGTAAACCTTTAAACAAACAGGATTGTCAACTTCCATTGGATGCGCATGATCGACATCATCATCAGCATGATCATCATCAACATCTCGGCGCGTAACACCATTATCAACATCATCTTCACAACGTGATGACGGGGTCTGTAGTTGACAAAATGAGATAAGTGTAATACTTAACGAGGAATTGATCTTCGTATAATGTTAGGAGAATAAAACATATAAGGTGAATACAAACCATGTAAATATCAGGGTTGACATCAGACTTGACTGGAAAATCTGGATCATCGGTGCTTTCGTTAATAACTGTCTCTAACTCTGAAAATTTTGTTTTCACCTTCTGAAGCAGCTCGCGAATGTCTTGTTTAGGGATAGACGCTACGTGCTTCGCTATCAACGAAATATCAATTTGCAAATCAAATATCTTGCCCAAAATAGGATTTGTTCCAAAATTCTTTTCATCTTGGCCTTCGCCTGATTGGACACCTTTTGCGTTTTCAACATTATTTTTATCTAAAGTTTCTAAACTTGGTGCTTCATGTTGATCGTCTGCGCTACCAGCTTGTTGGTGATCCTCTGATCTACGAAGTTGGTTGTCATCGTCTGCGCTATCAGGATGGCGGTCATCCTCTGCGCTAGCAGGTTGGTGATCATCGTCTGCGCTATCCGGTTGTTGGTCTTCCTCTGCACTTGACATGTCTGAATCAGACAAACCCTTTATAAAGGGGATGCTGGCAATACACCACGGTTGTCTCAATTCGCGTTTGGTGGCATAAAGTGCCTTAATAGGAACTGACTCCTAAAAAAACAAATAGCAAATAACTTTGTATGTGAACAAATTTAAATAAGGGTCCAACAAATTCGCCTTCAAAGATAGTGCGGTGCTTACCGATCCAAATAGTGTTTTACGGTCTGATCTTCGCAACTTTTGACATTTAGACCAAGCAAGACCTCGTGGAATGACGTTCGTGTCTTTCGCCCACCAGTTGCCGCTTTTAGGAAATGTCTCCAAAATCCATATCTGAAATATGTGGTTGTTTAAAATGTATATAATGTGGAAAAGAAAAATGTTCAAACTGCAGGTTATTACCGTGTTCAAAACTATATATTCAATATATATCTAATACAAAAAACCTAGTAATGGATAGAAAACAGATACAAACATTTTGTACACCGGATACATATATATAACAATAGTATTGAACTTTAGTACAGAGTAGAAAGTATGGCATACCTTGAAAGCCCAAGCAAAACCGTATAGATTGTATGTCGCATTATAATATGGGTTTTTTTTCCAACTTCTCCAAATGTACTGGTCTGTGTCTCTCAACAACATTCACAGTCCTTTGATAAAATTTATGCCACATGTATTCACCCCAGGGAAAAACGTTCCAAGCATCAAAGTCCTCCACCAAAGACAGTATATGATTAGGGATACAATTCCTTTCTTCAATACCCATAAACACCAACATAGCAACTATCAAAAGACACAACCTAATAGCATCCTCATCCGAAAGAGCTAAGAACCTATTTGGATCTTTAACTAGTTTCAAACAATCACTGCCATATACAGATTTTATACCATCTGTCTTTTTTTCTGGAAATACGCGGTCACGAAATGCATTTGTTTTCTTTTTTTTACAAACTTTCCCAAATCGAAACCCTGTTATTAAACAAAATTCCTTACGCCCGAACTCTAACAAATCATCCCCAATTTTGAACTGCAATGGTGGGGAATCGGACGATATGTTAGAAACTTTTACCTGATGTTGTAAAACAAAATGCATCAAAGGGCAGTCATTATCGCAAAACCGAATATCCAACCACGGACCAAAGACTGTGTTTCTAAACAACCTTTCCCGCTTTTTATCCTTCGACAAAATATCTTTGATTTCTGTAAGCAACTTCACTGTAGATCGAACAACGATTTTACAATGGTACAACCGAATCGGCATATCGAATTACAGGGTGTTAAGGAATTATGATTTGTTACTTGTGTGATGCTTTGTCTATGGAAAAGAAGCTGTTTGTGTATTGATGTGTTTTTCTGTAATGAATTGTAATCGAATTATCGAATTACAGGCTAATATATTTAAAAAAAAAACTGCCTAATTTTAATGCACGTAAAATGACCAAAATATCCTTTTCTTCATGTATTTGTTGCCCAAAATTCAAAAGTTGCCCAAAATACAATACATCCCTTATACATCGTAGCAACAGTTGTTGAGGTACTCTCGTCGGTGACGTGGCGTCCTGTGGTCCGTCGGATCAGTTGCCCTGGGCTAAGGGGGGAATTTTCTGTGAGCGGGCCGGATACTCTTAGCAGTTGGGCAATCGGGCTATTTTAGTAATTATCCCATGTTTAAATATGACATACTGACGACGCATAATCCAAATAAAAGCACAAAACTCGAAAGTTATTCACAAACCTGAGCTTCCATGGTACTAGCACCGAGATGAAGTGTAATAGTGACTTTTTCATGATTAACCAAAATGTTATCCTTCGGTGGTGGTTCTACAGTGTAAACATCAAGTGCGCCTGCAAGCACAATCCAGTTTAACGGATATCTATAACAGATAACAAGTAAAGGCAGAATTGTAAACCCATTTACTTATAAAACCCACTTTGGGTACGATTTATCTCAAACGAGTCAAATTAAAATGTCTAGGAAAAGAGCAGTGGGTCAAACAGGCCAAAATTAACACATTTACTTTTATAAAATTTAAGAAAATTGGCGATAAGTGTTAGTTAGCCCAAGCGGGCCGTTACCGGTTTTAACCAAGACTCATTTCGCCCCATTACCAAAATACCCCTATTGTCACCCCTAATTTGCAATAACTAATGCATAAAATACCCAATCTATTCAGACCAATGTTGCTGCAAAAATACCCATGCTCAAACAGAATGAGTTTGAGATGTGGAGGCTAAGGATAGAACAATATTTTCAAGTGCAAGACTATTCACTTTGGGAAATCAGTGAAGATGGAGACTCTTTCAAGCCTACCACCACTACATCAACTGTTGACGGCAAAGTGCTGACAACTCTGCAGATGAAGCCAAAATCTGCAGAAGAAAGAATACTGAGGAAAAATGACTTAAAGGCAAGAAGCATGCTGATGATGATCATTCCCAATGATCAACTTCTAAACTTCAGCAAGTTCAAAGATGCCAAGTCATTATTTGAAGCTATTTTTGCTAGATATGGTGGAAATGAAGCCACCAAGAAAACCCACAAGACACTGCTCAAGCAGCAGTTTGAAAACTTCTCCTCTACATACAATGAATCTCTTGACCATATGTTTAATAGGCTTCAGAATATTGTGAGCAAATTGCTATTCTTGGGGTTGAAATACCTCAAGAAGATTTGAACTCAAAATTTCTGAGAAGCCTACCAGAAGAGTGGGCTATGCATGTTGTTGTCTGGAAGAATAAGCCAGACCTTAATACAATGGAACTGATTGATTTGTATAGCAACTTTAAGATTGTGGAGCAAGATTTGAAGAAGAATGGAGGTACTAGTTCTAATATTGGGAACATGGCATTTATGTCAACTCCTAGTACCTCAAAATCAAGTGAAGAGGTGAAAGTTGTTGATGGTGTTGGTGCTGCTAGTTCATCAAGCAGTACCATGGGTATTTTAGATGAAAAGACTTGTTGTGCATTTATTACAAGTCAAAATAATGGGTCCATGCTCACCTATGAAGACCTCCAAGAGATCAATGATGATGATCTGGAGGAAATGGATCTAAAATGGCAAATTTCTCTTCTTAGCATGAGAGCCAAGAAGTTCTATCAAAGGACGGGGAAGAAGCTCGTAATCAGCAACACTGATGCTGCTGGTTTTGATAAGTCAAAGATAGAGTGCTATAACTGCCACATGATGGGTCACTTCTCAAGAGAATGTAGAAGACCAAGGCAGCAAGATAGTAAGAACAAAGGTTTTGGAAGCACATCCAAAACAAGGGAGGTTTCTGAGCCGAACTCAAAAGCTATGGTAGCTATTGATGGGCTAGGTTTTGATTGGAGTTTCATGGCTGATGAAGAAGAAGATTCTTCACAAATGGGACTCATGGCTTTTTCTACCACTGAGGTATAATCTCATAAAGCTTGTTCAAATGCTTGTACTGCTCTTAAAGAATTACAAACTTTAATCAAACATTATGATGACCAAAAGAAAGAGCTAAGCAGAACTTTTCAAGACTTAGTAGATTATAAGTGTGGATTAGCATCAATAGAAAAGCAGATCTTATACTACAAAGAAAATGAACTTGCTTTTTCTGATGACAAAGCTCTCCTAAGACAGGACATATTCTTTAAAGATGATGAAATTAAGCTTTTAAGAGAGGCTTTTGATAGGGTCAAAAAGGAAAATGGAAATATTCACTTGACTACACAGACACTAGAACATGCTTCTAAAGGTGTGACCAACATGATAGAATGCCAAGTGATAAATAGAGCTAAGTCAGGAGTAGGATATAAGAGTGTCCCACCTCCATACAGAGGTATCCCTAAACCCCCAGGGATTGACATAGAGAATTCAGGTGTCCCTGAATTTCAACAACCTGAGCTACAATATGGTGTACAACCAAAGACCAAGCTAGTTGTTGATGAATCTAAGAAAGTAGGTGAAAGTTTAAGTAAAACTTCACTTCCTGAGGACAATGTGTCCTCTAATAGAAGATCAGATAGTGTAGTCATTAAATACTGGGTATCTGATGATGAAGAAGATGAACAGGTTATGTCTAAACCTGAAGTAGTTAAGAAAGCAGGAACAAAGGTTCCTAAAGTGGTTAAAAAGGATTCTGTTAGGCCTAAATCAAACATTAAACATGTTAGGCAACCAGTTAAATATTGTGAACAATATAGATCCACTAGCAAGCCCGGAGGTAACCAAAGAAATTAGAATGGCCTCAAGTCTAACCAATTAGGTGATGACTTTTTCTTTTATAATAAAGCTTGTTACACATGTGGTAGTTTTGATCATCTTGCAGCTTTCTGTAACAAATGGGTATCTGGGTATGAAAACAATAGAGTGAATTTCAAAAGGCAAACTCCTCAAACTTACTTTCACTCTAAGTCTAAGAGAACAAAACCCAGAGCAGTTACCAAAGAAGTTTTTGCTGCTAGACCATTCATAACTGTTAACCCAAGACCAACAGTTAAAAATGCAAAATCTCTTTATACAAATGCATCAAAGACTGTTCAAAGGCCCATTCAAACAAAAGCAGTGGTCCCAAAACAAGTTTGGAAAATTAAGGGAACAATTACAAAGCTAGCAGTTTCTGCTGCTAAGCATGTAATTCATTCTGCTGCCAGGGAAAACAGGGCAAATGCTGTTAAGGCCTCAGCATGTTGGATTCTTAAATCCAATGTTGCATCAACTGTTCTTAAGAGATTAAATTTCATTGATGCAAGAGGCAGATCCAAGTCTGTAATGGCTTGGGTCCTCAAAAGAAACTGATACTTCTCATTTCTGTGCAGGAACATTCAATTGATAAACAAGAGGATCAAGAATACTCAGATAGTGGATGTTCAAGGCACATGATAGGGAACAAGTCTTATCTCTCAGATTTTCAATCAATAGATGGAGGCTATGTTACCTTTGAAGGAGGTGTTGGTGGTAAAATTTCCGGTAAAGGTACAATCAAAACTGGAAATTTAGATTTTGAAGATGTGTACTATGTACAAGAGCTAAATTATAATCTTTTTAGTGTCTCACAAATGTGTGACAAAAAGAACAAAGTTCTTTTCTGTGACACTGAATGTCTTGTACTTTCTCTTGATTTTAAGATGCCTGATGAAAGTCAAGTGCTTCTTAAAATTCCTAGAAAGGGCAATATGTACAGTGTAGACATGAAGAACATTGTTCCTAAAAAGACTTTAACTTGTCTTGTTGCAAAGGCCACATTGGATGAATCAATGTTATGGCATAGGAGGCTTGGTCATATTAACTTCAAAACCATAAATCAGATTGTTAAGAATGGTTTGATAAGAGGTTTACCTCAAAAACGATTTGAAAATGATCAAACATGCATTGCTTGTCTTAAAGGCAAACAACACAAAGCCACTTGTAAGCCCAAGATTTTTAACTCTATCAATCAATCATTGTTTATGCTTCATATGGATTTGTTTGGTCCTACAAATGTTAGAAGTATGCAACATAAGAGATATTGTCTAGTTATTACTGATGATTATAGTAAATTTTCATGGGTTTTCTTTTTAGCTACTAAGGATGAGACACCTAGCATCCTTAAGACTTTCATTACTGAGATAGAAAACCTAGTAGACAAAAGAGTAAAAGTCATTAGATGTGATAATGGGACAGAGTTCAAAAATAGAGTTATGGATGAATTCTGCAAAGAAAAGGGTATTAGGAGAGAATTTAGTGTTGCTAGAACTCCACAACAGAATGGAGTTGCTGAAAGGAAAAATAGAACACTAATAGAAGCTGCTAGAACTATGTTAGCTGATTCTAAGCTACTTATAACTTTTTGGGCTGAAGTAGACAACACTGCTTGCTATGTACAAAATAGAGTTTTAGTTGTTAAGCCTCACAATAAGACATCATACGAACTTTTTAGAGGTAGAACTCCTGCAATAGGATTTCTTAGACCTTTTGGATGTCATGTGACAATTCTCAATACCTTAGACCATCTTGGAAAGTTTGATGGCAAAGCAGATGAAGGTTTCTTAGTTGGATATTATCAAAATAGTAAAGCTTTTAGAGTATTCAACTTAAGCTCTAAGAAAGTAGAAGAAAACCTACATTTGGAATTTTTAGAGTATAAATCCAATGTAGTAGGTGAAGGTCCTAATTGGCTATTTGATCTAGAGTCATAAACCCATTCTATGAATTATGTGCCTGTTGTTGCAGAAACTAATGATTTTTCAGGTTCAAAAACAACAAAAGAGGCAGAGTTAGACAAGGAGACAAATCAAGATCATATATGGATGCCAATAAGTACCAGTGTGGTTTCAACTTCAACAAATGATGAATCTTCTTCTGATAAAGCTAAAGAAGATGTTGAAAGTGAACACAAGGAAGATGGAACAAAGGAACAACAAAATGTTTCTGCTGATGATAGTGCTGCTGAGACAGAGCATTCTACTGCTAGGCTTAATTTTACTGCTGCTAGGCCAAATGATACTACTGCTGGCCCTTCAGACTCAAATGAAGCAGATTTCTCAAATAATGAGGTAGATTTAAGCAACATCACACCTAACTATCAAGTTCCTTCAACCCCACACTCAAGGATTTACAAAGTCCACTCCCTAGAAAATGTGATTGGAGATGTACAATCAGGTGTGAAGACAAGAAAACAACTGATGTCTTCAGACTAACAAGGGCTTCTTGATGCCCTTTATGCTTAAAAGCAACATGAGTTTTCAAACTCTTGCTTGTTTGTATGTTTTCTCTCACAAGATGAACCAAAGAACATTCTGAAAGCCTTAGATGATTCAAGCTGGGTAGAAGCTATGCAAGAGGAGCTTCTTCAGTTCAAGATTCAGGAGGTATGGGTACTAGTTGATTTACCTAAGGATGCAAAGGTAATTGGCACTAGATGGGTTTTCAAGAATAAAAGGGATGAAAGGGGAATAGTGATTAGAAATAAGGCTAGATTAGTAGCCCAAGGGTAAAACAACAAGAAGGGATAGACTATGATGAAGTTTTTGCTCCAGTAGCAAGACTTGAGGCAATTAGGCTTTTCTTAGCTTATGATTCATTTTTAGGCTTCACTGTTTATCAAATGGATGTCAAGAGTGCATTTTTATATGGCACAATTGAAGAAGAGGTGTATGTCTCACAACCTCCAGGGTTCATTGATCCTGACCATCCAGATAAAGTGTATAGAGTAGTTAAGGCTCTTTATGGCCTTCATCAGGCACCTAGAGCATGGTATGAAACACTGGATTCCTATTTAAAAGAAAATGGATTTCAAAGAGGAAAGATTGATCAGACACTTTTCATCAAACAGCACAAGAAGGATCTTATGTTAGTGCAGGTGTATGTGGATGACATTATCTTTGGATCTACAAGGAAGGAGATGTGTTTGGAGTTCGAGAAGCTTATGCATGATAAGTTTCAGATGAGTTTCATGGGGGAACTTACATTCTTTTTGGGTTTGCAAGTTAAACAGTCATATGAAGGCATATTTATTAGTCAAGATAAATATGTTGCTGAGATACTCAGGAAGTTCAACTTTGCTGATTCAAAAATGGCAAGCACACCAATGGACTCTGAGAAGCCTCTTCCAAAAGATTTAGATGGAGAAAATGTGGATGTACACACATATAGATCTATGATAGGATCTTTGATGTATCTTACATCATCAAGACCTGACATCATGTTCTCTGTTTGTGTTTGTGCAAGATTTCAAGTAACTCCAAAGGTTTCTCATTTAACAGCAGTCAAGAGAATTTTTAGATATCTCAAGGGTCAACCTAGGTTGGGACTATGGTATTCTAGAGAATCACATTTTGACTTGGTAGCATTTTCGGATAGTGATTATGCTGGTGCTAGCTTGGACAGAAAGTCAACAACTGGAGGATGTCAATTCCTTGGGTGTAGACTTATCTCATGGCAGTGTAAGAAGCAAACAATTGTGGTTACTTCAACAACTGAAGCTGAATATGTAGCTGTTGCAAGTTGCTGTGCTCAAGTCTTATGGCTTCAAAACCAACTTCTTGACTATGGGTACAATTTCATGAACACTGTTATTCATATTGATAATAGTAGTACTATTTGCATAATTAAAAATCCAGTGCAACATTCTAAAACAAAACACATTGAAATTAGACATCACTTTATAAGAGACTGCAATGAGAAAATATTAATTCAGGTTCTTAAAATTGCTTCTGAATTCAACTTTGCAGATCTGCTAACAAAAGCTTTTGATGTTGGAAGGTTTCAGTACTTGGTAGCAAGTATTGGAATGCTTAATCCTCAATGATTTTAAACTTTGTGTTTTTGTAAATAAATGTTTGTTTGTGCTGCTGGCTTTAAAAGATACTACTGCTATTACAAAAGTTTGTGCTGCTAGTACAAATTTAAATTGTGTTATTCATACAGTTAGTCCTATGATTATTCTAATACAAGACAAGTACTTTGTACATTGTTCTTTTGGTTTTAGACTAACAATTTCAGGTATGATCATGTGAACACAAAGGATGTTTCAAGTGAAATGGAAGCAGCAGAATGATAATACTAGTTGCTGACATAATAGGTTCATGATAGAAAGAGTTTGGGAATTTCAAACCTCCTTAAAACTTCTTTCTTGAAACTTGATATGATGTTTCACATTGAATTGATGACTTAGTTGATCAGAAAGTAACTGATACAACTCACTTTCTATCATTTTATACTTAAAAGTATAATGAGCAAGTCTAAGGACATCTGATAGAAAGAACAGCTAGTAAAAGTGAATCTAACACTTGTGTTAGAGGCAACAATTACTATGAGCTGGAAACCCTGTCAAGAGAGCCTTTTGAATAGGTTTATCTTTACACAGGCAGTTATTTATGTAGGTCCTAGTTAATAACGTAACATAAGCTAATCACTAATAGATAAACCACGACTACTACTAAACAATAAGCTACGAATGAGATTAACAATAAGTAATGATATACGAGAGATTAGATAACAATAGAGAAGAGATTAAGAAGAAGAAGAGTCGGATGATTAACATTCACTAAATACTTTGACAGAGCTTTCGCAAGAGAATGAAAACCAACAAATAGAATGAGCTCCCTAACCCTCTATTTATAGGTGAGGATTAGGGCAACTCTTACAAGAAACTTTCTAGAAGGAATTACACATAAAAGGCCGGCCCATGGACTTCTAAAGGACCGGACCTATAATCACTAACATAAAGTCCATATCGAGCAACACTTTAGTGGAAATGAACAAGACTTGAAATATAAATAAAACGTGTTCCTAACAATCTCCCCCTAAGTCTTGGTCATCAATGTTGCTTGACGTCATCTTTGCTTCTTGGGCTTCAGATGTCTTCATAATCTTTGTTCTTTCGTTCTTGTTCTTGACATGATATGATATGGTACTAATCTGCCGTTCTCCAATGGTCTTTGATACTGGTGTCTTCACTTCTTCTCCACCATGCTCATATATCTTTTGACTTTTGCTCTGTTATTTGTTCTCACATCTTCAATCTTTAACTTGTGAAAGGTTGTAGTGCTTGAACTTTGACTTTTCATTAACATTTATTGAACATTTGTTATTTTTGAGTCTTTGTGAGAACATATCTTTGGAATATGAGCAAGGTGGAGTCTTGATGGTGATTGAACTCCAGGTCTTCAAGCTCCTCCTCCGCAGCAGCAGCAGCACGAACCAACCGGCACTTACAGATTTGGACTATGAGATCATCAACATCACAGTGTGAAGACTTTCTCTAATCCAAACCCAGGCCGTTCTGAACCGGATACCCCCAAAAGGGCTAACACAGACACACCGAAGTGCACCCACAATTCAGTGAGTCGCTGGAGATCACCCCACGACTGTAGACCATTTTGGAACAGACACTAAGCGTAACCCACAAGGAGTTACCGAAGTGACCTGCTGTCAGGGTTGTTTGATGTTACCCTGGCAGGATTTCCATTCTATCACTGAGAATCACAATTGTGAATTCTCTCAAGAATGTTCTTGGCAGATTGCTAGGATCTGCGAAGGACACTTTCCTAATTTACAACTGATGCCCATGATGTAGAACACCAGTGTAATTCTAAGTGTACCTAAGAGATCTTTGATGAATCTCATGGCTCTAGACTCAATTAGTGCACATTTGTTTGGTCGTCGGAGGCGTGGAGCAGATTGCCTCCTTTTCAATATCAACACTCTCGTAATGAGAGGTCGATAGATTATGAAGGGTTCTCCGTGTGAATGAAACAAATGACTTTTGAGAGACACTTGAGTGGCTTAGAAGGTTTAGTGTAGTGCGTCACTGGGTCCATGACGTCTTTTGTCTTCAATACCGGTGATGCTCAGTCAACCAGTAGATTATGAATTGAACCCGGTGTCTGCCCTAAGGTTGAACAAATGGAGGGCTATTTCTTTTCACCCTTTTCTTTGCTTTTCTTTTTAATTCTTCAACCCCTTCTTTCTCCTTTCATTCATTTTTCTCTTTTTTTGTATCATACCTAGGACTTTCTAGTTCTAAACTATGGGAATTTTCCTTGGGTAGACCCCTCCGGCTCTGGCGGATCATAGGACGGTTTTCCTAAACCTTAGTCACCTTATTACTCCATGACTATCCTATGTTGATGCCATTTACCAAAATCTTTGAAAAATCTCTCAAAATGTCGATGATTGTAAAAACATTTTATTGACACCTTGAGAGTTTTGTGTTTTTCAGAAGGACTCCCCCTTAACATGTGCTCATAAGTAATTAATTTGAAATTTGCACATGTCGGGAAGAGTGGGCACTTTTGAATTGATTGATTTTCAATGAATATGATCATCGCGAGACACGCTTACATCACTAGTAAACTAGCTTGAAATTATTACCCGTCCGGGACATGTCCTTTCGACTACTGACTTTTCCTACCGTCAATTCTGAGTCGAGCACTTATGAGATTCCAGCATTGAGACACCATATTTTAATCATATTTTACTTCTCCCCCTCAAAAATAGCATACTCATGATGTTTTTGAAAAACTTTTATGATTAAAATATGCTGTTTTTGAGTTTTAGGGAAGAATTTCAAGAACTTTTGTTTTTCAGAACAAAGATTATTTTTCAAATACTCCCCCTTGACGAGGGAATACTTGTTCTTATGAGCAGAATGTTTGAAAACTTAGAAAACATTCCGGTTTAATTCTGCTCATAAGAAAGAAGTTTTCGCTCCTTTGATCAGGATTGAGGCACTGAAGCGTACCTCAGGGTCCTTTATTTAGGGTCCGGGTTGTGCACTATTATGTGTACACAAGCCGTAATGTCACAGGCATATGGTAAGAATAATGAAATAAGAATTGATGAATTATGAACTCAAATGCTTACATCAACCTCCTTTGCTAAACTTTGTGAATTCTGGGTCCGTCCTTTGATATAGTCTGATAGGAAATGGTGGACGACCGCCAACATAACTCTCTAGTCTCCTAATCTGATCCCTCCGGTACAACCTTCTTTCAATCTTCAAAATGAACTGCATCACTTGTTTGAGCTCATTATGTGTCCACCTTGTTGACTTTTTCAACTCATGATCTCGAACTCGAAGAACTAACCCATCTCTAACGTTTTTCAGCGTATCGTCACAGAATTTATGAATCTCGTGAAATGACATGAAATGGTTTGTATGTGTTGCACTTCTGTAGACGAACCCAAAGACTGGGTATTTCTTCATGGTATATTGAGCATCGCGGTTGTTTTCCAAGAACATTATGGGCTCAACGAGATTCAACTTCTGCTGATAACTTTCCACTCCTAACTGAAGATCTTCTACTCGTTCTTTGATAATCGTTCTTCGGATGAAGTGGCAGATAGCCGCACTAAAAGCATACTGAAGATCGGTAGAGAGATGTTGCAGTTTTCCTTGTATTTTGATGAGGTACAAGTCTTCAATATCATTGAGACTCAAGTCAGGAAAATCTGCTTCTGAGAACGAGTAGATCTGGTTGTCATGTCGTCTGACGGTGATCTGAGATAAGAATGTGTAATCATACATCTTTGATCCTGAAACACTGATCACTGCCAAGATCCTGAGGTCACTGGAGACTTGTTCTCGAGACTTTTGGCTAAGTTTATACTTGTACCAGTTCTTCCTTTTATCATACCAGTGATGGATTCCTAATTCAGCATCATGATCATAGATCACTTGTTGTTTGATGAAGATCTTCTGGTGAATTGCAGTTTCCTCAATGGCAGGATTTTGGTAACTTGCTGCAGGAGTGAAGGTAATTGAAGTTGCATACTTCGTTTTGCTCGATGCTCCATGCATGAGTAGTTTAAGATCTTTGTTGAAAAAGAACTGGAAGGGGATTTCTGAAGTTCCATGAGGTTTTCTGATCACGGGTAGTGGCTTAGTCCAGTCTGTGATGTACGGATGGTTTTTGTTGTCACGGCCACCCACCCTGAGTATGTCTGGATTCGTCCAGTCAAACTCACTTGACATTGCGCGAGCAATGTTTTCAAGGTGATACTCAAGCTCAGCCGCATTTGCAGATTTGTCTTTAAGAAGAATGAAGGCATCATTTTTGATTCTACGAAGTTCTCTCTTTGTCATTTTCTTCACATTTAGAGTATGTTTGATTTTGTGTTTAAATTCAAACGTACTATCTTCAATTTTAGAAGCTTCGTCGTCTTGGATCTGAGCACTGGCAAGTTGATCAAACCATTCATTACCGTTCACATCTTCATCATCATCAAGCCATGTGATAACAGCTGGTTCTTTGGAGGTTTTCTTGCTGCTTGTAGGTTTTGATTTTGGTGGTGATGGTGGTGGTGATTGTGGCTAATCCTCTTGTGGTTGAAAAACTACGTTTTCTGTGGAGAAGTGCTCAAAATGATGCTCTGTTGCTATCGGACCAGATTCTGGATTCTTTGGAGGTTGAGAGGATGTTGTAGTTGTTCCGGTGGGCTCTGCAATGTGAATCCCAGATCCGCTACCAGTCTTTTGTTTCTTTGTAGTGGTGTCTGGATCTTGATCATCATCATCATGTTGACGCTTGCCTTTATCAGCTGCAGTCTTACATGATTCCATGTTGGCTCGAATAGCATCCAGGATGGGCATTTCAGTGTAGCTGAGGGTGGATTGTGCAAGCAATTTGGTGAAGAGGGCGTCTTGAAGTTCTTCAACTAAATATTCAAGAAGATGTTTCTGTTGGAGTGCTAGATCTTTGACCTTCTCATCTACTTTTGTGTTGATGTAAGCTTCAATATTTTCCTGAATATCTGGCAGAAACTTCTTGACATAATGTCTCGTGTTGGCTTTGACTTTATCGCCTACATCATAAGCTAGAAACTCATCCATTTTCAGCTTTGTTTGCTGCAGCTCTCCCATTTGTTGAGACAAATTCTTGACTATGGTTTGCATCTCAGCCAGTTGTGCACTTGTTTGGCTAACTTTCTTAGCTTGGGCGAGTTTAACTGCTTTCTTGAGTTTCTTTCCAGAAGGTGAGACAACCTCCACTCTAGTCACTCGAGCTATTCTTCTCACATTCTTACCTTTTATGGCTGATTTGATTTGTTCAGAAACTGTTGCTTTGGCTTTTGGTGATGGAGATCTTGTTGGTGATGGAGTAAGTGAAGGGATTGATGATTGTGAATTGGGAGGAGCAGAGTCCTTAGGAGATGAGGATGGTGGTGTTGGATTCTTGGGAGGTGACCCAGGAGGTGTTGTAGGATTTGGTGATGATATGGGAGGTCAGATGAAGGAACTGGTGGAGGGACTGATGGTGAGCGAATGTAGCTATCGGCTTCTTTATTTGCTTTTTCGTCTTCTTCCTTTTTCTTTAATGCTGCTGCATGCTCAGCCTCAAGTTTCTTTGCATCGTCATTAGTTTTCTCTCCAAATATTTCCCGTTCTTCTTCTACATTCCAGTCCATATCATCATTATAGTGTTGTTCCCCCTCCTGGTCATTGTTAAACATGGAATCTGAAATTTCTTTATCGGTTAAAACTATGTTACTATCTTGATCTTTCTCCTTTTCTGACGTTTGAGCTTCCAAGTCGGGTTGATTAACCGAGCTTGGTGGTTGAGAAATAACAGATTCAGTCATCTCGGGTTGAATAACCGTATCATGCTGAACTGTGGATGTAGCTGCACCTGACCCTCCGGGTTGATTAACCGGATCAGAGTGGATCAAGGCGGCTTCTTGAACAGTTCTTGATGCTCCAGCTCCTTTCTTTTCTTCATACTCCCTCATTTTCTCAATTGTCAATTTCGCCCTTCTGGCATCATCTTCCTTTGTTGACTTCATGCTTGCCTTCTTTGCATTAAGAAAATCAAGCTGATTTTGAAGTTCAATTTCTGCATCTGTCATTTTAACTGTAACTTCTTTCTCTGATTCTGATTCATCTGAGTCAGTTTCCTTTTCCTCATGTATCCCAACTTCTTCCACTCTGGGTTTTGGTTGAGTTGGCACTCTTATTTTGAGTGTTCTTGGATGTTTCTGTGGTTGTCTTGAAGCACTAGAGGCACTCCCAGTCCTACTGCTTTTAGAACGAGTTTTGGTAGAACCCGTTCCTTCACGATGCTTAGAGAACCCGACCTGGCCTTTGTCGTATGTGTTAGGAATTAAGCTTAAGAAGTTAAGACTGTTGGAGGTAACAGTTAGAACTGTTGAAAGAAGAAGTTAAGACTGCTGAAGAGTATTGAAGACAAGAGCAGTTAAGACTGCTGAGTATAGAAGTTCAGACGGTTTATGATTTATGTAAAGTAGATAATTATGGAAAATATATTGTGTATATCGTATAAGAATAGATTGATAGTTATCTTGTACAGGAATCCTTAGTCTATAAAAGGATTGCCTAGGTTAAGGTTTAAGATATACAATACGATAGAAAGAAGTGTGAGTTTATACGGATTATTAAGATTCAAGGTTGTAAACCCTAGTGATAGAAAGATCACTCGTATTATTTGCTAATAATATTGAATCGTTGGAAGTTATTTATTCTGTGTTCTTTGTTTATTCAATTCATACAAAACATATAAGATCTTCTAAGTACTAGCTAGTAAATTCCGTGTGCTAGACTAAGTATAATTCTTCGTATCACATCTAACACAAGGAGTGTGTGTAGATCCGGTCAAGTGGTATCAGAGACAGGTTGCTGATACATAGATTTAGAAGATCCGAAAAGAACAAAGATGGACATGGAAACAACACCATCCACAACCAACATTGCTGCTAAGCTTCCTATGCTTAAACCTAATGAGTTCGACATGTGGAGACTTCGTATAGAGCAGTTTTTCCAAGTGCAAGACTATGCACTATGGGAGATCATTGAAGATGGAAACTCGTTTACCCCTGTTGAAACAACAACTGTTGTTGAAGGTAAATCTGAGACTACAGTACAGACAAAGCCAATTTCTAATGAAGAGAAGGCAAGATACAAGAATGATCTTAAAGCTAGAAGTTTGCTTCTGATGACCATTCCTAATGATCAGTTGCTGAACTTTAGTAAGTTCAAGTGTGCTAAATCTCTTTTTGAAGCGATTGTTGCAAGATATGGTGGGAATGAAGCCACCAAGAAAACCCAGAAGACCCTTCTCAAGCATTAGTTTGAGAACTTTACTGCAACAAGCAATGAGTCATTGGATCATATGTTCAATAGGCTTCAAAAGTTGGTGAGCCAATTAGCTGTTTTAGGGATTGAGATGCCTCAGGAAGATCTCAACTCTAAGTTTCTAAGAAGTCTACCTTCTGAATGGGCTATGCATGTGGTAGTATGGAAAAACAAGCCTGATATAGATTCCATGAGCTTAATGGATCTATATAGCAACTTCAAGATAGTTGAACATGAGATAAAGAAGTCTGCTGGATCAAGTTCAAGCTCAAGCTCAGGGAATTTGGCCTTTGTATCAACTCCCAGTTCCTCAAATCCAGAAGAAGAAGTGTAAGTTGCTGGAACAGTTGGAACTGCTAGTGCAAATCTTGGTACTGCTAGCACCTCAAGCAGTACTAGTGGACTTTTGAATGATGATATTTATTGTGCATTCCTGACTACTCAGCACAATGGAAGTATGTTGACTCATTCAGATCTTCAAGAGATTGATGAAGATGATATTGAAGAGATGGATATTAAGTGGCAGCTCTCTCTTCTCAGTTTGAGAGCTAGAAGATTCTTGAAGAAGACTGGCAAGAAGATTGTCATAAACAGTAATGATGTTGCAGGGTATGACAAATCCAAGATTGAGTGCTACAATTGCCATAAGAAAGGTCATTACTCAAGGGAGTGCAGATTGCCAAGTCAACAAGATGGAAAGAGTAGAGCATATGGAAACAAGTCAAGAGTTGTGGAGGTTACTGATTTAAGCTCGAAAGCCATGGTTGCTATTGATGGCTTAGGATTTGACTGGAGCTATATTGCAGAGGAGGAAGTAGAAGCATCTACAGAGGTTGCTCTCATGGCATTTTCTGATTCTGAGGTACAAGTTTCAAAATGTTCTAAATCTTGTGAATCTTTAAAAGAATTAGAAACACTTAAAACTAAATATGAGAGTCAGTGGAAAGAATTAAGAGAAATTGCTTTTAACTTAGCAAATCATAAGAGAGCTTTAGCTGTGTTAGAGGAGAAAATTGTTCATTATCAAAATAATGAGTCTAAGTTTTCTGATGATATGATTATTGTTAAGAGAGACTTAATGTTTAGAGAGAATGAAATCACTGTTCTAAAACATGAGCTAGAACAGGTTAAGAAGGCTAAGGAGAACATTCAGATGAGTGTAGATACACTTGAATACACATCACAAGGTGTTAAAAAGATAATTGAGATTCAGATTCAGAATAAAGCTAAGTCAGGCCTAGGATATAAGTCAGTTCCACCTCCTTATAGAGGAATTCCATCACCTAAAGGTATAGACTTAGAACACACAGGACTGCCTGAATTTCAATTACCTGAACTTAACTATGGTCCTCAACCTAAGAAGGATGTAGTGGATAAACATGTGTTTGTAAGTGCAAGTGATAAATCACTATCTGAGGACAAGGTGTCTTCTGATAGGTCCTCACCTAAGGACTCAGATGCTCCAACAATTGAGGAATGGACTTCTGATGATGAGGATGATCAGGCTGTGGTTAAGCCTGTTAGTGCAAATGTGGAGGAACCAAAAGTTCTAAAGATGGTTAAACCTGAGACTGTTAGGCCTAGTTCAAATGCCAAACCTTTTAGACCAACAGTTAGGTATGCAGAGATGTATAGAACCACAAATAAGCCAAGAGGTAATCAGAGGAATTGGAATGACCTCAAATCCCATCAATTAGGAAAGGATTTCGTTTGCTATAGGAAAGCTTGTTACTCTTGTGGTAGTTTTGATCATCTTGCAGATTATTGTGATAAATGGGTATCTGGATATATAAATCATAGGTTGAGCATTGCAAAACCTCAATCTTTTCCTAGGAATGATAGGATGATACCTAGATCAGTTCTTTTAAGGTCTGGACCTAGAGCAGTTCCAACTGCTAGACCAGCAGTTCCAACTGCTAGACCAACAGTTCCAACTGTCAGACCTATGAGACCAATTCACCCAAGGCCACCAGTTCAAAATCAAATAAATGTTTTTAAACCATCTTACACAACTGGTAAAAGAACTTTTTATGAGAAAGCAGTGGTGAAAAACCAAGTTTGGAAACCTAAGGTAACAACTGCCAAGCCAGCAGTTCCAACTGCTAGCAGGGTAATTGGTACTAGTGTGAATAAAAACACTGCTAAGGGAAACATGGGAAATGGAGTGAATTCTTCAGCATGTTGGGTATGGAGACCAATTCAACCCAATGGTGCTAAGACTGTTTTGAAAAGAATAAATTATGTTGATGCTAGAGGAAAGCCTAAGTCTGATTTGGCTTGGGTTCCACAAGGAAATTAATTTTTCTTGTTATATGCATTGTTAGTCATGTGCTTGTTTTTGGAATTCTTTGTTTTTGGACTAACAATTGCAGAATTGGAGAGTAAACACCAAGGAATTATGAATGCTTGATGTTTTGGACTTAATGGTGTTCTGGAGATTAGTATATGATCCTTGCATACAACAAATGGTAATTGGTTTACCATGTCTTATCCACATAAGAACCAACTAGTCCAGAGCAAACGGTTTCTGGTAAAGACTAATCAAATCCGTTTATGGTTGACAGTTTACCAAAAATTTTATGGTTATCAGCTCACCATATCTAAATGTGAAGAGTTGGCTAGTCCAAAGCAAACGGCTATTGGTAAAGACATATCAAATCCGTTGATAGCTGATAGTTTGCTAAAAACTATGTATGAGCCATGTTATTTTAAAATTCTTAATTCACAAAATTGAGACGGCTCAATAAAAGTTTTCAACAGTTGAGACGGTTAGTACAAAATATTGGTACGGTTCAACTAGCCGTTATGACTGCGTGTCGGTAATTAATTTCAGAGTAAAAACTAGCCGTTGGCGGTTTGTTGAGATTTTTACTGGTTGAATTACGGATTTCAAGGGATCCTCTTATAGATATTTTTAACTTTTATTTTATTATATTCTTATACTAAAATAAATAGTTACCATATTTCTTAAGTCGGTCAACTTGTAACCCTAACTCTCTCCATAAACTCTCAATATTACTTTCATCTTCTATCTTTTCAAATACTCCCCCTTGACGAGGGAATACTTGTCCTTATGAGCAGAATGTTTGAAAACTTAGAAAATATTCTGGTTTAATTCTGCTCATAAGAAAGAAGTTTTCGCTCCTTTGATCAGGATTGAGGCACTGAAGCGTACCTCAGGGTCCTTTATTTAGGGTCCGGGTTGTGCACTATTATGTGTACACAAGCCGTAATGTCACAGGCATATGGTAAGAATAATGAAATAAGAATTGATGAATTATGAACTCAAATGCTTACATCAACCTCCTTTGCTAAACTTTGTGAATTCTGGGTCTGTCCTTTGATATAGTCTGATAGGAAATGGTGGACGACCGCCAACATAACTCTCTAGTCTCCTAATCTGATCCCTCCGGTACAACCTTCTTTCAATCTTCAAAATGAACTGCATCACTTGTTTGAGCTCATTATGTGTCCACCTTGTTGACTTTTTCAACTCATGATCTCGAACTCGAAGAACTAACCCATCTCTAACGTTTTTTCAGCGTATCGTCACAGAATTTATGAATCTCGTGAAATGACATGAAATGGTTTGTATGTGTTGCACTTCTGTAGACGAACCCAAAGACTGGGTATTTCTTCATGGTATATTGAGCATCGCGGTTGTTTTCCAAGAACATTATGGGCTCAACGAGATTCAACTTCTGCTGATAACTTTCCACTCCTAACTGAAGATCTTCTACTCGTTCTTTGATAATCGTTTTTCGGATGAAGTGGCAGATAGCCGAACTAAAAGCATACTGAAGATCGGTAGAGAGATGTTGCAGTTTTCCTTGTATTTTGATGAGGTACAAGTCTTCAATATCATTCAGACTCAAGTCAGGAAAATCTGCTTCTGAGAACGAGTAGATCTGGTTGTCATGTCGTCTGACGGTGATCTGAGATAAGAATGTGTAATCATACATCTTTGATCCTGAAACACTGATCACTGCCAAGATCCTGAGGTCACTGGAGACTTGTTCTCGAGACTTTTGGCTAAGTTTATACTTGTACCAGTTCTTCCTTTTATCATACCAGTGATGGATTCCTAATTCAGCATCATGATCATAGATCACTTGTTGTTTGATGAAGATCTTCTGGTGAATTGCAGTTTCCTCAATGGCAGGATTTTGGTAACTTGCTGCAGGAGTGAAGGTAATTGAAGTTGCATACTTCGTTTTGCTCGATGCTCCATGCATGAGTAGTTTAAGATCTTTGTTGAAAAAGAACTGGAAGGGGATTTCTGAAGTTCCATGAGGTTTTCTGATCACGGGTAGTGGCTTAGTCCAGTCTGTGATGTACGGATGGTTTTTGTTGTCACGGCCACCCACCCTGAGTATGTCTGGATTCGTCCAGTCAAACTCACTTGACATTGCGCGAGCAATGTTTTCAAGGTGATACTCAAGCTCAGCCGCATTTGCAGATTTGTCTTTAAGAAGAATGAAGGCATCATTTTTGATTCTACGAAGTTCTCTCTTTGTCATTTTCTTCACATTTAGAGTATGTTTGATTTTGTGTTTAAATTCAAACGTACTATCTTCAATTTTAGAAGCTTCGTCGTCTTGGATCTGAGCACTGGCAAGTTGATCAAACCATTCATTACCGTTCACATCTTCATCATCATCAAGCCATGTGATAACAGCTGGTTCTTTGGAGGTTTTCTTGCTGCTTGTAGGTTTTGATTTTGGTGGTGATGGTGGTGGTGATTGTGGCTAATCCTCTTGTGGTTGAAAAACTACGTTTTCTGTGGAGAAGTGCTCAAAATGATGCTCTGTTGCTATCGGACCAGATTCTGGATTCTTTGGAGGTTGAGAGGATGTTGTAGTTGTTCCGGTGGGCTCTGCAATGTGAATCCCAGATCCGCTACCAGTCTTTTGTTTCTTTGTAGTGGTGTCTGGATCTTGATCATCATCATCATGTTGACGCTTGCCTTTATCAGCTGCAGTCTTACATGATTCCATGTTGGCTCGAATAGCATCCAGGATGGGCATTTCAGTGTAGCTGAGGGTGGATTGTGCAAGCAATTTGGTGAAGAGGGCGTCTTGAAGTTCTTCAACTAAATATTCAAGAAGATGTTTCTGTTGGAGTGCTAGATCTTTGACCTTCTCATCTACTTTTGTGTTGATGTAAGCTTCAATATTTTCCTGAATATCTGGCAGAAACTTCTTGACATAATGTCTCGTGTTGGCTTTGACTTTATCGCCTACATCATAAGCTAGAAACTCATCCATTTTCAGCTTTGTTTGCTGCAGCTCTCCCATTTGTTGAGACAAATTCTTGACTATGGTTTGCATCTCAGCCAGTTGTGCACTTGTTTGGCTAACTTTCTTAGCTTGGGCGAGTTTAACTGCTTTCTTGAGTTTCTTTCCAGCAGGTGAGACAACCTCCACTCTAGTCACTCGAGCTATTCTTCTCACATTCTTACCTTTTATTGCTGATTTGATTTGTTCAGAAACTGTTGCTTTGGCTTTTGGTGATGGAGATCTTGTTGGTGATGGAGTAAGTGAAGGGATTGATGATTGTGAATTGGGAGGAGCAGAGTCCTTAGGAGATGAGGATGGTGGTGTTGGATTCTTGGGAGGTGACCCAGGAGGTGTTGTAGGATTTGGTGATGATATGGGAGGTCAGATGAAGGAACTGGTGGAGGGACTGATGGTGAGCGAATGTAGCTATCGGCTTCTTTATTTGCTTTTTCGTCTTCTTCCTTTTTCTTTAATGCTGCTGCATGCTCAGCCTCAAGTTTCTTTGCATCGTCATTAGTTTTCTCTCCAAATATTTCCCGTTCTTCTTCTACATTCCAGTCCATATCATCATTATAGTGTTGTTCCCCCTCCTGGTCATTGTTAAACATGGAATCTGAAATTTCTTTATCGGTTAAAACTATGTTACTATCTTGATCTTTCTCCTTTTCTGACGTTTGAGCTTCCAAGTCAGGTTGATTAACCGAGCTTGGTGGTTGAGAAATAACAGATTCAGTCATCTCGGGTTGAATAACCGTATCATGCTGAACTGTGGATGTAGCTGCACCTGACCCTCCGGGTTGATTAACCGGATCAGAGTGGATCAAGGCGGCTTCTTGAACAGTTCTTGATGCTCCAGCTCCTTTCTTTTCTTCATACTCCCTCATTTTCTCAATTGTCAATTTCGCCCTTCTGGCATCATCTTCCTTTGTTGACTTCATGCTTGCCTTCTTTGCATTAAGAAAATCAAGCTGATTTTGAAGTTCAATTTCTGCATCTGTCATTTTAACTGTAACTTCTTTCTCTGATTCTGATTCATCTGAGTCAGTTTCCTTTTCCTCATGTATCCCAACTTCTTCCACTCTGGGTTTTGGTTGAGTTGGCACTCTTATTTTGAGTGTTCTTGGATGTTTCTGTGGTTGTCTTGAAGCACTAGAGGCACTCCCAGTCCTACTGCTTTTAGAACGAGTTTTGGTAGAACCCGTTCCTTCACGATGCTTAGAGAACCCGACCTGGCCTTTGTCGTATGTGTTAGGAATTAAGCTTAAGAAGTTAAGACTATTGGAGGTAACAGTTAGAACTGTTGAAAGAAGAAGTTAAGACTGCTGAAGAGTATTGAAGACAAGAGCAGTTAAGACTGCTGAGTATAGAAGTTCAGACGGTTTATGATTTATGTAAAGTAGATAATTATGGAAAATATATTGTGTATATCGTATAAGAATAGATTGATAGTTATCTTGTACAGGAATCCTTAGTCTATAAAAGGATTGCCTAGGTTAAGGTTTAAGATATACAATACGATAGAAAGAAGTGTGAGTTTATACGGATTATTAAGATTCAAGGTTGTAAACCCTAGTGATAGAAAGATCACTCGTATTATTTGCTAATAATATTGAATCGTTGGAAGTTATTTATTCTGTGTTCTTTGTTTATTCAATTCATACAAAACATATAAGATCTTCTAAGTACTAGCTAGTAAATTCCGTGTGCTAGACTAAGTATAATTCTTCGTATCACATCTAACACAAGGAGTGTGTGTAGATCCGGTCAAGTGGTATCAGAGACAGGTTGCTAATACATAGATTTAGAAGATCCGAAAAGAACAAAGATGGACATGGAAACAACACCATCCACAACCAACATTGCTGCTAAGCTTCCTATGCTTAAACCTAATGAGTTCGACATGCGGAGACTTCGTATAGAGCAGTTTTTCCAAGTGCAAGACTATGCACTATGGGAGATCATTGAAGATGGAAACTCGTTTACCCCTGTTGAAACAACAACTGTTGTTGAAGGTAAATCTGAGACTACAGTACAGACAAAGCCAATTTCTAATGAAGAGAAGGCAAGATACAAGAATGATCTTAAAGCTAGAAGTTTGCTTCTGATGACCATTCCTAATGATCAGTTGCTGAACTTTAGTAAGTTCAAGTGTGCTAAATCTCTTTTTGAAGCGATTGTTGCAAGATATGGTGGGAATGAAGCCACCAAGAAAACCCAGAAGACCCTTCTCAAGCATTAGTTTGAGAACTTTACTGCAACAAGCAATGAGTCATTGGATCATATGTTCAATAGGCTTCAAAAGTTGGTGAGCCAATTAGCTGTTTTAGGGATTGAGATGCCTCAGGAAGATCTCAACTCTAAGTTTCTAAGAAGTCTACCTTCTGAATGGGCTATGCATGTGGTAGTATGGAAAAACAAGCCTGATATAGATTCCATGAGCTTAATGGATCTATATAGCAACTTCAAGATAGTTGAACATGAGATAAAGAAGTCTGCTGGATCAAGTTCAAGCTCAAGCTCAGGGAATTTGGCCTTTGTATCAACTCCCAGTTCCTCAAATCCAGAAGAAGAAGTGTAAGTTGCTGGAACAGTTGGAACTGCTAGTGCAAATCTTGGTACTGCTAGCACCTCAAGCAGTACTAGTGGACTTTTGAATGATGATATTTATTGTGCATTCCTGACTACTCAGCACAATGGAAGTATGTTGACTCATTCAGATCTTCAAGAGATTGATGAAGATGATATTGAAGAGATGGATATTAAGTGGCAGCTCTCTCTTCTCAGTTTGAGAGCTAGAAGATTCTTGAAGAAGACTGGCAAGAAGATTGTCATAAACAGTAATGATGTTGCAGGGTATGACAAATCCAAGATTGAGTGCTACAATTGCCATAAGAAAGGTCATTACTCAAGGGAGTGCAGATTGCCAAGTCAACAAGATGGAAAGAGTAGAGCATATGGAAACAAGTCAAGAGTTGTGGAGGTTACTGATTTAAGCTCGAAAGCCATGGTTGCTATTGATGGCTTAGGATTTGACTGGAGCTATATTGCAGAGGAGGAAGTAGAAGCATCTACAGAGGTTGCTCTCATGGCATTTTCTGATTCTGAGGTACAAGTTTCAAAATGTTCTAAATCTTGTGAATCTTTAAAAGAATTAGAAACACTTAAAACTAAATATGAGAGTCAGTGGAAAGAATTAAGAGAAATTGCTTTTAACTTAGCAAATCATAAGAGAGCTTTAGCTGTGTTAGAGGAGAAAATTGTTCATTATCAAAATAATGAGTCTAAGTTTTCTGATGATATGATTATTGTTAAGAGAGACTTAATGTTTAGAGAGAATGAAATCACTGTTCTAAAACATGAGCTAGAACAGGTTAAGAAGGCTAAGGAGAACATTCAGATGAGTGTAGATACACTTGAATACACATCACAAGGTGTTAAAAAGATAATTGAGATTCAGATTCAGAATAAAGCTAAGTCAGGCCTAGGATATAAGTCAGTTCCACCTCCTTATAGAGGAATTCCATCACCTAAAGGTATAGACTTAGAACACACAGGACTGCCTGAATTTCAATTACCTGAACTTAACTATGGTCCTCAACCTAAGAAGGATGTAGTGGATAAACATGTGTTTGTAAGTGCAAGTGATAAATCACTATCTGAGGACAAGGTGTCTTCTGATAGGTCCTCACCTAAGGACTCAGATGCTCCAACAATTGAGGAATGGACTTCTGATGATGAGGATGATCAGGCTGTGGTTAAGCCTGTTAGTGCAAATGTGGAGGAACCAAAAGTTCTAAAGATGGTTAAACCTGAGACTGTTAGGCCTAGTTCAAATACCAAACCTTTTAGACCAACAGTTAGGTATGCAGAGATGTATAGAACCACAAATAAGCCAAGAGGTAATCAGAGGAATTGGAATGACCTCAAATCCCATCAATTAGGAAAGGATTTCGTTTGCTATAGGAAAGCTTGTTACTCTTGTGGTAGTTTTGATCATCTTGCAGATTATTGTGATAAATGGGTATCTGGATATATAAATCATAGGTTGAGCATTGCAAAACCTCAATCTTTTCCTAGGAATGATAGGATGATACCTAGATCAGTTCTTTTAAGGTCTGGACCTAGAGCAGTTCCAACTGCTAGACCAGCAGTTCCAACTGCTAGACCAACAGTTCCAACTGTCAGACCTATGAGACCAATTCACCCAAGGCCACCAGTTCAAAATCAAATAAATGTTTTTAAACCATCTTACACAACTGGTAAAAGAACTTTTTATGAGAAAGCAGTGGTGAAAAACCAAGTTTGGAAACCTAAGGTAACAACTGCCAAGCCAGCAGTTCCAACTGCTAGCAGGGTAATTGGTACTAGTGTGAATAAAAACACTGCTAAGGGAAACATGGGAAATGGAGTGAATTCTTCAGCATGTTGGGTATGGAGACCAATTCAACCCAATGGTGCTAAGACTGTTTTGAAAAGAATAAATTATGTTGATGCTAGAGGAAAGCCTAAGTCTGATTTGGCTTGGGTTCCACAAGGAAATTAATTTTTCTTGTTATATGCATTGTTAGTCATGTGCTTGTTTTTGGAATTCTTTGTTTTTGGACTAACAATTGCAGAATTGGAGAGTAAACACCAAGGAATTATGAATGCTTGATGTTTTGGACTTAATGGTGTTCTGGAGATTAGTATATGATCCTTGCATACAACAAATGGTAATTGGTTTACCATGTCTTATCCACATAAGAACCAACTAGTCCAGAGCAAACGGTTTCTGGTAAAGACTAATCAAATCCGTTTATGGTTGACAGTTTACCAAAAATTTTATGGTTATCAGCTCACCATATCTAAATGTGAAGAGTTGGCTAGTCCAAAGCAAACGGCTATTGGTAAAGACATATCAAATCCGTTGATAGCTGATAGTTTGCTAAAAACTATGTATGAGCCATGTTATTTTAAAATTCTTAATTCACAAAATTGAGACGGCTCAATAAAAGTTTTCAACAGTTGAGACGGTTAGTACAAAATATTGGTACGGTTCAACTAGCCGTTATGACTGCGTGTCGGTAATTAATTTCAGAGTAAAAACTAGCCGTTGGCGGTTTGTTGAGATTTTTACTGGTTGAATTACGGATTTCAAGGGATCCTCTTATAGATATTTTTAACTTTTATTTTATTATATTCTTATACTAAAATAAATAGTTACCATATTTCTTAAGTCGGTCAACTTGTAACCCTAACTCTCTCCATAAACTCTCAATATTACTTTCATCTTCTATCTTTTCACTCACCATTATTACTATTCACGGCTGTTAACTAACATTTTTTATTAAGAATGGCAAGTTTGGATTTTGCTAAGCGTCACAACCAGGTTGCGTTTTTAGAGAAAACAGAGCAAGGAGATGGGCCAAAATTTTATGAGGTTGTGGACTTTCTCAACCACTCTCATATAAGGTATGCTCTAACTGTTTCTCCTACTCTTTATGTTTCGCACATCACACAGTTCTGGCAGAATTCATCTATCTTGACACGTGATGATGGAAACTTAGAAATTCATACTAAAGTAGATGGCATTAAATTTGTTGTTACCGAGTCTATACTTAGGAGACATCTTAAATTAAATGACTCAAATGGTATCGACACCATGCTAAATACTGAAATTTGGGAAGAACTTGAAAAAAATGGGGTATAATACATCTGAACATAAATTGACTTTTCAAAAGGCATGTTTTTCACCCCAATGGAGATTTTTGATACATACTCTTCTATTATGTTTAAGTAATAAAAAGACTGCTTGGGAACAATTCAGTAGCAATATTGCTATTGTTCTCATTTGCTTGTCTACAAACAGAGTTTTTAACTGGTCAAAATATATTTTTGAGGGTATGGCATCAAATGTTGATAGTAAAACAAAGTTTTTAATGTATCACAGGTTTGTTCAAACAATTTTGAATAAAAAGAAAAACCTGCTTACAGAACCAACTGAAAATTTTCCTACGCCTAGTCTACAATCAAGGGTTTTTCAAAATATGACTATGGCTAGTAAACTTTTTCAAGGGGAACCAGTTCCATTATTTCCTCAAATGATTCAAACTGAGTTGGGTGAAGGTTCAGCAGTTCCAACTGATCCCCATCACACATCCACTCAAGACTTTGAAACAACCCAACAACCACCCATCACTTATAGGAGAAGGTCTAAACCTAGTCTAACTAGGGTTGTGACTGAATCCTTGCCCAAAGATTCACCTCTCATAGCAGGTAATACAGCTAGAAGTGATGAGGGTAGTTCTTCACAAACTGAATTGACGGCTTTATGTACCAAGTTAGTAGCCCAGGTTGACAATTTGGAGAAGGAGCTAAAGCAAACCAAGGAGGAATTTAAAGCTCACAAGGAGACTTTTGCCAGAGTTTATACAAAGCTAACAAAAAGGGTGAAGAAACTTGAAGAACAGTTGAACAAGAGAAAGAGGGCAAGAGTGATAGTGGATGATGATTCTGATGATGATGATTCAGATGGTTCGAACGGGGATGATGAAAATTCTTCCAAACAGGGGAGGAAGTTTGGTAAAGAAAGGAAATTTGAAGATAGATCAGGATCTCAGAGGAGGTATGAAGAAGGTTCTGAACAAGAAAAAGGTTATGATAAAGGTTTAGGTTCTGGTAATATTCATGAAGTTTCAGCTGAAGCAGTTCCATATGAAGAAGCAGTTCAAACTGCTGAGTCAAAACAACAAGCAGTTCCAACTGAAGAAACTTCTGCTGAACAAGAATATGAAAGGAGAAGAGCAAATAAAGGAAAGAAACCTATGACATCTGAAGAAGTGGTTGCTATTCCATCCCCTCATTCTACCATCAGTAAACACTTCCCAGTCAATTATTGGATGTTTGACCTGCAAAGGTTTAATGTAAGAATACTCTGGAATAATCACCATCATGCTTTTAATCTTCTCATCAGTTAATCCTTCTTCATCACACTTTTGTTTCTTAGCAACTTCTGATTCTATAGATTCTGCTTCCCTCTTCTTACCTGGTTCTGGTAATATTCATGAAGTTTCAGCTGAAGCGGTTCCATATGAAGAAGCAGTTCAAACTGCTGAGTCAGAACAACAAAAAGTTCCAACTGAAGAAACTTCTGCTGAACAAGAATATGAAAGGAGAAGAGCAAATAAAGGAAAGAAACCTATGACATCTGAAGAAGTGGTTGCTGTTCAAGAATTTGAAAGACTTAAAAGGTTGAAGCAAAAAACTAAAGAACAGATTGATCATGATGCAGAGGTTGTAGGGCTAATGTTAGAAGAAGATTTGGCTGATAGGGAAGCTGAAAAGGAAGCTAAACAAGCCCAGATGGATCATGATGAAGAATTTGCAAGGAAATTGGCTGCTGATGACATAAGGAATATTTCTGAATTCATGGAAAGAAAAAGATCAAATGAAGTTGATGTAGAAGAATTCAATGAACAGTTGCAATATTTTCTAGATTCTGATGTGATGGTAAGAGCACAAGCTTCTATGGTTCTTAGAGATCAAGAGTTAAATGAAGATGAGAAGACAGAGGAGCTTAAGGAATTTATACTCAAGAAGAATGAAGTTACAAAGTGGGAAGATCTGATTCATAGAATAAGAGAAAGCCAGAAGTCAGGGTACAAGACTAAGTTACCTACAAAGAGAGAACTTGTTGAGGATATGAAGCATTATCTGAAGAACTCAGCAAATTATTTAATGAAAGATTTCAAGGGAAAGTCTTATGCTATTATTGAAAAAGAATTCTGTGAAACTTATGCTATTTTGAATTCTTCAAGAAGAAGTGTCAAAACAGGTAAGAAGAGGGAAGCAGAATCTATGGAATCAGAAGTTGCTAAGAAACAAAAGTCTGATGAAGAAGGATTAACTGATGAGAAGATCAAAAGCATGATGGTGATTATTCCAGAGTATTCTTACATTAAACCTTTGCAGGTCAAACATCCAATAATTGACTGGGAAGTGTTTACTGATGGTAGAATGAAGGGATGGAAGATTATTAGACATGGAGATATTTCTGAAAGATATAAGTTGTTTGAAGATTTACTTAAAGGCTTTGACAGAGAAGATCTAAATCAGCTGTGGAGCTTAGTAAAAGAGAAGTTCAGAGATATTGATCCAGTTGAAGATAAAGACAAAGAACTATGGGTTCAATTGAAAATAATATATGAGCCTGATGGTGGAGAATCGATTTGGAGATTTCAAGCTCAAGTCAAGGATATCTCTTGGAAGTTATTTAGTACATGTGGAGTACACAGAGTATCTACAAAGGATGGAGTAGAGATATATATGCTGGTTGAAAAATACTATCCACTCAGACCAGGTGTTTTGA
The DNA here is from genome assembly GCA_021014915.2 of Artemisia tridentata subsp. tridentata. Classification (NCBI taxonomy): domain Eukaryota; kingdom Viridiplantae; phylum Streptophyta; class Magnoliopsida; order Asterales; family Asteraceae; genus Artemisia; species Artemisia tridentata. The sequence goes on from CP139504.1 coordinate 407,451,617, forward strand.
CTATGTTGGTATTTACTAAACTAGAAGCTAATGAAGAGTCTGAGATGGCTAATATGCTGGTAACGAAGATATTCAACCTTGCACAAGAAGTAAAAGCTAGATCTAAGAGATTTGCTTGATGGGTATTTGTAAGAATTTTCAGCATTAAGAAGAAGAAGCTTAATTTGAAGAAACTTAATGATTGGGAAGAAATCATAAGTTTAGGGGAGGATTGTTAGGAATTAAGCTTAAGCAGTTAAGACTGTTGGAGGTAACAGTTAGAACTGTTGAAAGAAGAAGTTAAGACTGCTGAAGAGTATTGAAGACAAGAGCAGTTAAGACTGCTGAGTATAGAAGTTCAGACGGTTTTTGATTTATGTAAAGTAGATAATTATGGAAAATATATTGTGTATATCATATAAGAATAGATTGATAGTTATCTTGTATAGGAATCCTTAGTCTATAAAAGGATTGCCTAGGTTAAGGTTTAAGATATACAATACGATAGAAAGAAGTGTGAGTTTATACGGATTATTATGATTCAAGGTTGTAAACCCTAGTGATAGAAAGATCACTCATATTATTTGCTAATAATATTGAATCGTTGGAAGTTATTTATTATGTGTTCTTTGTTTATTCAATTCATACAAAACATATAAGATCTTCTAAGTACTAGCTAGTAAATTCCGCGTGCTAGACTAAGTATAATTCTTCGTATCACATCTAACACAAGGAGTGTGTGTAGATCCGGTCAGTATGCATAGTCATAGTCTCTGTAGGCTTGAGTCTCCTTGATTTCCTCGGTCAACAATTCTTCTGGTAGTCTTGACCCTTGCTTGTGAGTACTATCTTTAGGAAAATAGACTGACTTGAGAGGCTTATCCATCCTTATCACATGAAGTTCCCTGTCTTCAGGTCGAGGAGAGATGTCGGAGTTCTTGTCAATGAGATAGCTGATCAGCATCTTTGTGTATCGGACGAATGGAATTCTTGTTACAGGTTTCTTACGGCCTCTTATCTGAAACACAAGATCTTCCCATATGAGTGCAGCATAGTCCAGATTTTTCTTGTTAACAATTCCCCAGAAGAGTTGAACATGTGAAAGTCTTGGGTGCTCATGCCCGCTATCTCTTCCTGAAACCGAGCGAACCAAAATGTAGTAAATGGCTCTCCACGGTTGTGGAATTGATTTAGCATTGATGCTTGAAATTGTTGTGAGTGGAAGATCGAGATTCTCATCATAACCAATGTTGAGAAGAAACTCGAGGATATCTTGTTCAGATGGTACAGGCCAAAATTTGTTTGATGTTTCAGGTGGATCTGGTAGGGATAAGGCTTTTCGAAGGTGTATTGGTGTGACTTTGACTTGTTTTCTGTCCAGAGTACATGTGAAATATCTGTTGTAGTCATCGAGGTCAATGGTATTCCACATTTGATGAATGTACAATTCTGGGACATTATCTGAATTCTCCAAGATGCTGTTGCATTCATGTCTCCTGAGAATTTCAATGGCTATTCGGCAACTTGGCTCAGCACATTTGATGTTGTCAAAGACTACTCTTGCATTGTTGTTTCCATACTTAGCCTTGTAACCTTGAGGAAACAGTTCTTCCTTAGAGATCATTGGTAGTGGTTGTTGTACTGGTGCAGACGTTGTGAAAAATCTGAAACATCATTTAACACCAATTTGCAAGATACATGTAGGTTAGCATTAGTTAAAACTTAATGATTCACATGAGATCCTTTACTTAGCATGATATTTCAAATTTATAACACAAGTTGAAACATGATTTTGGAAAAAACTTTGACAATTGCGAAAACTTTTGACAATTGCGAAAAATGTTTCCAATTGCGAAAAATGTTTCCAATTGCGAAAAATGTTTCCAATTGCGAAAAATATTTCCAATTGCGAAAAAATGTTTCCAATTGCGAAAAATGTTTCCAATTGCGAAAAATGTTTCCAATTGCGAAAAACTTTTCCAATTGCTAAAAAACTTTTCAATTTCGAAAACTTCTCATACAAGAAATTTCGATACCCAATGAAGACGAGTGACTCAACAGATTTTTCGCATTTCACATTCATTTGAGATTATGTTATCTGCATGTTTCAGTGGAATCCTATGACATTTATAAGCACTTTGACCAAGTTATAACAACTTTTAACCACACAATCCTAAGAATCAATCTGAAAGTGCAAAACATGTTCTTCATAAACCCTTAAACTCAATTAGGCAAGTTTGATGTATATGGGTTTAATCCAAGGCTACAAATATTCAATTTGAGGTATAACAAATACATTGCAACACATTAATTACACTGAAACACATACAATTGATTTTCCCCAATTCGTACGCTAAAACCCTAAATCAAGAACATTCATAATTCGAGTTTCTGGGTCTAATTCATGTTAGGCATTACGATTATGGGTTCACTTTAACCAAAATTCATCAACAAAAATTATCATAAACACACATAATCGATTATGCATAATTTTCGCAAAACCCTAAATATAGAATAATTATTACAGACAAAATCAACCGTTGGATCATGAAATCCTTAAGAACCATTGTATATAATCATATTTTAAACAATAATTCACTCACAAATTCAAAAGTTCTTGAACGGATTTGCAGATTCAATATGGGCCGTTGATGATGGTGGTTGGGTGAGTTAAATGCGGTAGATGGAAATGTCAGGTGAATTAACTGCGGTGATAAAGTTTTTGTTTTTATCCAACTTTTATCTTTCAAACTTTCACAACATTAATCCCTAGACTTTTCACTTTTATCTCATTCAAAATCCTATCCACCTCATACCAACTTTAAGTCTTAAGTTGTGCAATTTTGGCCCTTGTCATCTCTTAGATCCTAAAATATCACCATCACATTCTTTTTGAAGCAACAAGTTTCAAAAACAATGCAAGTACAAATTTTGAAAAAATTTCAAAGTTTGTGTCTCCCCCTCAACACTTGTTCCAAAATGATTGATGACGGTAAAAAATGAACAAAGTGTTGATAAGGTTTGTACTTTCATTTTTTTATTTTTATTTTATTTTATTTTTAGTTTTTTTAAGAGAAGAATATTTACATAGATAGTTTAGATGCTTGACTCATTTAATTGTTTTTGAGAAAATTTTCTAAGTCATTCGGAGTCAAACATCTCATACCAATCCGCTGAACCAGATCCACAAATCTTGCATGAGGCAAGGCTTTTGTGAACAGATCCGCCAATTGGTGTTCAGTACCCACAAAATACAGTTCAACAGTACCCTTCTCCACGTGTTCCTTCATGAAATGGTATCGGAGATCAATATGCTTGGACTTGGAATGCTGCACGGAGTTGCATGAAATGGCAATGGCACTCTTGGAGTCGCAATACATAGGAATCTTGTTGAGTACGTATCCGTAGTCCATCAGTTGTGATCGCATCCAAATGACTTGAGCACAGCAGGCAGACATGGCTACGTATTCAGATTCTGTTGACGACATAGATGTGCAATATTGTTTCTTTGACTGCTAAGAGACGAGCTTGTCACCTAAAAACTGTACTCCTCCAGATGTACTTTTTCGCGTGTCTAAACACCCTGCATGGTCAGCGTCTGAAAAAGCTTCAAGTTCAAAGCCAGAATCCTTTAGATACCAAATTCCCAAATTAATGGTTCCCTTTATGTATCTAAGGATTCTTTTAACGGCTGACAAATGCCGCTCAGTTGGTCTTGACTGATATCGGGAGCATAGATACGTGGCAAATACAACATCCGATCTGCTAGCTGTGAGATACATGATTGACCCAATGATGCTACGATATTTTGTAGGATCAATGGGTGTCCCATTTATGTCAGCATCTAGCTTCGGGGATGAGGAGGACATAGGTGTATTATAGGTGTCACAGCTGGTCATACCATGCTTTTTCAGGATTTCCTGAGCATACTTGGACTGACTAAGGAATATACCACGGGGTGATTGATGAACTTGCAGTCCTAAGAAGAACTTTAGTTCACCCATCATGGACATCTCAAAGTTTTGTTTCATAAGTTTTGCAAAAGCATTTGAGTACTTTTTATGTGTTGATCCAAAAATGATATCATCAACATAAATTTGTACGATGAGAATGTCCTCCCCGTGTTTTTGTATAAACAAAGTCGGGTCCACAGTTCCTTTAGTAAAATGGTTTGCAAGCAAGAAAGCAGATAACTTGTCGTACCATGCCCTTGGGGCTTGTTTAAGGCCGTAAAGGGCTTTCTTTAGCCGATATACGTGATTCGGATGTTCTTGGTCCACGAAGCCTTCTGGTTGAGAAACATACACCTCTTCCTGGAGTTGGCCGTTGAGAAATGCAGTCTTCACATCCATTTGGTAGACAGTAATGTTCTTGTGAGCCGCGTAAGCCAGGAACATGCGAACAGCCTCAAGCCTTGCGACTGGAGCAAACGATTCTTCGAAGTCGATTCCCTCTTGTTGACTGAATCCTTTGGCGACTAGGCGGGACTTGTTACGAATCACAGTACCATCTGCATCTAACTTGTTTTTCCAGATCCACTTCAATCCAACGACATAAACCCCATCTAGTCTCTCTACCAGTTCCCAAACTTCTAACCGCTTGAATTGATCCAACTCCTCTTGCATTGATTCAATCCAGTTGTCATAAGTGAGGGCTTCCATAATGTTTTAGGGTTCAGCTTGACAAATGGTGAGTGCATAAATGCAGGTTTCACCGTCTGTATGGAGTCTTTGTCTTGTCATGACTGGTTTTTCTGGATTACCAATGATGTTTACTAAGGGATGATCCTTTGTCCATTTATGAGTGGATTGATAGTGTTGATAACTGTGGTGCAGGTTTGACAGTTCCAAATTGCGTGAAGAAGATTCTGCAATATCAGGAATGGTTGGTGCAGGTGCAAATGGATTAAAGAATGAATCTCCGTCATAACCTAATGGTGTGGGTACTGCAGCAGAATTGTAGTGAGGGGAATCTTTAGCTGTAGATGTAGAAGTTGAAGGTGTTTGATCAACTGACGATGATGGTTCTGGTTGAGGTGCGTCGTCAGCAACTACTGTGGAAGTGGTTGCAGGTGTATCAGGTGCTTGATTGTTTACGGTTTGAGCAGCGGAATTGGTGGATACAACAGAGGCACGATTAACTAGAGAATCATCGAACAGAGGAGCAAACAAATCTTCTATATCCTTTCTGTTGAACGGTAATGGTTCAGCTGAAGATTCAGGAAAATTTAGACGGTTGTGTGCGGGTTCTAAGCGGTTTTGCTCAGAAGCCATTTCTGTGAGCTCATCAAAATTAGCATGGATCGTCTCTTGAATTTCCCGAGTACGGCGGTTCCAAATTCTGAATCCTTTCGAATTCTCACAATAGCCAACAAATACTCCTATGTCTGCTTTGGCTTTCAGTTTCCCCAAATCATCACGATCATTCTTTGGATAATAGAGAGCTCCAAAGACATGAAAGTAATTGATATTTGGTTTGCGACCATGAATAAGCTCATATGGTGTTTTGTCATGGCGTTTGGTGATCATGCATCGGTTCTGGGTATAACAAGCAGTTGAGACAGCTTCAGCCCATAGGTAGTCTGGTAATTGGGCATTAATCAACATAGTTCTTGCTGCCTTCACTAACGTACGGTTGCGTCTTTCGACTACTCCATTTTGTTCAGGGGTGTGAGCAATTGATGTTTGATGAACAATCCCATTTTTCTCAGTGAACTCCCGAAGAGTTTGATTCTTGAATTTAGTACCATTGTCTGTTCTGATAATTCTGACGGTTTTACGAACCTGAACTTGAATCTTTGTGAGAAAAGTAATGATCATCGAAGGGGCTTGGTCTTTGGTACGAAGAAAGTAGACCCAAGTCCACCTCGAGTAATCATCCACTATTACCAAGATGTACCGTTTCCCGTTGATGGTTTGAACACGCATAGGACCACACAAATCCATATGAAGCAGTTGTAGGACATGATCTGTGCTGTGATCTGCTTTTGGAGGAAAGTGGGCACGATGACTCTTTCCTTGTTCGCAAGCAGGACACAAGTGATCTTTGGCATATCTGAATTTGGGAAGACCGTCGACCAACTTTTTCTTAGCAAGATCGGTCATCGTCTTGAAGTTCAAATGAAATTGTGTTCAAACTGGTGCCGCGTTTCCCTTTCATCAAATCATTTCCTTGAAGATCCCGAATAAAACAAGTTTTCTCTCTGAATGCCACCTCCAAATCACCATCACAGAATTGTCCAACTGAGAAGAGGTTGTGACCTAGGCCTTCGACATAATAAACCCTGCTAATTTCGATGTTCCCATTTACATAGTCTCCATAACCCATAATAGCAGCGAAGTGATCATTCCCGAATCTGACCGTTCCAATGAACTTTGCAACAAAGTTTACAAGAAGCTTGAGATTGCCGGTCATATGTCGGGAACAGCCGCTATCAACAATCCAGAGAACAATTTGGATCACCTGCATCACCAGAAGTTGACACAGAGGCAAGTTTGGTAACGGTGGAATCCGTTTGGTTAGGAACACATGAGTTAATCATTTTTGGTACCCATTTAAAGCTATGTGTTTTATGTAACCAACGCTGCCACGTCCAACTAGTCTCAGCCATTCTCCTAATAAATGCACTTGGTGATTTGTTTGCCCTAGATGCAGCTATGGGTTTGTCAACTGATTCTTCAGAAACTACTAGTGGTGGTTTTCCTAATATGGACTTGGCAGCAGTAGTGGGCCTAGAGGAAATGCCACTAGATCGTTTCTTTTTGCAATTCAACAGAGTTTTAGCAACACATTTCTCATGATTTCCAGATAGTATACTAGCATGACAAAATACACAACTAGCATCAACCATAATATCATTCATAATATTCAACGATTTAGCATTCATTACATCATCTATAGAACTAGACTTAGACAAGTTTGATTCGACTTCTGACATATCATGCTTTTTATTCAAACTGCTAACATTAACTACTACTTCTTCAGTCTTAGATAGTCCACTCTTAGGGCGCCAGATACTAAACTTCCTTGGTCTCTTGGTGTTTCTTGATCTGCTAGCCTTAGAGGTGTTTCCTAGTCCTGTGGAAGTGGAATTATTCACATTAGTGGTTTGATTTGATGCTTGCTTAGTTGGCTTGTCTACTGAGTACATTCCTGGGGCAATCACAGCTTTTCCTTTTTCTAAAACTCTGAGTTTCTTTTTCAAATCAACAATGATGTGTTGGAGTTCTTGATTTTTTGAATCCAAACGTCTGTTTAACCGGACAGTGTCATTTCTGTTTTGAGAAGCTTCATCTATGTCTTTCTCATATTCAAACAGTTTATTTCGCAAAACATCAATTTCATTTTTATTTTGACTTTCTGAAGCATGACTGTTTTGGAAGGACAAAGACTCTTTTAGATTTTTATATTTTAACTCAAATTCAATGCTTTGAGTTTGACACCATTCCAGTCGTTTGTTAAGTTTGAAAATTTCTTTTTCACACTTATCTTCCACATCAAAGTTGATCTGTCTAAGACTCTCATTCTCTTTTACCATATTATCAATCTCAATTTGCAACATTTCAACATTCACAGCATGATCATCAACAAGCATTGCATGACAAGATTCAAAAATAGCATTCATAATCACTGAAATCACATCATCACACAAAACACGTTTCAAGAGTCGATCAACCTCATTTTCTTAAGCTTTCTTTTGACACTTTTGTTTTGCAATTTTGTCATCTTTAGCTTTAAAAATACTCATCATTGATCCAACTTCAGTCTATAGTTCCTGTTCCCACATGGTTGCACAAAGTCTCAGGTGTTTAACATGTGGTAAAAATTGTTTCTGAAAAATTTCTCTCTTTTCTTTCTTAGTAGGAGAAAATAAAGAAGAGATTTGGATTTCAGAATTAAATTCTATCACTTGTTCCAAAAGTTTAATGTCATCCATAAATGTCTTAAAATATCGAAGAATCCGACATTGTTGAGGCATTTGTGGATCTACAGTATCTTTTGGACCATTGATTTGTGTAACAGGAGCGGTCACAATATCAACTTCAGAAGAGGGATGTTTGTCAGTTAAAGACAGTATTTGTTCTGGTTTGTCCTTTGGAGGAACAAAAGATTTACTGATGTGAGGTCTTGCTGAATAATCATATGGAATTCTTGAAAATTTGTTTTCTGACTTTGATCGACTCTCAATCTTATTTTCATGATATTCAGTTTCTTCATCATTACTATACACAATAGTACGTTGAAAAGTATCATCAAACAGAAATTCTGCATTGTATAACTTAGGATTATCTTTGAGTGCTTTGTGTAAAAAACGTGGTTTGTCACTGCCAAGTGCAAAACCAAATCCTTTAGGAATCGGTTTCACAGTTAGTCTTTGAATTTGTGTCACTGAATTACCCGTTTTATATACAACATTCTGAAATTCTTTGAGCTTGGATTCCGAGTCCACAATCTCCTCAAGATATGAGTCAACTCGTTTCCTAGTGGCTTGCTTTTCATCAAGAAGATCCTTCTGAGCTGTTGAAAACTCAGATTGAGCTTTTAACAATTCAGAATTTAAAGTATCAATTTGTTTTTTTAATTCAAATTGCTCCTTTTCTTTTTGAGAAAGCAAATCAACTTTGGAAACCGTTAGCTCACGAACTTGATGCTCTAAATCCTTGACCTGAACGTATGTTTTTTGAAATGCAACCTCAAAGCCTTTCTCACGTTGTGCTTTTTTTTCATAACTTGAAAGTTGTGTTTTATAGCACTCATTGTCCTTTGTTAACAATGCAATTTTAGCTTTTAAGTTTTGATTAATCTCATTGCATTTGTCAATCTGTGATTTTTGTGCATTCAATTGTGATTGGGTGGTCACCAATAAGGTCATAAGCTCTGGATCTTGATCAGGCATAAGATCATCTTATTCAAGGTTGTTAGGAATTCAGGAAATAAGATATTTCTTGTTGCTGCCGATAGTGTAAAGCTGGTTCCTGCCTATAGCTGTGGTTCCTGCTGAAGCTCATTGCTGCTGATAGTTCTATCTTGTTTCTGCTGATAATAGTTGTTATACTGCGGGTATTGTTAGTTGTTATCCCGTATGTTTAGAATGTTTTGTTAGATTTATTTTTAGAAGAGATCATGTTTATCTCTTCACACGTTTTCTTGTATGACGGGTTAGGGTTAGGGTTTCTTGTTATTATAAAAGGAACACCCGTCTATGAGTTTTATACATCTTTTTACGACTTAACAATCTTTAATAATAATATCCTTTAGTTCATTATACGATCCATAGAGGATCATAGTCTTAGTTCTTTTCTTTTCTAGTTCGTACTCAGAGATTCTCTTGTAGTGTGCTTGTGATTACATAGGCATCCTACCAATCCACTAAGGCTCAAAGATCTAGCAGGTGTGTTAGATTCAACAAGTGGTATCAAAGCCTCGTGAGGATCTCTGATCAAGAAGCAAAAGTTCTCAAAACAATCTCTCTAAACCCTTTTTCAATGGGCGACGAAAACCCTGAATTCGCTACCATTAACAATGAAGAACCTGAACCCACAAAAGTTCAACAACAAATTGTTACAACCACTATGTCCAACAGTAATGCTAAGTTCCCATATCTCAAGAAGGAAGAGTATGAAGTCTGGGCTATGAAGATGGAGTACTGGATCTCCAACAGTGATCACCATCTTTGGAATGTTATTCTTATTGGGAATACCAAGAAGAGAATTGGAAAAGATCGGAATGGGAGCATCATGATTCTCCCTCCTGCATCAGCTGAGGAGCAGCTGGCTGTGCAAATGGAAACTAAAGCAAGAACTCTCTTGCTTCAGGCTCTCCCTGAGGATCACATGGGTGATTTTCATCACCTGGATGATGCTAGAGAAATCTGGCTTGCTGTAAAAGCTAGATTTGGTGGGAATGAGGAGTCCAAAAAGATGAGGAAATCCATGCTTAAGCAGGAATTCCAGGAGTTTAAGATCTCTGAGGATGAAGGAATTCACAAAGGGTATGATCGATTTCACAAGATCCTCAGCCAACTTAATCAGTTGCAGGCTCGACCAGACAATGAAGACTGCAACACAAAGTTTTTGAGGGCTTTACCTCCGTCCTGGTCTCAAGTTTCCATAACCCTGAAAGCCAAGGGTGGATTGGATTACCTAAGTTTTGATGATCTGTACAACAAGCTCAAGACCCTAGAGATTGATATCAAAGGGGTTTCTACTTATTCATCTCATACACCTACTCATATTGCATTTGTTAGTGCTACCAGCACTTACAAGGTCTCTCATGGTGATAGCCCAAACCCCTCATCTTCATCTGTTTCCTATTCTCCTGCAACACCAAGATCTCAATCAAGGACTGACAATGTTGTTGAGGAAATTCTTCATTCATTTGTTGCTGAAAGTACTCCACAACAGCAATTTATGTATGATGACTTTGATTAAATTGATCAATTTGATTTGGAGGAGATGGACATCAAGTGGCAGCTGGCTATGCTGTCATTAAAGGTTAACAGGTTTGAGCAGCAGTCAGGGAGGAAGCTCAATCTCAATGGAAGGGAAGGTGCAAGGTTTGACAGAAGGAAGGTGAAGTGCTTCAAATGTGGTCAGATAGGTCACTTTTCTAGAGAATGCCAAGACAAGAAAGTTGATGACAGAACAAGGTATTCGGCATTCAGAATGAAAGAATTGGAGCCAGAGGAAGCCAAAGCCCTAGTGTCTGTGGATTCAATGCTGGATTGGGAGCAACATGAGGAGACTGGAGCTTCACGGATTTATGGGATGATTGCTGGATATGGAGCTGAGACACATGTGGCTGGAGAATTTGGAATGATGGGCCATCCACTCAGGTACTTAAGTGTCCTTTTGATTGTGAAATTAAATATACTAAATTGCAAAAGGATAGTGAAATTAAATACACTGAGTTAAAAAGGGAGTTTGATGAGATTGAGCCTGAATATAATAAACTATTTGTTGAAATTCAAGCTTATAAAAAGGCTCTTAAAACTGTGGAAAAACAAAAGGCTTGGCATGAAGCAAATCAGCTTGCTTATGAAGAGAAAATAAGGGTTTTACAGAGAGATTTAGAAAACACCACTAATGAACTTAAATATTCTGAATCTCAATTTGCTAAGATCAAATTAGAAAATCAGGATTTAAAGGCTAAACTGGATAGTGAAGTGGCTAGGATAAATTCATGGCAACAATCAGAAAAATATCTTGTTAACTATATAGGTAATCAGTCTGGTTGGCGTAAGAAAGGGTTGGGATATGATGTTGGGGAATATAACCCTAGAATATTTGACCCTACCCCTAAGGAAGTTGATTATCAAATTCCTGTTAAGTTTGTTAAGGAAGGAGGGATGAATGCAGTTCCTCCACCTATAAGAGGTGTTTTCAAGCCTGTCCCTATCCACTCAGCCCTTGACCTTGACTTTGATGATTCACAAATGACTTATGGCAAAAAGGCAAAGAACTTGCCTGATCTTGATTGTGACTCTAATGAATTTGTCTCTTGTTCTTACAGTGACAAATCTGAAGAAATCAAGACTGAGGACTATGCCACATGTGGATCAAGTGAGAAGTCGGCATCAATAAAATCAGAAGATCTGTCTTCAAAAGTGGCTACTGATGAATCCCAAAGAGCTGAAGATGTTTCTTTTGATAATGTTAAAAACAATAATGTTCCTAGTTTTGGTTTTGTTTCAAACAGTTATGGTTGTGATTTTAATTTTGTTAAGGATAATTTTGATTCATGTGTTGGTTTGAATTCTTCTGATTGCAATGAGAAATATAATGTTAAGAAAAAGTCCCCTAGAAAGAAATCTTGCTTTGTGTGTCGTAGTTATGATCATCTTATTAAAGATTGTGACTATTATGAAAAACAGATGGGTAAATATGCTTGTCAAAATAGGTCTGTGTGGAACAATGTCAATGAAATTCCCCCATATATTCCACAAGCAGCAAGAATAAACTCTTGTAGAGCTTCTGTTGCTGCTGGCAAGTCAATTCCAGCTGGTAAGCCTGTTGCTGCTGGCAAGCCAGTTCCTGCTGGTAAGCCGTTCTGCTGGCAAGTCCATTCCTGCTGGTTGGAGAAGCAATGTTGCTAGACCTTACTACAGACCTACTAGCACTTACTTTCAAAATGATATGTGGCATGTTTATTTTGACACCTTACACATGGGAGGGGCAAGATGGGAAACTGCTGTTAAGTCCTCAAACAGGTTGTTCTTGGAGAAAAAATGACCAATATATGAGAATGGGGTCCAAGAACAATGGTGGATCTCATCAATCTCCATGGTTTAATTTTTATTGATCCACAAGGCAGACCCAAGTCAGTAATGACTTGGGCCTTCCCATGTATCTAACATTGTTGTATGTATTTTTGTTTGTAGGACATTCCTTTTAAGAGTAAAGATGTAGGTATTGTTGACAGTGGTTGTTCAAGGAGTATGACAAGAAATTTGGAAAGGTTGCATGACTTTGTACCCTTATATGGAGGAACTGTGACATTTGGAGGAGGTGATGGAAAGATTACAGGGAAAGGAACCATTAAGACTCCTAAACTGGACTTTGAGAATGTTCTCTATGTGAAGGAACTCAAGAACTTCAATTTGTTCTCTGTCTCACAAATAGTGACAAGAAGAATGGGGTTCTCTTCACTGAGACTGACTGTCTTGTGCTCTCCAAGGACTTCAAGATGCCTGATGAAAGTGAGATAGTATCTCAAAGTTCCAAGGACTCACAACCTGTATTGTTTCAATCTGAATGATGTTAAGCCTGAGGGTAAACTTGCTTGTATGGTGGCAAAAGCTTCTGTGGATGAAGCAAACAAATGGCACAGAAGAATGGCTCATGTGAACTTCAAGACTATCAACAAGCTGGCAAAGAATGGCTTAGTGCAAGGGCTCCCTTTCAAGACCTTCACAAATGAACACAACTGTGTTGCCTGCAATAAAGGAAAGCAACACAAGGCTTCATACAAGGCCATTACTGCTGTGAGCACCATCTCTGAGCCTCTGCAACTGCTTCATATGGATCTTTTTGGTCCAACTTCTATCAGAAGTAGAGACCATAAGTATTTTTGTCTGGTGATTACTGATGATTTTAGCAGGTTTTCTTGGACTTTCTTTTTAGGTACTAAAAATGAAACCTATTCTGTGATTAGGGATTTTATTACCTTAATTGAAAACCAGCTAAATAGAAAGGTTAAGGCTATAAGGTGTGATAATGGAACTGAGTTTAAAAATTCTAATCTAATTGAATTTTGTGGGAATAAGGGGATTAAAAGAGATTATAGTAATGCCAGAACCCCACAACAAAATGGGTTGCAGAAAGGAAAAATAGGACCCTTATAGAAGCAGCTAGATCTATGCTAGCTGACTCTAAGTTGCCTACCATGTTTTGGACTGAAGCAGTAAGCACTGCTTGCTATGTACTGAATAGGGTATCTATTACTAATCCCCACAACAAAACTCCTTATGAGCTCTTGTCTGGAAAGGTTCCCAACATTAGTTACCTTAAGCCTTTTGGATGTCATGTAACTATCTTGAATACTAGTGATCACCTAGGTAAATTTGAAGAGAAGGCAGATGAGGGGTTCATTGTAGGATATTCTGCTCATAGTAAGGCCTATAGGGTTTATAACTTGTCTGCTAAGAGGGTAGAAGAAACACTCAATTTAAGGTTTCTAGAGGACAAACCTAATTTTACAGGGTGCAGGTCATGACTGGTATTTTGACCTGGATTATCTGACTGATTCATTAGGTTATTCTAGATATAAAGCTAATCAATCTGTAGGTACACATGTTTTTCATCTAACAATGCAGGTACCTCAGATGATGAGTCTGATTCAGAGTGTGATGAACAACCCATAGTTGTTCCTTCTTTTCCCTCTAACCACTTTTCAGGTACAGAACTCAAAGATACTTCTGATAAGACTGAAGATAATTCAAGTTTTGCAGAAGACCTTGCTAGGCTTCAAAGACAAGAACATCATGCCAAGAGAGCTGCTGAAAAGTTTGGTTCTGAGTTTTCACAAGAAACAGTGGAGCTATTGAGAAATGCTGAAGCTGAAGTCAGAAGACAAATGGCTTCTGCTGGTGGTATTCCTGTTCCTGCTGATGCAATCGAACATCTGCTATCTTCTTTCTGCGATGTACCACTCCTGCTGCTTCTTTGTCTACTCCATCTGCTGATTTATTGGGATTCAGTGAGCCTCCAACTAGATTCCCAAGTCCATCTGATCTTGGAAATTCACTCTCTTCAGCAGCTAAGCTGAATGATCCTCATCATCAGTCAAGATCTGGAATTTTCACTCACTCTTCTTATGATGGTGAAGCAAATCCCTCTATTACTAATCAAGCCACAACCTATGAAGTAGATCCTGTTGTTACCAAGAGGATTAACACTGTACATCCTCAATCTTTGATTCTTGGTGATCTCAATTCCCCTGTTTCAAACAAGAAGTAGGTTAAATCAATCCAAGTTTGGAGAATCTGCTTTTCTCAGTTATATTCAGGGAACAGTTAAGGAGCAATCACACTGACTATCTTCATTGCCTCTATGCTTGCTTTCTATCTCAAATTGAACCAAGCAGTGTAGCTCAAGCTCTTGATAATTCTGATTGGGTTGAGGCTATGCAAGAGGAAATGCAGCAGTTCAAGAATCAGAAAGTATGGGTATTAGTACCATTGCCTGAAGGAAAACATGCAATTGGAACTAAATGGATTCTCAAGAATAAACGGGATGCTAGGGATATTGTGGTTCAAATAAAGCTAGATTGGTAGCTCAAGGACATAGACAAGAAGAGGGTATCGACTATGATGAGGTGTTTGCACCAGTAGCAAGAGTTGAAGCTATTCGATTGTTTTTGGCTTTTGCTTCATTTATGGGGTTTGTGGTTTATCAGATGGATGTGAAGAGTGCATTTCTGTATGGAAGTATTGAAGAGGAAGTGTATGTTACTCAACCACAGGGATTTGTGGATCCACAACATCCTGATTTGGTTTATAAAGTGGTGAAAGCACTCTATGGACTTCATCAAGCACCAAGAGCATGGTATGCCAGGTTGTCTGCCTTTCTACTTAAACATGGTTACAGAAGAGGAACAATAGATAAAACACTCTTCATAAGGAAGAATTTTAAAGATATCATCTTGGTACAAGTGTATGTAGATGATATTATTTTTGGTTCCACTAATGAAGCTTGGTGTAAGGATTTTGAGGAATTAATGAAAAGTGAATTTGAAATGAGTGTTATGGGGCAGATGACATTCTTCTTGGGCTTACAGGTTCAACAGAGACCAGATGGTATCTTCATAAACCAAGAAAAGTATGTTCATGACATACTTAAGAAGTTTGACTTGGAAAGTGTGAGGACTGCAACAACACCTTATGAAGCTTCAAAGCCTAAATCCAATACTGAACCTGATGATGCTGTAAATGTTCACTTATACAGGTCTATGATAGGTTCTTTGATGTATTTGACAGCTTCAAGGCCTGATATCATGTTTGCAGTCTGTGCTTGTGCTAGACATCAGGTTACACCTTTGACTTCCCATTTAAATGCTGTCAAGAAAATCTTCAAGTATTTAAAAGGACAGCCTAAGCTGGGACTTTGGTACCCAAAGGATTCTTCTTTTGTGCTGGAAGCTTATAGTGACAGTGACTATGCTGGAGCTAACTTTGATAGAAAATCTACTACTGGGGGTTGCCAGTTTTTGGGAAGAAGGTTGGTTTCTTGGCAATGCAAGAAGCAGACTATTGTGGCTACATCTTCTACTGAGGCAGAGTATGTTGCTGCTGCTAGTTGCTGTGGACAGGTCCTTTGGTTGCAAAATCAATTGTTAGACTATGGGTTCAACTTCATGAACACTAAAATTTTCATTGACAACCAAAGTACCATCTGTATTGTTAAAAATCCAGTGTTTCATCAAAGAACAAAGCACATAGAGATTAGGCATCATTTCATAAGGGATGCTTATGAGAAGCATCTTATTCAGGTGCTTAAGATAGACTCTGATGAGAATGTGGCTGATCTATTGACTAAAGCATTTGATGGTCCAAGATTCAACTATCTGGTGGTTCATATTGGAATGCTCAATCCTTAGGTGCTGAGATTAAGGGGAGGTTTAAGCCTAAGGGGAGGCTTGTTGTTGTTGTATATCTTTCTTTCTTCTCTTTTCTTATTTTCTTTCTTTTTCTTTTGGTTTGTTTCTTATTTCTTTTAGTTCAAAAAAAAAAATCTTCTTGTATATTTTGTGTGCTAATAAGTTGGTTTTGAGCAACACCTTGCAGGTACAGTGTTGGTGTTTACACCTACACATCACATGGTAATCAACTCACCATGTCTTACAGACAAGAAAGAGTTGACTCACCATAAGGGTACGGCTCTGGTGTGATAATCAAATCCATTGATAGCTGTAATAGCTTGCTCAAAGCTATAGGGTACTTCAACTCACCCATGGTTCATTCCTGAGAGTTGAATGGTTCTCAATTCACCATGGATGTAACCCTTTATGGGATCCAAAGAATTGGCTAGTCCACAAAAGTATGGTTTGTGGTAAAGACAATTGGTATCCATATTTGGTATTCAATTCACCAAGGTTCAGTTGAAACCAAGAATTGGCTAGTCCTGAGCAAACGGCTACAGGTAAAGACAAGTCAAATCCGTTTACAGTTGTTGGTTTACTAAAAATCAGATGGTTATCAATGTACCATGGTCTTACACACCTAAACATTGGCTACTCCAGTAGTAATGGCTATTGGTAAAGAGACATCAAATCCATTAATTTTCAATGATTCACCTCTCACAGGAGTTAACACACCTGGATGTGATGAGAATAGTATGAAACTTAACTGATTTGATGTACACTTTGTCATGGTTGCTGTCAAGAAGGTGCCTAGTTGCTGCTGATATGATTTCTTGTTGCTGCTGTTTAAGTTGCTGCTGGAAGTCATTTCACTTCAAGATCTATCAGGATGTTGCTGCTGATCACTTTCTAATGCTGCTGCTGGACTAATCCTCTGCCTATGGACTTCAAAGATCTATCAGGGAATCTTGCAAGTTAACCTAGTCAACTTCAAGATTAGGGGAGGATTGTTAGGAATTCAGGAAATAAGATATTTCTTGTTGCTGCCGATAGTGTAAAGCTGGTTCCTGCCGATAGCTGTGGTTCCTGCTGAAGCTCATTGCTGCTGATAGTTCTATCTTGTTTCTGCTGATAATAGTTGTTGCTGCGGGTATTGTTAGTTGTTATCCCGTATGTTTAGAATGTTTTGTTAGATTTATTTTTAGAAGAGATCATGTTTATCTCTTCACACGTTTTCTTGTATGACGGGTTAGGGTTAGGGTTTCTTGTTATTATAAAAGGAACACCCGTCTATGAGTTTTATACATTTTTTACGACTTAACAATCTTCAATAATAATATCCTTTAGTTCATTATACGATCCATAGAGGATCATAGTCTTAGTTCTTTTCTTTTCTAGTTCGTACTCAGAGATTCTCTTGTAGTGTGCTTGTGATTACATAGGCATCCTACCGATCCACTAAGGCTTAAAGATCTAGCAGGTGTGTTAGATTAAACATCTTGTTCAAGGTGATCATGATTATCATCATCAATAGGATCATCAAATGAGACATTGGTGTTATCATCATCGAATGAAACAACAGTGTTAATTTGATCATCTTCTTGAGACGAGAATGATGAATCATTTTGAACAAGATTTTCTTGTGAAGATGAAGATGCAGATGGTGAAGCAATCTCATGTATAAGGCATTCTGATTCAAGTACCTGAGATAAGCCATCGGTATCATATACCGGGCCTGTCTCGTTGACATTAATTTCCTGCATGTTGGCCATGAGCATCACTGCAGCATTTGCTTCCAAATCTTCCATATCATCAGAATAGGCGTTAGCCATAAAGCTTTGCTCATTCTGAGTCAACATTCCTGCAGCCTTTTCATCTTTGAGAGCCATTAGAAGAGCTTCTTTATGAAATGCACTACCCTGAGTCCTAGGCTTAGGGCAAGCATTTGCCATATGACCACTGCCTCCACAGTTGTAACAAGTGATTGACGTATTTGCAATTCCTCTTCTTTCAGTACCAACATTCTGAATTCCCCTCTGTGCATTCCCCATATTGTTTTTACTTCCCCCAGCTGTGTTGAACCTCTGACCCCCTGAGTTAAACCTTGTACCATAATTTCCCATGTTTCCAGACCCAAATCTACCAGATGACCGATTCTGAATCTCAACTCTACCATCATTGACGATTGCTTGGTTCCTGGTGTTGGATGAAGAACGAAGACGATTGTTGGACTTGTTAGAGAACTTGTTGAATGCTCTTGCAATTAATGCAAATCCTTCATTGAGAGAGTTAAACACATCATCTTCGTCATCATAATCAGCATTGGAATAGAACATGGAGTCGGTATTGTTGTATGGAACCAGTTGGTTATCAGAATTCTGAGATGGTGCTTCATAAGGAACAATCTGATTGTTTGGTTGTGGTTGGAAACTTGGTTGAGACGGTGGTGGAGCAAATTCATGACTTGAGGGTAGAAAGTGTGACTGAGCTATCAGAGCATGAGAGTTTGGAGTTGGTGCTGGTGAGTAACCTCCTCTTGCTGCAATGTCCTTGTCTACCTCAGTTTGATGTTGCTTGAGATAATCATACAAAAGCCCGTAAGAAACTTGATTAATCTTTTTAGCTTTCCTCACGAATGTCACATACTTCTGCCAGTCTGGTCCAAGACATCCTAAGAATTTGGAGTTGATAGCAATCTTTGGTAGAGGTATGTTATGACATTCCAGATCATTGACAACATTAGTGAAGCGGTGATAGTATGATTCTAATGATTCCCCTGGTTCCATCATGAAGTTATTGTATTCCATGTAAAGTTTGGATTCCAAATCCTCTTGGTTCAATTCTGTGCCTTCCATAAGAAGATGTACATGCTCCCACATGTCCTTGGCTGTTTTCTGACCATCAATACTCCTGAAGATTGGGTTAGGAATTCCCTGGAGTACGTAAGCCATGGCCATCTCATTGGCTTCTTGCTGAAGAGTTTGTTCAGTGGAATATTGAGATACTGGAATGGGAGTTGTAGTGTCATCCCGTGGAGGTATAGCAGTTGGATCACCCGGAACCAATGTTGAAGGAAGTAGATAAGGTCCTTCCATGATGACCTTTTTGAGATATGGACCATGAGGTTTCCTTAGTTCAACAAATCGAATAAACCGGCTAGACCATTGCACATAGTTTCCAGGAGTCAGCATTAGTGGAGTTTTAAACGATCCTGCTTCATGCCTTGATTGCTGACTACTGATAGCTTCACACATTTTTGTAGACCAATGAGGTTCTCTTGATGAAGGTTGGTAATTTTGCATCTGCATTTGAGTTTGTGGAAGGATTTGTTGCTGAGGTACTGATTGTTGAGGGAAAAACTGATGTTGTTCCATAAAAGCATGTTTTTATGGATATTGAGGATGAAATTGTTGTTGTTGCTGATGATATTGTTGCTGTGGATATTGCTGTAGCTGGTAGTAGTAATTGAAATGTGGTGGTTGAGACATTCTTGTGTTTTTGTTGATCGTTAAGATAATTAAGATGTGTGTTATGAGTTATGAGGTTTGGTTTTGGTTAATTGAGATTTTTGTCCAATTTCGAATAAATGTTACTGTTCACTCCAATTGCGAAAAACACTGTTCACACTGCCAATTGCGAAAGAATTTGCGAATTGCGAAAGAAACGTCCAATTGCGAGAGAAACTAGCAATTGCGAAAGAAACTCCCAATTGCGAAAGAGAATTGATAATTGCGATAAACTATCTAATTTGCGAAAGAACTTAGCAATTGCAAAAAATTATCTGAATTGCGATATGAAAAGGCAATTTCGATAAATTATTTAGAATTGCGAAAGATCAAGCAATTTCGAAAGATTATCAAAATTACAATTTCGATCACTTTCTCAATCTCTCATACAAGAGGTGAGAATTAAAGCCAAGTCGAAGTATTTTCACTAACTTCTACAAGCTAGAAAATAATGAGTACCAATTTCGAAGATTCTTGTGATTTGCGAGAAACACTGTCAATTGCGAGAAACCCTCTTTTCGCCAATTTCGAAAAACTCTCTTTTCACCAATTCCGAAAAACCCTCTTTTCACCGACTTTTTTCGAATTTCGTCTAGATCTTTCCACGATGATGATTAGTCGATAACAATGGTTTTTAACATTTAAAGCTACGTAAATACGAAGATTTTTGCAACTTTTAAGGTGAAAAACTAAGATTTTTGTGAAGATCTACAACTAGCAACGATTAAAACACTTGTTTTTTTATCGCAACTTCGAACAAAAACTTAATGAAAAACCAAACGTAAATGACAAAACCAAAGTTAATAACGATGTAATCTACTCTTAAACACACACGTTAACTATCCTTAGGCGAATGATACCACTTGTAGGTCCTAGTTAATAACGTAACATAAGCTAATCACTAATAGATAAACCACGACTACTACTAAACAATAAGCTACGAATGAGATTAACAATAAGTAATGATATACGAGAGATTATAACAATAGAGAAGAGATTAAGAAGAAGAAGAGTCGGATGATTAACATTCACTAAATACTTTGACAGAGCTTTCGCATGAGAATGAAAACCAATAAATAGAATGAGCTCCCTAACCCTCTATTTATAGGCGAGGATTAGGGCAACTCTTACAAGAAACTTTCTAGAAGGAATTACACATAAAAGGCCGGCCCATGGACTTCTAAAGGACCGGACCTATAATCACTAACATAAAGTCCATATCGAGCAACACTTTAGTGGAAATGAACAAGACTTGAAATATAAATAAAACGTGTTCCTAACAATTTGTAACTGAAAAACATTGGTTCTCATACAACCAGAGGTTGCTTTAAACCAAAATTTTGATTAAGTGTCTGTTATACACTTAATCCATTCAAAATGGTTGAAATCAGTATGAGTTTTAATAATAAAATCATGTACATACTGCTAAGGCAAAAGTTTCTTAAAAGGATTTTCAAAGAGACTCACAAAAAACCATCAAATGATGGACCATGAGTCAAATGCCCCATGAATTACCTCTCATAGGAGTTAACACACCTAGAAGTGATGAGGGCAGCAACTTAAACTCTTAAGGAATTGATGGCTACATATACAACATTGTCTGATAACATGTTCTGATGGATAGCTCAGATAATGGGAGAAATATTTTGGTACATAGTGAGAGATCTTCCAAACAGGGGAGGATATAAAATGTTATTTGCATCTCAGGGGAGGTAATATCTCAGGAGAGGAAATAAAACCCAAAGAAGGAAGATTAACCAATGAAAGGGAGGAAAAGACAAGAGCATACAAGATGATGACATAGAGTTTGAAAATGACAAGAACAGAGCTGATTCTGGAGTATTATATATATTCAGAAGGGATGAAGCATTCCAAAGGAGAAAGTTCTATCTAGGTCAAACGAAGAAAAGTTTCAATTTTAGTTCACCACGTTTGTTCATCACTTGCAAAGGCATGCTGATAGATGATTTCACTTGTTGAAACAAGCATCCAAGATACACAGCATCATTGCCTCTTATAATTCCTCCATCCAAGGAAATTGCACCATCTTTTAGGTCAATGTTTGAAGCCTGAAGATGTGTATTGATATTGTTAAAGTCAAAGAACAGAAAGCAGATGAGTTACTGAGAAAGATATTCAATCTTGAAGAACAGAAGTGTTTGAAAGATCTTCACAATCCATAATTTAATTCAGAAACATGTTGAAAAGGATTCACATGTTTAGGGGAGGATTGTTGGGAATTAAATATTCAAGAAGTTTAATATCTGGTTCTACTCAAAGAAATACTCTAAGTATGATTCTGCTGCTAGAGCATTTGGTTTCTGATGCTAGTGTTTGATTCTGCTGCTAGCGTTAAACATTCTGCTGCTGAAGGATTCTGCTGCTAGCGTTAACATTACTGCTGGTAATTAACTTTCTGCTGCTGAGCGGATAAGTATGAAAAGATATTATGTGTATTAAAGTCAACAATATACGGTAGATAATATCTTACCCCATGTGATTAGTCATAATGTTATATTCACAGAACAAGTTGTAAACATAGATACAAGTTGTATCTTAATGACTGACACTCTCAAAGCAAGCGTTCGATAAGACTTAACAATATTGTAAAGATCTTTCTTGTGTTATAAAAGAAAGATCTTAGACTAGTGATATTATACACAACGAAGTACGAATAGATAATAGTGTGTGTGAATTATTAAGTACAAAATGATAACTCTCAAGAACATAGAACAAATATCACAAGTCGTAGAAAACATAAGATTCAAGGTCTTTGTAACCCTAGTGATAGTGAAGATCACTCGTATTATCTTGAATAATATTGAATCGTTTGGTGATAACATTGCATGTTCTTTGTTCTATATACACAAGCATAACTGTTCCATTTCCATAACACAAATAACCTTCTAAGTGTGATTGAGTAAATTCCGCGTACTTGATCATATTAACTCAACTTATCACATACACACAAAGAACAAAGGTTTAACCACCTTCTAGTGTATCAAATCCTCTCAAAAGCTTAATTCCTAACAATCCTCCCCTAAACTTATGATTTCTCCAAATCGCTAAGTTTCTTCAGATTAACCTTTATTTTCTTTATGAGGGGGATTCTTCCTAACACTATCAAGCAATCCTCTTAGATCTAGCTTTCACTTCTTGTTCAAGGTTGAATATCTTAGTTACTAACATATCAGCCATCTCAGATTCTTCATTTTCCTTGAGCATTACAGATACCATAGTTGTTAAAACAACTGGTCTTAGTGGATAATCTTTTTCAACCAGCATATAAATCTCTATTCCATCCTTGGTAGACACTCTGTGCACTCCACAAGATTCAAATAATCTCCAAGTGACATCCTTGACTTGTGCTTGAAATCTCCACATTGATTCTCCACCATCTGGTTCATAAATCCTCTTCAGTTGCACCCATAACTCTTTGTCTTTGTCTTCAATAGGGTCTTGAACTTTGAACTTCTCTTTTACTAAGCTCCACAGCTGATTAAGATCTTCTCTATCAAAACCTTTGAGTAAATCTTCAAACAACCTACACCTTTCAGTAATACCACCAAGTCTTATTATCTTCCATCCCTTCATTATTCCATCTGTGAAAACTTCCCAGTCAATAATAGGATGTTTTAATTGTAATGGTTTGATGTTTGTAGATTCTGGAACTATCACTATCATACTCTTAATGTGTTCATCAGTCAATCTTTCTTCTCCAGACTTTGACTTCTTTGTAACATCAGATTCTAGAACTTCTGGTTCTCTTTTCTTTCTCTTTGTAGCATCCTTCTTGTCTGAAGTATTCAGTCTTGCATATGTCTCATAGAAAGTCTTTTCTATCTCAGCATATGTCTTTACAATGAAATCACTCATCTTGTAATTTGCTTGGTTCTTCAAATAATGCTTCATAAAACTGACTTGTTCTTTCTTGGTAGGCATCTTTGTCTTGTAACCATGCTTTTGCCTATCTCTAATTCTCTGCATTAAGTCATTCCAAGTAACTTCTTTATTCTTTGACAAGATGAATTCTTTAAGTTTCTCTGACTTTTCTTCTTCACTCAGATCTTCATCTCTAAGAATCATCATTGCTTGAGCTCTTACAATCAAATCAGAATCTAATAGATATTGTAATTGTTCATTGAAGACTTCTTGATCAACATCTTCAGATCTTGTTCTCTCCATGAACTCAGCTATGTTTCTTACATTATCTGCAGCCAATTTCCTTGCTAATTCTGCATCTTGAGCTATCTGAGCTTGTTCATCAGCTAAATCCTTTTCTAGAAGCTTTCTTGCTACCTCTGCATCAAATTCTATTTGTCCTTGAGTTTTTGGCTTTAACTTCTTGATCTTTTCAGCTTCTTCTGCTGTCATTGGCTTCTTTCCTTTATCAGTTCTTTTTCTTTGATATTCTTCCTCATCAGTACCTGAAAATGAACTAACCGTAGGAACTGTTTCAAACTCTGTCTCAGCAGTTGGAATTGTTTCAGCCGTATGAACTGTTTCTTTATTTATGTCACCAGTCTGAACTATTTCTTTCTCAGCTTCATGAGTCTGTTCCTCTACTTCCATATCAGCAACATTAGTATCAATTTGTTCATCTGTTCCTTGTTGTTCATGCCTCCCCTGAGCTTCAGATTTATCCCTCTTGCCCTTATCTATTTTCCTCCCCTTTTTGGAAGAATCACCATCATCACCATCTGAATCATATGAGGTGTCTGAATCATCACTATAAGAAGAATCCAATACTACCTTTGCCATTTTATTCTTTAATTGTTCTTCCAGCTTCTTCACCCTTAAGGTCAATCTGTTGTAGACCTTATCAAAGTTCTCCTTGTGGGCTTTGAGCTCCTCCTTGGTGGTCTTAAGCTCCTCCTCCAAAGTTTCAACTTTGTTAACTAACTTGTTACATAATCACATCAATTCGTTTTGTAAAGAGCTACCCTCATCACTTCTATCTGTGTGACCTGCTAGGAGAGGTGAACCATGGGGCAAGGATTCAGTAGCCACTCTAGGTAGCCTAGGTGTGGTCCTTCTCCTATAAGTTGTGTGAATTGGGGGTGGTTGAATTCTTTCAGAAGCTGTAGTGGATGTGTGATGGGGATCAGTTGGTTGTACTGAACCTTCACCCACTTCAGTTTGAAGCATTTCAGGAAACAATGGGACTGCTACTCCATTAAAAAGCCTACTAGCCATAGCTAAGTTTTGAAAAACTTTTGATTGAAGGCTAGGAGTAGCAAAAGTTTCTGTTGGTTTTGTAAGCAAATTCTTCTTTTTATTCAAAAGAGTTTGAACAAATCTTGGGTACATTAGAAACTTTGTTTTGCTGTTTACATTTGATGCCATACTCTCAAAAATAAATTTTGAAAAATTAAAGACCTTGTTTGTTGACAGACAAATAAGAGCAATAGCAATATTGCTACTGAATTGCTCCCATGCTGTCTTTTTGGGACTTAAGCAGTGTAGGAGAGTATGTATCAGAAATCTCCATTGTGGGGAGAAACATCCTTTTTGAAAAGTGAGTTTTTGACTAGATGTGTCATACCCCATTCTGGCAAGTTCTTGAAAAATTTTAGTGTTTAGCATAGTGATGATACCATCTGAGTCTTGCAACTTAAGATGTCTCCTAAGCGCAGATTCGGTAACAACAAAGTTAATGCCATCCACTGTGGAGTGAATTTCTAAGTCTCCATTTTCACTAGTCAAGACAGTAGAATTCTGCCAGAACTGTGTGATGTGAGAGACATAAAGAGTAGGAGAGACAGTTAAAGCATACCTGATATGAGAGTTGTTGAGGAAGTCCACAATCTCATGAAATCGAGGTCCATCTCCCTCCTCTGTTTTCCTTAGAAAAGCAACCTGGTTGTGAGTCTTTACGAAAACCAATTCAGCCATTTTCAATGATTCCTTTGTGAATGAGAAGATTAAAAAGTTAATCAAATGAGGTTAATTGAAGGATTTTGATAGCCAATTGAGTTTTTGTAGATACTATTAGGGTTTAGCGAATTTTGCGTATGAGATAAATTATCTTTGGTAATAGAATAAATAAATTTATGGTAAAAAGATAATTATCTTCAAGAAAAATCCCTATAAGTACTCTAAGAATAATGATTTTACCCCAACGGCTATAAAATTTATTACTGACAGATTTTTACAACGGTTAGTTGAGCCGTACTAAGTTTGCACTAACCGTACAAACTGCTGATAAAAATTTGTTGAGCCGTATAAACTTATAAAAAGGATTAAAACATCATTGTTCAAACATAGTTTTTAGCAAACTATCAGCTATCAACGGATTTGATTAGTCTTTACCAATAGCCGTTTGCTTTGGACTAGCCAACTCTTCACAGTTAGATATGGTGAGTTGATAACCATACAATTTTTGGTAAATTGTCAACCATTAACGAATTTGAGAAGTCTTTACCAGAAACCGTTTGCTCTGGACTAGTTGGTTCTTATGTGGGTTAGACATGGTGAACCAATAACCATTTGTTGTGTGCACAGATAACACACTGAGCTCCAAATCACCATTCAGTCCAAAACATAAAGCATTTAATCCACAAGCTCCACTCATCCTGCAATTGTTAGTCCAACAATAGAAAACAAAGTGCAGAGC
Organism: Artemisia tridentata subsp. tridentata; assembly: GCA_021014915.2. NCBI lineage: Eukaryota > Viridiplantae > Streptophyta > Magnoliopsida > Asterales > Asteraceae > Artemisia > Artemisia tridentata. The sequence continues at coordinate 407,477,795 of CP139504.1, forward strand.
ACTTGTCTCACAACATAACAAGCATATGACTAACAATGCACATAAAAAGAAAAATTAATTTCCTTGTGGCACCCAAGCCATAACAGACTTAGGCTTGCCTCTAGCATCAACATAATTAAATCTTTTTAGAACTGTTGGAGTACCATTAGATTGAAGTGGTCTCCAAACCCATGATGCAGATGCAGTAATACCATTACCCATATTTCCCTTAGCAGTGTTTTTAAAACTTCCATTGTTAACTGCTTGCCTAGCAGTATGAGCTGCTGGGTTTGCAATTGCAACTTTAGGTTTCCAAACTTGTTTATTAATCACTTCCTTGTGTTGAAATGATCTTCTAACAGTTGTGGGTGCTGATTTGGAAAGAGTTTTTGCACCTTGAACTGTTTGTCTAGGGTAAAAAGGTCTATTTGGTTTGACAGTATTAACTGCTGATGTAGCAGTATTAACTGTTTGTCTAACAGTATTAACTGTTCTTAGTCCAGACCTTAACAGAACTGATCTAGGTATCATTCTAGCATTTGTAGGATGAGTGGGAGGTCTTACTGAGTTCACCCTAGGAGTTGAATACCTAGTTACCCTGTTGTTGCAATAAAATGCAAGATGGTCAAAGCTACCACATGTGAAACAAGCTTTCCTATAACAAACAAAATCATCACCTAGTTGGTGAGATTTGAGGCCATTCCAATTCCTTTGGTTACCTCTTGGCTTGTTTGTGGTTCTATACATTTCTACATACCTAACTGTTGGTTTAAAAGGTTTTGCATTAGCTCTAGGCCTAACAGTCTCAGGTTTGACCACTTTGGGAACTTTTGGTTCCTCCACTTTAACACTAACAGGCTTAACCACAGCCTGATTATCCTCATCATCAGAAGTCCATTCCTCTATGGTTGGAGCATCTAAGTCCTTAGCTGAGGACACCTTATCCTCAGAAAGTGAGGCATCACTTGCACTCTCATACACAGGTTTATCAACTACATTCTCTTTAGGTTGAGGACCATATTTAAGCTCAGGTAGTTGAAATTCAGGTAGTCTTGTGTGTTCTAGGTCAATGCCTGGAGGTGTTGGAATTCCCCTATAAGGAGGTGGAACTGATTTGTATCCTAGGCCTGACTTAGCTTTATTAAGGATTTGAAACTCAACTATCTTACTAACACCCTTAGATGCAAACTCTAATGTGTCTACACTCATCTGAATGTTTTCCTTTGCCTATTTTATCTTTTCCAGTTCATGTTTCAACACACTAATTTCATTTTCCCTAAACATCAAATCTCTCTTAAGAATAATCATATCATCAGCAAATTTAGACTCATTACCTTTATAATGAACAATTTGTTCTTCTAACACAGCTAAAGCCCTTTTATGATTTGCTAAATTAAAAGCAGTCAGGTTTAGCTCTATTCTCTGATTTTCATATTGTTTTCTAAGTGTTTCTAATTCTTTTAACGCATCACATGATTTAGAACATTTAGAAACTTGTACCTCAGAGTCTGAGAAAGCCATAAGTGCCATCTCTGTTGATGCTTCTGCTTCCTCCTCTGCAATGTAGCTCCAATCAAACCTTAAGCCATCAATGGCAACCATAGCCTTTGAGCTTAAGTCTGTAACTTCTACAACCCTTGATTTGCTTCCAAATCCTCTACTCTTGCCATCCTGTTGTCTTGGCAATCTGCACTCCCTTGAATAATGACCTTTCTTGTGGCAATTGAAACACTCAATCTTTGACTTATCATACCCAGCAACAACATTGCTGTTTATGATTATCTTCTTGCCAGTTTTCTTCAAGAATCTTTTAGCTCTCAAGCTGAGAAGAGAGAGTTGCCACTTGATATCCATCTCTTTAATGTCATCTTCATCAATCTCTTAAAGATCTCCATGAGTCAACATAGTACCATTGTGCTGTGTAGTAAGGAAAGCACAATAAGTGTCTTCAGTCAAAAGTCCATTAGTACTGCTAACAGTACCACTGTTAGAGTTAGCAGTACCAACTGCTCCAGCAACTTGAACTTCTTCTTCTGGATTAGAGGTACTGGGAGTTGACACAAAGGCCAAATTTCCAGAATTTGAGCTTGAACTTGATCCAGCGGACTTCTTCGCATCATGTTCTACTATTTTGAAGTTGCTATAGAGATCCATCAGACTCATAGAATCAATGTCTGGCTTATTCTTCCAGACAACCACATGCATGGCCCATTCTGATGGTAGACTACTTAGGAATTTTGAGTTAAGATCTTCCTGAGGCATCTCAATTCCTAGAACAGCAAGTTGACTCACTAGCTTTTGAAGCCTATTAAACATATGATCTAGTGACTCATTGCTTGTTGCTATGAAGTTCTCAAACTGTTGCTTGAGAAGGGTCTTTTGGGTTTTCTTGGTGGCTTCATTCCCACCATACCTTGTAACAATAGCTCAAAAAGAGTTTTAGCACACTTGTATTTACTGAAGTTCAGTAATTGATCATTGGTGATTGTCATCAGTAGCATGCTCCTTGCTTTAACATCATTCTTATGCTGAGCTTTCTCTTCAGTAGTAGTTGGCTTTGTTTGCACCACTGTTTCAGTCTTACCTTCAACAACAGTCGTTGTGGTTGTGGGCTTAAAGAAATTACCTTCTTCTATGATCTCCCAAAGTGCATAATCCTGCACTTGAAAAAATTGCTCAATTCTTAATCTCCACATATCGAACTCATTGGGTTTAAGCATTGGTAGCTTAGCAGCAATGTTGGTTTGACTTGTAGTTGTCTCCATGTCCATCTTCTTCTTAAACAAATTCGTTTGGATCTTCTAAATCAAAGTATCAGTAACCTGTCTCTGATACCACTTGACCGGATCTACACACACTCCTTGTGTTAGATAGATACTTTGAATAATGCTAGTCTAGCACGCGGAATTTACTAGCAAGCACTCAGAAGATTTATTTGATGTGTTTTGTATGAACGAATGAAACAATGTATATATGAACAAGAGACAAACAATTCACTTCAACGATTCAATATTATTAATTCAATAATACGAGTGATCTCCTATCACTAGGGTTTTACAACCTTGAATCTTAGCACCAAACAATACGTATTAATTCTCTTATCTAATCGTAAACCTAGGCAATTCTTTTATAGACTAAGGATTCCTATACAAGATAACTATCATCTATATAAGTAAGATATACACAAAATCTTTTCTATAATTATCTTTTACAAAGTTATAAACCGTACTAACTTCTTCTTCAACCGTACTAACTGACTTTGTACTGTCAATTTGTCTTCAAACTCATCAACAGTACTAACTTTTATACTGAACCGTACTAACTGCTTAAAGCTTAATTCCTAACAAATATAAACATCATCAAAGCACATAGCGGAAGCGTAAGAATCAAATACATGTAATTAATTAACTGAATATAAAAGAAACGCGTACCATTTGATTCTAGCAAGAACAAGAATCAAACTTTAATCTTCTTCAAATCTTTAACAAATAGATTAACGAGATACCCCTTACCTTTTTGTATCTCAATCCAAGATATATAAACTATAGTGAGTTTATACCACAATCTTATACACACGTAATATAACCAAATTAAAGATTATGCAAGTAATGTAAACACAATTAAACCAAAACAATTTTGTTTAGAAAACAAGTGAGGATCGACCCCTTGAGGGTATATGTCAATCGACCAAAAGCAAGAGAATAAGGGAAAAGGTTTTAGGGTTATAGCTAGTGCACAAGAAGTGAAGATTGAATAACCCTAGCCTTGTATATATAGATGAGAAATCTTGGAGATCAAGTTTTGGCAATGGGTTGGGTTACAAGCCCATGGCCGATTGGTTCTAGACATCCCAAGGGATTCCGGAACCTTCTTGATCCTCTAATTTCATCTATAGTCCTTCCTTTATTCCCTAACGGTCGTTAGTCAATTCTCGTTAATTACTTAACGTTCGTTAGTCGTTATTTTGTGTTTAAATAATTAAATATATAACGGTTTATATATATTAATTATTATACATTAATTCCTCATACGTAATGTGTGCAATCCTGTGGTCCCGAGTTCGATTCTAGTCATACACATTAATATTTTTCTATTAAAACAAACAGCTCCCACTTGGACATCTATTAATAGTAATGACATTGGTTAGCGTCTAGCAACACGCCAATGCCTCTAGTACAACTCGGGTGGTGGTCTCCTGGAAAAACCATTCGATGCTTCATCATCATACTTATCCTTTTGTTTCTAATACTACGTTAATAAAGATATGGATCTTAATCATCCTATATTAACTATTCTGTTTCTCGTTGTTTCTGATTGAGCAAGATTACCAAATCTTCTGAACATAGTCAGGGGAGATCTTGGGTGCGGCCGCACAAACATCTTGTCAACCCTACGAGGGCCCCAGCAGTATTAAACTTCAAACAAATTTGAAGGAACAAATTCTCTCTTGACTACGAGCCTAACCCATGAACTTTGCAACATTCCTGAAAACAATCCTTATAGCTACCAGTTAAGTATAGCGGTAAATTACTTCTCAGAAATGCACTACATCCATGACAGTTATCTGGTATCTCAAGTCTGAGGATAACTATATATACATGATTTACTTGATGACAAGATCCATAAAGTAAACTCATGAAGTTGGGATAAGTCCTATATTCAATTCATTGAATATCATGTGAAATTGGCATGTCAACGCATCAATATACTTTCAAGTATATTCTACCAATACTCAGATTTGTCTTAATTTAATGATATTCCCATATCATTAAGTGACAACGGACAATTTAGAATAACATAAGTTATTCATGAATTTAAACATGCAAATGTAGGATACAATCTATTATTAATGAAAACAAACGTACCAAGTACTTTAATTCATTGTAAATGATAATTGCTTAACATCATTTATCCAAATAATAAATAGATCAATGCATGATAATTCTACTTAATGAATTATGCCTCAAGTCATGTCAATCATACTTGTTGACAAGACATAAATCAACTAATTTTGATCTATCGAAATTTTGAGAATACTTATTTCAAGAATTCAATTAGTGAAGTTCTTGTATGTGTGCATTCAATTATCTTGATATTGCCGCATAATATTTCATAAAATGCGTGACATCCTCAACTACCAATTTATGACAATTAAACTATCAAACCTTTTATAGTTTGAAGTATTCTAATTCTTTAATGTATAATGCAACTATGCTCATAGTTAAGCATAACTAATACACATGGCCATTAACAAGGATGAAATCCTACCATGACTAGTATTGAGTGTTATCTCAATTTCATTAGCATTATTGTATGCTAACAACAATATGCTCTTTAAAATTTCCGTAAACTTTAATATCCATTGTGTGTGTTTGATGCTTTCCAATCTTTCAAGATTTGTTGGCTATAACGATTACGCAATAATTTGCCATATGGTTCATACTTAGAATTTAGGAGCAATTCCAGGATGATGATGTAATTCTATATCCAACCATATTTATTACACTTAGTTATCTAATAACTTTCAATTAGATATCAATGTTGTCAAATCATCTTGCATCCAAGCATGATACAACAAATAATATGATATTCATGGAAAAATCCTTGTATCAAACTCAGATTTCATTCATGTTATATCTTTTCAAAGATATGTTTCTATTTAGACTTTCTAATAGTACATCATATTTTATTAGAATCAATTATTTTACCGCTCATGTTTATAACAATAAATATATATTCCAAGGTTGTATGTTTATTTTCTAAATCTTCAAGTGAAATTTCATTCCAAACTAAGACTTAACATTTAACGTACATGGAATGTTACTTCCTATATGTTACACAACATATATGAAATAAGAAAATAAATATAACACTCCCACTAGCTTTCAGGAATATTAAGGAATTATCTTATTTTAATTATAAATCAAAACTTGGATTTAATAATTAAACATAAGTATATCTCCTAGATGCATGCATTAATCCATTCATGAATTATTGCAATTTGTATACTTTCTAAGATTATTTGAATTCAAATACTCATTTTAATTACTTATCGTCCTCGCACAAGTAATTACTCAAGAAAGAGTTTTTGGTATTCCATTGTCAATTTCATATTAATGAAACTAAGAATGACAATCATAATCTTTATACATTTAATGTGCCTAGAAAGATTATTCAATCACAGTTAATTGCTTAAGTGTAATTGATAATCTTGTCATAAGACACACATTAAATATGTTTACAAAATTGTCCATATGATTTCTATTCAAAGATTTTAAACCTCTAGGATTTTCATTCCCTTTGAAGAAACTCATCTTCATTCTATAGTCTAACTATAGAGTTCAAGATTAACTAAGTTTCCAAAACTAGTTATCTTTATGGACTGCATCTAAACATTCATAGTATGAGTAATTTGCCAAATTCAATATTTGCAATTCATCTTAATGATCTACAGGTTTACCATAATCCTGTAACTCATAATCCTCAACATATTATTCAAATATTTGAGATATCCCTTCGGATCTATAAATGAGAATTCCATCATCTTGTGATTTAACATTAACATGTGTAATCCTCATCATGACATTTACTAGTGTATTTTTAGAAGATTATGTATCTTGTAACTTTATCTTTCAAGATAAAACTCCCACTCGCCTTTTGCAATTTATAGACTATCTATAAATACTTAGCAAGTAGAGCAACACAAAATTGTTCTCTTTTGGGACATTACAAATACATATTGACAGTTCCTTACATTAAGTTTGTTAATAACCTACTCATAAGTAGTTTAACAAATTCAGAACTTCAATTTTAAGACTTAATGTGATTCATCACATTCCATAATAAATGGTGTCTTATTAATCTTTTAGGTTGGAGTCTTATTGAGTATATACAACTCATACTCAATTTTCTAACCTTGATAACTTTTGGAAGAAAGGAAGTTATAGTTATCTTTAATCAAACAATACCAATAGAGTTTGATTCTCCTAACTGAACACACCACAAACTTGTGGTATTTCATTAGAACTAATATTGTGAGACAATCAAACAATATGTAAGATGAACTCATACTCCTTCTGGCTTACCCATTTTCCAACTAAGTCAATCTTAATGGTGAAATAGATTTCCAATCCAATTGCATGCTTTATAACACAAGTACTTTTTAACTAAGTCACTTATCATCCATGTCTCATTCAAGAAGACATAGACTTTTATAATCCCACTATACGTTATAAATCATTGATCAACTCAATGACTTTTTATATATGTCTTAATAAAGAAGACATAACAAGTTAGCTTCTTACTTTATATTATAATAAGTCTTGTAACAATTAAAAGGCTTCATATTTATAGCTTTATAATAAATTATAAACATGCATAACTAAAGTAATCATGAACACCACAATTTGGTTTCAATAGTAATTTCAAGTTAATTTATTACTTCATATATTTATGACATTCCAAGAATACATAAATATTCAAATTTGAAGTAGTATTAGATTACTTCATTTATTTATGTCATTTCAATAATACATAAATATTTATTTTGAAGTAGTCTCATTATCCTTTTAACACTTGTTCTAATATGCATCTAATTTATAAACTGTAAATTCTCCACGTACGGTCTCACGTAATCATGGAAATTCACCTTGTCATTGCAATCTAGTCAAGGTCTCACTTAAGCTAGATTTCAACAACAAGTGTTTTTTTTTTTTTTTTTTTTTTTTTTTTTTTGAATTAGATGTGTATTAGTCTTATTTAGAACGTTAATTTCTTACCTTGCAGTCAAGACAATTCTTTAAATCATATTCCTATGTGTTGTACCTTGCACACAATATAAGATTTCTCCCACTTGTGCATGGAACAACATCATGTATTAGATAAACAACACGTCACTCGTTTGTTTATGTGATTAATATGATTGTGTCATAGATATTAGCATAATTAGTAGATATAGAACCACATTATCTAGTAAGGAAACGTACATGACTATCCTTAAAACCACAAGTGTCTACAATCGGAAAGTAATCATCTGAAGACATTCTATAGATAATTTGGGTTACTACCAAGATGACAAAGCTTGTAGCTTACACTGAATTACAGATCATTACAATAATTCACTATTCAGTGATTACAACACAATGCTCCCACTGGATTTGACAACATTGTAAGTGTTTCATAACCAGTAAAAGCAAATAGTGTGCTATTAACTTTCCTACACCTTTGAGAAGACCCATTCGTAACAATTACTTAGGTACTAAAAAGAGTGTATTTTACTATGTAGATTATGGACTATCCATCAATGCAATTAACTTGAAAATTGGGCATGCAATTTTTTCTTAATATGTCTACCATCCCCACAATGGTATGTAGCATCTTCAAGTGGTCAAAGCACAACAACTAGATAAATTATGCTAGTTTGCCTTTTACCAATTTTGCGGTAATTAGTCTAGTTTCTAATTCAATAACTCATAAAATGTGCAATTTTCTTAACTATTAAAGTTTACTATGAGTTATTTCTTAGAATTTAGACAATTCTAATTTTCCTATCTTACCTTTCTCATTCATGAAAAAGAATAGGATTAAGTCTCACTCTTCTCTTAAAGAAAGGAGACTAGGTTTATTCTTTTAGTAAAGTTGACTCTAGCCAAAAACCCCTACGGGCGTGGATCAATTTACCACTAAAAGAATGTCCCACGTTTATGGTTTAACGTTGCATTAATACATTAAAAGAATTTACAAAATTCAATTTTAGTATTTTCGATAATACAATCTTTTCAAGAAAATAAAATACCCAAGGAAATATTCATATAACCATTGAATTTTCTTGAAAACTAGGATCCAAATTTTCATAGTTTCACTACATCTGTTGATCTGCTAGTAGTGAAAGTACAAAATATGGTAATCTGTCAAACAATAATCGGCAAACAATTTCCGACTCCTAGATCATTATGGGATTTACATTTGCCAAATAAAATTTACAAAGTAAGCATGTTTGATCCCATCTCATGCCTTAAGTTTCTAGGTCTCACTAACAACTTAATTAAGTCGTCTAATTTAGAAACTGCAAATTCTCCATATATGGTCTCACGCATTAACGGAAATTTACCTTGTCATTGTAATCTAGTCAAGGTCCCACTTAAGCTAAATTACAACTTCAAGTGTTTCTTATAATTAGATGGCATGAACTTAAATTTTAGGGTACTGATTTTGATGTGTCAATCAAAATATGTACGAAGAAGCATGCACACATCTTCGTATCATAAGTTTTCAAAACAATTTTATTAACCAATTTTAAGCTAAGATTTAAATCAACAAAGTTTTAATTGAGGTATTGGGTTCACCAATAAAAGAATTACCTACAATTATCGCCCACTATATCCTAATACTGCATGAGTCAAAAGACCCTAGTTATTCGGATAATTGTTGGGAATTAAATATTCTGAAGATTAAGTATCAGGAAATTCTCTAAGTGATTAAGTCTGGTGGTTAAGTCTGCTAGTGTTAATCATGGTTAAGTCTGCTACCTAGTTAAGTCTGGTCGTTGAAGATTAAGTCTGCTAGTATTAATTCTGGTGAATATAGAATTAAGTCTGCTCGTTCAAGGTTAAGTTTGGTTGACTAAAGTCAAATATACAAGTAGATAATATCTAGATATGTTTTCAGTCAACAAATTGTAAAAGATACATGTTGTATCTTATTGACTGACATACACAAGCAAGTAGTAGACAAGACTTATCAACTTTGTAATGATCTCCTTTGTACTATAAAAAGGAGATCATACCCTTAGATAAAAAGTGTGATTAGTGGTTAGATGTTAATCTTCAAGGTGCTTCATACTTACAAATTACAACAACACCAAGTGTGTTAAAATGTAAAGCACCTAAAAGAGTGTGTGTGGGAACATTAGACATGGGGTCTAATGTTGTTAGGTTTGTTTAGCCTCAAGGATCTTTGATCCCTGATTAGATTGTAATCGTGCTATACTTGATCACATAGCATTGGGGCTAGTTGGAATAACAAACGGTGAAGTTAGAAAAACCTTGTTGTGATAATATTGTTTCTTTCATTTGAATATTCCGTCAATATTATCATCATGCTTGTCATAGACAAAATCCTAGATTGAAGGTGTAACAACCTAGAGTCCATAAACGATCACGTAACTTATTTTAGTAGATGTAAGTTAGAGTCTAAAATAAGTTTCCACAATAATTACCACAAAGTGGCGCGTGAAATTGAGGTCAATTCACCCTTAAGATGATTTTGTAAATAAAATAGCTTACTTGGTAGCTCCAATTTGACGCACAAAGGAGCGGAGAGACAAACGTCAGCACTAAATGCCAATTAAAAACGCGTCTCTTTCGGTTTGACAATTTAACGTCAATCCTCCTTATACCCCTCTTATAGTTTGTTAAAATTGGGTGAGCCGTTCACACTATTGATACAAACTCATCACTTAATCAAAATTTTATGACTTTGAGTCTTAAAAGCAAATCCAATTTCACCCTTATTTAATCCGGTTTATTTTCTGTTCGAAAAATTACCCTTGCTTACAATCACGTCACAACAATATATATAAACAAACAAGTAATCAATAAAAATAAACGACAAAAAATAATGAACATGCTATAATAAAACTACTATCATGTATATGTTTATCTAAAACTCCCATTGGTTTTTGAGCTAATGGTACCAATAGACCACATACACCAAACAATTTGGTTGCGTAAGTTCTATGATAAATATATACACGAACACACATAGTTCAAAATAAAACAATGCATAATCTAATAATTATATGCATAATTAAGCATGTTAAACAAAATACGTAATAATTACTACATAAAAATCATATGATCCATGATCAAACATGCACGTTTATCATGGATCCAAATAAACATATTAACAATTAATCATGTTTTCCAAGATACGCATACAATTCCATGTCACATAACAATTATTCATGAATTAACACATAAAACATTGCATGCATCCTAGGGTTTCTATAATTTTTACAAAACCTATTTTTTTCGGATGAATAGTGTCGGGTGAACAGTGGCCGATGAACAGTGTCGGGTGAACAGTAAAAAATTTTAGGGTTTAAAAAAAAATTAAAACCTAGAAACCTTAAAGCATGCAATAATCAATCAAAGATTCAATTTTTATGTGTTTCAGTAATTAATTACACAATATTAACGGCTCTTGATGCCACTATTGGAATTTAAGTACCATAACAATTATATAAATAAATATAAACATCATCAAAGCACATAGCGGAAGCGTAAGAATCAAATACATGTAATTAATTAACTGAATATAAAAGAAACGCGTACCTTTTGATTCTAGCAAGAACAAGAATAAAACTTTAATCTTCTTCAAATCTTTAACAAACGGATTAATGAGATACCCCTTACCTTTTTGTATCTTAATCCAAAATATATAAACTATAGTGAGTTTATACCACAATCTTGTACACACGTACTATAACCGAATTAAAGATTATGCTAGTAATGTAAACACAATTAAACCAAAACAATTTTGTTTAGAAAACAAGTGAGGATCGACCCCTTGAGGGTATATGTCAATCGACCAAAAGCAAGAGAAGAAGGGAAAAGGTTTTAGGCATAGTTGTTAAGATCCCAATCCTGATCTTAGGATCTTACGATTTTACGATTCTACGAAGCAAAAACGATCCGGATCCTATGTAGGATCTTAACAAGCTTAAGATCTTATAGGATCCCGATCTTGACCATATGATATTAAGATCTACTCCGATCCGATCTTACTTTTCTCGGACCGCAAACCAAAAAAACTACAAATTTATGGTTATATTTTTATAAAGTTTAAAAAACAAAATGTGATTCTTCTTAAACATTTCATATTCATAATTTATGACAACATTTTCATGAAATATTCATATAATTTCATGTTTATAATATATAATAATTTGTAGATTTGAATAATATTACAAATATCATTAAATAATAGCATTATAGTATGATCTTAGGATCCCGATCCGATCTTACGATCATGATCTTGCAAATATGAAAACGATCCTAGGTAGAATCCCGATCTTGAAAACCTTGGTTTTAGGGTTATAGCTAGTGCACAAGAAGTGAAGATTGAATAACCCTAGCCTTGTATATATAGATGAGAAATCTTGGAGATCAAGTTTTGGCAATGGGATGGGTTACAAGCCCATGGACGATCGGTTCTAGACATCCCAAGGGATTCCGGAACCTTCTTGATCCTCTAATTTCATCTATAGTCCTTCCTTTATTTCCTAACGGTCGTTAGTCAATTCCCGTTAATTTCTTAACGTCCGTTAGTCATTATTTTGTGTTTAATTAATTAAATATATAACGGTTTATATATATTAATTATTATACATTAATTCCTCATACGTAATGTGTGCAATCCCGTGGTCCCGAGTTCGATTCTAGTCATACACATTAATATTTGTCCATTAAAACAAACACAAACTTAGAAGTAAATTAATTATTCATTGTCCTTTACGAGTTGGTTAACATATGTATAATCGACATTGCGAGTGAGGAGGAGACAAGACAACAAAGGGAGCATCCATTGCGAGCAGAAGATCCCCCCCTCTTATTTGGTCGTGAAATCTTTAGACTCTGTAGATCCTTAACAATTCTTTAAGATAGTTTCAGGGTAGCAATTCGAGATGCCAACTTTCCCATCAGACTTGAATCAATCGATTTTTCCCCAAGCATTTCCCCGAGCCTCTTTATTGTAGATCGTGGACTCTCCTTTTGTGTAGCATCAAAATACGGTTGATGACCATTCTGTGTTACATTATTAATTACATGAAAAGTTGCTTTTGTGAGATTATAGGGGGTCGAATGTTAGAATTCATTACCTTTTCCATTCAGCTACATATTTTTTCAGAAGAATGTCGATTAAACTCCAAATTCCACCAGGTTCTTGTATCCTGGAACCTCCAAAAGTGTTCTCTCATTAATATCCATGTAATCCACTGATGCGTTCGCACGAGGTTTTAAATTTTTAAACAAGAATTACCGATTAACTAGGAACACATTCAGGCAAGTATACCCTAGTCGTATGTAGTATAGAGGTTGGTAAGTCAAGGTCGTCCTAAGAGACTTGGTTGCACTCAAGTGTCGTTTGTTTGTTTAAGCAAGTAACAAGTTGATGGTTATGATTGTCACGGATCAAACCAACAAGAAAAGCAATATGAGAACAAGCACACAAAGAACATACATGTTTGGCAATGATAATAAGTTAGTAAGGACTTGGTGTAAGCCTTTACTAGTTTTAGGATGGTTAGTTTGGAAAACATATTATCATTGGTAATCCTTTCGACCTCTTAGAACCAATAATAATTTAGTGTTTTATAAATCAAATGTGCATAAGTCTTAATCAATTGGTCATGTCATAAAACTCATGCCTAAACTAACAACAAACAAAGAGTTCTTTCGACCCATAACTTTGATGTCATCAATTTGTGAAGTTCCATTTACTTGAAACACATATTCAAAAGATGCCTTTCGACCCTTAATCTAAATTAAACTTTTACTTGTTATGTTTATTAAGTTTCTCATACAATCGTCACAAAGTACAAGACCAAAACATTCGTCGACTAATGAATTGAAATAAACCACTATTGAGAATCCTTGTATACCCAACAATGATTAATCAAAACAATAAACAATAGCAAGATTCAATTTAACCAAATATGATGTTATCAAACAAACACTAATTATTCCCAAACATCCTTTTATCACAAGTTATCATATGAACCAAACAAGTATTAAGACATAATTCACAAGAAAAAGCACATAATATCATCAACACAATCATAGAAACCAAACATGAATAGTATTAAAAGAGAATATACCAAAGTTCATAAGATGAAATACATGAATCCCCCATTGTTCCATAGCCAATTACCAAGCCAACCCCCCAACACCTCTGGAAAAGGGTGAGGGGTGGTTAAGAGAGATATTTCTAGAGTTTACATGAGTTGTGAGATTATTGGATGATAGTTGGATATTGTGTATGTTAGTTCTCTAAAATGGCCAAAATGGGTTGGTATATAAGCTTATGAGAAAGCTTCTCCTCCAAGTGTCATTAAAAATGACATGAAATTGAATTAATGGGACCATATGATCAGACTTGGGCCTTAATGATACATAAATAAGCATTAAAATTAACTTGGAGAAGTCAGATTCAGCCAACCGATCAAATGCGGGGCCATACCGATCGGTTGGAGCTTTCGTAAAAATCAAGTTTGCTCCATCCGAATCGGATTCGGGCTCTTACCGATCGGATGGAGCCTTCTGGCCAGAAATGATAAAGACCAAAGTTGTAGATCTTTCTCTTAGCTTTCCGTCGCCGCTTGTATCAACTAAATCCGAGTTTGTATGCTCAAGTTATGGCCAAAATGGTGAAAGTGTGTCGGGAACAACGAGTCTTCCAATAATTCTTCGTTTGAGCTTATTTTCTTCATTTCTTTTCTCGTTTTCCCTCTTGTGCTTTATTCTTGAGTCTTTGGAGTGAAAACTTCATGGCTTTATCTTCTCGAATATATTCCAAGAGACTTTCATTTGTCGGGAATTCTTCGTATATGCATAAATCTTCGTTTATTGATCGTTTCTTCGTCTTTTTCTTGGTTTTCTTTGTCGTGAGCTTTCATGAACCTAAAATACAAATTATACTTCATTAAGTACCATAAGTTCATAAAAGTGACCAAAATATATGCATAAAATCCACGATCACGCTCCTAAAAACATGTACAATTTGAGCGTTATCATCCACCTGCAATATGAGTATTAGATGTGTAACTAGATATCTAACAGGGTGTTTTGGATTGCTTATTTAAGCATAGTTGTTAAGATCCCGATCCTGGTCTTAGAATCTTACGATTTTACGATGCTACATAGCAAAAACGATCCCGATCTTACGTAGGATCTTTGCAAGCATAAGATCTTATAGGATCTCGATCTTGACCATAGGATCTTAAGATATAATTCGATCCGATCTTACCTTTTTCGAACAAAAACAAAAAAACTACCAAGTTATGGATTATTTTTTATAAACTTTAAAAAGAAAATATGTTGATCATCTTAAAAAATCCATAATCAAAATTTAGGACAACATTTTTATGACATATTTCTATAATTTTGTGTTTATAATATATACTAATTTGTAGATTTGTATAATATTAAGAAGGTTATTAAGAAAATGATATTATAGTAGGATCTTAAGATCCCGATCCGATCTTACGATCACGATCTTGCAAAGACAAAAACGATCCTGGGTAGGATCCCGATCTTGAAAACCTTGTATTTAAGTGTTAAATTGCTTATAGTAAGTCACCAGATAAGCAGTTATGAGTGTCTAGCTGAAATCGTGTATCTGCCTATTTTAAAGTAAATTAATTAAATAACCAAGTTTGTAAAAGCTTATCTTTAAAGTAGATAAGCAGTTAAAAGAACATTCCCAAACACCCCCTACTTATAGCAATAGAAATCAAGACTGAGTGATGATTGGTCAACCTCAATATCAGAGACTGCCGTACGCAAGACACAATCCAATTTATTAGTTGCAGGCATTTGAAACCAAAAGAAAAATAATAGCAAGTACAATAAAACTATGATATAACATATACGGATAGAAAAATGATTAAACGAGAGATATAAAAATTATAAACACATAATTTTACAAATAAAAACTGCAATGAAAAGGATCTATAACCTATTTGAAAAATGAACAATGTAAATCAAAAGGCTATTATTATAGTCCATGTATGTCAAAAGTACCTTTCAATGAGACCCTCTTTACCAAGTCTAACAAAAGCGTCTGTTACAAATTTTGATCTTTTCTCATCCATGGTAAAATAATAAGTTCTACGATCTTTTACCTCACGTGAGCAGTCCAATGATGCCCCCAACTGTCGGAGTTGTTTCAATATTGTGCCCCCATGTTCATCATTCTACTTCCACACCTTTTATCAAAAAACAAATTATTGGTCATCAAACCCATTGGTGCTTAAATAAACCTAAGCCCACACGAGAAAATCAATTTCTCATGAACCTGGACCAATTAAACACTAATATGAGCCAAAAGGAACCAAGCACACTTATGTTGTAGCATACTACCAGACAGTACATACAGACAGAACATATTGCAGACCAAATTGTACCATACTGTCAGACTTCACAGAAAACTTAACCTGAACTGATCACACACTGATTTCACTTTCTGTATACGGATATTTATGGGAACTAGGCAGTAGTCAAGTGTTATGAACACAAGTATATTTAAACATGAAAAATGGTTATAACAAAATCAATCTGAATAGCAGTAGTCTGGGCATGTCCTATATGTAAAGCTCCAGTCACATTAGGAGGTGGCAAAACCTGTAAGTTTGTAGTTTATATAAGAATACTGCATATGAAATTATTTAACTAATAGTTAAAGATCTAGAAATTGAGCTTACCATCACAAACGGTGGTATTAATATTTGCTCTAAGCTAGTTTAAAGCAATACCAAACAGCCCCTAAGCAATTCCAATAAGCAATCCCATACATCTCCTATAAATAGTAAATTCAAGAAGCAATAACAAACATCCCAAATAAGCACATAATTTCATAAGCAATCCCACACAACCCTTATGAAGTAAAAAAGTAGTAAATAACCTTTAAACGCGTTATCAATGCATAAAAGCAACAGGATTCCTTGAACCAGCTCCCACAACCTGTAATTATCCATTCAGTCTTTCATTAACTCTGCACTTTGAATGTGTCAAAGGAACTTGATCAATGTTCGTTCTCCTTGATCCTGTTTATAGGAAATCGCATTTGCACATAATATAAAGTGATATGAACCGACCAATAATCTTGCTGAAAAAGTTGAAATCAACAACCCATATTGACAGAATACATCAATCCATATCATATAAATCTGAACAAAAACCCAAATCCAGAAATCAACACGACTAAACATAATTCTAAATCCAACAAACAAACAGGTTCAAAAACACAAAAATTCAACACGACTAATCATCAAACAAATATCAACCGCGCCACAATGTAAACCATGCACCAATGACAACGTCCAGTTCTGTATTCTCTAACCTCCGCTCTTCACCCCAAGGTATCTATATGTAATTCAATCAAAATAAAGATGATTACCTCACAAACGAGATGTACTTTCAGTTTAACAAACAACATGTAAAGCTATTTAAAATTACTTACTGTCTTCGGGAAATTGTCATTTTGATATTTTAGCACAAAATCTTGCATCCACTTCATTACGTAATATCCACACTCCCACTCGCCCAACTATCGATTTACAATAGGGAGTTTCCACTTCAAGCTACCACCAAGAACACTAAAAAGAAAATAAGCAATATAGTTTTGTTAACATGTGTAAAACACAAATGAAACCTAAAACAATTAAGAAAAATGCTTACGAATCCACAAGTCCAGCAAGCATGTACTCGTCGTCAGAACGAAACACTGATGCCTTTAAAGAATCCAAAATGAACCCCCTTCCATGTTTGGAGCAAATTATGAAGAGCACATAGTGAGCGCTGCATTATGTGTAAACTTGTACGTTTAAAACAATAAACATATCAATAATAAAAATAAAAATATTAATGTACTTACATCTCAAAGCAAGTCAGAATGCCAAGCTCGAGCTTTTTATTAGTCAACAACTCAATTATGTCGGTTGGGTTAATTGCAAAGTAGGAATCTTCAACTTGTCGAAAGACCTCCTTATCAACATGAAGATTGTATGGCTCAACACAGTCGTTACCCCTACTCATCCAGCGATTATAGCCATTCAACACACTCTTTGGCCTATGTAACGTTATAGCTGGTTTTAGATCGTTCAACTCTTTTCTATACTCAGCTTTTCTTTTTTCATCTTGCACATACAATGGTATTAATATGATCTCATTATACCCAAGAATTGAAAGGTCTAGTCGAGTTTAAAAACAAGTATGCCCTTTAGTATTAGATAAGACTTTCTACTTTCTTTAGGAAGTAAAAGGAAAATGCAGATTTGTAAGATATTGTTATATTTCAATACATATAGTAGCTATAATGTTTTAAAATTTACCCGCTCCTTAGCTTTAAGTTGTTCTGCAATCTTAGTTGTCGCCATTTTGTGGTTGGTCTTTTCTTCCAAGGCTTTTTTCTTGTTCGTAGGTTCTTGAGCAGTCTCTATTCCCTTTCTTTTCTCTGTAGCAGGTACTTTTTGATGTTGAGGCAGCACACTCTTGGTTGGCGCTCTTGATAGTGGGGTTTTCGTCAATCCCTACCACTAGTACATTAACCACTTTGCTCGACGACGTTTTTGCAATCTTGCCGACGTCAAGATGTCGACGACATGACGTCGACAACCTCTTGTCGACAATGCTTCGTCGGGATTTAACTTCCCGACAAAAAACCCCGACGACATTGTGAGACCCACACGTTTTTCCAGTCAAAGTTTTTTGTGGTTCGACAAGATTGTCCCGACGACGTGTTGTCGGGACCATACTAATAATTAACGATTGGATTAGTAACTTAATTAATTTTATAAATTAATACCGACGACATGACGTCGGTATTAATTTACAATGGTCAACAAAATTTTAAGAGTAAATTACACCGTTCGTCCCTGTGGTTTGTCCAAAATCACTGGTTTAGTCCCTCGAGTTTCAAAGTTGCGTGTATGATCCCTCTGACAGCAAAAGAATAACACCCTTGGTCCCTGAGGTGGATGTCCGTCACATTTTCTGTTAAATACCCCTCACGTGACTAAAACGTGAGGGTAATTCAGTCTTTTTTACTTTGACTGAGTCTGATACTTAAATAATGTTTTCTTTTCCCTTCTTCCACATTGCTATTATCCTTATTAACTATCCACCACATAAATCATCACACACCATTCACACAAATCAAACCAACACTATCCACCACATAAATCCATTTACACACAAAAACCCAGATCAATACCCAGATGAAACTCTCAATAAATCCACAGCCGCGAGTCTCGGGTGTTACACACAAAAACCCAGATCAATACCCATTTGTTGTAAATCAAGAGGGGATCTAAAGAGTGTTACTAAGGGTTTGTTGTGTAGATCGTCTTGTTTTGTCTCGGGTTGCCCGCGAGTCTCGAAGCCATGGTGCGCCACCACAACTGCCACGGCTGTCACCACCACCACCTTCATCTCTTTTCTCTTCACCCTCTCTTGTTTTGGTATGGTTATAACCCGGTTCTTCATATCCTCATCCCGTTTTAGTTTTTAGTTATTTATTTATTTATTTCCTTTTTGATTTTAATTTGTATATGGGACGAATGGTGTTGTTTTCGTGGCTTTGAAAACCGGATCTAAAAATAATTTATTGAAATCTTTTCGTGTGGTAAGAATTAATTTAAAATGGGGTATGTTTGATTTGTTTTGGGTTGTGGATTGGTGATGAATCCGGGTCGGGTCGACCCGGGTTAAAGTGCAGTTGAGTATCTGGTTTCGATTTTCTTCTTATATCTCTTGATTTGGTCTCGGTATGGGTTGTCTTGGCATATTCGATTATTTTGAACTCGGTTTGGATCTGTAAAAGTTTTTGTGTTTGTTGTTTCGGCTGAATTAGTAATGCGTTTGATTTTGCGTTTGTGTCTGAATATAGGAACTTTAGTTTGTTTTATTTGGGCTGCAAACAAGTCATAGCTGTAAATAATATTTAAGAAAGAAAGTTGAAGCTTAGAGCTTTGAAAGAATGTTGCAAATAGCCATAGCTGAAGCAGAAAAGTACCAATAAGACAACTAATGTTAGCGTCTGCCAACTAATATGAAGCTGTAAAACTCCTATGTTTTCAGGGTAAACAGCTTCCGGAGTTGCTAGGTGAAGATCCGTCATTGATGTCAAAGCGACAAGAAATTGCCAAAAGTCTTGAATTGTACAAGGCAGCAAGAGATGAAATTGACTCCGCAACATGGGTGTGATATTGATGTTTTTAGGAGATCTATGGTAATTATTGTCTATGCTAGTATGCTAACATCAGGCTCTTTTAGGTGATTGAATTGTTGTTAATTTGACTCGGCAACATGTGCGATATTGAAGTTTTAAGGAGATCTTTGGCAATTACTGTCTATTCCGTACTATAGCTTATGTTTTGCTTTCTAGATATTCTACTTAGTAGCCGAATTTGTGATTCTTATCAAGAATGAAATTTTGTATCAAAATGAAATTGTGATAACTGGAAAAATTGAAGATGCGAGTCCTGTTAATAGTATTGCAGGTTTTTGACATTGTATGAAGGTAATGTGTTCATTTAAAATCAAACTATGGAAAAGAATAACATCTATGGTCCCTGAGGGAAAAAGACTGATTTACCCTCACGTTTTAGTCACGTGAGGGAACTTTAACGGAAAATGTGACGGAGGGACCATGGGTGTTATTAGTTGGTTGTCAGAGGGACCATACACGCAACTTTGAAACTCGAGGGACTAAACCATGGGTGTTATTCTTTTGTAATGTAGAAGATGGACTCTATTTAGAAGGTAATGTAGTTGACTTTGACCAAACTATGGAAAAGAATAACATCTATGGTCTCTGGGAGAAAAAGACTGAATTACCCTCACATTTTAGTCACGTGAGGGAACTTTAACGGAAAATGTGACGGAGGGACCATGGGTGTTATTCTTTTGCTGTCAGAGGGACCATACACACAACTTTGAAACTCGAGGGACTAAACCAGTGATTTTGGACAAACCACAGGGACGAACGGTGTAATTTACTCAAATTTTAATAATACCGACGTCATGACGTCGGTATTATTTATAAAAGTCAACGAAATTGTACATAATACCGACGTCATGACGTCGGTATTATTTATAAAAGTAAATGAAAGTGTAAATAATACCGACGATATGATGTCGGTAAATTAGAAACTATGCATTGATTTAGATATTAAATGCCGACGACATGTCGTCGACATATAATTATAGTGCAGCTGCACAGCTGCAATTTTCCAGATTTTTTTCAAAAAATTTTTCGAAAAAAATCTACCATAACCTGCAAATTTCCAGCTGAATACTAACACATCCAAAACCACTAAACACTTATAAACTTTACAAAACGGCTATAAACTTTATAACGGCTAAAACGGTTATATATAACCACTAAACACCCTCAAAATACATTATAAACTTTACAAAACGGGTGTTATAATCGCTATAACTAGCTGCCATATCTACAAATGTTGCAATATCCGCAATGTTCAAGTCACCAAAAGGTTAAACTATACAATAATAAGATTCGGGTTGCCAAAATATAGTTTCAAAGATAAGTACAACACAAAATAACACATATACCTCTACCGCCCCTCGTCGTCATCCATATCATCGCTATGACGATCCTCATCATCACCACTCTCGCTGCCTGTGCCACTCCCGCTCCCGCCTGCGCCACTCCCTCCCGCGCCACACCCGCTGCCTGAGCCTAACTCACCTTGAGAAGGTATCTGGCTAATAAACTCGTGCCATTGCGGATTGCTCCGGACAAAACCCATCAACAAATCGAGTTGCGCCTTAACTTGCTTAGCTTCTGCTGCAGCTGCATCACTCTTCTTCTCAGCTGCAATACTCTTCTTCTCAGCTTCTTCAATATTCTTTTGAGCTTCAGCAAGCTTCTCGTCAATTTGGGTCCCAGTGTACACACCTAAAAACGAAATAATCAAAATTTAAAAACGGCCGTTTCAATACATAAGATGAGTCATGAGTAATCTATTAGTATTATCCCATTGTACATACCTGGAGGTGGAGGCGGGGTGTATGGTAACAGTGGCATGCTCAAGCTGGGTACCACCCTGCCCCTGCTGGCTATATGACCCCGCTGCTTGCCCTTTATTACTAGGGCAA
Source organism: Artemisia tridentata subsp. tridentata (assembly GCA_021014915.2). Taxonomy (NCBI): domain Eukaryota; kingdom Viridiplantae; phylum Streptophyta; class Magnoliopsida; order Asterales; family Asteraceae; genus Artemisia; species Artemisia tridentata. The sequence goes on from CP139504.1 coordinate 407,499,676, forward strand.
GTATCTCCTCCTCTATGTACGCTACCCCTGTAGGCGTATCCGATCCGAGATCCCTTAGCCTGACCATCTCTTTCTATGTAGTTGAAAAAAATGAGAAAATTAATATATTAGTCGGATTAATTACTAGATTATGTTTCAATAAATCATTAAAGTGCGTGTTTGAAAAAAAAAAAAAAAAAAAAAAAAAAAAAAAAAAAAAAAAAAGAAAGATACTTACATATTGAACCCGAGCCTCATCCTGCAACCATACACCATTCTTGCAGTGCGTGTCAAAAAAGCTCTGGATGAGGGACGAGTACTGGTGGTCCTCGCTGTTCTCAAACTGTATATACACATGCATATAGGATGAAACAAATTAAAATGACAAATCAAATACCATATACATTTTATTTAGTATAAATACTTTTAATTAATATATTTTATTTAGTATGACACGTCGTCGTGATTTTAACAGCTTAAAAATTCAACGCATACTTGCCTCGCTCAAACGTGGTTTTTGTCATTTAGTACAAAATGCCGACGACAAAATGTCGTCGGCATTATGGTTGTCGCCCGTTCTCACTATTCTTGTAGTGTACAAAGTATGTTTATGTACGTTAATAAAGCTTACTACAAAGACACAATGACACAATGTTCGAATTCCTAGCATGGTAAACAAATACCATACAACAATAAAGATCTAAAAAAATAGGGTAATTTTTTCTTAATAAGAGTTGTATACCAGATCTCAAAAATAAATATCAATAAAAATGTTCAGTTTTCTAGAAAAAAACAAAATCAAACAAATAATACTCACCATGCTATAATTCACCTCTGAAACTCGAGAACATGTGGCATAACTATTTTGGCCATGACAAAGATCCATGTCATCCATAGAACTAAACATAATCAAAGTATAATTATGAGTGTCTTTTTAAACCAACAAATTCTTAGCTAAAAGATTCTAAACAAAAGAAAACATGTAAAATAATAATATTTGTAAATAAACTTGATATATTTAAGAATCCTTACCAAACCCAAAAGAAATCATAGACGTGAAGGGCTGAAATGGCTGGAGAAGCCATGAATAACGTTTTTATGAACCAAATGTATATTTCACACCACCAAACCCGGTTTTAATCCGTAACGTTTTAAAAAAAATGTTGGTTCTTTTGTATATCTTGGATGGTGAAGCAAGTAAATGAAGATGTTGCTTGTGTTGGGTCTTGAGAGAACAAATAACTAAATAAAGAAAATGAGAAAGAAGAACAATATATTGAGAAAGATGATGATGACTCTAGGTAATATATATCTAGAATATCTAATGCCTTAATGAGACGGAATCAACATGTTAGAGGTTCTTCATTGATAATCACTCATGTATTGTGTGGGAAATCACTCTCGAAAACATGCATTTGCAATAGATGAATGGAAGAATTGGGTTAATAATTATATGAGTTGTTTTATGAAGAGATGGAGAGTTTGAGTGGTGAAAATGTGATGAATGTTGAGAATATCATATAGAGATTGTGATGTTGTTTAAGTTGGGGTGTGAGAGCAAATTTGTTTCACTCACAAGGTCATGCTTTAAAGACACCCAACAACTTTGTGCATGGTTCTTCAATGATCTAAAGACACCCAACAACTTTGTGCATGGTTCTTCAATGATAATTGTGCATGCTATTCTTGTGAGTCTAGTCATAGATAAAGTTTCCTTTGATAACCTCTCCATACACACTACACACGCAAATACAATTTGCGACCAATGACAAAAGTCGGGAGATTGTTTTTTAACTAAAAGTAAGGTTTCGTAAGCTTCTTAATTAGTAGTTATTTGAGTTAACTTGTAAAAATAGTTTTCATTTTCGGCGTGTTAGTCTCTCTAAATATACTTGTGTTATTTGATGTAACTCCGTCTTTAAACTATATATCCTTCACAAATAAAAAAATAAAATAAAAAATACACATTTGAAAATAATTGCAACTATAACACTATTTATCACCATTGGGGCACGACCAATTGTATCACTCTCTCTACGCATACATTTAGTTGACGAAAGGATTTAATGAAATAAGTCATGGGTTCAATCACAACTTGTGTTACTGGAGTATATTATGATTGTGTGAAGCTAGGTCCACAGGAATGGTCATTCGACACCTCCAAAAGAGGTGTTATTCGTTATGAAATACGGAGTAGTAACCAAGTTTGAGATATGTTCCAATTGGTCACTCAAACTAAATATCAACCACAAAAACCATCAAAGTTTCAAAACTGTTTCATTTTTGTGTAATTTTTATGTTAGAGTGACATGAACGAAACACGTCTCAAACTTGGTTATTATTTTTTGGTTATTGTTTATATTTAGTCGTGCATTAACAAGTTGTAAATAAAGTTGGTTGGAAGTAGTTAAATTCAGAAAGTGGATGTTTAAAATTAATGTACAACATGTTAATGCATATATGAATACTTTAAGCACACCAATTTTAGAAAGTTACACAAGAATGAAACACTCTTGAAACTTTGATGGTTTTTATGGTTGATATAAAGTTTGAGTGACTAAATTGAAACAGATCTTAGTTACTATTAGGTGACATATTCCCGTATATATATTAGAACTTTATTACCATGACAATAAGAAAAGTGAAAAAGATTTTAAAAAATTATTCCTGATGACTTGCTCTTGGCATAGAGTGCCAAATATTGCAGATATAATTCTTTTTATGATACTTATGGTGGTATATATTCACAGTAGGTTTTGTAACTCCAATATTGGCAGCAAGCTTGGTGAAGTTGATAGAAGTAAAGTCGAAGGTTTAGCTCCTTCACTCAATTGGGTACTGCTTTCTTAGTCCTTTTTGGCATACTCATCTTTTTTCTCAACTACTCTGTTAGATATTTTAAACTGTAAAGTTTAATGTTCCAAATAACATACATCCAATTAGTTTATGTTCTAACTGGGTTATCAAGGTATTTTGGTTTCTAATTGTTTCATGAAAATTTTAATTCATTTAATATTTGCTTTGATGTTAACTTGCAGGCTTAATTTATGTATGTGTTGCTAAATACAAAGTTAACAGACAAGAAAGCGATGCATATTCAATACAACATATAAAGATCTCAAAAAAGGAAAGAGAAGTTCTTCTTGTGTTAACTTCCATGATCATTAATGTCACTATATTAATTTCCAACACAATTCAGTCCTGCCAAACACACTAAAATAACATCATAGCAGGTTACTCTGTATTCACTTCTAATTATTCCAAATCATATAAACACTTTCAATGAAAATGCCACGCATATAAGAAAATACACTTATAGAGCATCTAAAATTCTAAAAAAACAAAAGACTGATATGAAGCAACATATCGAGTCTTAACACCTAAAGACCCGTTTTCATATATAGCTAACCCATAAACCACACGTCCATATGTAAATAAACTAATCAATTAAGATAAAACACAACAAGAAAAATCGAATAAAAATACGCAAATGTAAAGTATTAAACCGAATAAAATATAGCAAGTGGATGAATAATACTCGTAATAAATGATCAAAATTCAATACCATCTTTTTAGGCGGCGGTGATGAATTTTTTACTCTCAGGTCCAGGTCAGGTCAAATACTAGGTAGGCGTGTATTTACTTAGTACTTTATATATATTGATGGGGATTTGAAGTGCGCCTAACCCTACCAGCCAGCGGGGCGGGCCCAAAACCGTTTTTAATTTGGGTTGTTTGGCGGAAGCTACTGGCGTTTATATTTTTATAAAGCTGTTTGGCGAATTAGTTTTAGCTAAAACTTATTAATATAAAATCACATTAAAATACAACAAGTTAACTTCATATGTATTTTCGGCTTTTGCGTGATAATCTATTATATTTTTAAGTGCATTTAACTAATTTATAAGCCCCCCCTAAGCCCCTTTCAATGGGCTTTGGCTTATGTAGCCCTGTGGCTTACATAAGCCCTCATAAGCCCGTGTGACAAACAAGGTTTTTTTTTTTTTTTTTTTTTTTTTTTTTTTTTCCTGAGGCAGATCCTACTAGCTACGTCCTTGTCGATGACTTGTGCGCCTCCTAATGATCTTACTACTCTACTCCTCAAAACGAGTGCACCATGGCCTACTTAAGAAGATCTCAAGCTTATTTTAAAAGTTTAAGCCCCCGTAAGCCCCTTGCCAAACACTTTCCTAATCTGAATTAACCATTCATCAAATCTGTAGGCAGCTTAAATGATGGAAGTGTTTAAGGTTTCTTACAAGCCCCAATGGTTTCTCACCAACTCAAATGGTTCAGTCAGCAGTTTGTTAAAGAACAGGATGGTCAACATTCATGATTCTTAGTTTTTTTTTTTTTTTTTTTTTTTTTTTTTTTTTTTTTTTTTTTTTTTTCGGATGTCATAAAGCCTCTTGAAATCGAGGACCTAATGGATCGAAATGTTCAGGATCTTTCTGGTGGTAAATTACAAAGAGTTGTGTTATGCATATGTAGTCGTGGGCAAGAAAAACCGAAACTGAAAAAAAAAAATCGTAACCGGTTTCACATTTCTACCGTTAGAACCGGTTCGGTTCCGGTTTCTCACAAACCGGTTTTTACCGTTGCACAACAGCTACAAAGCTGTAAATTTTTTGACTGTTTTTCTTTTGCCCGTTTCTAGTCGTTGGCCAACGGTTAGAAGCTTGTTTTTGCCCCATTTTGCCCATAAACTCTAGTACAAATAGGTATGTTGTGTTTGGTTTAGTTACAACACTCAAATACTATCATAATGCTCTTGAAACAATCAAATCGCTCACTAGTCACTAATGGCAACTCAAGCCTCTTCAACTTCGGCCGATGTTGGTTCTTCAAATGCACCAACGATTGTTGAAGTTATACCGAAAACCCGAAAACCCGAACTTTGGTGTCATTTCCACAAGGTGAAGTTGTCGGATGGTTCAATTAAGGCTCATTGTAAACATTGCGGTCAGTTTTTGATGCCCAATTTCAACTCGACGTTGCAGTCTCATGTCGATAAGTATTGTGAAAGACTTAAATACGTTCCAAAATCGGATCAATCATCTTTGGGGCGAGAGGGGAGTATTTTTGCATACGAGGCGGCCCGGGTTCGAGAACAATTTGTGGGGTTTGTAATTCAAGAAGGTTTGCCGTTCAACCACTTCGACAACAAACGGTTAACCAAGGTGATTCAAAATTGTCTTCAACCTCGATATACTCAAGTAAGTCGTGCTACTCTTAAACGTGATTGTTTGAAACTGTTGGTCCGGAATAACTTGAGCAACTCATGAATTGATAAGATAAACATAAACACGTGGCGTTTTGACATGGAACATATAACGAGTTTATGATTCATGATACAGCGGAATTACAATGGTTACTCAAGAACCCACTTTGACACTCTAATAACTTGGTTGGCTTTTCAACGGGGATACTTGCAGACGGTATCCCCGACGAGAGACAAATTAAGGAACACTAAGAAACAAACTAGACAAGGTTTTGTTTCTCAGTATGTTGAGAATACTAACACTCTAACTATGCTAAGGTATTCTCACTTCTTACTCTCTATGAATGCGCACATTCATCCTTGGTTGGACTCGGTTTATATAGCGGTGAAATTACTGTTGCTTCACGTGGGAATAGTAATCTTGCCAACTGTTCGTAGATAGGCACGTGCCTAGACATCTAGCCTTGATGTCTTTTTGGTTTTCCAGAGTTGACAGCACCGATTTCCCATGAGCTTCTTTTGTTCTTGGGAAGGAACATATATTTATCTTCCCAAGAGTTTTCCCGCTTAAACTCTCACCTACTTCCTTGGTCTTGATTCAGGGAGCTGATATATCATCAAGGTATTCCTGCCTTGATGTTTCTCTGGTCTCGAGCTAGAGTCTTTACTTGCAAATTGACTGATCAGTTCTTGGTAAATTTGCATGACTCGAGGTTCTGAACTTCACTGGTTCTCTCTGTCTCTGAATCACTGAGTATGGTAAAGCTGTGTTGATCACCACAACTTCACTGCAGTTATATCGGTAGTTGGTGAGGTGGTCATTGCATGAGAGATAAGGTCATCAGGGATAAAGAGACATTTGTCATATCTCAGTGTCCCTGATGCTACTCAAGTACCTTAATCACTGGCCTGCAACAGTGACTAAAGCGCATCTTTGGTTGATTGCTTGACCAACTCTTAGAGAGATGCCATTGAGGTTCTCCCCTGAGGCAGGGGGAAGACATGCTCACTGATCATCAGTGTGTTAGAATTATCACTGATATTCGTCAGTGAGGTGGTGCTATTTTTATGTTCAAATCTTTGTACGAGACAATTAGGTCAGTTGCTGGACCTAACAATCTCCCCTTATTTGAACATAAAGATACACTGGTACAGATTCTGCCTATCGTCACACTGGAAATGCGTGACTATATGCATATAGTCACACACGTTTTTTTGGGTGTGTGTGACAAAAAGTCGCGCCACCGTAGGTATCATATGGTCACATTGTTTAGTTTGTGGCCGTTTTCATCGAAAAAGAGTGACCAAAACCCGAATATGTGTGACTAATTAGGCACAAGTTTTGTTGGATTCATCAGTATGTGTGACTATTTCCCATCCTATGGCCACACGAAAATATAATAAATGTGACGTTTGTGATGATTTAGTCACACATCGTGTGTTGTTTTTTTCGAGTTAGTCACATACAATTTAAAAAACAGTGGCCAAAAGTGTTAATAAGTGTGACCATATGCTGTTTAAAGTGAAGAAATGTGTACTATTGATCATCCAATGGTCACATGAATTCTTAGTTTGTGTGGCCTTTTGTAATATTTAGTCACACAAAGCATGTTTGCTTTGGGTATTTAGTCACATACAATTAAGCATAAAGTGGCCAAAAGTGTTAATAAGTGTGACCATATGCTGTTTTAAGTGAAGAAATGTGTATTTTGTGTGACTATTGATCATCCAATGGTCACATGAATTCTTAGTTTGTGTGGCCTTTTGTAATATTTAGTCACACAAAGCATGTTTGTTTTGGGTATTTAGTCACATACAATTAAGCATAAAGTGGCCAAAAGTGTTAATAAGTGTGACCATATGTTGTTTTAAGTGAAGAATTGTGTATTTTGTGTGACTATTGATCATCCAATGGCCACATGAATTTTATGTTTGTGTGGCCTTTTGTAATATTTAGTCACACAAAGCATGTTTGTTTTGGTTATTTAGTCACATACAATTAAGCATTAAGTGGCCAAAAGTGTTGATAAGTGTGACCATATGCTGTTTAAAGTGAAGAAATTTGTATTTTGTGTGACTATTGATCATCCAATGGCCACTTGAATTTTATGTTTGTGTGGCCTTTTATAATATTTAGTCACACAAAGCATGCTTGTTTTGGGTATTTAGTCACATACAATTAAGCATAAAGTGGCCAAAGTTGTTAATAAGTGTGACCATATGCTGTTTAAAGTGAAGAAATGTGTATTTTGCGTGACCATTGTTCTTCCAATGGTCACATGAATTTTTATTTTGTGTGGCCTTTGGTACTATTTAGTCACACATCGAATTAAACAAAGAGTGACCAATAATGTTGGAGCAGAGTTGCTACTGCTAGCAGTACTAAGGTAGTCCAAGGTAGTCCTGCTGAAGCAGAGTTACTGCTGCTAGTACTATGCTAGTGCTGCTGGAATGTGTATATATATTATATATAAAACAATATTAAAAAACACAAGAAATTTCAAATTGAATTAAACTCGAATGTATATAACTGGACAGAATATACAATTGTAATGTCGTACTTAATTAATCAAATATCTAAAGACTTTTGAACCTTCACCCCCTTAGCAGTTTGCCTTAAGTCGTTAGCAGATATATATTGTTTCTTCGTTGGTGCCTGTGGTACACATTTAGTCACATGGTTTGTTGGTGTAACCTGTAGTAAACAAAAGACGCTTCTATCAAATATTGAATTACATATGAATAATTATATATGTAGGTTGAAAAAACACATGTACGTACCACCTCTTCAAAAATAACTTGATCCTTTGGCCATGCAACGAAACTACCTTCGACTTTCTTAACTGTTTTGAACCCATTATTTGCTACGTCCGGTATGCATGCTGCATCAACTAACGATGAATCAATTGACACTCTGTAGCAATCATTTGGGAGTGGTAGGTTATGCAGCATTTGCTTTCCATGAGACTGGTATACGGTACCAAAAGCAACGATATTTGATTTCTTTGTGTGCCAGAGTTTGCACTTAAGTGTCTACAAAAAAAAAAAAAAAAAATTTTGCATGTATATATCAGAAATTATTTAAACAAAAGAATAACAAAAAACATGTTGAAATACATACTGTTGGCAGTGCTTGTGTTAGAGACACATCTTGTTGCGATTGGGAATCTGGAGACCCGTTTCGTCGCTTCTTTTGCTTTGGCTTATTGGGTCCGACAGTTTTAGCAAGTTCCTATATGTATATATAAAACACGTTACATTATTTAAACAAAAGAGTAACAAGAAACATGTTGAAATACATACTGTTGGCAGTGGTTGTGTTGGAGACGACACATTTTGTAGCGATTGGGAATCTGGAGACCCGTTTCGTCGTGACTTAAGGTTATGCTTAGGCCTGACAGTTTTAGCAGCAGGTTCCTATACGTATATATAAAACACGGTACATTAGTCGATCATGTATGTAAAATTCAAAAATCAAAGGGCGGTCTTTTATTACTATACTTACCATTGTTTCCGTTACCTTTTTAGAAGTTTCAAGGCCATTGGATTTCTCCTCAATTCCCGCATCTTTAGGACTTACAACACCACTTGTCTGAGTGCCATTGGAGTCACCTGCAATATTGTCAATGGCCATTGGAGTCACCTGCAATATAAATTAAGAAATACAGTCACTCATCAGTTTATGTTCAATGCCTAGTATCATTAGCATCAGTGGTGTTAGCATTAGAAAATAAAATTGTTAACAACATAAAAAATGGCTTACAACTGAGGCTATTGGCGATGGTTCAGTTGGCAGAGTTATATTCATCCCTTTATCATTCAACTGTTTCAGAATTTGAGAAAGCATTATATTTGTGTTTTCCACCTCACCGGATAATTTATTGACCTGCACATCTTTTTCGGTCATCTCGGCGGACAATTTCTTGATCAATTTATCTTTTTCTTCACGCTCGCGTCTCTCATTATCCAGTTGAGTTTGAAGTAAGGCAATTTTTTCATTGGCTTCTTGTTTTCTTCGAGGAAGGCCAAAATACTCTTTGTATGTTACTGCACCTCCCACTCCTCTGGCATAACCGCCCTTTTCCTTACCAAATACAAATGTCATGGCATCAGTGCCATCATCAAAACCCGATGTTCCTTCCTTGATCTTGTCATTAGCTTCTTTCTGCACAAAAAATATAGGAAATGTTGGGATTAAAAGTCTTCTTGATGCTGTTAGAGTAACTGCTGGTATACAAGCTACTACTGCTAGTACACAGTTAAATGTTGCCGCTATATAAGCATAATAATAGAATTAGCAGTCAAACTTACAAGTTCATCTCCCTTTGATTTAATATCATCATTTGGGTATTCGCCGTCTTTGTTTACCCTTCCTTTCACCCACATTACATCACGGGGGGGGGGGGGGGGGGGGGGTTCTTCATCCGCTTCAATCTCTTTATTTTCGATCTAATAAACATCAAATGCATACCCATGTAAAGTTAAACCAAGATAAACGAAAAATATGAGGATGCTTACACATGTACAGTTAAACCAAGATAATCGAAAATATGAGGGTATTAATGCAAATGTGCAAATTGGGCAATGTAAACAGATTCATTTCTCATACTGATCGTCTCTTAATTGGTAAAGCAAACATTGTGTAATCTTACCATTTTCTCTTTGACATAAGCATATCCACCTCGTCCCATTTTATGCTGATAAATATTTTGGGAACGCGCCATTTTACCTTTCTCAGATTTCTCCTAAAAACACAAAATCATAAGGCGTTTAGATGCGGTAATGCTGCAAACTGAAAATAATAAAATGACATATACACTTAATTAAAGATGACTAATTAAAACCTTGTATGCTTCGGTGGTCGTGTATTTAACATACTCGACCCAGTCTTCTGATTTCATTATTGTATTATACAAGTCCGGGACTTCATTCAGTTTGGAAGGTGTATTTAGGTTGGGCAAAATGTAGTTGGATTTGAGCTTCCTTCTATAATTCCTTAGCATTTTACCAAGACTAATCATTATCAATTTTCTGTATTGGACGTCAACAACAAAAAATTTCTGAAAAGATTAACACAATGTTGTTAATTAGTTGCACATAATGTAACTGCATACATAAACTTATGTAGTACTGGGTTACAAAATAGTATATATGTACCAAGATTTCATCCCATAGTTTATCTCTTGCTTCTTTATTCACCTTCTTCCAGTGTAGAATCTTCACACCTATCTGCTCACGAGCCACATCTCCTAAAAAACTCACAAACACTGCTCTGTTTTCCCCTGTTACCCTACCGAATGCATCGAAGGTTACCTTGAGCTTTGTTGCACCAGGTTTGTCATGCTTCACGCGAAACTTTACTAGCCTGGTTGAGCCCCTCTTAGCTACTATCTCAGGTGTTTGGTTGGTTACAGGCTCATCTATATCTTCTTCATCAGAAGACTTTTCGGATTCATATTCTAAGGCGTTATCATCATGTACAATATGATCAAGAGGAAGCAAAGTATGGTTATCAACAATGGGTTCAGTTTCCATGACTCTTGAGCAACAAAGGGTAAAAGAAAATGATTATGGCTTAGCTTGGAGAGTAATGGTGAGAGAAGATTTGATTTTTGTTTTTTATTTGCAGTCTTTTTTTTAAGGAGAGAAAAGAGGCTATACACCAAGAATATGAATCGTTTGTGATTCAAAAATTTTCGATCCAAAAATTTGCCTCCAAGTTGTAATTTGAAATTAACAATTGAATTATTTGAAAATTTTCCCTTTGAACCTGTTAATTAAAGCATAAACTTGAAAAAATCAAATTTTCGGCTCCAAATTTTATAGGGTACTATCTTAATAATCGCAAATAATGTATCATACTGTGCAACCATCACATCAACAGTACAAACGTAATTACTAGTTATTGTACCCTTACCAATTACATTTACAAAACACAAATTACTAATTACCTTTTTGTTATTTGGTTTCATTGTTTGCGTGCTTGTGTTTGCCATAAGAATGTGTGTGTTGATTAGGGTTTATTGATTTTTGTGTGTGTTTACAAATGACCGGGTAAAGGGATTAATTGTTGGTTGAATATTGAATTTGTGGTTTGGTTTAACTATAGCTGACGTGGCAAGATTTGTTTAAAAAAAAAAAAAAAAAAAAAAAAAAACTAATGGTGATGAGGTGGCGGTGAAATCCGGCTATAGCCGGTAAATAGGGATGGCAACGGTTCGGGTTCGGGGCGGGTTTTAGTATACCCATAACCGAACCCGTTTATAATATACCCGTACCCGCCCCATATCCCACCGGATACCCGATTAATATTATCCATCGGTTTTTCGGGTTTCCCCGCGGGTATTAGTTATCCGTACGTAGTTGAATATTATATGGACAAAATTGGCGGTATTAAGATTAAGTCACGCTAAAATCCACCGAAAAAACAAAAGAAAATACTCTAACCACTCCCAACAATAACTCAGCTTTAAACTTTAACACAATGCCACGTCAGCTTTAACACACTCACCCTTAATTAACTGAGCTTTAGTTATACACAAGATGTTTAACGAATGAGCCGAGATGATATGGTTGTATACGAGATGTTTAACGAATGAGCCGAGATGATATGGTTGTATATATACGAGATGTTTAACGAATGAGCCGAGATAATATGGTTGTATACGAGATGTTTAACGAATGAGCCGAGATGATATGATTATACACGAGATGTTTAACGAATGAGCCGAGATGATATGGTTGTACACGAGATGTTTAACGAATGAGCCGAGATGATATGGTTGTATACGAGATGTTTAACGAATGAGCCGAGATGATATGGTTATACACGAGATGTTTAACGAATTGAATGAGCCGAGATGATATGGTTGTATACGAGATGTTTAACGAATGAGCCGAGATTATATGTTTGTACATGAGCAACACACCCAACAATAACTCACGCAACCTTTCGACCCTGTTTCATCATTTCTTAAAAGAGTTTAATTTCTAGACCAACCCTGATAGCTGGATGGTCTTGAGGCAACTCACGCAACCTTTCGACCTCTGGATCAGCACGATTATGCATCTGTAGCATAATACGAGTTATCTCACCTAGCAAATTGTTAATCAATTTGAGTTCTTTTTCTTGTTCATTGTGTAATCGGGTGAGGATAGCCTTTTGCACCTCTGCTAGTTAATTTGTTAGCCACAGTGTTTGTGTTAAAATTAGTGATACTTGCGAGAGAGTTTTATAAGAAGTTGTGTGAGAAAACAAAGTGTTGTGAAAGTGGCTTTGATAGTGGAAAGCCGTTAAACTAGCCGTTGGAGGCTATTTTAAAAATCAGATTGAAAGTAAAAGTAACCGTACGAGTATTATTCAAATTCAAACGTAAAGTAACAGTACAACATATTAATAACGAGCGGGATATTTAAAATTTAAAATTTCAAATTCAAATTAAACAAAAAGGCGGGATATATTTAAAATTTATCAATTCAATTCAAATTCAATTCAATTTATAAATTGAAAATAAAGTATCAAATACAAATACATTAAACATGAAATAGAAATACATTAAACATGAAATAGAAATACATTAAATGTCAAATAAAAACTACGTTAACATAAACAATGATTGATTAACATAAACAACATACGATTAACATAAACAACGGACGATTAATAAAAACTATCATCTGAATCTGGGTAACCATCTTCAGAGGATTCGGAAGGTGTGAAAAAACCAGACTCCCACCTTTGCCTACGTTCTTCATCCTCCCTGGCTTGCCGCTCCAAACGATCAGCTTCCTCTTCTCTTTCAAGTGCTTCCATTTCCAGGAGGACTTGCATATCTGCTTCCTCTTGCCTAAGTTGTTCCTCAGTTAACCCAAACGGATTTGGGTCTTGGTTGGGAACTGGCTCATTTTCAGGTTGATTATTCACCGGAAAATTTTCCGGTTGGAAAACCGGAAAGATATGCTCGGGTGGAGTATGGAATTTTTCATTTTCGCTAGGTGGGCTTGGAAACTGTTGGCCAAAATCCTTTTGGCGAGGTGGGCTTGGAAATTGTTGGCCAAAATCCTTTTGGCGAGGTGGGCTTGGAAATTGTTGCCCGAAATCTTTTCTGGAAGACATCTTGAATTTGAGATGCTTGGATCTTGAGTATTTGAGAAGTTTGGAATGTGTTTCTGTGTGACTTGTGCTTCAGAAGCATTGGTATTTATAGGGTACAAATGCACACGTTTTATTAACGTGACTTTGAATTTTAATTGTTGGGGCTAACCTGCGTTAACGCAGCGTTAATATGTTGTACGTTATCTTACGTTTGAATTTGAATTTGAATTTGAATTTTAATTTTAATTTGTTAAGGCTGAGTTATTGTTGGAAGTGGCCTAAATATACCCATACTTCTCAAAAACATTCAGACTGCGATAGATATTAAAGCATGTATTTACATTAAACATGTACTAGAAAATATCAATTACCCTAATGAAAAAGTCAATTAGTCATTAAAGTTAGCACACAAATTACATTAAACATCATTAATATAGAAAATATCAATTACCCTAATTAAAAAGTCAATTAGTCAATCCAACACCAAACACACTTCTAGATCAACTACACTAGTCAAATCCAAACCAAACACAAACCAAATCCGATCAATATTATCCATCTGTTTACTTTTGGCGCCTCTCGATGGTCCCTCTTCCCGCCTAAAGTATTGGGAACCATTCGTATACCTCTCTAGCCTATTTGTACAACTCGACATGGAAAACCGTTCATAATTAATCAACCGTACCATATACAACTCCTTTGATATTTTCATTAGAAAATAAATTTCAAATTTCAATGGCTGACTCCTCTTCAACTCCTTCTTCCAACAAAAACAAACGCCCAAGGGATGATTCTCCTCCACCAATGCCTGAAAAATATAAAAAAATTGGCATATCCCAAAATATTTGGGAGAAATGTAGTAAAGGCCAGTATGGTGTTGAAAACGCATTGTTAGAAATTCACAACAAGCGTATAAAGATGTATGAAGAAAGGAACAAGAAAGATTTAGAGGTCATTGAGGAGCATCAGAAGAAAATTGAGGAGAGGAACAAAAAAATAGAAGAAGAAAGAGAGAAAATAGTTGATGTTTACAGAAGTATTGAAGCTAGTAAATATGTGTCTTAATGTATCTTTTCTTTATATATTTTGGCTATGTATATTTTGCCTATGTAAATGTAAACTTATTTTGACTTGGTTTAATATATGAATGCAGTTATTATGTACAAGTTTATGATATTTGAATACAGTTATTATTATTGTACTGCTAGGTAAACAATTGTACTGCTAGCGAAACGTTGTACTGCTGGGTATCCTTTTAGCAGTGGTTGGGAGTGCAGGGTAGTTTGTATCACTTTTTACTTAAAGTGTATAAACCCCCAATTGCTGCACACAATCACATTCACGCACACATTACTCTCTCTCTTCCACTCCCTAATCAAATTTTAATTGTCAAATTGCAAAACCCCCAAATCAAATCATAATGTCGAACCTAACTTTTACCGAACCTCATAATAATGTTGCCTTTTTAGAAAAATCCAATAAGTCTGTAGATTTTACTGAGATCATTGATTTCCTTAATGCAAGCTATATTAAGTTTGCATTAACAGTAAAACCTACTATATATACTTCCAACATTATCCAGTTTTGGTCGTCTGCTAAGGTCCAAACTATTAATGGGGAAGCACAAATCCATGCCCTTGTAGATGGGTAGATGATTATCATTACAGAGGCGTCTATTCGAAGAGATCTTCTCCTAGATGATGCTAACGGAGTTGAGAATCTTCCAAATACTACAATCTTTGAAAAACTTGCACTGATGGGCTATGAGAAATATACAGATGCTTTAAAGTTCCAAAAAGGAAATTTTTCTCCTCAGTGGAAATTCTTAATTCATACTGTCTTAGTGTGTCTAAGTCCAAAGACCACTGCATGGAATGAATTTAGCAGTAATTTAGCTTCTGCTATAATTTGTTTGGCTGAAAATACTCAAAGATTTAATTTCTCAAAATTAATTTTTGATAATATGGTTAAGAACTTGGATGGTTCTTTGGCTAAATATTTTCTATATCCAAGGTTTTTGCAACTCTTTTTGGACAACCAATTTAAAAAAAAAGAAAAGTCACAAAAATGTTTATCCCACTCCCTGCCTTACCAAAAAGGTTTTTGCTAATATGAGTAGGGTTGGAAAAGATTTTTCAGGGAGAGTGACACCTTTGTTTCCAACAATGTTGGCACTAGCCCAAACCCAAATGGGTGAAGGTTCAGCAATCCCAGCTGGTACCCATCACACACCCACAGAACAACAACAAAAGACCTATAAACGTAGGACTAACACCAGAAACACTGAGCTACCTCAGGCTAGTGGTTCTATACCAACTGTTGCAGATGAGGATGTCACTGGGGGGGAGAGTGACATGTTGGCAAGGGCTGCCACTACTGTGTCTAGCTTAGCAGCAGCACAGGACAGTGGTAACATCATTAAGACCCGAACCAAGACAACTTCTAATGAAGAAAGTTCCTCTGGAACTGATTCAGGTGAAGGTCCCAGTCACATGGAAACAATGGGGGGTTCGGATGTTCATCCTAGGGGTGAGACTGAACTTAACTTTTCCAGTGATCCACCTCTCGGGCTAGGTAACACAAGCCGAAGTGGTGAGGATAGTATGCAACTTTTGAATGAATTGAAGGATACCTGTGCCAAGCTGTCTGCACAAATTGGTGATCTGCGAGCAATAGCTTCTTCCCAAGATGGAGTCATCAAAGCTCAAGGTGGGGAGATAAAGGCTTTGAAGAGAAGGGTTAGGTATTTAGAAGGAGTCAAAGGATCAAGAATTCCCAAACAAAAGGTTAAATCTTCTGAAGCTTCTAAGGATGCTCCCAAACAGGGAGGGAATGAAGGCAAAGTTTCAGGGGAGGATAACCAAGGGAATCAAGTGGTGATTGATCATCGTCTGGGCAAGGTTACAAATGCTGATAGTGCTACTGAGCCAATTACAGTTGGTACTACAAAAGCTAGTACTGCTACACCAGAGGTTTTTGCAAATGATGTTAGTGTACTTGCTGAGCTGAAGACAGCAAAACCAGTAACCAAAGGTGTTGTGATACAAGAGCCATCATCCTCTCCAAAAGCTAAACAATCAACTCCACAGGTACAAGGCAAAGGTAAAGGGATTCTTACTGAAGAGCCTGTGGAGAAACCATTATCAAAAGAAGAGCAATTAAAAGTTGATGCTGAAATTGCTATGAAATTCTCACAAAAGTATGATGCAGAACATCAGACAATTTTGGAACAAAGGAGAATACAAGAAGAAAAAGATGCAGAGTTAATAGCTTCATGGGATGAGCAAAGGGCTCAGGTTGCAGCTGATTCTGAGCTTGCTAAGAAACTACATAAACAAGAGCAAGATAAGTACTCAGTAGATGAAAAAGCCAGGATGCTGAAAGAATTTTTTGATGCAAAAAAGAAGTTGTATGCAGAACAAAGATATGCAGCTAAGAAGAACAAGCCACCCACTCAAAAACAAAGAAGAGATCTCATGTGCAGGTAGTTTTTTTTTTTTTTTTTTTTTTTTTTTTTTTTTTTTTTTTTGTGCAAAGGTATTTATATTAATATCAACAATACCCAATATGTACATCATATCATAAACATCTACTCATGTGCAGGTATTTGAAGAATGTGGACAGATGGAAACTAAAGGATTTGAAATTCTTGGATGATAAAAGAATTGAAGAATTATATGCAATTGCCAAGAGAAACAATGATCTCTTCTTGAATGACAGTTCAAAGAGAGCAGGTGAACAGTTGGAAATAGAAAGCAGTAAAAAGAGAAAACAAGAACAAACTGAGCAAGCTGTTGCTGAAGAACAAATGCAAGCTCACACTGAACTTGCAGTTGACTCTGTAGGAGAAGCCATGGATGCACAACCTTTAACTGTCAAACATCCCATTGTTGATTATAAGTCTGGATCTTTTGGGGAAACAGTTTATTACGATATTAAGAGGCATGATGGTTCTTCTAGAAGGTATGTAAGCTTTCTTCACATGGTTCATGATTTTGATAGACAAGATATGATAGCTCTATGGAAATTACTCAAACAAAGATTTGGTAATAAGACACCAGAACAAGCTAATTATGATAGAGAAGTCTGGAATTATTTAAAGGTAATGTTTGAACCAAATCATGAAGATGAATGTTGGAGAAGACTATCGCACAATACTGTTAAAGAATGGAAAATTTTTCAACGATGTGGAGTACATGCTTTAACTATGAATGAGTTGGTGATCTACATGCTTGTAGAAAAGGATTACCCTTTAAAGTTTCACAAAGACATTCTACATCAGATGTTGCGTGGGAAGAAAACACTCAAGCTTCAGCTTAATTATGATGACATGGCATATGAACTACTCAGGAAGATGGAAGAATATCTAGGACCCAAGGACAAGAAATAGAATGTATAGTTATTACTGCTACAATGTATAGTTTGACTTAAACATGTATAGTTATTACTGCTAGTATGTATAGTTATTACTGCTAGAATGTATAGTTATTACTGCTAGAATGTATAGTCTGACATTTATCATGTATATGTCCACTTGCAGTCAAGCTTTATTGTATTTGCAGTTTCCATTTATCATGTATATGCACTTGCAGGCACTTTAGTAACATGTTACTTCATTATAAAGTTGAAAATTGACTTTAGAAAGTCAAATAATCTGGTTCCAGCTAGGGGCAAGTAACATACTTACATACTACTGCATTAAACTAGATAGACTATAAAATCCCAGCATTGTAATGGGGCAAATTAAATGAAGAGTCATGACTAACAGTCTGAACTCAAAATATGACTCTATGATTTAGACACCTAAATAAATACTTCATGTGACCATATGTAACATCTTGAATTTAGTCACACAAACACTCAATGTGACTAATATCAAGGTTAATGATAACTGAGTTCACATTTTGCTATACATATTAGTCACATGAATATTTCAGTGTGACTATTTTTCAATGTATTGGTCACATATAATACCCTTATAATGTGGCCATAAACATAATTTAGATGCACATTTGTGGTATGGTGTTACTATTGTATAGCCTATAGTCACATGATTGTGCTACAATTAAATGTGACCATACACATTAGGAATTGGCAGGCAAACACACACTTAACTTTAGACACACATATTAACTTACGTGACTATTTGTATCGAATTTTGGTCACACTTAATCATGTATGCCTATGGTTTAGTGTGACCATATATGACATTTGGTCACACATCTCAAGTGTGTGACATATATTTGTCACTTTTAAATGCATATCGTGACTATGCTTCAAACATACTTTTCAGTTGTCACACATTTCAAATTCATATGTGGCTAAATTTTCAACAAAAACTAGCAGTCACGCTTAAATAATGTGTGACAAACTTGAGCATATGATTTAGCCACATACACAATTACTTCGTGTGACCATATATGGATTTTGGTCACACTTTTCAATTGCGTGACATATATTTGTCACATATGTATATATATAGTGTGACTAATGTTTCAACCTTATTTGTATCCGTCACACGTCCCAAATTATAAGTGACTAAAAAATCAAAATTTTTTTTACCAGATACGTATAGTCACGAAAATATTCAAATGTGTGGCTATAGCCTCGGATGTAATTCCGAAATGGTCACACAAGTCGGATCAAGTGTGGCTGTTTATTTTATTCTGGTACATTTAGTCACATAAAAAGGCGACTGTGTGGCTGTTCGAAAAACAACATGTGTGACTAAATCCCATTTTTGTACTAGTGATAGCTGGGGTTTATCAGGGATAAGTGAGCATAACGGCTTCTTCTTATCCACTGATTTACAAAAGGTATAGTGTACGACAGTTGTTTATATTTTTCTATGAGACACTACTTGTTGGAATTTATCAGTTATAAGTGAGCATAAAGGCTTCTTCTTATACTGATTTACAAGAATGTTCTAAAGTAAACCTTGTCGTTTTTAAGTTTTCAGTCTTCGATACCTTTTGTTGAAGATGAAGATCTAGGCTATTTGTCTTCATCTAGTCACCATCTTGCTTCGTTTCAGTCTTCACTCTGTTTAAGCCCCTTTCTTTTGGATAGTCAAGTTTCTTCTATAGATGATGACCTCCTGAATAATTTTTATTCAGGGATTCCTAAGCATTTTTGCTCAGGACCTCCTAAGTTTTATCCCTAGGATTTGGAGCATTTCCTGAATAAAAAAAATTTTATTCAGGTCTCCTGAGCATTTATCTCAGGGTCTCCTGATCATTTTATGTCAGGGCCTCTTGAACCATTTTCTTCTTGTTACTCCGGGTCATGTTCCCAGGTGCTTGCTCCACACTTTAGCCTTTATAACTGTGATTTCGTGTGAACTCATCTCTGGTCTTGTCTCTAAAAGTTTCGTTTTGGTCACTGCGTTTTGCCTCAAGAAGTTGCGTTTTGGTCACTGCGTTTTGCCTTTGCATTTTGTCTCAAGACCACTGCGTTTTGTCTCAAGACCACTGCGTTTTGTCTCAAGACCGTTGAGATTTGCCTATTGAGATTTGCCCATTGAGATTTGCCTATTGAGATTTGTCTAGGCTTCTTCACTGCATTTTGTCTAAGCTTCTTCATTGAGATTTGTCTAGGCTTCTTCACTGCGTTTTGTCTAAGCTTCTTCATTGAGATTTGTCTAGGCTTCTTGACTGAGATTTGTCTACTCCATTTCGTGAAGTCAATTCAACCTAACCAAAACATAATTAAACAACATATCACCTAATCTATCAAACAATCATCACTTTTAACATACAATCACTAATCATTGTACCGATCCAACAGTTATCATAACATATTCAATTAATCATTGTCTCACGGTTTCTTCTTGATTTTGTAAAATCCCGCGAAAGATTCTAATTCTCGGTTTAAATCATAGATTTGTAAAATCCCGTGCACGTTAATATCATGTCAAACACTTCGGATTCAGTCATATCTGAGGTACTCAAATTGTACGACATGATCGATGAACATAAGATTCTCAACAAATTAAAACAGACAAACGTTTTTGAGTCAGATACTGCTAATATGGGAAATAGCAATGTTATCCCATATGAACAATATGTGAAACACAACGAAGCGTCTGTTGTACCTAGTAGTGCATCTTCTGTTCTAAATGATGATTATGTGATGCATGAGAACACTGCAGTTATCCCTGATGACTCATTGACCACTAAACTTAATATCTATAAAGATCGAGTGGCCATATATGAACAACGTGCAAAATTGGAACTTACTGAACGTGAACAGAAAATGGATAATCAAATGCGCACACCTTTCGAGTAGAGGATGTGGACATAAAATCATAACCTTATTCAACTTAATGGCTTTTTCCATACCGGTTAACATTCGTTTCTAAGATCGCTTAATTTGAGTGTAAAGTTAAGGCAACTTAATGAGTATACACATTTATGGATGTCAACTGTGGCTCAAATTTGAAGAAATACACCAAATCAGCAGTCCAAATGAACAAAATAACAGAAGCAGATGTAGACAGAGCTCTAGTAAATCTATTTACCTTCAGAATGAGGTTAGGTTTGAACCCGAAAGATGGCATATATGGAAAACTTGGACCAGACCAAGTGCGTTCTAAAGAGCACCAGGACTTAGCCCTTGAAGCTGCCCGAAACGGGATCGTTTTGCTGAAAAACTCAGCAAATCTTCTCCTACTTTCAAAAACCAAAACCACTTCCATTGCTGTCATAGGCCCCAATGGTAACACAACTGACACTTTGCTCGGAAACTATGAGGGCGTGGCCTGCAAAAATATCACAATTCTTCAAGCAATAAAAAACTATGTTAAGAACACACAGTTTCACCAAGGGTGTGTTGATTCTGTAAACTGTACTAATATAGCCATTGATGAAGCTGTGAGTATAGCAAAACAGGTCGATTATGTGATTCTGGTGATGGGTTTGGATCAAAGTCAAGAAAGGGAGAAGCATGATCGGGTTGATTTGGGTCTTCCAGGGAAGCAAGAGGACCTTGTTTCTGAAGTTGCTAAAGCTGCAAAGAATCCAGTTTTGCTTGTTTTACTCTGTGGTGGTCCTGTGGATGTTTCGTTTGCTAAAGATGATGCGAAAATTCGGAGTATATTGTGGGCTGTTATCCTGGTGAAGCTGGTGGACTCGCTCTTTCAGAAATTATCTTTGGTGATCATAATCCAGGTGGGCTTCACTTTGACTTTTAAAGTCAAACTAATATACTTTAGAACATATCATATTTAGCTAATGTTTTGAAAAGTAGCCTGTTTGACTTTTACGTTAAAAGTCAAAGCTAAGTTTTTATTTGTATTTTTTCGTTGCAGGAGGAAGATTACCAGTGACATGGTATCCAAAAGAGTTTGCAAATGTGGAAATGACGGATATGCGATGAGACCTTACCCATCGTCTGGTTACCCTGGTCGTACATGCCGATTCTACAACGGAAAAACAGTTTTTGACTTTGGTTATGGTCTTAGTTACTCAAACTATTCCTAAAGTTTGTTTCAAGTACCCAAAACAAGATTTTTATTCACTCAAACCAAGGATTATCAGCCTCTAGTCAGATGTTAGTTTCGGAAGTTGAGAGTAACTCGTGTGAGAAAGTCAACTTCAAAGTGGTGGTTGGTGTCGAGAACCACGGGCAGGCAAGCAATGACACAGTGTTACTCTTTGCAAAGTGGAATGGTAAGGATTTAAATGAACATGCGATAAAACAATTAGTGGGCTATACGAGAGTGAGTTTAGGAGCTAAAGAAAGAGGCGAAGTCGAATTTGCTGTGAAGCCATGTGAGCACTTTATTAGCGCAAACGAAGATGGGTTGATGGTTATAGAAGAAGGGTCTCGTTCACTTGTCGTGGGGAATGAAGAGTATACCATTGACATTGTCGTGGCGAATCGAGCTTAATATGCCTATTCTTGATCGAGTTTGAGCTTAAAATGTGAAAACAATAGAACTCGAGTCGAATTTCGAGCTCTAGTTTTAGATGACGAGTCGAGTTTGAACTTTAAATCTAAAGCTCACTTGAGCTCCAGCCAAGTTCCGAGTTCGAGTTTTAGTAATCGAGTCGAGCTCAAGTTTGGCAGTACTCGGCTCGACTCGACTCATTTAGTCTCATGCAGTCATGCATAACTCAAGAATCATATAAATCAGAAATTTTGAACTTTCGATACTTTGTGATGTAAAGTATTGCTAAGAATTCAAGTGTTTTGGACTCTAAAGTAATAAAATAATAAATCCATTATAAAAAAACAAGTAATAATACTTCACCATTTACGTAAATCAAGCTCGAATCACGTCCAGGCACATAAACTTTTCGCCAAATTAACTCTCTTACAGCGACGAATCAAAATAGTACCATACTAATAGTAGACGATATACTACGATACTAGATCTCATAAAAGAGGTTCAGGTAAAGATTACATAGCAAAGTTTTGATGTTACGTAGTACTAATAGTAGACGATATACTACGATACTAGCTCATAAAGTTGGCAAGATTACAATAGCAATAGGTTCTTGAAAGAGAATGATGATGAGATATCTTTTCTCTTGAAGAAGCTAACGGACCTGTGACCATAGAAATGGAGCAAAAATTTTGTCAACATAATAAACAAAAGGCATGCTTTTACAAAATGTAACGTTTTTAGCATTCACTTTTAACCACTAAGCAAAAGATGTTGAAGGTCAGACCAAATAATGGGCCTTGTTCTCAGTAAATATCATCCAATTAACAGTGTAACAACAATTTTGTAACTTTTGCTAAGAAACAGGATCAAATCAAAACTGCATTATTTACTTCTGGGCACCTAAAAGATACCTAGCTCTTTATCATTCCTAGTTAGCATGAATCAATTCAGACAATATAGAAATAACCAATATACCCTTGATATGCCCAAATGGACACCAAAGAAAGCTACCATGAAGTTTTTGCCTAAAAGATTATCACAAATCAAAAAAGATATCCTAGTTATTCACCCCCTATCAGGATGGACCACGCACATAGCATATAGGATACAGAACCAATATGTAACAAGGTGACAAATCTATAACAAGAAAAGTGTCCTCCCTAAACACAAACAAGATAGACCGAGCGAGCTACACTGTAAGAAGGGCCGTGATGCAGGTTCAGAATCAAGTACAATGCAACCAGATACTTGTACGAAGACAGACTTAACAACACTTATCTAATGTAATCACATAGCTGTAAGCAACTCACGCCCAACAAAACTAAGTTCAAGGCTTCAAGTCACTAAATGCAAGATTAACAGTTGCAAATGAAATTTTCCACATTTAACACAAGTTTAAATGCAATTCAATTAAGTTACACGATGATCACAACTTTGTTGCATGTCACATAAACTTTTAAGACAAAAAATCGCACAAGTTATAACGAACCTTAAGCTGCTGCAGCATGACCACGGCCTCCTGCAAAGAGGCCGGGGATCACACTGATGGCTCTCCCAGCAAATATTGCCCCATTCAAGTTCAAACAAGAATTCAAATCCTGCAAGGACTTTGGAAACACAAAACAGAACCCTCTGTTAATGTTCTGGTTCTCAAACATGGGTACAATGGAAAAGACACCTCGGGCAGTGGCTTGGCCAAAGTACTGGTTGGCCTGCAATTATATATTAAAACAACAATTAATACAAATGTTTATAAAATAATAATAATAATAATAATAATAAAAATAAAAAAAAAAAAAAAAAAAAAAAAAAAAAAAAAAAAAAAAAAAAAAAAAAACACATACATGGTTCTGCCTCACGTGTGGTGCCAGGTTCCTCACAAGAACATAAAGTGGGGTTACAACCCCGTTGTGCACAACAGACATTACAAGTGGACGTTTGTTTTCCATAAGAAGTCCGTTTCTTGTCAGAGCCTGTAAACAGACAATTTATCATCAGGCACGGTTTTATCAGAGCAAGAGCAACAAAAAAAAAAGAAAAAAGAAAGATAAATATCCACCTACCCTGAGCTTATCATCCAGATTTTGGAACAAAACTCTGGCGTAACCCAATCTTGTTCCGTCTGCTGCAGTCGGGAAACTTATTACAGCACTGCGTGGGAAGAAAGGAGCAAGATAAAGCTCCTCGGTGGATCTCTTCAAATCAGTAACGAGAATCTCGAGGTTGGCCTGTAAACAACAAATGGCATTCAAATCAATATATAAAGTCAAAACAAAACTTATTAGCATTGCCCACCGAGTTGCTACTTAACATTCCCAGTACGATTCAATCTCGAAAGTAATTTCTAATAGAATAATGACTTTCAACCAAGGCTGCTACAATATCAGAGCAATTTACAAGATAAGGCTTTCCTAATCATGGTACAAATGAACCCAAATTATACAGTGTCATTCAACACCCACTGTTTTAGGTTCCATATGCTAATGTTCAGAGTACTTAACATGCTCGCAACAAGGCATAAATAGCTCAAAATGTCGCATATATCAACACCCCCACCATTTGACGCATCTCAAGTTGAGAACTTAGCAATCAGAAATGACTACAAGCCTAATCGCTTCATTGATTTAATATAGCACTACTAACCATTCATTTTCCTTTGTGGACTACCACAATTGAACTCTAACAGTTTTCTTATATGAGTCAATGTATTATTTCTAACAAGTGTGTTTGGACTAAAACATCATTTTTTATGAAAACTCTAGTTTTGCTATTATATCAAACAGTAAAGGCTTTGTGCAACAACATAATATTGATCGAACAATTTACTTTATAAAGTGAAATAACCACATAACAAACACCTTTGGCAGATTATGTGCAACAACATTTTGCACAATCTAATAGTGATCACCTCAAAGTGATATTCAGACACCATGTCTACTATTCGAAACTATCCATGAGGATCGCATCTCCAATAGAGGACCTCACTGTTACGTAAGAGTCCAATCCCAACCACACTTATATGATGATCATTAGTAAGTATCATTTCCCTACGGGTTACCGCATGATAATCCACAAAATGGATTCCATGAAAGAGCAGCAAACACAGTACCAAAACAACCCAAATTGACCTATAAATAGTTTATAATAACAACAAACAAAACCCCAAAAAGACCCATAGGGCGTCACATTTGTGATATAAATCACACACTCTCACCTCATTATCAGTGGCTGTTTTTAGAGGTTCTCAATAGGCAGTCTTAGAGAGAGATAGCAAAGGTGAGAGTGTGTGTCCTTAATGTTTGTGTTTGTTTCTTTCATTCGAAGCTAATAAACCATAAGTTATATTTCATACGATCCACACTCTTCATCTCATTCTTGTTTTTGTTTGAGTACCATCGATCTATAGTTAGTTGGTATGATAAAGGTAGATTTCTAGTCATAACAATGTGTGTTTATTTATTTATATAATTGTTATGATATCTAAATTCCAACACTTACCATGCTATAATTCACCTCTGAAACTCGAGAACATGTGGCATAACTATTTTGGCCATGACAAAGATCCATGTCATCCATAGAACTAAACATAATCAAAGTATAATTATGAGTGTCTTTTTAAACCAACAAATTCTTAGCTAAAAGATTCTAAACAAAAGAAAACATGTAAAATAATAATATTTGTAAATAAACTTGATATATTTAAGAATCCTTACCAAACCCAAAAGAAATCATAGACGTGAAGGGCTGAAATGGCTGGAGAAGCCATGAATGACGTTTTTATGAACCAAATGTATATTTCACACCACCAAACCCGGTTTTAATCCGTAACGTTTTAAAAAAAAATGTTGGTTCTTTTGTATATCTTGGATGGTGAAACAAGTAAATGAAGATGTTGCTTGTGTTGGGTCTTGAGAGAACAAATAATTAATAAAGAAAATGAGAAAGAAGAACAATATATTGAGAAAGATGATGATGACTCTAGGTAATATATATCTAGAATATCTAATGCCTTAATGAGACGGAATCAACATGTCAGAGGTTCTTCAATGATAATCACTCATGTATTGTGTGGGAAATCACTCTCGAAAACATGCATTTGCAATAGATGAATGGAAGAATTGGGTTAATAATTATATGAGTTGTTTTATGAAGAGATGGAGAGTCTGAGTGGTGAAAATGCGATGAATGTTGAGAATATCATATAGAGATTGTGATGTTGTTTAAGTTGGGGTGTGAGAGCAAATTTGTTTCACTCACCAGGTCATGCTTTAAAGACACCCAACAACTTTGTGCATGGTTCTTCAATGCTTTAAAGACACCCAACAACTTTGTGCATGGTTCTTCAATGCTCTAAAGACACCCAACAACTTTGTGCATGGTTCTTCAATGCTTTAAAGACACCCAACAACTTTGTGCATGGTTCTTCAATGCTCTAAAGACACCCAACAACTTTGTGCATGGTTCTTCAATGATAATTGTGCATGCTATTCTTGTGAGTCTAGTCATAGATAAAGTTTCCTTTGATAACCTCTCCATACACACTACACACGCAAATACAATTTGCGACCAATGACAAAAGTCGGGAGATTGTTTTTTAACTAAAAGTAAGGTTTCGTAAGCTTCTTAATTAGTAGTTATTTGAGTTAACTTGTAAAAATAGTTTTCATTTTCGGCGTGTTAGTCCATCTAAATATACTTGTGTTATTTGATGTAACTCCGTCTTTAAACTATATATCCTTCACAAATAAAAAAATAAAATAAAAAATACACATTTGAAAATAATTGCAACTATAACACTATTTATCACCATTGGGGCACGACCAATTGTATCACTCTCTCTACGCATACATTTAGTTGACGAAAGGATTTAATGAAATAAGTCATGGGTTCAATCACAACTTGTGTTACTGGAGTATATTATGATTGTGTGAAGCTAGGTCCACAGGAATGGTCATTCGACACCTCCAAAAGAGGTGTTATTCGTTATGAAATTCGGAGTAGTAACCAAGTTTGAGATATGTTCCAATTGGTCACTCAAACTAAATATCAACCACAAAAACCATCAAAGTTTCAAAACTGTTTCATTTTTGTGTAATTTTTATGTTAGAGTGACATGAATGAAACACGTCTCAAACTTGGTTATTATTTTTTGGTTATTGTTTATATTTAGTCGTGCATTAACAGGTTGTAAATAAAGTTGGTTGGAAGTAGTTAAATTTAGTGGATGTTTAAAATTAATGTACAACATGTTAATGCATATATGAATACTTTAAGCACACCAATTTTAGAAAGTTACACAAGAATGAAACACTCTTGAAACTTTGATGGTTTTTTATGGTTGATATAAAGTTTGAGTGACTAAATTGAAACAGATCTTAGTTACTATTAGGTGACATATTCCCGTATATATATTAGAACTTTATTACCATGACAATAAGAAAAGTGAAAAAGATTTTAAAAAATTATTCCTGATGACTTACTCTTGGCATAGAGTGCCAAATATTGCAGATATAATTCTTTTTATGATACTTATGGTGGTATATATTCACAGTAGGTTTTGTAACTCCAATATTGGCAGCAAGCTTGGTGAAGTTGATAGAAGTAAAGTCGAAGGTTTAGCTCCTTCACTCAATTGGGTACTGCTTTCTTAGTCCTTTTTGGCATACTCATCTTTTTTCTCAACTACTCTGTTGGATATTTTAAACTGTACAGTTTAATGTTCCAAATAACATACATCCAATTAGTTTATGTTCTAACTGGGTTATCAAGGTATTTTGGTTTCTAATTGTTTCATGAAAATTTTAATTCATTTAATATTTGCTTTGATGCTAACTTGCAGGCTTAATTTATGTATGTGTTGCTAAATACAAAGTTAACAGACAAGAAAGCGATGCATATTCAATACAACATATAAGCAATTTTAAGGGAAACATGTATTACTTTTAATTTTAAGGGAGACATGTATTACTTTTCCAAATTGCTTATAACCGATTATCATGATAATTATAATGAGCAGTTTTGATTATTCGTGTAAAAAGCGGTTATTCTTATGGGTCTCATGGTGATTTGCGTAAAATGCACTTAGATTCAGATATTGAAGTAATGATTATTGAAAAAATGTTATCTGATTGTGAATATTATAATTTTTCAGTTGTACAAGATAGTGATGACAAATTTTTGACAAGAACTATTAAAGAAGCGAATAAAAGGGATGAAATGGAGATTTAAAACACTATTTTAAACCACATAAATTCAAAAAAAATTAATCTATATACATTTATATAGACTCGCAATAATTAATATTATGTAAAATTAAATTATTTCTTTCTAATAAATAAAAGTACATTATTCAAAAAATTAGAAAAAACCCCACGCGTGCGCGTGCGTTATAACTAGTATGCCTTTGATATGATTGCGATATTTGTTCATATTGAGAATAAGTTGTCCTAAGATATCTTACAGTATCAACTAAACTCTAATAATGAGCTAATGTTTCAAACCTACATGATAATTATCGGTAAAATCTTAGGGTAATATATGTGAAGTGTTATACAATGCATGAAGGAGAAGACTTGTCACTATGGCATTTGATGATAACAGTGTATGTTCATAACGTGGATGCAAACGCGGTATTTTGATTTAATTCCAGGATGTCTAATATAATCTTTATTTAAGGATGGTAAGTGCAATCATGCATGGAGATTACTCATAAAAGTTTACTAATTAATAAAGTAACAGAGCATCATTATAACCGATAGTGTAAGGTTACTAATAAATGAATTTCAAGCTGAAATTCCAGCACAGTGAGGGCAAATGCCAATGTACGGCTAGCTTTAAGAACAAATATGTGGAAACGCTTGGGACGGATGCAGCCCCAGCAAACATAAGCTTGAAAATAATAGTACCGAGGTAAATATCTGACATTTGCAATGCCTAAAGAACCATGATTTATGAGTATCAAATTACTTGTAGACTATCACACAAAACAGATGTGATAACATCGCTAAGCAAAGCTTATCATCACCCGTCTCGTAAAGTTGAATGTGTAATGGTTAATTTATTGTTTCTGAGATCTGCATACCTGTCAAAAACACAAGTATACAACCAGATAACTACTAACAGAACCAAAGGGATTAGCAAGTGTAGGCTATGTTAAAAACACAAGTGTAGGGACTGTTAGTAACTCATGTGTACTGTGGTAGGTTGTAAACAAATGAAATGTATTAAATTGTCCAAAGGGAAGCTCGGTCATCCATTTTTTACTCTCTGTCCAAGACTTGTGATATTGACTTACCATTGACACCTTTTACTCGCATTCATTTTGGTACCGTGGTAGGTTGACACCTTGTACTCGCATTCATTTTGGTTGGTGAAGGTGTTATTTAAAATATAGCATTATGTTTCACATGCAACACCCTAACGCTTTTTTTCCTGTTTATCATCTTATAACCAAATGGCTTTTGTAAAATACAATTTTTCATTACATTTCGTTTAGACAACTTCTTCGGACCACATACTAAAATGAATGTGTAGCCGAAATGGTCTTACCGATATTACATGTATTGAATAATTCGAAAAAGGGTTTTTTAGCTAGAGATAATGAAAACAAACCTTTATAACAAAGAACATTAGGAGAATATGAAAAGCGGCATGTTTTTAATAACCTTTTTTCTGTTGGATGATGGAAAACCCCATGGAAGATACGTTTTATTGATGCACTATATAAAAACAATACATAGAAACCCTAATAGACCCGAAGCCCACAATCTCTAATATTTTCTTATGAGGCTATATTTATTTATTTTTTGCTAAACATAGCCTTACTTCTTATGTTTAAGTGTTGAAACATGCAACTATAGTGGTACAATAATGTGATTAGCATTTATTTGCGGCCGTTGAGTGACTTAGGGAAAAACCGAATATAAATGTCCTAGTACTTGATACTAGGGGTGGAAACGAACCGAGTCGAGTCCGAACCTACCAGAGCTCGAGTTCGGCTCGTTTATATATATATATATATATATATATATATATATATATATATATATATATATATATATATATATAAAGCTCGAGCCTTCAATTTTGAGCTCGAGCTCGGTTCGTGAAGATTTTCTCAAACTTGAGCTCAACTCAGGGTCTACTAATTTATATTAAGTGTTAAAAGAATAAATCTTAAATGAAACTCGGCTAATTAGTCACATTATAATAATAATAATAATAATAATAATAATAATAATAATAATGAAATGAGGACATTTTTCTCCCGTTTGATCCCACTGAATAAGTTCAACAATGGATCACATAATCTTGATCATCTTCTATATCTAATGTATCTAATGAATGAGGAGTTTGCTTTAAAATGAAAAATCATCCACACAAAGTAGATTATACAATTATAGTAAAATGCCCGCCCATAACCTAACTATTGAATATTGAAAACCCCTTGAGGGGTTATGTTTTATTCATCCATAATTTATAATGATGACTACATATGAAACCTTAGAAACCCTAAACCCGCGAACGGGCTTTGACCTATTTATCTTTTAATACTCTCCCGCAATCCGAGCAACAAAATTGCGAAAGCTCATATTAGATGAGACAACTAAATAAACATTAAAGCAATAAAAGTTTTGTTGATGAAGACGTTCGATAGAAAATGGAGACAAATCTTCATATCTAGCAGAAAAAGCAAATAAAGCGCAGTAGCAAAACAAACACACTAAAGCAAATAATTAACTTTGATGAGGACATCTGACATGCATCAAGCGGAAATTAGTCTTCATCATGCAGCAGCATTAAAAGCAAAAGCTAAGAAACAAAAATAAAAGCAAAGCATTTTTTTTTTTTTTTTTTTTTTGAAAAGTGATAAATGGTGGTGATAAGGGTTTGACGGGGTAGCTTAGGAGAGGCGGCTATCTCAACGTAGCCACCTAGGTATTAAACCTGTTCCAATACCATATTGAATATTAAAAACCCCATGAGGTGTTATGTCTTATTGATCCATAATTTATAATAGTGACTACATATGAAACCCTAGAAACCATAAACGCACAAACATGCTTGGGCCTATTTATTTTCTAATACCAACAACATTACATAGTCCCTTTTAGGTGTTGGGGGTGAGCAAAACAACCTAAAAAACTAAAATCAAACTGAAAACCGAAAAAGTTGAACCAAAAGAACCGACCAAAACTAAAGATCGATGGTTCGGCTTTTACTTTTTCCAAAACTGAAAATTTCGTATCAGTTTTGATTTTTGTCCAAAAACATAACCGAACCGATTTTATTAGGCATATAATATATATCTAATGTAATATAAATAAGTTACTAAATAAACCAAAATTACCGATTCATATTCATGTTGTAGATGAATTTAAAATATATTTGTTTAACGTTTATGTATGTGCTTGACGTGTATTTGTCTTTACTTGACAAATTATCAATATGTATTCGACAACAATAATCATACTATTTATGTGTAAAAATTCACTACGGAGTATATCATTAATACGCTTAGCATTAACAAAGAAACGAAAAGAATAATAACTCACTTTCTTACGTAAAACAAGTTTGGTGGTACAAATTAGTCACACAAAAAATAAACGGTTAACATCGAAATAACCGAAAATCAAACAGACACAAACTGATTGGTCATGGCTTATAACCTCGCACTGCTAGCCAGATTCAAGAGAAATAGAAGCTAGCTTCCACATAGAGGGAAATCCTCGTGATCTTTCTAGAATTAGAATTCGGCCAAAAATTATAATATGGGGTCTAACAATGGGTAAGACATGACTACTCTTGATAAAATGCAACATGGATTATTCGAAAAACCACAATACATAGCAAGGAACCATTATCTTCTTTCATTGTGACACCCGCCGAACACCATAAATGTTTCTGCTCAAAAATCACCAACCCTCTTACAAATAACATTCACTCATTCTCTTAAAACACTCCCGTAAGAAAACCTAGATCTTGTATAGTTAGCCGCCTCCATCCTTTGGCTTTCCGCCCATAAATTAATATTGTTCACTTTGCATTATTTTGACAGGAAGATATCCAGTGTTGCAACATGGTCTCATGCTCCATGTGTATGTTTCATAGAAAGGCTCGTGGTTAGCCATCTAAAGTAGTAGTAATTGTTTATCCTTGTTGATGGTTAGTTTGCATTCATTGTGACACCAACCAAAACAATAAATCTCTCTCACCAAACTTTACCAACCCCTCTTACACATAAATTGACCACCTTTAACTTCACTAACCCTATATATATATATCCTAACCCTAACATTACAAACACCAGACGCCTCTCTCTTATTCTCTTTCACCAAACCACACAAGCATTATCTCTTTTGTGTTGGTTTTCGAAAATAAAGATCTTGAATCTGGAATTTGAGCTTGTTTTCGTTTTTCTTTTTATTATATCCGAAACAAAATCACAAAAATTTCAACCCTCAAAACACAGAAGCAAGAACACTATGGTTGATGGAGCCTTTTATGCTCATAAGTGTTATGCTCAAAAGTGTTATTATTGGGTAAGCTTGAGTTAGCAATTTGTTGTTTTTTCATGGTTTTTAACTCTAGCGATTCTTACTAAATTTTTTTGAACGAAAAAATTTATGGTTTTACTAAGTAACATAACATGATTTGTTTTCGGGTTAGAGACCAAGAAAAGTTAAAATCAAACGAGCTTGTAGTCACTGTTGTAATAGGCGTTCTCGGAATTTACCACACTAAGGTATAATTTACTTGACATTTGTGGCTAAATTATGCCACAACTTTGTATTTCTTTTTTGTTTCAACTTTGTATTTCTTTTTTGTTTTGGACGAATCCATTTTTGGATATATGGTTTTTGGTACAAATATGAACGTTTACTTATGTTAAATTTATAACTGTTTAGTTGTATTTATGGTGTATTTCTATTACAACTAAAAGTGTTAAATTCTATAAGATTAAGTGCAGCGGTAACCAAACATTTCACCAAATAGCATTCACCCCTTTTAACAAACCACTACTAATTATACTTAGTGATGACTAATGACTACTAAAACAAATACATAAACATACCTCACTTAAATACATGCATACCTCACAAATACGGAAGGCTAACTCAATATTAAATTTGGTGGCTGGTCACCAATATCATCCATGTGAAAATGCGTATGATATGGTAGGAGTCATGTTGTTTGTTTTTGACTAGTAGGAGTAATTTATAAATATTCGTGGTTGCATCTAAAATCTAGATTACGTTTTATTATTATTATTTTTTAGATTTAATTGCAAAAATGGTCCCTATACTCGACCGGGTTTAACACTTTTAGTCCCCATACTTTTTTTAACGGATCTGCTCCTCAAACTTGCGACCCATAACGGGTTTAGTCCCTTGACCATATATTCCGTCTGTTTGACCGTTTTCTTGGTTAAGTTAGTAAAGCTTGAGGGGTAATTAGGTCTTTTTAAGTGGGGTTGTCTCTTACACTTAGTATAACCAAGTGTGAAACCTGCTTTCACTTGCAAAAACACAACACACATCAAACACAAACATGAATCAAAAGATTGTGCAAAAACACAACACACGCATCAAACCCCTAATTTGATGTTTGACCTAATTTTTTTTTTCTTTTTGTAATAGCCAATTAATTGTGGGAAGAAGATACAACTTGAACTAGTTAATGTAATAGCCAATTCTTGTTACATTACAAAGTAGTTGCATTCATAGATGCATAGTACATTACTACAAGTACCATCAAAAGCTTAAGTCTTGCATACTAAACCTCAAAAGCTACCACATCCTCTGTTTCCCTTTCCCTGTTGTGTCTGGCATGCTTCTTTTCCCTCTTCCTTTGATTCCTTCCCAAATGTGCTCATTGCAGAGCCCTAGAACCTGTTCCCTTTTACCTGGTATTGAAGTAGAATGAGTTTCAACATGAGGGTTGACTGACCTTGTACACTTTTTTGTTCACTGATGTTGAATAATTGTAAGGTAGGTTCCAGGGTTGGGGAGACATGAGCTCCTCGGATGATGTTGAATCTGAGGAAATTTCAATGATGGGTGGATTGGAAGTCATGGTTGAGTAGCTTGTGTAAAAGTTAGGGTGAATACAGGTTTGTTGAGTAGGTTGTGTGTGTGCATAACCCAATTTAAAGACCTTTGTTAGGAACACGTTTTAAATATTGCAAGTCTTGTTCATTTAGTTAAATATGTTGCACGATAAGGACATTATATTTGTATTCAAGATCCGGTACATTAGATGTCCATGGGCCGGCCTTCTTATCTTTTTCCTTCTAGAAGAAATCTTGTAATGATGCCCTAATCATGTGCCTATAAATAGAAGGCTTGGGGCATCTCATTTAGTGTGGGTTTTTCATGTAAGACGCGTAAGCTTTGCTCCTTTGTTATTCGAATAGTGAAAACCTTCCATTCTTCTCATTCTCTCCTTATTCTCTTCTCTAGTTAGCTTATTATCTTATTTCTCTTTGTTCGTAGCTTAATATAGATAATAGTACGTGTTCTTATTAGTCATATCGTGTGTGTGTTTGAGATATCAACGACCTTCAAGTGGTATCATTCGCCAAGGGATAGTTAGGATCGTGTTTTTGAGTCTTTAGTATCGTTAACTACGTTGGTTTTATAGATTTCGTAAGGTTTTAGTTCAAATCTTAACGTTAAACTGTTGTTCGTGTTGAAAAGTAGCTTTGATCTCGTTGAAATTTCACAACTCTTCATCGAATTTCATTTTTTATATGTTAACGAGCTTAATCTTCATCAAATCTTGTGATTACTAATCGTTTAAAGTAAAAAACAATCGGGTTTATTGGTTATTTGGACGATTTGGTGTAATCCGTGTTATTAGCGATTTGGAAAAGTTGATGAAAAGTGAGATTTTTGGTTTCTGAGTGAACTTCGATAACTAAGGGTTTATCGCATTTTGAATCCAGATAAGTTATGGTTTCATCGCAGTTCGAATCAAGATAAGTTAGGGTTTCATCGCATTTGGCAGATCTTCAGTTATCGGCATTGGGACTCAGTATTGTACTTTCTTGTATAAGAAAGTGAAAATACTTCGACTTGGTTGCTTCTCTTCTCTTGTACAAGAGTTGAGAATTATCGAACTTGGAATTGAGATAAAACTATCGCAATTGCCATAAATCATCGCAGTTTGCTATCTTATCTTATCGCAGTTTGATATTTTATCGCATTTCGCTATAACTTATCGCACTTTAAGATAACATATCCAAATTGTCATTTTTTATCGCACTTTCTAGTTTTATCGCATTTTCTACTATCGTTATCGCTATTGAAGCTTATCGCACTTGGTGAACTGTACTTATCGCACTTCAGTGAACAGCACTTATCGCAATTGGACAAAATCTTCTAATTTCCAAACCAACTTAACATAACTCATCAACACATATCTTAATTATCTTTAAGATCCAGATATGTCTCAACCACCTCACTTCAATTACTACTATCAGCTACAGCAATATCCTCAACAACAGCAATTTCATCCTCAATATCAACAACAACAAGCATTCGTGCAACAACATCAATTTCTCTCTCCACAACAAGTATCCCCACAACAAATCATGCAACAGAATCAAATGCTGAACAATCCATCCTACTCCAGAGAACCACATTGGTTTAACAAGATGTGTGAGGCAATCAGCAGTCAGCAATCCCGACATGAAGCTGGGAATCAGGATACTCCACCTATGCTGACACCTGGTAACTATGTGCAGTGGGCTAGTAGATTTCTCAGATTCATTGAACTCCGTAAACCCCATGGAAAATATCTTAAGCAATCCATTGAAGAAGGACCCTTTCCACTTCCAGTAAATGTTGTTCCAGGAACTACAGAAAGAGAAGAAACATCAACTCCCATTGCTGTCGCTAACTACACAACTGAACAAACACTGCAACAAGAGGCAAATCAGTTGGCAATGTCTTACATACTTCAGGGGATTCCTAATCCTATTTACCGAAGTATTGATGCTCAAAAGACTGCCAAAGACATGTGGGAACATGTGCATCTTCTAATGGAAGGGACTGAGTTAAATCAAGAAGACCTTGAGTCAAAGCTTTACATGGAATACAATAATTTCATCATGGAACCAGGGGAGACAATTGAATCATACTACCACCGTTTCACAAATGTTGTAAATGACATCGATCGTCATGACATCAAGTTACCTAAGATTGCTATCAATTCAAAATTTCTGGGTTGCCTTGGACCAGAATGGCAGAAATATGCAACATTTTTCAGGCAAACTAAGAAGATTGGTGAAGTCAAGTATGGACTAATGTATGACTTTCTGAAACAACATCGATCTGAGGTAGATAAGGAAGTTGCAGCACGAGGCGGTTTCATACCAGCATCAACACCTAACTCACTTGCTCTCGTTGCTCAATCCAACTTTCCACTACCAAACCAGGAATTTGGTCAACCATCTTTCCAACCAAGTTTTCAACCACAACCTTCTAACCAAATCATCCCATATGAAGCACCATCACAATACTCTGACAACCAAATGGTTCCATATAACAACTCAGATTCCATGTTGTACTCAAACGCTGATTATGATGAAGAAGAGGATGCATTCAACTCTCTTAATGAAGCATTTGGATTAATTGCTAAGGCATTTGGCAAGTTCACCAAATCCAACAATCGTCTTCGTTCATCTTCCAATACCAGGAATCAAGCTGTTATTAATGATGGCAGAGTGGAAATTCAGAATCGGTCTTCGGGCAGATATGGTTCAGGAAACAGTGGAAACTATGGGTCTCAGAGGTTTCAGTCAGGAGGGAACAGGTTCAATTCTGCAGGGGGTAACAGGAATAGTATAGGAACTACATAGAGTAGAAATCAGATGGCTGGGAATGCACAGAAAGGCATTGCAAATACTTCAATCACATGCTACAACTGTGGTGGGAATGGTCACATGGCAAATGCGTGTCCAAAGACTCGTACTATGGGCAGTTCATATCACAAGGAAGCTCTTCTAATGGCTCTCAAAGATGAAAAAGCGGCAGGAATGGTGACTCAGAATGAGCAAAGC
This sequence comes from Artemisia tridentata subsp. tridentata, assembly GCA_021014915.2. Classification (NCBI taxonomy): domain Eukaryota; kingdom Viridiplantae; phylum Streptophyta; class Magnoliopsida; order Asterales; family Asteraceae; genus Artemisia; species Artemisia tridentata. The sequence goes on from CP139504.1 coordinate 407,536,925, forward strand.
TTCATGGCTAATGCTGCATCTGATGATGAGATGGAAGATCTTGAAGCAAATGCTGCAGTAATGCTCATGGCAAACATGCAAGAGATGAACATGTCCGAGACATGCCCGATTTATGATACCGATGGTCTATCTCAGGTACCTGATCCACAATGTCTTATACATGAAATTGCTTCACCTTCTGCATCTTCATCTACAAATGACAATTCTGTTCAACATGATTCATCATTCTCATCTCCATCAGATGATCAAATAAACACTGTTGTATCATTTGATGATGATAAAACCGTCGTTTCATTTAATGATTCGATTGACGATGACAGTTATGATCATCTTGAACAAAATGATCCTTTGCCTGATCAAGATTCAGAGCTTCAGACCTTGTTAATGACCACCCAATCACAAATTGAAAAATGCAATGAAATCAATCAAAATCTGAAAGAAAAAATTGCATTGTTAACGAAGGACAATGAGTGCTATAAACTACAACTTTCAGGATATCAAAAACAAGAAAAACGTGAAAAAGGTTTTGAGATTGCTTTCCAAAAAGAGTACGTTAAAGTTCAAAATTTAGAGAATCAAGTTCGTGAGTTAACCGTTTCTAAGGCTGAGCTCCTCTCTCAAAAAGAAAAGGATCAATTTCAATTCAAAAAACAAATTAATACTTTAAATTCTGAGCTGTTAAAAACTCAATCTGAGCTTTCAACATCTCAAAATAATCTTCTTGAAGAAAAGCAAGCCTCAAGTAAACGCGTCAACTCATATCTTGAAGAAATTGTCATTTTGGAATCCAAACTTAAAGAGTTTCAAACTATTGTATACAAAAATGGTGAATCAATAACTCAAATTCAAAGGCTATCGTTAAAACCAGTTCCGAAAGGATTTGGATTTGCTATTGGCAGTGACCAACCACGTTTTCTTTTTAAAGCACTCAGCAAAAATCCCAAGTTATACAATGCAGAATTATTACTTGATGATACCTTTCAAAGAGTTGTTGTGCTTGGTAATGATGAAGAACTTGAAATTCTTGAACGTCAAAAAGAACTTGAGAGTCGACCAAAAACTGACAAAGATTTTTCCAAAATTCATCATGATTATAATGCAAGACGTCAAATCAAATTTGTCCCCTCTAAGGACGAAACAGAACAAACGTTTGTTAACACAAACATACATGCTTCTCCTACAATACTTCCTGTTTTCAAAAATGTTGCACAAATCAAGGATTCTTTGACTAAGGATGATGTTGATCCAAAATTACCAGAAAGTAAATTATTTCGATATTTTGATACAATTATGGAAGACATATTTCTTTTAGAAAATGAAATTGAGTTTAATTCTCAAATCGAAGTCTCTACTTTTCTTTCCCCAGTCGCGAAAGAAAAGCGAGATATTCTTCAAAAGAAAATTCTGCCTCATGTCAAACATCTGAAGAAATATGCAACACAATGGGAACAAGAATTATTCACGGAAGTTGCATCTATGAAAGGCATTTTTAAAGAACAAGACGACAAACTTCAAAAACAAAAACATCAAAAGAAAACTTTGAAAAACGAAAATGATCGACTCTTTGAAAAAGTTCTGTGTTATGACGTTGTTTCTGTGATTATGAATTCGCTTTATGAGTCATGCAATGAATTACTTGTGAATGATCATGCGGTAAATGTTGAGATGTTGCAAATGGAAATAGAAAATTTGGTAAAAGAGAATGAGGATCTTCGACAAATCAACAATGATGTGGAAAACAAAGTTTTTAATCTTCAAAAAAGGCTTGATTGGTGTCAAAATCAAAGTGCAGAATTTGAACTAAAATTTCAAAATCTCATAGGATCTTTATCATTTCAAAACAGTCATGTTCCTGAAAATTATAAGGAAACAAAGGCTTTCTTAAGACTTAAACTATTTAAAAATGAAAAGGAACTGGATGAAATTCTTCAAAACAGAAATGACACAGTCCGCCTCAACAGAAAATTAGATTCTCAAAATCAAGAATTCCAACACATCATTGTTGATCTGAAGAAGAAAATCAGAGTTTTAGACAAAGGCAAAGCAAACGTTCATAAGATTGCCCGAGGGATGTATGTAGTATACAAAGCAATCACCCAAGCATCAGACTCAACCACTAATGCAAACGCTTCTACTTCCACAGGACTAGACACTATATCTAAGGCTAGCAGTTCCAAGACTCTCAAGAAACAACAGAAGCGTAGAGTCAGGAAGTCTAGGAATGGATCGTCTAAGTCTTTAGAAGTTAAAGAAAGTAGTTTGAATAACACACATGTAATGTCAGGAATAGAATCGACCTTATCTAAGTCCAATTCTAGGAATGATGTAACAGATGTTGAATCTATGAATGTTAATGTTGATGTTTTGGTTGATGCTAGTTGTATTGTTTGTCGTGCTAGTATATTATCTGGTGATCATCACAACTGCATTGCTAAAATTCTGTTGAAACAGAAAAAGAAACGAACTAGTGGCTCTTCCTCTAGGCTCAAAAATGTTGCCAAGTCCATTTTAGGGAAACCACCACTAGTTGTTTCTGAGCAAACCCTTGAAACACCCATAGCCAAACCCAAGACAACTAAATCACCTAGTGCATTCATTAGGAAAAAGGCTGAGACTAGTTGGACATGGCAACGTTGGTTACAAAACACAGCAAGCTTTAAATGGATCCCAAAGATAATTAAATCTTGTGTTTCTAACCCAACGGGTCCAACCGTTATCAATTCTCCACCTGTTTCCAATATTTGTGATGCAGGTGATTCAAATTGTACTCTGGATTGTTGATAGCGGGTGCTCCCGACACATGACCGACAACCTCAAGCTTCTCACAAACTTTATCGCAAAGTTCATTGGAACGGTCAGATTCAGAAATGATCACTTTGCAGCAATAATGGGCTATGGAGATTATGTTAATGGGAACATCGAGATCAGTCGTGTATACTATGTTGAAGGCCTTGGTCACAATTTATTTTCAGTGGGACAATTCTGTGATGGAGACTTAGAAGTAGCATTTAGGGAAAAGACTTACTTCATTCGTGATCTTCAAGGAAATGATTTGATGAAAGGAAAACGGGGAACCAGTCTATACACCATATCCTTTGAAGGCATGACAGCATCATGTCCTATTTGTTTACTCTCCAAAGCTAATCCCACAAAGGCTTGGTTATGGCATAAAAGATTGTCTCATCTCAATTTCAAAACCATGACTGACCTTGCAAGGAATAAATTGGTTGACGGATTACCCAAATTCAGATATGCCAAAGATCATCTGTGTTCTGCATGTGAACAAGGGAAAAGTCACCATGCTCACTTTCCTCCCAAAACAGAACACAGCAGAGATCATGTCCTCCAGCTGCTACATATGGATTTGTGTGGTCCAATGCGGGTTCAAACTACTGACGAGAAAAGGTATATTTTGGTAATAGTGGATGATTACTCACGATGGACATGGGTCTACTTTCTTCGGACAAAAGATCAAGTTCCGTCAATGGTCATCACGTTTCTCACAAAGATTGAAGTTCAAGTCCGTAACACCATCAGGATTCTTCGAACAGACAACGGCACTGAATTTAAGAATCAAACCCTTCGGGAATACACTGAGAAGCATGGGATTGTTCATCAATATTCAATTGCTCGCACTCCCGAACAGAATGGTGTAGTTGAAAAACGAAACCGTCCGCTTGTGGAAGCAGCTAGAACAATGTTGATCAATGCTCAATTACCAGATTACCTTTGGGCTGAAGCTGTTAATACTGCATGTTATACCCAAAACCGCGGCATGATCAACAGACGACACAACAAAACTCCATATGAGCTTATTCAAGGCAGAAAACCAAACATCAACTACTTTCATGTTTTGGAGCACTGTGTTACCCGAAAAATGATAGAGATGATCTTGGTAAATTAAAGGCTAAAGCAGACATCGGGATATTCATTGGCTACTGTGAGAATTCTAAGGGATATAGAATTTGGAATCGTCGGACCGGGGAAATTTAAGAGACTATACACGCAAATTTTGATGAACTCACGGAAATGGCTTCTGAGCAAGACCGCTTAGAACCCGAACATAACCGTCTAAACTTCCCTGAATCTTCGGCTGCACCTTTACCTTTTAACAGGAAAGATCTAGAAGATTTGTTTGCACCAATGTTTGATGAAGTTCGTGTTAATAGTGCATCAGATGCTTCCACCAGTTCCACTGCTCAACAAGTCCCAAATCAAGCACCTGATCAATCTGCAACTACTTCTACAGCAGTTGATAACGATGCACCTCAACCTGAACCCTCATCACCCATGGTTCAAACACCTCCACCTGCAGTTGAAGATTCTTCCCCCACTTCTAACCAAGTTCCCACACCTTCAGATTATGACGGGAATGCATTCTTCAATCCATTTGCTCCACCACCAACCATTCCAGAACCAGGAGAATCATCCTCGAGCAATATGGACCCGTCATATCACCAAAACAACATTCAACATTTTCCATCCACCCACAAATGGACAAGAGATCATCCCTTGGTAAATATAATTGGAAATCCTAACAATCCAGTCATCACAAGACAAAAACTTCACTCAGATAGTGAACACTGCATGTATGCACTCACTGTCTGTCAATTTGAACCTAAAAACATCAAAGAAGCCCTTACATATGACAACTGGATTGAATCCATGCAAGAAGAGCTGGAACAATTCAAACGTTTGGAAGTTTGGGAATTAGTTGAAAGACCAGATGGAGTTTATGTTGTTGGATTGAATGGATTTGGAAGAACAAGCTGGATGCAGATGGTACCGTGATTCGTAACAAGTCCCGACTGGTAGCAAAAGGGTATAACCAAGAAGAGGGTATTGACTTCGAGGAATCGTTTGCTCCAGTGGCTCGGATTGAGGCAGTTCGAATGTTTCTGGCATACGCAGCCCACAAGAACATCACAGTCTATCAGATGGATGTGAAGACGGCATTTCTCAATGGACAACTCCGAGAAGAGGTGTACGTGTCACAACCAGAAGGCTTCGTGGACCCAGATCATCCAAACCGTGTATATCGGCTTAAGAAAGCCCTATACGGCCTTAAACAAGCCCCGAGGGCGTGGTACGATAAACTGTCTGCATTTCTCCTTGCTAATCATTTTACCATTGGAACTGTTGACCCGACTTTATTTATACAAACACACGGGAAGACATTCTCATTGTTCAAATTTATGTGGATGATATTATTTTTGGTTCAACCAATAAAAAATATTCAAACGCTTTTTCTAAACTGATGAAACAAAACTTTGAGATGTCTATGATGGGTGAACTTAAATTCTTTCTAGGATTGCAAGTTCATCAGTCGCCCCGTGGTATATTTCTAAGTCAGTCAAAGTATGCTCAGGAAATCCTGAAAAAGCATGGTATGACCAGCTGTGACACCTATAATACCCCAATGTCCTCCTCATCCCCAAAGCTAGATGCTGACATACATGGGACACCCATTGATCCTACGAAGTATCGTAGTATGATTGGCTCGATCATGTATCTCACGGCTAGCAGACCGGATGTTGTATTTGCCACATATCTTTGCTCCCGATATCAGTCTAGACCGACTGAACGGCATTTGTCAGCCGTAAAAAGAATCCTTAGATACATAAAGGGAACCATTAATTTGGGGATCTGGTATCCAAAGGATTCTGGGTTTGAACTTGTTGCATTTTCAGACGCTGACCATGCAGGGTGCTTAGACACACGCAAAAGTACATCAGGGGGAGTACAATTCTTGGGTGACAAGCTCGTCTCTTGGCAATCAAAGAAACAAGACTGCACCTCACTGTCAGTCAACAGAATCTGAATATGTAGCCATGTCTGCCTGCTGTGCTCAAGTCATCTGGATGCGATCACAACTGATGGACTACGGATACATATTCAACAAGATTCCTATGTACTGTGATTCCAAGAGTGCCATCGCTATTTCATGCAACACCGTGCAACATTCCAAATCAAAGCATATTGATCTCCGGTACCATTTCATCAAGGAAAAACGTGGAAAAGGGTACTGTTGAATTGTATTTTGTGGGAACTGAACACCAACTGGCAGATCTGTTCACCAAAGCCTTGCCTCATGCAAGATTTGTGGATCTGGTTCCACCGGATTGGTATGAGATGTTTGACCCAAATGATTTGGAAACGTTTCTTACAAAAAATTAACCAAGTCAAACATCAAAACTATCTTTGTAAATATATATTAAAAAAAAAAAAAAAAAATGCAAGTACAAACCCTTATCCAACACGTTGTTATTTTATGTACAAATTATTTTCGAACAATGTTGAGGGGGAGACATAATTTTTCCACAATTTTAAACTTGTACTTGCATACTTTCAGAAATTGTTGCTTCACAAAGTTTTGGTGATAAGATCTCAAGAGGAAAAAGTTGTGTGCCTTTAAATGTAAAATATAAGACTTAGAGTTAGTATGATGGTGGTTTAGGACTTAAAGTTCAAAGTTGTTAAGGTTAGGGACTATATGTGTCAATGTACAAAGTTGAATAGATATAAAAATGTCAAAAACATCACCGCAGTTAATTACGCTGACCCAATTTCACCTACCGTATTCAATACCACCCACCCACCATCATCAACGGCCGTCATTCATTCTGCATATCCGATCAAGATCTTTGAATTTTGTGAGTGTTCTTGTGCTTAACGTGTCATTATTAAAGATGGTTTTGAACAGAATCATGATCCAACGGCTAGAACGATCAGAATTGTGATGTTTAGTTCTAGGGTTTTGTGTAAATTGGGATTTATGATTAAGAGTGTTTGTGTTGTAAAATAATTGTACGATAATGCTTATTATTGTTTATGAACCTATATTGCATGCTTAATTACTCCCAGTAACTACAAATTGTTCTAATTGGATTTTAGGGTTTAAGCGTCAATTTGGGGAAAACTTTGTTTATGCGTTATTGTGTAATTTGTTTATTGGAATGTTGTTATTTGATGTTTAATTGAACGATGGCATGCTTGGATTGTACCCAGAAACACGTTAAGTGAATTTATTAAGTTTAAGGGTTTATGAAGAACACGAACACCAGCAGTTTGATTCTTGCATTTTTTTTGTGGTTCATTTTTGTTATAACTTAGCCAGAATGCTCAAAATAGTCATAAAAGTTGTTTGTGATAATCTGTGGTTACAAATCATAAGTTATAATGAATCACGATAAGATCGAGTGGCTGTTCATCGTCAATATTATCGTAAACTCTTGTACAAGAGTTTATCGAAGTTGCCCAAATTATCGCAGTTGGGATGATTATCGCAGTTGGGATAATTATCGCAGTTGGGATACTTATCTTGATTGGGATACTTATCTTGATTGGTTTAATTATCGCAGTTGACATAATTATCGCAGTTGACATAATTATCGCAGTTGTGATCTGATATAGAATTTGATCAATTTCCTTAGTTATATCCTTTTATACTTATTGAAATGGATCAAATTTTATAGAATTTGGCTAACTCTTGATAAATTCTTTGACCAAGCATGAAACAACCAATCATAATTGCAATAGGGTGCCATGTGTTGCTTCTAAAGCTAACAATTTCTAACAAACATGTATTTGTATATTCGTATATGATTGTTGATTCAGAAACACATCAATGGCGACTTCACAACAACAACCTCTTCCTACTCTCACCAAAAATGAAGTCTTTCCTCACGGGTATTCTCTGGAAATTGGAAAGAACAATTCACGTGTTGAACTGGACAAGATCAAGTGCTCTGACTCAAGTTGCCAGATTGCAGTGGAGATTCTCAAAGTTCATAAGTGCAGGGATCTTCTTGATAGCTCGGACACCGTTCCAGAACTATACATTCATCAACTCTGGGATACCTTCACAATAAGCAATGATGACAAGTATTTCACTTGTACACTGGATCGTAAAAAAATCAGAGTCACACCTGCCACACTCCGTAAAGCCTTAAAACTTCCAGATGCACCTGAAACTTCCAACCAATTCTACCCGACACCTTCAGAATCTGAAATCATGCAATTCCTTGTAGACATTGGTTATGATGTTCAACCAGATACACCATTAACCACAATCTCCAAAGTCAATGCAAAAAACATTCCTCAACCCTGGAGAACTATCTTCTTCATTATAACCCATTCCATATCTGGAAGAGATAGTGGGTTTGAGCACCCAAGACTTTCTCATCTTCAAGTCTTATGGGGATTTGTGAACCAGGAACCAATTGACTTTGCTGCTCTCATTTGGGAAGACATTCTGTACCTAATGCGGAAAACCTTCAAGAAAATTCCATTTATACGATACACCAAGGTTCTCATTAGCCATCTACTCGATCAACATCAAGACATTGATAAGCGTCCTACTGATCGAGAGACTCATGAATACAGAATGGATAAAACCTTAAGCAAAGTCTACTTTCCAAAAGAAAGCACGCGCAAACAAGGTGCACGATTGCCAGAATTTTGATGACTGATGAGGTAAAAGAAACTAAAGCATATCTTGATTACGACAAGGCATTCCGTGAACGTCGTTGTGGGTCTTGCTAAGTTGGTTGAAGGATCAGGATCTTCTAAGACTCGTTCTCGAAGCAAGTCTAAGACGGGTAGTGCATCAAGTGTCTCCGAACCAAAGAAACCACATCCTCGAACTACTGTCATCAAGAGGAAAGTACCAAGCAAACCCCAACCAAAACCTGAACTGATTGGAATCATTGATGAAGATACTGATTCTGATAAATCTGAATCTGAAGAAGAACCTGTCTTTATGACTATTGAAGAGGCATAATTTTCATAATAAGATCACTGAGGAAAATGCACAAAAGCAGAGTCTCAAGTCATTAAAGGAAGATGAAGAGAGAAGGGCAAGGAAAACATTGGAGCAACAGATGGCGTATGAGAGAACATATGGAGTTGGAGGATCCGGAACTGTTCATGAAGCTGCTTCGACCCAAGTTAATCCGTTAATCAATCCCGGAGGATCTGGAGCTGCAACAACCAAGGTTCAGCCCGATACGTTAATCAACTCGATAAGGCTGAATCGGTCTCTTCTCAGCAACCAAGCTCGGTTAATCAACCCGACTTGGGAGTCACAACTCAGGAAGAGAAGGAAAAGGATCTGGAAAGCAATAATTGTTTTATCTGACAAGGAAATCTCTGATTCTATGTTTGACGACAATCAAGGGGAACAACCACGTAACGATGATACAGAAGATTGGAACATGGAAGAAGAAAGGGACATTCTAGGAGATAAAACAACTAAAGCTGCCATGGATCTTGAGGAACAGGCAAGACAAGAGGAACAAGAGCGAATAAGGAAGGAAAACGAAGAAGCTGATAACTATATTCATACCCCTCCTCAGACTGCACTTGTAGTCTACAAACCTCTTCCAAACCTCAACCTCAACAGTCCCCTCCACTTCCTCCACCAGTTTCATCACCAAAGTATGCCACACCACCTGAGTCACCACAACACACTCCAACACCTCCATCGTCTCCACAAGATTCTTCTGCTAAATCTGAGGATTCAATTCCTTCACTAACTCCATCATCTTCAAAATCTTCATCACCCAAAGCAAAAGCAACTATTTCTGAGAGAATTCAAAAGGCTTACAAAGGAAAGAGTAAAAGAAGAATTGTCCATGTCACAAAAGTTGAAGTTGTGTCTCCTGCCGCAAAGAAACTTAAACAAACAGTAAAGAGAGCACAAGCACAAGAGAGACAAACAAGCAACAACAAAATTGGCTGAAATGGAAAGTTTAGTCAAGAACTTGTCTCAGCAAGTGGAGGAGATGCAGGAAAGTAAGAAGAAGATAGATGAATTCCTTGGTTTTAATATCAAAAATCATGTCACACGTAAGACAAGGCATTTTGTCAAGCAATATTTTCCTGATCTTCAGAAGAATATAAATGAGCACATTGATTCACAACTTGAAGACTAAAATCAAAGAAGTCGTCGCGTCTTCTTCCCAAACCAAACCGATTCAAGATCTCACCACTGAAGAAATCGAGCTTGCGCTTCTCGACAGACTCTTTGCTATCACCTCTCCTTCTCAAGAAGAAATCAACCTGATCGCGGCTCTTCAAGCACACATTGAGAAGAAACCGTGCAAGGTAGCTGCTGACAAAGGGAAACGTATTCGAGAGGACGACGAGGAAGATCAAGACCCGAACCCCGAACATAAGAAACACAAAAGAGGGTCTGGGATTCATATCAGGAGCCAACTGAAAAAACAACATCATCTCTACCTCCAAAACATCAATCATCTGGTCCTACTGCAACCGAACATCAATATGAGCATTTCACGGCTGAAGATGTGGAATTTCAGCCGCAAGACGATCAACCGCATTCACCACCGTCACCACCAAAACCAAAGCCCTCCAAATCCAAGTCATCACGCAGCAAGAAGTCATCTAAAGAACCAGCTGTTGTCACCTGGCTTGATAATGATAAGGATGAGCTAGGGAATGAATGGTTTGATCATCTGGCAAGTGCTCAGGTTCCGACTGACGAAGCTTCCCGAGTTGAAGACAGCACGTTTGCTGTTACTCAAGAGATCAAAAGAAGTCTTAACGTAACGAAGATGACCAAACGGGAACTTCGACGGATCAAGAACAATGCCTTCATTCTTCTGAAAGATAAATCCAACAGTGCAGCCGAACTTGAATATCATCTTGAAAACATTGCACGCGCAATGTCAAGTGACTTCGACTGGGCTAATCCAGACGTAGTCAGGGGAGTTGGCAAGAACCGCCCTTACATCATTGATTGGACTAAGCCGCTTCCCGTGGTACGAAGATCTCACCACTCAGAAATTCCCTTCCAATTTTTCTTCAACAACGATCTGGAACTTCTCAAGAACGGAGCACAAGGGGAGACAAAGTATGCTACGTCAATTACTTTCACACCAGCTGCTCACTATACACAGTCAGCTATTGAGGAAAAAGCTATTAACAGACATCTGTTTGTTAAAGAGCTCGTGAAATATGATCGTGATGCAGAGTTGGGGATTCATCACTAGTATTCGAAACGACAAAGCTGGTACAGGTACAAACTTGTTCTCCAGAAATCACGGGAACCAGTTTACAGTGATCTCAAAATAGTGGCCGTTATCAGTGTGAGCGGATCCAGAAGGTGTGATTATATATTTCTCGAAGAGATCACGGTAAAAAGAATTGACAACAATCTCTACACATTCTCTGAGGCTGATCTTCCTGATTTGAACCTGAATGATATCGAAGACATGTACGTGATGAAAGTCCAAGGCAAACTGCAATATTTGACAAACGAGCTTCGATATGCACTCAGTACCTCTCTATGTCACTTCATCAGGAGAACAATCATCAGAGAACGAGTAGAGGATCTCCAGCTAGGTGTCGAAAGTTATCAGACGAAGCTAAACCTTGTTGAACCGCAATTCCTACTCAACAGCAACAAAGACCCTCAATACACCATACTACACAGTCCGGTCTTTGGGTTCGTTTACAGAAGTACAACGGATTTCCACCGTTTCATGCTGTTCAATGAAATTCATAAGTTCTGTGACGATACCTTAAAGAGTGTTCGTGATGGGTTAGCTAATCGGGTTCGAGATTCAGCGTTAGGAAAATCAAGAAGATGGAATTCTAAGGAGGTGCGACAAGTTAAGGAGTTTATTCGGAAGATTGAAGAAAGGTTATATCATCGTGATCAGATAAGGAGGTTAGAAAGTTATGTTGGGGGTCGTCCACCCTTCGCTATCAGACTATTTCAGAGGACAGACCCAGTATTCTCAACTTTTGGCAGAGGCGGTTGATGTAAGAATCTATTCTCATATTACATAATTCTTATTTCATTATTCTTATATCATTATTCTTATATCATTATTCTTTCCATATTGGCCTGTGCATTACGGTTTGTGCACACATAACAGTGTACAACCCGGACACCAAAGAAAGGACCCTGAGGTACGCTTCAGTGTCTCAATCCTGAAAAAAGAGCGAAAGCTTCTTACTTATGAGCAGAATTAAAACCAGAATGTTTTCTAAAGTTTTTTTCAAACATTCTGCTCATAAGGACAAGTATTCCCTTGTTAAGGGGGAGTATTTGAAAACATAATCTTTGTTCTGAGAAATATAAATGTTCTTGAAATTCTTCCCTAAAACTCAAAAACAGCATATTTTAATCATAAACGTTTTCCAAAAACATCATGAGTATGCTATTTTTGAAGGGGAGAAGTAAAAGATGATTAAAATATGGTGTCCCATTTGCTAGAATCTCTTGTGCTCAAACTCAGAATTGACCCTCGAATTGACGATAGGAAAAGTCAGTAGTCGAAAGGACATGTCCCGGACGGGTAATAATTTCAAGCCAGTTTATCTGGTAATGTAAGTGTGTCTCGCAAAGGACGTGTCTGAGTAGAATGTACCGATTTCGAGCGATAATCTTTGAATCTGATCTGGACGGGTAATAATTTCAAGCTAGTTTAACTGGTGATGTAAGCGTGTCTCGCAACGATCAGGTTCATTGAAAGTCAATCAATTCAAAAGTGCCAACTCTTTCCGGCATGTGCAAATTTCAAATTTATTACTTATGCGCACATGTTAAGGGGGAGTATTTCTGAAAATCATCAAACTCTCAAGGTGTCAACAAAATGTCTTTACAATTATCGACACTTTGAGAGATTTTCAATGGTTTGGTTTATGGCATCATTAGGATAGTCATGGAGTTATAAGGTGGCTAAGGTTACGAAAAACCGTCCTATGATCCGCCAGAGCCGGAGGGATCTACCCAAGGACAATACCAATAGTTTAGAACTAGAAAGTCCTAGGTATGATATTAAAAAGGAGAAAATGAATGAAAGGAGAAAGAAGGGGTTGAAGAATTAAAAAGAAAAGCAAAGAAAAGGGTGAAAAGAAATAGCCCTCCATTTGTTCAACCTTAGGGCAGACACCGGGTTCAATTCATAATCTACTGGTTGATGAACATCACCTGTATTGAAGACTAAAGACGTCATGGACCCTGTGACGCACTAATAAACCTTCTAAGCCACTCAAGTGTCTCTCAAAAGACATTTGTTTCATTCACAAGGAGAACCCTTCATAATCTATCGACCTCTCATTACGAGAGTGTTGATATTGAAAAGGAGGCAATCTGCTCCACGCCTCCGACGACCAAGAAAATGTGCACTAATTGAGTCTAGAGCCATGAGATTCATAAAAGATCTCTTAGGTACACTTAGTATTACTCTGCTGTTCTACATCATGGGCAGCAGATGTAAAATTAAGAAAGTGTCCTTCGCAGATCTTAGCAATCTGCCGAGAACATTCATGAGAGAAGTCACAATTGTGATTATCAATGATTGAATGGAAATCCTGCCAGAGCAACATCAAACAACTCTGACAGCAGGTCACTTCGGTAACTCCTTATGGGTTTGATCGGTTAAAATCAAGTCATATTTATTTCCAAGGAAACACAAGTGAAGTATGTGTGACCCGGTTCGTTATCCCCGATGAGAGTTGAATGGAATTTGTGAGATCGAGTTTGTGTGAATCGTGTTTGGGATATAAAATTTTGAGAGATTTTGATTTTTATACTACGAATGATCGAATATCAAATAAAAACAACTAATAAAGCTACGAGTACAAATAATCTAAGCATACGAAATCTAAAACGAATATTTAAATTAAAAACGTACGTTACGAATTTTAAAAAATGTAAATAAAAGTGATTTTCTAAATTTTAAAACCTAAAAATATAAAAATAATTTTCCTATTTTAAAACTGATAAAAGAAAAAATTTGGAAAAAGAAAAATATTTTTTTTGACTTTTTAATTTTTTTATAATTTAAAAACTATTTAAACTATTTTAAATTTCTAAAAATACTAAAACTAATTTTAAAAATCTGAATTTTTTTTCTAAAATACTTAATACTAATCTTGAGCTATGAAAAATATAAAAAGTGAAAATGCTTTTTTAAATAAGCCGAAAATAAGCAAATAGCTCACAATAAGCTTAAAAAGAAAAAGATAAAAAAGTAAAAGGGGTTTTAAATAAAATTTTTGTAAAGTTTAACTAAAGAGATTAAGAGTGCAGTGGTGGGTTGCTTTGGTTTGTGTTCTAATTGTCCTGGGTTCGAACCCCAGGACTGACAATTTTAACAATCTATATTTTTTTTTTCTTCTTGATTATCTTTTGCAAAAACTCAAAGCAACAAGTGACTGATGACCACAATAATACTAAACAAACAAGAGCAGAACAAACACAAACCAAATCTTACTTAAACAAACACAAACCACAAACTAAACGAGTGTACTAAACTATTCACCACAATAATACTAAACAAGCAACAAGAGCACACTAAAACAAAAACAACAAGAGCAGAGCAACAAGAGCAGTAATTGCAAACGATTCACCACAATAAACTCAAACACAAACAATAACCATAATCCGATCCAAATCAAACTCGAACAAGAACATTCACCACATAAGCACTAAATAACTAAACAATAAATAAATAAAAATACGCAGTAACAAGAACTAACTAAGCAGATTCGAAGCAGTGAATAAGCTAAACAAAAAACTTGACTTATATTAAAAATAAAAAGTAAAAGTTACAACCGAATTAAAGAAATACAAATTACCTTCCTAATAGCTAAACTAAAATCTACTGCTTAATGAAAATTACAAATAAAAAACATACCGAGTTTTTAAAGCTAAAATAATCCTGGTTACCACAGTAACCTCACTACTCTATTTATACTACTAAGAAAAAATAAAGAACTCCGGTCTCCTTTTGTGTTTCTTCTGTGAGAGAAGGCTTTGATAACTTCCATTTGTGCTTCTTGGACTCTTTCCCAGCCGTAGGATTAAAGATAGATGATCACAGCCCTTTGTTTTGGTCTTGGTGCCCACTAACTCACACGGATTGATGAGGTGGATGATGGGGAGGTTTAATGGGGAAGGGTTTCAGTGTTGGGGAGAAGAGAGGGAGGTAAAAGGATGAAAGTTTTGGGGAGTAGAGTGGATAGTGATGGGTTTTTTTGGCTGTGTTAGCTTGTTTGGCGGGATCAGGGAAGAAGAAGACAACTAGGGATTTTGACTTGTGTGAATTGGGGGTTGACTGGGTTTTATCTATTAGTATTAGGTGTGGGTCGGTTTAGGTGGTGAGGTGGGCTTTAGGATATAGTTTGATCCGGTTGTTAGTATTTGGTTTTAGAATAGATAGGATTTTAAACGAAGGACCAAAGGTGTAATTTGTTGAAACTTCAAGGACCAAATCTGCCGAATCTTCAAAGCTAATCCAGGGACCAAAATTGCCAAGCTTATTATTCCAAGGACCAAAAATTTATTTATTTTTTTTATTATTTTTTTTATATATTTTTTTTTAATTTTCTTTTTCAAGCTTGAGGGACTAGACTTGCCATTTGCAAATTTTGTTTGTTTTTCAATCGTTTTCAATCATTTTGCATATGGAATACACAAAAACACATCTCAAAGATATTTTTAACATTATTTGATCGTTTTAAAGTGTTTTTGGTTGTTTTGACTCGAAAATTGGACGAAAAGATATGTGTAAAACGACACATATCAAATCCCCCACACTGAGCAATTGCTAGTCCCTAGCAATTTTTTTATGAAAAGTTGATGGATGTATCTCTTTACCAGAAGCCATCACCTCTGGAGTAGCCAAATGTTTCAGTTCAAGTAAGAACTATGGTACACTGATAACCATATGATTTTGAGCAAATCATCAGCTGCCAACGGATTTGATTTGTCTTTACCAGAAGCCGTTTGCTTCTGGACTAGCCAACTCTTAGATAAAACAACTTATTATCTTTGGTGAGCTGATGACCAATTATGGTTTTCCAACTGCCTTTACCACAAGCCATAATCTTGCGGGCTAGCCAACTCTTCATCTTTTTAGGATATGGTGAGTCGAATACCATACAATTTTTGGTAAATTGTAAGCCGTAAACGGATTTGATATATCTTTACCAAGAACCGTTTGCTCTTGGATTAGCCAATCCTTTTGTGTGTTAGACATGGTGGACTGATAACCATTTGTTGTGTAAGTGCAAAACACTTACCAAAAAAAAAAAAAAAAAAAAAAAAAAAAAATTTGGCCAAAAACGGGGGAATTAGATGGTATATATACGTGATTAAATTCGTGAGAATTCCCCCCACACTAGAAATGAATATTGTCCTCAATATTCAAAGTACCGGCTGTTATGCCGAAACTGAGAACGTAAAAGGGAAATATTACAGGCCATTTATTTTATTTTTGTGTTTGCAAATTTTTTTTTTTTTTTTTTTTTTTTTTTTTTTTTTTTTTTTTGAAATTTATGTACAACAGCGGGGGCATCTCCCCCACACTAGGGTGGTAGAAAGTAGAAAGAAGTCAGAAATATGGGTGAAAACCCATATGGTGTGCTACTGTTTTTGTTAACCGAGTCGCTAGCTTGACTCGACCCCGAATTCATTTGTCCATGGGGAAGCAAGTGGAAACCAATCTCAATCGGACTTTCATTCAAATTGTTTGGATAAACACTTGAACATGAGAAAGTTCCACACCGATGAGATAAAACCCGCGGTATTTCAATAGAAGAAACTATTAAGGGTGATACCGGGGTCAAATATGGTGTCCTCATTCCCGTAGGAGAAAAGGGAAAGAGCAATCACACCATATGTGATGAAGAGAAGCAAGATTTTTATTATTATCATGTAAAACTCTTCATCATCAGAGGCATCATCGGCTTCAACGGGAGGGAGGGTTGGGATAAAATCTTCAAGAAGTAAATCTTTGAACACACCTCCCCCCACACTAGAATCATCCTCCAGATAAAAACAAAAATGATCATATTCAGGAGGAGATATCACATGAGGGAGTTCAACTGAGAACTCCTCATGATATCGATCATTTTTATCAAAATGAAATACATCATACTCGGGAAGAGACATATAAGAATGGGAAGTGGTATTTACACTTCCCGTCTCTTCCAAATGATCGATATCAAAACGAAAGGCTTCATAAACCGAGAGTGAATAATCCGGATGAGGAGTGGGATTGCCACTTCTCTCCTCTTGATCATTAAACACAAAACTCTCTAATTCGGGAAAAGCATCCTCGAGCTCGAGCTCGGAAGGATAAGACGGCTTTTCCACAACAACATCATCCTTTGGGGGGAGAGCAAACAATGGTTCATCAAAAATCATTTTTTCTAAAATCGGGCCATCTCCCCCCGGATCAACATTGGGCTCAACAATTTGAGCATCAAACAAGAAGACCTCGAACTCTTCTTTAGAAATATCACTTTCCTCAAACGGAGGAGAAGAGTCGGAAATGAGTGATGTGGAAGTAAGAGTGGGATTTTTGGCAATATCAATACGACAAACCGATTCTGAAGGTGGGGCAAGTGGTGTGCTCTTAGAGCTAGCAGTTTTTACCACTTCCGTTGTATCCTCAGATTCGTGTTCATCGTAATCAAAAACACTCTTAACTTCTGCATTACAACTTTTGAACCATTCACTTGAACCAGGGGCTATGTTCGTTGCCTTGAGCTCAGAAAGTTTTTGTGCAACACTTTTGACCGTGAACCTTGAAAGTTTTGAATCAATTTTTTCAGATTTTTTATCAATAGTAGCAACGTTGCAATTAGACCCCTGATTAATGTTGAACGTGATCTCTTCATTTTCAACACGAATGGTTAATTCTTCGGCGTACACATCAATAAGAGCACGACTTGTTCTCAAAAAAGCTCTACCCAAAATGAGTGGAACTCGTGGATCGGCATCGAAGTCTACAACAACAAAATCTGTGGGAAATTGGAACTTTCCCACTTTCACGACAACATCCTCGGCTATTCCAAGCGGATAAGTAGTGGTACGTTCCGCTAGCTCGAGTGTCATGCACGTGGATGTAAGCTTTGGAAGAGATAGTTTTTTCCATATCGAGAGTGGCATGAGGTTAATACTTGCGCCAAGATCGGCCAAGGCGGAGCATTTCACCATCCCCAAGAAATCACACGGGATTAAGAACTTTCCGGGGTCTCCAAGCTTTTCGGGAAGCTTCTTGAGGATGACCGCCGAGCATTGCTCGTTTAATGGGGTTTTTGCCATATCAACTAACTTATCCTTGTTGCTTAACAACCCTTTGAGTGTAGTTGCAAACTTTGGCATGAGAACGAGAGCATCAGCAAAGCTTATGTCGAAGTGCATCTCATTGAAGATTTGGAAGAACTTTTCCATTTGCACATTGTTTTTCTCTTTAAGCTTTTGATCATTAAGCCTTGAAGGATATGGAATTGAAGGCTTTGGATTTGTCTTCGGAACATCGGGTTCCGGAATTGGGGTTGGGATTACCGAAGGTTGGACGTGTGCGGTACTTCGTGAGCTTGTGGAATGCACCTTGTCCGTTGTCTCCTCGGTCTCAATTTCAACTACCTTTGGAGGAAGAGAAGAAGAGGTAGTTGGAATTTTGGGTCCATTATATTGGACACCACTCCTTGTTGTGATCGCCTTCACATCGCCCCTCGGGTTAGCGATCGTGGTGCTAGGAAGAGTTCCTGAGCCCGAGGGTCGATCATTTAAAGACTTTCTGATTTCATTTATTTGAGTGGCCATCAACCGATTTGTTTCATTTTGGGATATCATGAATTGTTTTAATAATTCCTCCGTGGACGTTTGATTTTGGTTCAAAACTTGGTCTTGATTAAAATTTTGTCCACGGTTTTGAACATTTCCCAAATTTTGATTGAAATTTTGACCACGGTTTTGATTTCCTTGAAAACCTTGGTGATTACCTTGGTTTTGAAAACCTTGATTTTGGAAACCTTGGTTTTGGAAATTTTGGTTCACCCGACCTTGGTTTTGGTTAAATTGGGCATTTCGGTTTTGCCCATTTGGATTTTGGGGGTTGAAACCGGGTGGTCCAAGATAATTGTTGGAGCGATAGCTTAGAAGATTACGGTCTCCTTGGGGTTGGTAAGAATTACCTCCCGAATTGTAGGATCCCGAAGCAGCATAAACGCTCTCTTGAGTGTTGCCATTGGTGGCTGGACACTCGAAATATGGGTGTGGACCACCACATGTTACACAGCTTTGATTCACCACATTTGCTTGTTGAGTTTGGTTTTGAAGATTATTTTGATGTAGCCTCAAAACAGCAGTGGATAAATCATCCATTCTTTTAGTGAGTGAAGCTATCTCGGATGAAGAGTCCGTAGTGATAGATTTAGATGACTCACTCCTCTCGGCGGAGGAGTCCCAATAATTGTGGTGGGCGGTCATATTTTCAATTAAATCATAGCACTCTTCGGGTCGCCTTTTCATAAAGGTACCACCGGCCGCAGCATTGATCGTTTCACGATGTCGTAATGTTAAACCATTATAGAATGTGTCTATTATGGTAACAAGCAACATATTATGATTAGGACATCGATCAATAGATAGCTTATAACGTTCCCAAGCTTCGAATAAAGATTCATCGGGAAGCTGGCGAAAGTTGCTTATATCGTTCCTCAATTTCGTCACCATTGATGGTGGGAAATATTTTGCCAAGAATTTTGAAGTCATTTCATCGAAACTATGAATTGAATTCTTGGGAAGACGATCAAACCAAGCGGTGGCATGATGCGTCAATGAATAAGGAAAAAGATACAAGCGAAGGGCGTCATCGGTGACCCCTTGTTGTTTCATACTTTGGGTTACCGTGATGAATTTATCGAGATGCTTGTTTGCATCTTCACCCGGTAAACCGTGAAATTGGCACGAAGTTTGGACTTGTTGGATCATATGATGTTTAAGTTCAAAATCCGCGGCTTGGATATTGACGGGAGCAATAGGTCCGCCCCGTCCTTGCATGGTCGGTTGGCACAACTCCTCCATCGTTCGGAGATCGGGAGCTGGCCCATTATTACCCGCGTTATTATCAGCAGCCATATTCTCAACGTCTTGAAAATCAAGACGTCGATTTCGGCGAATAATTCTTTCGGGATTAGAAACGGGTGAACAAAGATTGGGTGTGGAAGAACGGGTGCTCATGCACCAATAAAACAACAAAAGTTTAAAAACAAATTTTTGAAAATGAAAATCTTTTTTGTATTTTAAGGATAATTACACAATATATATTTTTTTGTGATCGATTCGTTAATCGAAACTCGTTTCTCACAAAATTACTCGCAGAGTGGCGGAGAAGCAAAGGTGGGCAATAAATGCTCCTTAAAAACCCGCCTCTTTCGGTTTGTCAATTTAATGTCAAACCATCCTTAAACCACTTGTATAGGTTGTAATTTCAAGATAATCCGAAAAACAATTAACTCACGATTCGTTTTGTTGGAAATTCGGAATGGTTTACAACACTTCAAAGAAGTGAGGATATTTATTTTATTTTCTTTTGTTTTTGTAAACACCTTAGACAAAGTGTTTGTTTGGAGTTGTTTTTTTTTTATTTGTATGTTAATATGACAACAATTAAAACAAGATCGAGGCAACACGACAGTGAACTTAAACCAATAATCACAAGATGAATGGCTTCTTTGAAAAAGGTAAAACACTCACAAGGATACAAAGGCAAGTTTTAATCTTTAGTTTGGGAACTTATTATGTCCGTACCCCCAGTTAGGTAGTACTCTGTCTTGATTCTCGACGGTAAATTTTTATTGTTGTTATTATTAAACAAAGAGGTTTTTTTTTTTTTTTTTTTTTTTTTTTTTTTTTTTTTTTTTTTTTTTTAGAAAATATACACAAATATACTATAAACCTTCACAAAGAAAGTTTATAAAACACGATTTGACAAACGAGATTTTAAAAATTCGCTACAGCCCTCCCCGGCAGCGGCGCCAAAATTTGATCGGTTAAAATCAAGTCATATTTATTTCCAAGGAAACACAAGTGAAGTATGTGTGACCCGGTTCGTTATCCCCGATGAGAGTTGAATGGAATTTGTGAGATCGAGTTTGTGAATCGTGTTTGAGATATAAAATTTTGAGAGATTTTGATTTTTATACTACGAATGATCGAATATCAAATAAAAACAACTAATAAAGCTACGAGTACAAATAATCTAAGCATACGAAATCTAAAACGAATATTTAAATTAAAAACGTACGTTACGAATTTTAAAAAACGTAAATAAAAGTGATTTTCTAAATTTTAAAACCTAAAAATATAAAAATAATTTTCCTATTTTAAAACTGATAAAAGAAAAAATTTGGAAAAAGAAAAATATTTTTTTTTTGACTTTTTAATTTTTTTATAATTTAAAAACTATTTAAACTATTTTAAATTTCTAAAAATACTAAAACTAATTTTAAAAATCTGAAATTTTTTTCTAAAATACTTAATACTAATCTTGAGCTATGAAAAATATAAAAAGTGAAATTGCTTTTTTAAATAAGCTGAAAATAAGCCAATAGCTCACAATAAGCTTAAAAAGAAAAAAATAAAAAAGTAAAAGGGGTTTTAAATAAAATTTTTGTAAAGTTTAACTAAAGAGATTAAGAGTGCAGTGGTGGGTTGCTTTGGTTTGTGTTCTAATTGTCCTGGGTTCGAACCCCAGGACTGACAATTTTAACAATCTATATTTTTTTTTTCTTCTTGATTATCTTTTGCAAAAACTCAAAGCAACAAGTGACTGATGACCACAATAATACTAAACAAACAAGAGCAGAACAAACACAAACCAAATCTTACTTAAACAAACACAAACCACAAACTAAACGAGTGTACTAAACTATTCACCACAATAATACTAAACAAGCAACAAGAGCACACTAAAACAAAAACAACAAGAGCAGAGCAACAAGAGCAGTAATTGCAAACGATTCACCACAATAAACTCAAACACAAACAATAACCATAATCCGATCCAAATCAAACTCGAACAAGAACATTCACCACATAAGCACTAAATAACTAAACAATAAATAAATAAAAATACGCAGTAACAAGAATTAACTAAACAGATTCGAAGCAGTGAATAAGCTAAACAACAAACTTGACTTATATTAAAAATAAAAAGTAAAAGTTACAACCGAATTAAAGAAATACAAATTACCTTCCTAATAGCTAAACTAAAATCTACTGCTTAATGAAAATTACAAATAAAAAACATACCGAGTTTTTAAAGCTAAATTAATCCTGGTTACCACAGTAACCTCACTACTCTATTTATACTACTAAGAAAAAATAAAGAACTCCGGTCTCCTTTTGTGTTTCTTCTGTGAGAGAAGGCTTTGATAACTTCCATTTGTGCTTCTTGGACTCTTTCCCAGCCGTAGGATTAAAGATAGATGATCACAGCCCTTTGTTTTGGTCTTGGTGCCCACTAACTCACACGGATTGATGAGGTGGATGATGGGGAGGTTTAATGGGGAAGGGTTTCAGTGTTGGGGAGAAGAGAGGGAGGTAAAAGGATGAAAGTTTTGGGGAGTAGAGTGGATAGTGATGGGTTTTTTTGGCTGTGTTAGCTTGTTTGGCGGGATCAGGGAAGAAGAAGACAACTAGGGATTTTGACTTGTGTGAATTGGGGGTTGACTGGGTTTTATCTATTAGTATTAGGTGTGGGTCGGTTTAGGTGGTGAGGTGGGCTTTAGGATATAGTTTGATCCGGTTGTTAGTATTTGGTTTTAGAATAGATAGGATTTTAAACGAAGGACCAAAGGTGTAATTTGTTGAAACTTCAAGGACCAAATCTGCCGAATCTTCAAAGCTAATCCAGGGACCAAAATTGCCAAGCTTATTATTCCAAGGACCAAAAATTTATTTTTTTTTTATTATTTTTTTTATATATATATTTTTTTTAATTTTCTTTTTCAAGCTTGAGGGACTAGACTTGCCATTTGCAAATTTTGTTTGTTTTTCAATCGTTTTCAATCATTTTGCATATGGAATACACAAAAACACATCTCAAAGATATTTTTAACATTATTTGATCGTTTTAAAGTGTTTTTGGTTGTTTTGACTCGAAAATTGGACGAAAAGATATGTGTAAAACGACACATATCAGGGTTACGCTTAGTTTTGCTCCAAACGGTCTACAGTCGTGGGGTGATCTCCAGCGACTCACTGAATCGTGGGTACACTTCGGTGTGTCCGTGTAATCCCTTTCGGGGGAATCCGGTTCAGAACGTTCTGGGTTAGGATTTGAGAAAGTCTTCACACTATGCTGTTGACGATCTCAAGTCTGAGCCTGTAAGTACCGGTTGGTTCGTGCTGATGTTGCTGTTGCTGCTGCTGCTGCTGAGGAGCTGGAGTTCGACCATCAAGACTCCATCATGTTCATATCTTGAAGAAATGTTCTCTCAAAGACTCAGTAACATCAAAAGTTCAACATATGATACAGTAAAGTCAAAAGTTCAAGCACTTCAACCTTTCTCAAGTTTTAAGATTGAAAAGTGAGAACATGTTGCAGAAAACAAGTCAAAGACATATGAGCATGATGGAGAAGACGAGAAGACGTTGGAGATTGGCAGATCGAGACAACATCATATCATCCTAAAAACAAGAACAAAGAAACAAAGATTATAAAGACGTCGGAAGCCAAAGAAGCAAAGAAGACGTCGAGCAACATTGATGATCAAGACTTAGGGGGAGATTGTTAGGAACACGTTTTAAATATTGCAAGTCTTGTTCATTTAGTTAAATATGTTGCACGATAAGGACATTATATTTTTATTCAAGGTCCGGTCCATTAGATGTCCATGGGCCGGCCTTCTTATCTTTTTCCTTCTAGAAGAAATATTGTAATGATGCCCTAATCATGTGCCTATAAATAGAAGGCTTGGGGCATCTCATTTAGTGTGGGTTTTTCATGTAAGACGCGTAAGCTTTGCTCCTTTGTTATTCGAATAGTGAAAACCTTCCATTCTTCTCATTCTCTCCTTATTCTCTTCTCTAGTTAGCTTATTATCTTATTTCTCTTTGTTCGTAGCTTAATATAGATAATAGTACGTGTTCTTATTAGTCATATCGTGTGTGTGTTTGAGATATCAACGACCTTCAACCTTTTTAGTCAAGATAGTCAAGGATAGAGTAAATGCAATTCAACGTTATAAGCTTCTATAATAGAGAACTTTATATGTGGCTTAATTTACTTGGGATGACTTGAGCATACCTTGGTTGCTATAAATTAAAAAATAAGTTTATTAGTTTGTTATGATTGGATTCTGTTTTTCATATTTCTGTGTAATGTTTTTGAGTGGCTTTAGCTTCTTGCTAGAATATTAATAAATGCTTTAGAAACATATTTGGTTACTTAACCAAATATTTTAGGCTAAGAAGAATTTATGAAAAGTGTTAACAAATATTTCTCCCCTGCCTACCAAATTTCAATTTATTTTTCCGAGTGCTTTTGTGTTATGACGTTTACATTTTTTTACGTATTTTCTTATTGTTAAATGCTTCTTATTTTCTTAAAATTTTTGTTTGATTTTATACCATGTGAAATTAAGCATTTTTATTCTTTTGTAATTTGCAGTCATTTAACTAGTGAAACAACAATGTTTGGTCGTGCCCGGAATTGGCTATTGAAGTCTGCTTTAGTGAGACAGTTGAGGTAGATATTAATTTTCTTGATTAAGGCATTCATATTGTTTACAATATAAATCTAACTGATTAATTTGGGATTAAATAAAAAAAGTAGCAGTAAGTCAAGCAGAGAGGAATTCTTCAGAGGCTCCGTCATTCGCATGGTCGAAGAGAAGGACTATGGGGTAACATTTACAACTGCATTATTAATTAGATACTCTGTTACCTTTATATACTATTCTTATGTGAATGTGTATGTCTTCTAACTTGCAGCAAATTGTGAAAAACATTCATAAGTATTTTCGGAAAGACAAACCGGAATCTCCAAACCAGAGAAAAAATGCGAGCCTAAGCTTTAGTCCAATCTTCATTTTCTATAGGCTAAAGAAGATTTGAAGATCCATTGTCAGGGTCGTGCGTACTTTAATATTGTTTCAGTAAGTCCTTGTCTTTTGTTTCTCTGGTTTGGAGATTCCGGTTTGTCTTCTAACTAGCAAGCTCAGCCGAGCTTAGGCTCGTATTTTTTCTCTGGTTTAGAGATTCCGGTTTGTCTTTCCGAAAATACTTATGAATGTTTTTCACAATTTGCTGCAAGTTAGAAGACATACACATTCACATAAGAATAGTATATAAAGATAACATAGTATCTAATTAATAGTGCAGTTGTAAATGTTACCCCAAAGTCCTTCTCTTCGACCATGCGAATGACGGAGCCTCTGAAGAATTCATCTCTGCTCGACTTACTGCTACTTTTTTTTTTATTTAATCCCAAATTAATAAGTTAGATTTATATTGTAAACAATATGAATGCCTTAATCAAGAAAATTAATATCCACCCCAACTGTCTCACTAAAGCAGACTTCAATAGCCAATTCCGGGCACGACCAAACATTGTTGTTTCACTATTTAAATGACTGCAAATTACAAAAGAATAAAAATTCTTAATTTCACATGGTATAAAATCAAACCAAAATTTTAAGCAAATAAAAAGCATTTAACAATAAGAAAATACGTAAAAAAAACTGTAAACGTCATAACACAAAAGCACTCTGAAAAATAAATTGAAATTTGGTAGGCAGGGGAGAAATATTTGTTAACACTTTTCATAAATTCTTCTTAGCCTGAAATATTTGGTTAAGTAACCAAATATGTTTCTAAAGCATTTATTAATATTCTAGCAAGAAGCTAAAGCCACTCCAAAATATTACACAGAAATATGAAAAACAGAAACCAATCATAACAAACTAATAAACTTATTTTTTAATTTATAGCAACCAAGGTATGCTCAAGTCATCCCAAGTAAATTAAGCCACATACAAAGTTCTCTATTATAGAAGCTTAAAACGTTGAATTACATTTACTCTATCCTTGACTATCTTGACTAAAAAGGTCTTTAAATTGGGTTATGCACACACACAACCTACTCAACAAACATGTATTCACCCTAACTTTTACACAAGCTACTCAACCATGACTTCCAATCCACCCATCATTGAAATTTCCTCAGATTCAACATCATCCGAGGAGCTCATGTCTCCCCGACCATGGAACCTACCTTACAATTATTCAACATCAGTGAACAAAAAGTCCAACTCTGAAGAATTTTCCTATGAACTTGGTTCTTTGCCTAGCTGGATCTCAAGTTATTATTCAACTTTTGAGGATGATCAAGTTCTTTCAAAAGCTCCAAAAAAATGTACAAGGTCAGTCAACCCTCATGTTGAAACTCATTCTACTTCAATACCAGGTAAAAGGGAACAGGTTCCAAGGCTCTGCAATGAGCACATTTGGGAAGGAATCAAAGGAAGAGGGAAAAGAAGCATGCCAGACACAACAGGGAAAGGGAAATAGAGGATGTGCTAGCTTTTGAGGTTTAGTATGCAAGACTTAAGCTTTTGATGGTACTTGTAGTAATGTACTATGCATCTATGAATGCAACTACTTTGTAATGTAATAAAGTTAAATGCTACTTGTTGTTGAAACTGCTTTTCATCTTCTTACCTTCAAACAAGAATTGGCTATTACATTAACTAGTTCAAGTTGTATCTTCTTCCCACAATTAATTGGCTATTACAAAAAGAAAAAAAAAAAAAGGTCAAACATCAAATTAGGGGTTTGATGCGTGTGTTATGTTTTGGCACAATCTTTTGATTCATGTTTGTGTTTGATGTGTGTTGTGTTTTTGCAAGTGAAAGCAGGTTTCACACTTTGGTTATACTAAGTGTAAGAGACAACCCCACTTAAAAAGACCTAATTACCCCTCAAGCTTTACTAACTTAACCAAGAAAATGGTCAAACAGACGGAATATATGGTCAAGGGACTAAACCCGTTATGGGTCGCAAGTTTGGGCAGCAGATCCGTTAAAAAAAAGTATGGGGACTAAAAGTGTTAAACCCGGTCGAGTATAGGGACCATTTTTGAAATTAACTCGAGAACATGTGGCATAACTATTTTGGCCATGACAAAGATCCATGTCATCCATAGAACTAAACATAATCGAAGTATAATTATGAGTGTCTTTTTAAACCAACAAATTCTTAGCTAAAAGATTCTAAACAAAAGAAAACATGTAAAATAATAGTATTAGTAAATATACTTGATATATTTAAGAATCCTTACCAAACCCAAAAGAAATCGTAGGCGTGAAGGGCTGAAATGGCTGGAGAAGCCATGAATGACGTTTTTATGAACCAAATGTATATTTCACACCACCAAACCCGGTTTTAATCCGTAACGTTTAAAAAAAAAATGTTGGTTCTTTTGTATATCTTGGATGGTGAAACAAGTAAATGAAGATATTGCTTGTGTTGGGTCTTGAGAGAACAAATAATTAATAAAGAAAATGAGAAAGAAGAACAATATATTGAGAAAGATGATGATGACTCTAGGTAATATATAGCTAGAATATCTAATGCCTTAATGAGACGGAATCAACATGTCAGGGGTTCTTCAATGATAATCACTCATGTATTGTGTGGGAAATCACTCTCGAAAACATGCATTTGCAATAGATGAATGGAAGAATTGGGTTAATAATTATATGAGTTGTTTTATGAAGAGATGGAGAGTTTGAGTGGTGAAAATGTGATGAATGTTGAGAATATCATATAGAGATTGTGATGTTGTTTAAGTTGGGGTGTGAGAGCAAATTTGTTTCACTCACAAGGTCGTGCTTTAAAGACACCCAACAACTTTGTGCAGGGTTCTTCAATGCTTTAAAGACACCCAACAACTTTGTGCATGGTTCTTTAACTTTAAAGACACCCAACAACTTTGTGCATGGTTCTTCAATAATAATTGTGCATTCTATTCTTGTGAGTCTAGTCATAGATAAAGTTTCCTTTGATAACCTCTCCATACACACTACACACGCAAATACAATTTGCGACCAATGACAAAAGTCGGGAGATTGATTTTTAACTAAAAGTAAGGTTTCGTAAGCTTCTTAATTAGTAGTTATTTGAGTTAACTTGTAAAAATAGTTTTCATTTTCGGCGTGTTAGTCTCTCTAAATATACTTGTGTTATTTGATGTAACTCCGTCTTTAAACTATCCTTCACAAATAAAAAAATAAAATAAAAGATACACATTTGAAAATAATTGCAACTATAACACTATTTATCACCATTGGGACACGACCAATTGTATCACTCTCTCTACGCATACATTTAGTTGACGAAAGGATTTAATGAAATAAGTCATGGGTTCAATCACAACTTGTGTTACCGGAGTATATTATGATTGTGTGAAGCTAGGTCCATAGGAATGGTCATTCGACACCTCCAAAAGAGGTGTTATTCGTTATGAAATACGGAGTAGTAACCAAGTTTGAGATATGTTCCAATTGGTCACTCAAACTAAATATCAACCACAAAAACCATCAAAGTTTCAAAACTGTTTCATTTTTGTGTAATTTTTATGTTAGAGTGACATGAACGAAACACGTCTCAAACTTGGTTATTGTTTATATTTAGTCGTGCATTAACAGGTTGTAAATAAAGTTGGTTGGAAGTAGTTAAATTCAGAAAGTGGATGTTTAAAATTAATGTACAACATGTTAATGCATATATGAATACTTTAAGCACACCAATTTTAGAAAGTTACACAAGAATGAAACACTTTTGAAACTTTGATGGTTTTTATGGTTGATATAAAGTTTGAGTGACTAAATTGAAACAGATCTTAGTTACTATTAGGTGACATATTCCTGTATATATATTAGAACTTTATTACCATGACAATAAGAAAAGTGAAAAAGATTTTAAAAAATTATTCCTGATGACTTACTCTTGGCATAGAGTGCCAAATATTGCAGATATAATTCTTTTTATGATACTTATGGTGGTATATATTCACAGTAGGTTTTGTAACTCCAATATTGGCAGCAAGCTTGGTGAAGTTGATAGAAGTAAAGTCGAAGGTTTAGCTCCTTCACTCAATTGGGTACAGCTTTCTTAGTCGTCCTTTTTGGCATACTCATCTTTTTTCTCAACTACTCTGTTAGATATTTTAAATTGTAAAGTTTAATGTTCCAAATAACATAAATCCAATAAGTTTATGTTCTAACTGGGTTATCAAGGTATGTTGGTTTCTAATTGTTTCATGAAAATTTTAATTCATTTAATATTTGCTTTGATGCTAACTTGCAGGCTTAATTTATGTATGTGTTGCTAAATACAAAGTTAACAGACAAGAAAGCGATGCATATTCAATACAACATATAAAGATCTCAAAAAAGGACAGAGAAGTTCTTGTGTTAACTTCCATGATCATTTTTTTTGGAAAGGCAACAATTTTATAGAAACCAAGAGGAAACAAAATACAAAGAAATGGCATCCCACCCCAATTAATCAAGCAAATTAAAAGGAGGAAGGGACCCAAGAGTTCAATTAAAGATACATGAAAAGACCAACATGAACAAAACTAAAAATAAAGCCTTAAACAACTTCCATGATCATTAATGTCACTATATTAATTTCCAACACAATTCAGTCCTGCCAAACACACTAACATAACATCAGAGCAGGTTACTCTGTATTCACTTCTAATTATTCCAAATCATATAAACACTTTCAATGAAAATGCCACGCATATAAGAAAATACACTTATAGAGCATCTAAAATTCTAAAAAAACAAAAGACTGATATGAAGCAACATATCGAGGCTTAACACCTAAAGACCCGTTTTCATATATAGCTAACCCATAAACCACACGTCCATATGTAAATAAACTAATCAATTAAGATAAAACACAACAAGAAAAATCGAATAAAAATACGCAAATGTAAAGTATTAGGGTGGTGGCAATGGAAGCGGTATGGCCATCGGCATGGCTCAAACCGCCGGTGAACACCATTGCCACCCCAAGCGGTTTGGCCATCGGCATGGGAGGGCGGCATCCATTGCTGCAACGGCATGAAATTTTTTTTGAACGTTTGAAACAAAATTGGAACGTTGGGGTGGAGCATTTGGGGAAAAAAAAATCTTTGATTATGTGTTTTTTGTGTTTGTTTGTAAAGATAGTGTCTTTTTTTTTTTGCAGGTATGGCTGAGGAAGAAGACACCTTGTGGTGGCTGCTACTTTGTTTAGTAGTAAGAAAAGTTATGATACTTTTTAAGTTTAATTGTTAAACAATCATCCGAACCTGTACTTTATACTGGGGCTTTATAATTATGTTTTTTTTTTTTTTTTTTTTAAGTATTATGTAATGTTATTTTAGTTATTAATGAAATATTATGTTTTTATTAAATTGTTTAATATAATTTATGAAAATAAAAAATAAAAAAATAAAATTAGTTGGGAGGTATGAAAAAGGCATGGTTGGGAGGTATGAAAAAAGTATGAATGAGGTGGAATGATATTATTGGTGGGTTTGGGAGGTATAGGTTTTTTGGAAGGCATGACTGCCACCACCCTTAAACCGAATAAAATATAGCAAGTGGATGAATAATAATAAATGATCAAAATTCAATACCATCTTTTTAGGCGGCGGTGATGAATTTTTTACTCTCAGGTCCAGGTCAGGTCAAATACTAGGTAGGCGTGTATTTACTTAGTACTTTATATATTGATGGGGATTTGAAGTGCGCCTAACCCTACCAGCCAGCGGGGCGGGCCCAAAACCGTTTTTAATTCGGGTTGTTTGGCGGAAGCTACTGGCATTTATATTTTTATAAAGCTGTTTGGCGAATTAGTTTTAGCTAAAACTTATTAATATAAAATCACATTAAAATACAACAAGTTAACTTCATATGTATTTTCGGCTTTTGCGTGATAATCTATTATATTTTTAAGTGCATTTAACTAATTTATAAGCCCCCCCTAAGCCCCTTTCAATGGGCTTTGGCTTATGTAGCCCTATGGCTTACATAAGCCCTCATAAGCCCGTGTGACAAACAAGGTTTTTTTTTTTTTCTTTTTTTTTTTTAAGCCGACTTATTTTAAAAGTTTAAGCCCCTTGCCAAACACTTTCCTAATCTGAATTAACCATTCATCAAATCTG
The DNA here is from genome assembly GCA_021014915.2 of Artemisia tridentata subsp. tridentata. NCBI lineage: Eukaryota > Viridiplantae > Streptophyta > Magnoliopsida > Asterales > Asteraceae > Artemisia > Artemisia tridentata. The sequence continues at coordinate 407,567,929 of CP139504.1, forward strand.
TAGGCAGCTTAAATGATGGAAGTGTTTAAGGTTTCTTACAAGCCCCAATGGTTTCTCACCAACTCAAATGGTTCAGTCAGCAGTTTGTTAAAGAACAGGATGGTCAAAATTCATGATTCTTAGTTTTTTTTTTTTTTTTTTTTTTTTTTTTTTTTTTTTTTTTTTTTTTTTTTTCCGGATGTCATAAAGCCTCTTGAAATCGAGGACCTAATGGATCGAAATGTTCAGGATCTTTCTGGTGGTAAATTACAAAGAGTTGTGTTATGCATATGTAGTCGTGGGCAAGAAAAACCGAAACCGGAAAAAAATAAAAAAAAAAAAATAAATAAAAAATCGTAACCGGTTTCACATTTCTACCGTTAGAACCGGTTCGGTTCCGGTTTCTCACAAACCGGTTTTTACCGTTGCACAACAGCTACAAAGCTGTAAATTTTTTGACTGTTTTTCTTTTGCCCGTTTCTAGTCGTTGGCCAACGGTTAGAAGCTTGTTTTTGCCCCATTTTGCCCATAAACTCTAGTACAAATAGGTATGTTGTGTTTGGTTTAGTTACAACACTCAAATACTATCATAATGCTCTTGAAACAATCAAATCGCTCACTAGTCACTAATGGCAACTCAAGCCTCTTCAACTTCGGCCGATGTTGGTTCTTCAAATGCACCAACGATTGTTGAAGTTATACCCACAACTCGAAAACCCGAACTTTGGTGTCATTTCCACAAGGTGAAGTTTTCGGATGGTTCAATTAAGGCTCATTGTAAACATTGCGTTCAGTTTTTGATGCCCAATTTCAACTCGACGTTGCAGTCTCATGTCGATAAGTATTGTGAAAGACTTAAATACGTTCCAAAATCGGATCAATCATCTTTGGGGCGAGAGGGGAGTATTTTTGTGTCACACCCTGAATTTACCTGTTAATGGCAGCGGAATTGAATACCTTGGTGTGACTTTCATGGCGTCTCATACAATGGATATATTGAACGACCTAAAGTGTCGTTTTGAAAATACCCGTTTGATCATAAATAAAATCAGAGTTTACAAAACATAGGTCCCAAATGATGTTGCAAGTTTAAAAACAAAACCATAGTAGATCAAACGGTTACATAAGTGCATGAAAATAAGTGATGCAAGTCGACCCCGCGACTCCAAGATGGTCCAATGCATGCCCACATGATAGCTAATAACCTGAAAATACATTGCTAAAAACGGTCAACATAAAGTTGGTGAGAGTTCATAGGTTTAATAAAATGAAGTTATACGATAGCCACAAGTATAAAGTGTATGACATAAGTCACATAAAAAAAATGATTGTACAATAGCCTTAAGCTCATGACCCCGACGCTGTGACTGAATTCTCTGGAGCCCCTGGGAGTGTTTTGCCAGACACTCAAATGAAAAGACATGAAATGCATCCGCTATCGGTTGTTGGTCAAAGCCAACACGGATGGAGGCGTCACCCTCGATAGATCTATCCACTCACTCTCGCTTACAGGTAAATTAACGGTTCATGATTATATGGGGACTTTCAATTGGCAACAAGGTAACTTAATCTATGTACAGGAAGTCTGATACTTTGGCTCGTATGAAAAACAGTTGCAATGTATTCTCCCCCGTGGGATTTGAAAACAATAATAAAATGTATACGGGGCTATGAAAACTCACCTGAAGTGATGATACAACAATGCTATGAACTCGGAATACTTGGAATAATTGAAATACTGGAACACTTGGAATACTTGGCAATAACAAGGCGCGAACACTAGCCGCTACCTAAAATGAATGCATGAATACTACTTGAGATCATGAAGCAATGTAGTGCATGTACATGTATATGTAACCTATACCACTCGTCATTTGAAAATACTAGTTATCGTTGATATGTAGAGTTTTTCCAAAACTTGATATAAATATGTTAACTTGCTAACGTAAAACTAGTCGTGTCATAATGTGTATAAAACGTTAATGTTGGTCTTGACGTTTTGAAAACCTTTGAAGTCATCTCATTGACGTGTTAGTGAAATAGTGACAATACGTGTCTCAATGGTTAAGGAAAACGGCTCTTCTATTTGTTGTTACTTGAAAAATATACTTTAGTTCGAACTATATTTATTAAAATAAAAGCTGTCAAATAAATAAAAGTATTTCTAGTTTAAAACGCGAATATCTTGATCGTTATAAGCTCGTTTTCTTCGTTCTTTATATCCATGGTTTCGTAAAACTAAATGCTAACACATTTTTAGTAGCTTGGTTCATCTAGGTTTCGTCAAACGCCGCAAATAAGCCGTCGAATGCTACCAAACAGCATGCAGTTTTTCCGGAAAATAGTTTTCGTCGTTAAACTTGTAAAAATCATATCTCCTTCGTTATTAACTCGTTTTTATCCCCGTTTTCGGCCACGGCTTCGTCTCGGAATGTATTTTCTAAATATTAATACCAAAATAGTTCACAATAATCTGAGTTTTCCAGAAAATAGAATTCGTGGCAGTGGGTATTTTATGTAGTTCAAAAATACATTTTTCTAGTTCATAACTTAATCAAACTTACTCCATTCAACTCCACAAATACCCTTGATCTACCATACACTTCTCAAAGTGTCATGGGGTCCTAAACTTAACTAAATATAATGGGATTCATGAGGTTGTTAGTGAAAATTATAGATCTAGTGATTACAAGAGTTTTTAAAGAAAAGTGGTACCATAACTAAAGTATTTTGCATTTTTAACCAAGATCACATGAAAATACATAAACATAAAGATCATATGGAAGGAAAATATGAAAAAGAAATGTTCTTGAGTTACTTACAATATGGGTTAAGATTGAAGAGAAATGAGAGTGGATCTTGAGGTTTTTATTGCAAAACCTTAACAATAACTCCAAATGGGACTTGTTAAACACTTGAGCTATGAAAAATTGTTGTGATTGCTTGTGGTTCTTGTGGTTTGCCGTGTGATAGGAAGAGAGGAAAAAGAGATAGGTTTGTTCTTATTGCTTGCAAATGAGTTAGTAGTTTAGTGTTATAGAAAATAAATATCAAGACATAAAAACACAAGCATTAAATGTAGCATGGTTAGGTAAGAAAATTTGGAAAGAATACCACGTGGGGGGGCGTGGGTTTTGGATGAAAAAGTGGCAAGATGAGATATTTTGCAATAATATTGTATAGGTTAGTTGATTTTGTGAATACTTTGGGTGTTATCGGGTACCGAGTTATCTTGAAATAAATGTTAACGAAGTGAAATAAAATACGACGAAGTTGTAAAAGTTGTAAAATTATGTTACTGATAGGAATCGGGTGTCGGAATAATTATCGGGTTAATTTGTCGTAAACCGACGGAGTTATAAGCCCTTAATGAAAAATGTAGCAATTGATTTAAAAACACCGGGTAAAGTAATAATATAAACTTTATATTATTAAAATTAGTATGAAAATATACTAGGATCATTGTCGGGAGTATTGGGTATAATTGTTAATAATACTGACTGAGTGATAACGTTAATTAATTAAATAACCTTTCGTAATGTGAAATAATGCATAATCGTGCATGAATTAATGTACTGATGATGTTACTGATGATATGCAGACTCCTCTAGTCTACATGATGAATTCACAGCTAAACCGAACTGGTTACGTGAATATAAAGTCATCTGAAAATAGGTTTACGAATAATGGTAAGTTGTCGAGGTTAGGAAAATGACCTGAAATTACGAATTGTGACATTTTGCATACGAGGCGGCCCGGGTTCGAGAACAATTTGTGGGGTTTGTAATTCAAGAAGGTTTGCCGTTCAACCACTTCGACAACAAACGGTTAACCAAGGTGATTCAAAATTGTCTTCAACCTCGATATACTCAAGTAAGTCGTGCTACTCTTAAACGTGATTGTTTGAAACTGTTGGTCCGGAATAACTTGAGCAACTCATGAATTGATAAGATAAACATAAACACGTGGCGTTTTGACATGGAACATATAACGAGTTTATGATTCATGATACAGCGGAATTACAATGGTTACTCAAGAACCCACTTTAACACTCTAATAACTTGGTTGGCTTTTCAACGGGGATACTTGCAGACGGTATCCCCGACGAGAGACAAATTAAGGAACACTGAGAAACAAACTAGACAAGGTTTTGTTTCTCAGTATGTTGAGAATACTAACACTCTAACTATGCTAAGGTATTCTCACTTCTTACTCTCTATGAATGCGCACATTCATCCTTGGTTGGACTCGGTTTATATAGCGGTGAAATTACTGTTGCTTCACGTGGGAATAGTAATCTTGCCAACTGTTCGTAGATAGGCACGTGCCTAGACATCTAGCCTTGATATCTTTTTGGTTTTCCAGAGTTGACAGCACCGATTTCCCATGAGTTTCTTTTGTTCTTGGGAAGGAACATATATTTATCTTCCCAAGAGTTTTCCCGCTTAAACTCTCACCTACTTCCTTGATCTTGATTCAGGGAGCTGATATATCATCAAGGTATTCCTTCCTTGATGTTTCTCTGGTCTCGAGCTAGAGTCTTTACTTGCTAATTGACTGATCAGTTCTTGGTAAATTTGCATGACTCGAGGTTCCGAACTTCACTGGTTCTCTCTGTCTCTGAATCACTGAGTATGGTAAAGCTGTGTTGATCACCACAACTTCACTGCAGTTATATCGGTAGTTGGTGAGGTGGTCATTGCATGAGAGATAAGGTCATCAGGGATAAAGAGACATTTGTCATATCTCAGTGTCCCTGATGCTACTCAAGTACCTTAATCACTGGCCTGCAACAGTGACTAAAGCGCATCTTTGGTTGATTGCTTGACCAACTCTTAGAAAGATGCCATTGAGGTTCTCCCCTGAGGCAGGGGGAAGACATACTCACTGATCATCAGTGTGTTAGAATTATCACTGATATTCGTCAGTGAGGTGGTGCTATTTTTATGTTCAAATCTTTGTACGAGACAATTAGGTCAGTTGCTGGACCTAACAATCTCCCCCTATTTGAACATAAAGATAGCTGGGGTTTATCAGGGATAAGTGAGCATAACGGCTTCTTCTTATCCACTGATTTACAAAAGGTATAGTGTACGACAGTTGTTTATATTTTTCTATGAGACACTACTTGTTGGAATTTATCAGTTATAAGTGAGCATAAAGGCTTCTTCTTATACTGATTTACAAGAATGTTCTAAAGTAAACCCTGTCGTTTTTAAGCTTTCAGTCTTCGATACCTTTTGTTGAAGATGAAGATCTAGGCTATTTGTCTTCATCTAGTCACCATCTTGCTTCGTTTCAGTCTTCACTCTGTTTAAGCCCCTTTCTTTTGGATAGTGAAGTTTCTTCTATAGATGATGACCTCCTGAATAATTTTTATTCAGGGATTCCTAAGCATTTTTGCTCAGGACCTCCTAAGTTTTATCCCTAGGATTTGGAACATTTCCTGAATAAAAAAATTTTATTCAGGTTTCCTGAGCATTTATCTCAGGGTCTCCTGATCATTTTATGTCAGGGCCTCTTGAACCATTTTCTTCTTGTTACTCAGGGTCATGTTCCCAGGTGCTTGCTCCACACTTTAGCCTTTATAACTGTGATTTCGTGTGAACTCATCTCTGGTCTTGTCTCTAAAAGTTTCGTTTTGGTCACTGCGTTTTGCCTCAAGAAGTTGCGTTTTGGTCACTGCGTTTTGGCCTTTGCATTTTGTCTCAAGACCACTGCGTTTTGTCTCAAGACCATTGAGATTTGCCTATTGAGATTTGCCCATTGAGATTTGCCTATTGAGATTTGTCTAGGCTTCTTCACTGCGTTTTGTCTAAGCTTCTTCATTGAGATTTGTCTAGGCTTCTTGACTGAGATTTGTCTACTCCATTTCGTGAGGTCAATTCAACCTAACCAAAACATAATTAAACAACATATCACCTAATCTATCAAACAATCATCACTTTTAACATACAATCACTGATCATTGTACCGATCCAACAGTTATCATAACATATTCAATTAATCATTGTCTCACGGTTTCTTCTTGATTTTGTAAAATCCCGCAAAAGATTCTAATTCTCGGTTTAAATCATAGATTTGTAAAATCCCGTGCACGTTAATATCATGTCAAACACTTCGGATTCAGTCATATCTGAGGTACTCAAATTGTACGACATGATCGATGAACATAAGATTCCCAACAAAGTACAACAGACAAACGTTTTTGAGTCAGATACTGCTAATATGGGAAATAGCAATGTTATCCCATATGAACAATATGTGAAACACAACGAAGTGTCTGTTGTACCTAGTAGTGCATCTTCTGTTCTAAATGATGATTATGTGATGCATGAGAACACTGCAGTTATCCCTGATGACTCATTGACCACTAAACTTAATATCTATAAAGATCGAGTGGCCATATATGAACAACGTGCAAAATTGGAACTTACTGAACGTGAACAGAAAATGGATAATAAAATGCGCACACCTTTCGAGTAGAGGATGTGGACATAAAATCATAACCTTATTCAACTTAATGGCTTTTTCCATACCGGTTAACATTCGTTTCTAAGATCGCTTAATTTGAGTGTAAAGTTAAGGCAACTTAATGAGTATACACATTTATGGATGTCAACTGTGGCTCAAATTTGAAGAAATACACCAAATCAGCAGTCCAAATGAACAAAATAACAGAAGCAGATGTAGACAGAGCTCTAGTAAATCTATTTACCATCAGAATGAGGTTAGGTTTGAACCCGAAAGATGGCATATATGGAAAACTTGGACCAGACCAAGTGCGTTCTAAAGAGCACCAGGACTTAGCCCTTGAAGCTGCCCGAAACGGGATCGTTTTGCTGAAAAACTCAGCAAATCTTCTCCCACTTTCAAAAACCAAAACCACTTCCATTGCTGTCATAGGCCCCAATGGTAACACAACTGACACCTTGCTCGGAAACTATGAGGGCGTGGCCTGCAAAAATATCACAATTCTTCAAGCAATAAAAAACTATGTTAAGAACACACAGTTTCACCAAGGGTGTGTTGATTCTGTAAACTGTACTAATATAGCCGTTGATGAAGCTGTGAGTATAGCAAAACAGGTCGATTATGTGATTCTGGTGATGGGTTTGGATCAAAGTCAAGAAAGGGAGAAGCATGATCGGGTTGATTTGGGTCTTCCAGGGAAGCAAGAGGACCTTGTTTCTGAAGTTGCTAAAGCTGCAAAGAATCCAGTTTTGCTTGTTTTACTCTGTGGTGGTCCTGTGGATGTTTCGTTTGCTAAAGATGATGCGAAAATTCGGAGTATATTGTGGGCTGTTATCCTGGTGAAGCTGGTGGACTCGCTCTTTCAGAAATTATCTTTGGTGATCATAATCCAGGTGGGCTTCACTTTGACTTTTAAAGTCAAACTAATATACTTTAGAACATATCATATTTAGCTAATGTTTTGAAAAGTAGCCTGTTTGACTTTTACGTTAAAAGTCAAAGCTAAGTTTTTATTTGTATTTTTTCGTTGCAGGAGGAAGATTACCAGTGACATGGTATCCAAAAGAGTTTGCAAATGTGGAAATGACGGATATGCGATGAGACCTTACCCATCGTCTGGTTACCCTGGTCGTACATGCCGATTCTACAACAGGAAAACAGTTTTTGACTTTGGTTATGGTCTTAGTTACTCAAACTATTCCTAAAGTTTGTTTCAAGTACCCAAAACAAGATTTTTATTCACTCAAACCAAGGATTATCAGCCTCTAGTCAGATGTTAGTTTCGGAAGTTGAGAGTAACTCGTGTGAGAAAGTCAACTTCAAAGTGGTGGTTGGTGTCGAGAACCACGGGCAGGCAAGCAATGACACAGTGTTACTCTTTGCAAAGTGGAATGGTAAGGATTTAAATGAACATGCGATAAAACAATTAGTGGGCTATACGAGAGTGAGTTTAGGAGCTAAAGAAAGAGGCGAAGTCGAATTTGCTGTGAAGCCATGTGAGCACTTTATTAGCGCAAACGAAGATGGGTTGATGGTTATAGAAGAAGGGTCTCGTTCACTTGTCGTGGGGAATGAAGAGTATACCATTGACATTGTAATGTGACCAATAAAAATGTTTGAGAATTAGTAATATGTCGAGAAATACCTTTTGTCACCAATAGAATCATATTCTGCAGATCAGTTTCTATTCGTTGTTGACACTTAATTTTCATGAAAATCGAGTCGAATCGAGCTTAATATGCCTATTCTTGATCGAGTTTGAGCTTAAAATGTGAAAATAATAGAACTCGAGTCGAATTTCGAGCTCTAGTTTTAGATGACGAGTCGAGTTTGAACTTTAAATCTAAAGCTCACTTGAGCTCCAGCCAAGTTCCGAGTTCGAGTTTTAGTAATCGAGTCGAGCTCAAGTTTGGCAGTACTCGGCTCGACTCAACTCATTTAGTCTCATGCAGTCATGCATAACTCAAGAATCATATAAATCAGAAATTTTGAACTTTCGATACTTTGTGATGTAAAGTATTGCTAAGAATTCAAGTGTTTTGGACTCTAAAGTAATAAAATAATAAATCCATTATAAAAAAACAAGTAATAATACTTCACCATTTACGTAAATCAAGCTCGAATCACGTCCAGGCACATAAACTTTTCGCCAAATTAACTCTCTTACAGCGACGAATCAAAATAGTACCATACTAATAGTAGACGATATACTACGATACTAGATCTCATAAAAGAGGTTCAGGTAAAGATTACATAGCAAAGTTTTGATGTTAGGTAGCACTAATAGTAGACGATATACTACGATACTAGCTCATAAAGTTGACAAGATTACAATAGCAATAGGTTCTTGAAAGAGAATGATGATGAGATATCTTTTCTCTTGAAGAAGCTAAAGGACCTGTGACCATAGAAACGGAGCAAAAATTTTGTCAACATAATAAACAAAAGGCATGCTTTTACAAAATGTAACGTTTTTAGCATTCACTTTTAACCGCTAAGCAAAAGATGTTGAAGGTCAGACCAAATAATGGGCCTTGTTCTCAGTAAATATCATCCAATTAACAGTGTAACAACAATTTTGTAACTTTTGCTAAGAAACAGGATCAAATCATAACTGCATTATTTACTTCTAGGCACCTAAAAGATACCTAGCTCTTTATCATTCCTAGTTAGCATGAATCAATTCAGACAATATAGAAATAACCAATATACCCTTGATATGCCCAAATGGACACCAAAGAAAGCTACCATGAAGTTTTTGCCTAAAAGATTATCACAAATCAAAAAAGATATCCTAGTTATTCACCCCCTATCAGGATGGACCACGCACATAGCATATAGGATACAGAACCAATATGTAACAAGGTGACAAATCTATAACAAGAAAAGTGTCCTCCCTAAACACAAACAAGATAGACCGAGCGAGCTACACTGTAAGAAGGGCCGTGATGCAGGTTCAGAATCAAGTACAATGCAACCAGATACTTGTACGAAGACAGACTTAACAACACTTATCTAATGTAATCACATAGCTGTAAGCAACTCACGCCCAACAAAACTAAGTTCAAGGCTTCAAGCCACTAAATGCAAGATTAACAGTTGCAAATGAAATTTTCCACATTTAACACAAGTTTAAATGCAATTCAATTAAGTTACACGATGATCACAACTTTGTTGCATGTCACATAAACTTTTAAGACAAAAAATCGCACAAGTTATAACGAACCTTAAGCTGCTGCAGCATGACCACGGCCTCCTGCAAAGAGGCCGGGGATCACACTGATGGCTCTCCCAGCAAATATTGCCCCATTCAAGTTCAAACAAGAATTCAAATCCTGCAAGGACTTTGGAAACACAAAACAGAACCCTCTGTTAATGTTTTGGTTCTCAAACATGGGTACAATGGAAAAGACACCTTGGGCAGTGGCTTGGGCAAAGTACTGGTTGGCCTGCAATTATATATTAAAACAACAATTAATACAAATGTTTATAAAAAAAAAATATATAATAATAATAATAATAATAATAATAATAATAATAATAATAAAAAAAAAAAAAAAAAAAAAAAACACATACATGGTTCTGCCTCACGTGTGGTGCCAGGTTCCTCACAAGAACATAAAGTGGGGTTACAACCCCGTTGTGCACAACAGACATTACAAGTGGACGTTTGTTTTCCATAAGAAGTCTGTTTCTTGTCAGAGCCTGTAAACAGACAATTTATCATCAGGCACGGTTTTATCAGAGCAAGAGCAACAAAAAAAAAAAAAAAAAAAAAGAAAGATAAATATCCACCTACCCTGAGCTTATCATCCAGATTTTGGAACAAAACTCTGGCGTAACCCAATCTTGTTCCGTCTGCTGCAGTCGGGAAACTTATTACAGCACTGCGTGGGAAGAAAGGAGCAAGATGAAGCTCCTCGGTGGATCTCTTCAAATCAGTAACGAGAATCTCGAGGTTGGCCTGTAAACAACAAATGGCATTCAAATCAATATATAAAGTCAAAACAAAACTTATTAGCATTGCCCACCGAGTTGCTACTTAACATTCCCAGTACGATTCAATCTCGAAAGTAATTTCTAATAGAATAATGACTTTCAACCAAGGCTGCTACAATATCAGAGCAATTTACAAGATAAGGCTTTCCTAATCATGGTACAAATGAACCCAAATTATACAGTGTCATTCAACACCCACTGTTTTAGGTTCCATATGCTAATGTTCAGAGTACTTAACATGCTCGCAACAAGGCATAAATAGCTCAAAATGTAGCATATATCAACACCCCCACCATTTGACGCATCTCAAGTTGAGAACTTAGCAATCAGAAATGACTACAAGCCTAATCGCTTCATTGATTTAATATAGCACTACTAGCCATTCATTTTCCTTTGTGGACTACCACAATTGAACTCTAACAGTTTTCTTATATGAGTCAATGTATTATTTCTAACAAGTGTGTTTGGACTAAAACATCATTTTTTATGAAAACTCTAGTTTTGCTATTATATCAAACAGTAAAGTCTTTGTGCAACAACATAATATTGATCGAACAATTTACTTTATAAAGTGAAATAACCACATAACAAACACCTTTGGCAGATTATGTGCAACAACATTTTGCACAATCTAATAGTGATCACCTCAAAGTGATATTCAGACACCATGTCTACTATTCGAAACTATCCATGAGGATCGCATCTCCAATAGAGGACCTCACTGTTACGTAAGAGTCCAATCCCAACCACACTTATATGATGATCATTAGTAAGTATCATTTCCCTACGGGTTACCGCATGATAATCCACAAAATGGATTCCATGAAAGAGCAGCAAACACAGTACCAAAACAACCCAAATTGACCTATAAATAGTTTATAATAACAACAAACAAAACCCCAAAAAGACCCATAGGGCGTCACATTTGTGATATAAATCACACACTCTCACCTCATTATCAGTGGCTGTTTTTAGAGGTTCTCAACAGGCAGTCTTAGAGAGAGATAGCAAAGGTGAGAGTGTGTGTCCTTAATGTTTGTGTTTGTTTCTTTCATTCGAAGCTAATAAACCATAAGTTATATTTCATACGATCCACACTCTTCATCTCATTCTTGTTTTTGTTTGAGTACCATCGATCTATAGTTAGTTGGTATGATAAAGGTAGATTTCTAGTCATAACAATGTGTGTTTATTTATTTATATAATTGTTATGATATCTAAATTCCAACACTTGCCATGCTATAATTCACCTCTGAAACTCGAGAACAGGTGGCATAACTATTTTGGCCATGACAAAGATCCATGTCATCCATATAACTAAACATAATCAAAGTATAATTATGAGTGTCTTTTTAAACCAACAAATTCTTAGCTAAAAGATTCTAAACAAAAGAAAACATGTAAAATAATAATATTTGTAAATAAACTTGATATATTTAAGAATCCTTACCAAACCCAAAAGAAATCATAGACGTGAAGGGCTGAAATGGCTGGAGAAGCCATGAATGACGTTTTTATGAACCAAATGTATATTTCACACCACCAAACCCGATTTTAATCCGTAACATTTTAAAAAAAATGTTGGTTCTTTTGTATATCTTGGATGGTGAAACAAGTAAATGAAGATGTTGCTTGTGTTGGGTCTTGAGAGAACAAATAATTAATAAAGAAAATGAGAAAGAAGAACAATATATTGAGAAAGATGATGATGACTCTAGGTAATATATATCTAGAATATCTAATGCCTTAATGAGACGGAATCAACATGTCAGAGGTTCTTCAATGATAATCACACATGTATTGTGCGGGAAATCACTCTCGAAAACATGCATTTGCAATAGATGAATGGAAGAATTGGGTTAATAATTATATATATGAGTTGTTTTATGAAGAGATGGAGAGTTTGAGTGGTGAAAATGTGATGAATGTTGAGAATATCATATAGAGATTGTGATGTTGTATAAGTTAGGGTGTGAGAGCAAATTTGTTTCACTCACAAGGTCATGCTTTAAAGACACCCAACAACTTTGTGCATGGTTTAAAGACACCCAACAACTTTGTGCATGGTTCTTCAATGCTCTAAAGACACCTAACAACTTTGTGCATGGTTCTTCAATGATAATTGTGCATGCTATTCTTGTGAGTCTAGTCATAGATAAAGTTTCCTTTGATAACCTCTCCATACACACTACACACGCAAATACAATTTCCGACCAATGACGAAAGTCGGGAGATTGATTTTTAATTAAAAGTAAGGTTTCGTAAGCTTCTTAATTAGTAGTTATTTGAGTTAACTTGTAAAAATAGTTTTCATTTACGGCGTGTTAGTCTCTCTAAATATACTTGTGTTATTTGATGTAACTCCGTCTTTAAACTATATATCCTTCACAAATAAAAAAATAAAATAAAAAATACACATTTGAAAATAATTGCAACTATAACACTATTTATCACCATTGGGGCACGACCAATTGTATCACTCTCTCTATGCATACACTTAGTTGACGAAAGGATTTAATGAAATAAGTCATGGGTTCAATCACAACTTGTGTTACTGGAGTATATTATGATTCTGTGAAGCTAGGTCCACAGGAATGGTCATTCGACACCTCCAAAAGAGGTGTTATTCGTTATGAAATACGGAGTAGTAACCAAGTTTGAGATATGTTCCAATTGGTCACTCAAACTAAATATCAACCACAAAAACCATCAAAGTTTCAAAACTGTTTCATTTTTGTGTAATTTATATGTTAGAGTGACATGAACGAAACACGTCTCAAACTTGGTTATTATTTTTTGGTTATTGTTTATATTTAGTCGTGCATTAACAGGTTGTAAATAAAGTTGGTTGGAAGTAGTTAAATTCAGAAAGTGGATGTTTAAAACTAATGTACAACATGTTAATGCATATATGAATACTTTAAGGACACCAATTTTAGAAAGTTACACAAGAATGAAACACTCTTGAAACTTTGATGGTTTTTATGGTTGATATAAAGTTTGAGTGACTAAATTGAAACAGATCTTAGTTACTATTAGGTGACATATTCCCGTATATATATTAGAACTTTATTACCATGACAATAAGAAAAGTGAAAAAGATTTTAAAAAATTATTCCTGATGACTTACTCTTGGCATAGAGTGCCAAATATTGCAGATATAATTCTTTTTATGATACTTATGGTGGTATATATTCACAGTAGGTTTTGTAACTCCAATATTGGCAGCAAGCTTGGTGAAGTTGATAGAAGTAAAGTCGAAGGTTTAGCTCCTTCACTCAATTGGGTACTGCTTTCTTAGTCCTTTTTGGCATACTTATCTTTTTTCTCAACTACTCTGTTAGATATTTTAAACTGTAAAGTTTAATGTTCCAAATAACATACATCCAATTAGTTTATGTTCTAACTGGGTTATCAAGGTATTTTGGTTTCTAATTGTTTCATGAAAATTTCAATTCATTTAATATTTGCTTTGATGTTAACTTGCAGGCTTAATTTATGTATGTGTTGCTAAATACAAAGTTAACAGACAAGAAAGCGATGCATATTCAATACAACATATAAGCAATTTTAAGGGAAACATGTATTACTTTTAATTTTATGGGAGACATGTATTACTTTTCCAAATTGCTTATAAACAAATACCATACAACAATAAAGATCTCAAAAAATATTGTAATTTTTTCTTAAAAAGAGTTGTATACCAGATCTCAAAAATAAATATCAATAAAAATGTTCAGTTTTCTAGAAAAAACAAAATCAAACAAATAATACTCACCATGCTATAATTCACCTCTGAAACTCGAGAACAGGTGGCATAACAATTTTGGCCATGACAAAGATCCATGTCATCCATGGAACTAAACATAATCAAAGTATAATTATGAGTGTCTTTTTAAACCAACAAATTCTTAGCTAAAAGATTCTAAACAAAAGAAAACATGTAAAATAATAATATTTGTAAATAAACTTGATATATTTAAGAATCCTTACCAAACCCAAAAGAAATCATAGACGTGAAGGGCTGAAATGGCTGGAGAAGCCATGAATAATGTTTTTTATGAACCAAATGTATATTTCACACCACCAAACCCGGTTTTAATCCGTAACGTTTTAAAAAAAAAATGTTGGTTCTTTTGTATATCTTGGATGGTGAAGCAAGTAAATGAAGATGTTGCTTGTGTTGGGTCTTGAGAGAACAAATAATTAATAAAGAAAATGAGAAAGAAGAACAATATATTGAGAAAGATGATGATGACTCTAGGTAATATATATCTAGAATATCTAATGCCTTAATGAGACGGAATCAACATGTCAGAGGTTCTTCAATGATAATCACTCATGTATTGTGTGGGAAATCACTCTCGAAAACATGCATTTGCAATAGATGAATGGAAGAATTGGGTTAATAATTATATGAGTTGTTTTATGAAGAGATGGAGAGTTTGAGTGGTGAAAATGTGATGAATGTTGAGAATATCATATAGAGATTGTGATGTTGTTTAAGTTGGGGTGTGAGAGCAAATTTGTTTCACTCACAAGGTCATGCTTTAAAGACACCCAACAACTTTGCGCATGGTTCTTCAAAAATAATTGTGCATGCTATTCTTGTGAGTCTAGTCATAGATAAAGTTTCCTTTGATAACCTCTCCATACACACTACACACGCAAATACAATTTGCGACCAATGACAAAAGTCGGGAGATTGATTTTTAACTAAAAGTAAGGTTTCGTAAGCTTCTTAATTAGTAGTTATTTGAGTTAACTTGTAAAAATAGTTTTCATTTTCGGCGTGTTAGTCTCTCTAAATATACTTGTGTTATTTGATGTAACTCCGTCTTTAAACTATATATCCTTCACAAATAAAAAAATAAAATAAAAAATACACATTTGAAAATAATTGCAACTATAACACTATTTATCACCATTGGGGCACGACCAATTGTATCACTCTCTCTACGCATACATTTAGTTGACGAAAGGATTTAATGAAATAAGTCATGGGTTCAATCACAACTTGTGTTACTGGAGTATATTATGATTGTGTGAAGCTAGGTCCACAGGAATGGTCATTCGACACCTCCAAAAGAGGTGTTATTCGTTATGAAATACGGAGTAGTAACCAAGTTTGAGATATGTTCCAATTGGTCACTCAAACTAAATATCAACCACAAAAACCATCAAAGTTTCAAAACTGTTTCATTTTTGTGTAATTTTTATGTTAGAGTGACATGAACAAAACACGTCTCAAACTTGGTTATTGTTTATATTTAGTCGTGCATTAACATGTTGAAAATAAAGTTGGTTGGAAGTAGTTAAATTCAGAAAGTGGATGTTTAAAATTAATGTACAACATGTTAATGCATATATGAATACTTTAAGCACACCAATTTTAGAAAGTTACACAAGAATGAAACACTCTTGAAACTTTGATGGTTTTTATGGTTGATATAAAGTTTGAGTGACTAAATTGAAACAGATCTTAGTTACTATTAGGTGACATATTCCCGTATATATATTAGAACTTTATTACCATGGCAATAAGAAAAGTGAAAAAGATTTTAAAAAATTATTCCTGATGACTAAAATGAATAAATGTAGAGAGAGAGAAACATGATTAAACAAATACGTGAAGAACTGAATGGTTTAGGGACACTGTTGGGTAGAATCGGTCAGTGCCATTTCACTCATTCAGAGGTGGCATTATTTTCCAGTCAAACACACTTTGCTCTGTGCGTTTCAGCACTAAGTGCTGGCCCATTCCATTAAGTGGCCATCAAACACCCCCTTACTCTTGGCATAGAGTGCCAAATATTGCAGATATAATTCTTTTTTGATACTTATGGTGGTATATATTCACAGTAGGTTTTGTAACTCCAATATTGGCAGCAAGCTTGGTGAAGTTGATAGAAGTAAAGTCGAAGGTTTAGCTCCTTCACTCAATTGGGTACTGCTTTCTTAGTCCTTTTTGGCATACTCATCTTTTTTCTCAACTACTCTGTTAGATATTTTAAACTGCAAAGTTTAATGTTCCAAATAACATACATCCAATTAGTTTATGTTCTAACTGGGTTATCAAGGTATTTTGGTTTCTAATTGTTTCATGAAAATTTTAATTCATTTAATATTTGCTTTGATGTTAACTTACAGGCTTAATTTATGTATGTGTTGCTAAATACAAAGTTAACAGACAAGAAAGCGATGCATATTCAATACAACATATAAGCAATTTTAAGGGAAACATGTATTACTTTTAATTTTAAGGGAGACATGTATTACTTTTCCAAATTGCTTATAACCGATTATCATGATAATTATAATGAGCAGTTTTGATTATTCGTGTAAAAAGCGGTTATTCTTATGGGTCTCATGGTGATTTGCGTAAAATGCACTTAGATTCAGATATTGAAGTAATGATTATTGAAAAAATGTTATCTGATTGTGAATATGATAATTTTTCAGTTGTACAAGATAGTGATGACAAATTTTTGACAAGAACTATTAAAGAAGCGAATAAAAGGGATGAAATGGAGATTTAAAACACTATTTTAAACCACATAAATTCAAAAAAAATTAATCTATATAAATTTATATAGACTCGCAATAATTAATATTATGTAAAAAAATTAAATTAATTCTTTCTAATAAATAAAAGTACATTATTCAAAAAATTAGAAAAAACCCCACGCGTGCGCGTGCGTTATAACTAGTATGCCTTTGATATGATTGCGATATTTGTTCATATTGAGAATAAGTTGTCCTAAGATATCTTACTGTATCAACTAAACTCTAATAATGAGCTAATGTTTCAAACCTACATGATAATTATCGGTAAAATCTTAGGGTAATATATGTGAAGTGTTATACAATGCATGAAGGAGAAGACTTGTCACTATGGCATTTGATGATAACAGTGTATGTTCATAACGTGGATGCAAACGCGGTATTTTGATTTAATTCCAGGATGTCTAATATAATCTTTATTTAAGGATGGTAAGTGCAATCATGCATGGAGATTACTCATAAAAGTTTACTAATTAATAAAGTAACAGAGCATCATTATAACCGATAGTGTAAGGTTACTAATAAATGAATTTCAAGCTGAAATTCCAGCACAGTGAGGGCAAATGCCAATGTACGGCTAGCTTTAAGAACAAATATGTGGAAACGCTTGGGACGGATGCAGCCCCAGCAAACATAAGCTTGAAAATAATAGTACCGAGGTAAATATCTGACATTTGCAATGCCTAAAGAACCATGATTTATGAGTATCAAATTACTTGTAGACTATCACACAAAACAGATGTGATAACATCGCTAAGCAAAGCTTATCATCACCCGTCTCGTAAAGTTGAATGTGTAATGGTTAATTTATTGTTTCTGAGATCTGCATACCTGTCAAAAACACAAGTATACAACCAGATAACTACTAACAGAACCAAAGGGATTAGCAAGTGTAGGCTATGTTAAAAACACAAGTGTAGGGACTGTTAGTAACTCATGTGTACTGTGGTAGGTTGTAAACAAATGAAATGTATTAAATTGTCCAAAGGGAAGCTCGGTCATCCATTTTTTACTCTCTGTCCAAGACTTGTGATATTGACTTACCATTGACACCTTTTACTCGCATTCATTTTGGTACCGTGGTAGGTTGACACCTTGTACTCGCATTCATTTTGGTTGGTGAAGGTGTTATTTAAAATATAGCATTACGTTTCACATGCAACACCCAAACGCTTTTTTTCCTGTTTATCATCTTATAACCAAATGGCTTTTGTAAAATACAATTTTTCATTACATTTCGTTTAGACAACTTCTTCGGACCACATACTAAAATGAATGTGTAGCCGAAATGGTCTTACCGATATTACATGTATTAAATAATTTGAAAAAGGGTTTTTGGCTAGAGATAATGAAAACGAACCTTTATAACAAAGAACATTAGGAGACTATGAAAAGTGGCATGTCTTTAATAACCTTTTTTCTGTTGGATGATGGAAAACCCCATGGAAGATACGTTTTATTGATGCACTATATAAAAACAATACATAGAAACCCTAATAGACCTGAAGCCCACATACCGGGCTTGGGCCTCATATTTGCGGCGAAATCGCAAAGCTCGGATTGGAGTAAAAAAATATTAAATTAAAGCAAATAAATAATTGTTGGATAACCCAAAGTATCTTTTTTTTTTTTTTTTTTTTTTTTCACATGGTATAAACCAAAGCATCCCGGAACAGGATAAACCAAAGAATCCGGAGAATAAACCGATGTATTCTCCACCTGAAAAGACAAAAAACAATTTATTTTTATTATTTTGTTTTAAACAAACTTTACATAATTTCCCATCTCAATTGTCTAAACAAAGCAAAAAGATCATATGCTGCCATACTTTTATGGATACTTTCGGAAAATAGATCATTAAACAATTCCAAACCTTTAATAATTCCATACAATAAGAATATTAAAATCCAATCGTTAGTCTTCACAAAAATCCCAGTATTTGATCGAACAACGCACCAAGTGAAATCTAAAAATACAAACCAATATCAAGTATTATAATCTTAAACTGTTGGCTGCAAAGGTACATGAAAAATAAGAGGGAATGGTGAACTGTTGTTTAGACGTGAGAAGGGGAAGAGAAAAAAAAACGTGATTTGTTATTTTCAGGGTTAGGGTTTGTAGGATGGTATTTTATGGAGGTTGTGATACCACGTTGGATGATGGAAAAACCCTACGTTTTATTGATGCACACAATACATAGAAACCCTAATAGACCCGAAGCCCACATATCGGGCTTGGGCCTCATATTTATCTCTAATATTTTCTTATGAGGCTATATTTATTTATTTTTTGCTAAAAATAGCCTTACTTCTTATGTTTAAGAGTTGAAACAAACTATAGTGGTACGATAATGTGATTGGGAGCATTTATTTGCGGCCGTTGAGTGATTTATTCTTAGGGAAAAACCGAATATAAATGTCCTAGTACTTGATACTAGGGGTGGAAACGAACCGAGTCGAAACTAAAGATCGATGGTTCGGCTTTTACTTTTTCCAAAACCGGAAATTTCGTTTCGGTTTTGATTTTTGTCCAAAAACATAACCGAACCGATTTTATTAGGCATATAATATATATCTAGTGTAATATATATAAATAAGTTACTAAATAAACCAAAATTACCGATTCATATTCATGTTGTAGATGAATTTAAAATATATTTGTCTTTACTTGAAAAATTATCAATATGTATTCGACAACAATAATCATGCTATGTATGTGTAAAAATTCACTACGGAGTATATCATTAATACGCTTAAATTAACTAAGAAACGAAAAGAATAATAACTCACTTTCTTACGTAAAACAAGTTTGGTGGTACAAATTAGTCAAACAAAAAATAAACGGTTAACATCGAAATAACCGAAAATCAAACTGACACAAACCAATTGGTCAAGGATTATAACCTCGCACTGCTAGCCAGATCCAAGAGAAATAGAAGCTAGCTTCTACATAGAGGGAAATCCTCGTGATCTTGCTAGAATTAGAATTCGGCCAAATATTATAATATGGGGTCTAATAATGGGTAAGACATGACTACTCTTGATAAAATGCAACATGGATTATTCAAAAAACCACAATACATAGCAAGGAACCCTTATCTTCTTTCATTGTGACACCCGTCGAACACCATAAATGTTTCTGCTCAAAAATCACCAACCCTCTTACAAATAACATTCACTCATTCTCTTAAAACACTCCCATAAGAAAACCTAGATCTTGTATAGTTAGCCGCCTCCATCCTTTGGCTTTCCGCCCATAAATTAATATTTTTCACTGTGCATTATTTTGACAGGAAGATATCCAGTGTTGCAACATGGTCTCATGCTCCATGTGTATGTTTCATAGAAAGGCTCGTGGTTAGCCATCTAACGTAGTAGTAATTGTTTATCCTTGTTGATGGTTAAATAGTTTGCATTCATTGTGACACCAACCAAAACAATAAATCTCTCTCACCAAACTTTACCAACCCCTCTACTTACACATAAATTGACCACCTTTAACTTCACTGACCCTCTATATATCCTAACCTTAACATTACAAACACCAGACGCCTCTCTCTTATTCTCTTTCACCAAACCACACAAGCATTATCTCTTTTGTGTTGGTTTTCGAAAATAAAGATCTTGAATCTGGAATTTGAGCTTGTTTTCGTTTTTCTTTTTCTTATATATCTCTCTCTCTAGAATCAAGGTAAGAAAGTTTTTCAAACAAGGTTAAAAAAATATTTTGTAAAGACAGTGACTACATTTTTCAAAAAAAAAATCTTCATATGAAGTTGCACAACAAAAGTATTTTGCACTTTTTTTTAAGTTATTATTATTATTATTATTATTATTATTATTATTATTATTATTATTATTATTATTATTATTTAAAGAAGTAATGTTTGTTGTACTATTTTGAATTTTCAGGTTGCTTTTGTACTTAGAAGCATATATATTCAGCCGAGTTGAAGGTATATTAACAAAATCCTTCATTCTTTTATATAAATGTGCATTTGGAATGATCATGAGTGACTTTATTGAAATGATGTTCTTGTGTTATATAGGATAGGGTGTAATAAATAAATGAATCTGTTGAGACTCTTAACAATAATATATAAATGATTGAGTAATATTGAGTACTTTTGAGTTTATTCAGATGGTCTTGTTGCTCTTCACAAGAAAAAATAAAATAAAAAAAAATCTAAGGTTTCTATACTTTAGGTTCTTAAGTTAGGATATGATGCAAAAAAATGAGTTGGTTGCTATTGTTCTTCCTTTAGACAAAATTTTGTGATGATTTGGTTGATATGATGTATTAACTCTTTATTTTAGTACTAGTTTTTTTTGTAAGTTTTATTATCTAATGGGTTTCATAGAAAAAAATTAATAGGATTTGTAATTTGTGTATGTTGCAGTATAGTGTAAATAGGATGTAATAAATGAGATAGGTTGTTGTTCTAGGGTTTGTTTTTAGATCCATGTTTGATTTTGATGCTAAGTAGTATAAGTTTTATATAAGGCATGAATAGGTTCATTAAATGGTTTGATGATTTCAAGGGTTTGTAATTTAGGTTCATTAAATCAGATGGTAATAAATGAGTTAGTTAACTACGGAGTAAATGAAAATGTTGTTCTTCCTTTTTCTCTTCTGATTTAATGGTTTGATAATTTCAAGGGTTTGTACCTAAATTACAAATTTATTAACTAACTCATTTAGTTAACTAACTCATTAGATAATAAATGAGCCTAAATTACAAACCCATCATTCTAATTTAGTTAACTAACTCATTTATTACCATCTGATTTAGGGTCCGTTTGGTTTGTTTCTTGACAATAGGTATCGGATTTAGTATGGGGTAGAATGACAATAGATATGAAAAAGTGTATGATTACGATTGTTTATGTTTGGATGAGAAAATATGGTATAAAAAAGTGTATAGATATTTGAGTTTTGTAGTGGAAAAAAGAGAGACCCACGGGAATAGATTTCATAGACACCAAATTGGTGTATAATGAATCTATGACTATGATATACCAATTTTATTACTGGGCCCACAAAACAAACACCATTAATAACTTTCAAAGTAATAGTCTCATTCTCATAGTATCCAACCGAACGGGCCCTTAATGAACCTAAATTACAAACCCTTGAAATCATTAAACCATTTAATGAACCTATTCATGCCTTATATAAAACTTACTACTTAGCATCAAAATCAAACATTGATCTAAAAACATACCCTAGAACAACAACCTATCTCATTTATTACATCCTATTTACACTATACTGCAACATACACAAATTACAAATCCTATAATTTTTTTCTATGAAACCCATTAGATAATAAAACTTACAAAAAAACTAGTACTAAAATAAAGAGTTAATACATCATATCAACCAAATCATCACAAAATTTTGTCTAAAGGAAGAACAATAGCAACCAACTCATTATATTGCATCATATCCTAACTTAAGAACCCAAAGTATAGAAACCTTAGATTTTTTTTATTTTTATTTTTTCTTGTGAAGAGCAAAAAGACCATTTGAATAAACTCAAAAGTACTCAATATTACTCAATCATTTATATATTATTGTTTAGAGTCTCAATAGATTCATTTATTTATTACATCCTATCCTATATAACACAAGAACATCATTTCAATAAAGTCACTCATGATCATTCCAAATGCACATTTATATAAAAGAATGAAGGATTTTGTTAATATACCTTCAATTCGGCTGAATATATATGCTTCTAAGTACAAAAACAACCTCGAAATTCAAAATAGAATAATAATAATAATAATAATAATAATAATAATAAATAAAAATAAAAAGTGCAAAATACTTTTGTTGTGTAACTTCATATGAAGATTTTTTTTTTTGAAAAATGTAGTCACTGTCTTTACAAAATATTTTTTTTACCTTGTTTGAAAAACTTTCTTACCTTGATTCTAGAGAGAGAGAACACTACACCAAAAGCTTCTATTTGGGACAAGCAAAAAATTTGGGTCGACATTGTCGACCCAAATATTGCCTATGGCGCACTCTTTTTTCAACCAAAAAGGCAGTCAAAGCATTGAGCAAAATGGGTCGACACTGCGTATATTTTTTTTTATTTAAAAACTTTTTAAATCAGTTTTTATTTTAAAATAAATATTAAAACATTTTAAAAAGCAGATTGGGTCGACAATGTCGACCCAAACTGCGTGTATTTTTTTTATTTAAAAACTTTTTAAATCAGTTTTTATTTTAAAATAAATATTAAAACATTTTTAAAAAGCAGATTGGGTCGACAATGTCGACCCAAACTGCATGTATTTTTTTTTTATTTAAAAACTTTTTAAATCAGTTTTTATTTTAAAATTAATATTAAAACATTTATAAAAGCAGAATGGGTCGACAATGTCGACCCAAACTGCATGTATTTTTTTTATTTAAAAACTTTTTAACTCTGTTTTTATTTTAAAATTAATATTAAAACATTTATAAAAGCAGAATGGGTCGACAATGTCGACCAAAACTGCGTGTATTTTTCTTTTTTTAAATCATTTTTTGTTTTAAAATCAATATAATAACATTTTTGTAAGCAGAATGGGTCGACAATGTCGACCCAAACTGCGTGTATTTTTTTTTTTTGTTTTTTTTTGCTTTAAAATTATATGTTAGTGTAATAATTAATTTTAAAAATTACATAAATTAAAAAATTTACAAAATCAATACTTTACTATTTATCAAAAATATTTTTGATGTTAAAACGTAATCAATATGATACGTATTTACGGCTTCGATCTAGAAAAAATAATGCGACAAAGGTGGTTTGGATGTATACTAAATAATAGGTCAATACGTCATTGTATAGAGCTCTATAATCATTAGCATTGTATAGAGCTTTATAGTCAACTCGGCTCATTCGTTAAGCGAAACAAGCGAGTTAATAAACTGCTTTATGACTGGTGAAACATTGTGGTTAACACTTGGCCCATAGTTAAGAATTGCATCTTTCAAACCTAGAACAAGATAAGCTGGAACTTTGTTGTTGAGCATTGATATCAAACTTCCCACCAAAATACTTCCAACCAAATTTTCCCACCAAAACTTCCCACCAAAATATTGGCGCCAACATTTCCCACCAAAACGTTTATATAAAATATATGCTCTATCCTCACAAACACATTATGTACACTCTTATCCTCAAGACCACTAAACCTCACAACATCTTATCTTCACATTAATTTCAAAACCTGAGATGCAGCGATATAATCCTTTTATGTGTAATTGTAGAGCAGGAAATATAAAAAAAAAAATAAAAAAAAAAAAAAAAAAAATTAAAAAAAAAAAAAAAAAAAATCACATTAACCAGATACATTTGGATGGGAATATTATGCATGTCCTCTTTCGAAGGTGAACAATTATACATTTCTTATTCATGTAAATATACAAACAATCATATAATTACATTATTTATGTGACAGCCAAGAGAAAAAGATCATGGATGTGGATATTTTATGTGGAAGAGTGAATTTGATGAATAGTTACGAGTAACATCTTCTGCTTCAACATCTCACGGTTCTGGATCTGCACCAACAGGGTGCACAAACTGTAATGAGAAAGATCTCGAGGCAGAATCCAGACGACCCCGGCCACGCATGTCAGCCGGCTGCAATACTCCGTGAGCTGTTCGGTGACATGGACAATCTTCATATGTAATGTTGTTGTTGTTGTTGCTGCTGCTGCTCATGGATAATCTTAAGAAGATAATTTTTGCTACTGTTAATGTCGGTATCCATAGGTTGCTCAGCCCCAAAGCGTACTCATCTTGGAAAGAACATGCTTCATTATGTGAAGGATGTAAATGCTCTCAAGAAACAACCATGAGCATCTTTTGCTATAACAGCTCTCGAAAAAGGCAGGTATGGTGATGGAAAAGGGAAAGGGGATACGAGGTTTATAGGGTTTACCTGATAAACCCGATCAGCTAAGTTGGACCCAAATCAACCCGATCGACCCTATAAGGCCTTATCGGGTTCGGGTCGGGTTGACCCATTTAACACCCCTAGCGGACCAAATACTTCTAGTTCGTCGAGATTTTGAGCTAATTGAAGAAGATATTCACAATCGCAAGATCAAGGCACCCCGTTGGAAGGTTATACTAAAATAAATAATAAAATTATTATTATTTCCAACATCTTGCTCACATCTATTCTTTGTTATATTGTAGGAAGATCGATTTTCTGTCAAACAGAAAAATCGTCGCCTCAAACAGGAGCTTAATGAAACCAAAATACGCATTAGCAAACTAGAAGCTCAGTTGGCCCTTGAAGAAGAGGCAAGTGGTGAATCTAGCTAGTAGGTGTCGTCGTGAAGAAGAAGAAGAAGAAGAAGAAGAAAAGACGCATTAGCAAACTAGAAGCTCAGTTGGCCCTTATTTTCTTAGTTAAAATGAAAAGAAGCAAAAGTTGGTAAAATAAGGGATCAATTTCAACAAAAAAGTAAATTAAGGTTGAAATTCTGGCAACTATGTTACAAAAATGTGTAGGGACGATTAACCCCAAAATAGAATGAACTCAAAAACAAAAGCAAAAAAGGCATAAATCTACACGATATCTAAAGTTACAAAAATAACACGATATGTACCATGCCATGACACACAGAAACACTAAAAGTTTTTAACTTGTGCTTGTACAAAGCAAGACTTCCCAACTTGAATGTCTATATACTTTGATTGCAGCATCCAGAGACTGATTTTTGCAACAGCTGGTCTGGTGATTATTCTTAAATTAACAACTTTCAAACAGGTCAAACCTCAAACCGAAATAGAAAAGTCAATTCTCAAATCTCTTCTTGTGCAGAAATAAACACAAATCCTCAGCCGAACGCATGCCTTCATCTGTCTGAAGCAAAGAAATATGCCATTTTATTAGTGGATAGACATACGAAATAAGAAATACAAAACATACATGGTACAAGTCAATAAAGACATATGTTTAACTGGCTGAATATCACAAGTTTTTTTAGTGATCGTCATTGTTTAAATTTCATTATTTTAACTTCTATAAAGGGGTAACTATAGCATGTTGTATGTTGCTAAGGGAGGGCCCCAATAAATACTTGCAGCATTATTCTAAATCAAATATGCTGAGGTATCAAGACAACAAATCCTGAAAACCACATAAGTACTTCTTAGTGAACTTGTTTCATTTTATTATTTTAATTATTATATAAGGAATCTAGA
Source organism: Artemisia tridentata subsp. tridentata (assembly GCA_021014915.2). Classification (NCBI taxonomy): domain Eukaryota; kingdom Viridiplantae; phylum Streptophyta; class Magnoliopsida; order Asterales; family Asteraceae; genus Artemisia; species Artemisia tridentata. The sequence goes on from CP139504.1 coordinate 407,594,165, forward strand.
TATGTTCCACGTATTTCCGTTGGTAATCTAACCTAGCCAATATGCCATAAGGTGCATAATTGTTTATGAAGTCAGGCCTAGCCACTACAACTTACGTATTTCCGTTGGAAGTCAAACCTAGCCACTACTACAACTTATGAAACAAACTTGATATATTTCAACTTGGAAGTATAAATGAGCATGAGCAAAGAACAGTATAGGAGATTCCAAGGAAGAATAAATAGGCAGCAGCATGATAAGTGTGTAAATATAATTCAATTGATATAAGAATAAGAGAGGCGAGAGTAGCTGAAGGGTGATGCCTAGCTTATTTGATACTTGAAATGAATGTGTACAAGTTGAAAATTGTACAGTGGATGCCTTGCAATCTGTTTATTTATTTTCAAAATACAAGGCTTTCAAATATCATCCCAGCATCAAGGCTTTGGCAGAAGTTACCACATCAAGGATTCAAACGAAGCTCAACAAGAATAAAGGGTAATTGTCAATGAACATTTGTACAGAAAAGCATTGAATTAACTCTACTTTAGTGAGCTTCAGAGATCTTTCCATGTAGCCCACGGTTCTGGCTAGACAATGCTCCTGAGTATTTGGACCGGACTGATAATCATCTTTGAGACTTTGTGACTTCAACGGTTAACTCTGCTTCGAGCCATCAAAAAAGGACTCTCTTAAAAGAAGAAAAAACTAGCTTCACTCGATAATTGAAGTAGCCCACGCATCTGAAGGTAAGGATTTTCCAACAAAAGTTGACCGTTTTGTACATTACCAATCTGACCCTTTTTGCCATCGTTGTAGAATTACCTGAAGAACTCTTCTCCACCAACTTCCTTAAAAGCATTAGGATCAGCGGTGCATTTACCAATAAGCAATAGGAGAAGGGTGGATCTGATATCTGACGTGGCACCAGGTTGGTTCCCTCCTCCTCCTTTACTACCAACGAAAACACCTAACGCAATGTTGTCGGTAGCAGCGGCTGCTAGTTGAATCAATGGCCAGTAAAACAAATCACGTGCAACCAATTGCATTGGCCTGTCCTTGAAGAAGCAATGCAGCCATTGAAGTTGACTCACTTGTAGAATTATTTCCACTGGTTCCCAGCAAAAGTTCTCTCTCACAGGGAGATCTTCCATAACGCTCGTCTTTCTATTCCATACTGAGTAATTAAAACACTTAGAATTACGCAATGTGTCCGTGGATGGGGGTTTGTTTCCAGGAATAACTTTCAGGCACAATTGAGAAAAGAGAATGTCGCACATCTACTTAGAACAAAAGAATGAATAAAGAGTTAAAATATATATGGGCGCCAATGTATTTATAAGGTAAAACCCATGGATCAAGCAGAAAACAAAGTGCATCAATTATGAACGAAAGTTTACCTTCATGCGATCTGTCACGTTTATTTGAGCCACCAAGGATAACGCACTGCTCATAATATCTATAACAGCATTTGCCTTATCAAGACGGGTCTTCTCATGAGCTTCATTTCCAGCTGAATGTTGTAGCTCACTCTCATCCAACAAAAACTTGTAGCGCATGACAAGTCTCGCAAGAACAAAAAGAAATCCCCATCTTATGAGATTGTTTCTTGACTTAGGAAGCCCACACATAAGCCACATGGGGAGCGGAATATCTAACTCAGGTGAATAATCGTTAACAGAAGCATGGGCAAATTCTTTAGGTTAGACCAGATGGAATCCCCATCATCATTGATTTCTGCTATAAGATTTAAAGCGATACCTGCACGAGGAGAAGGAGGACTTCATATAGTATGCACAATATCCACGATTCAAAGTTATTTATTGCTGATAAACTTTGGGCCTTGATGTAATATGGCTTTCATGTACCCTGGATTGACATTGTTTTGTCAAGATATGGTTTTTGAATGTATTCTTCCTCAATGGTGGAAGCATAATCTACTAAAAGTGGCACCAATAAGTGACCATGAACCCCAAGGTTCAGAATTAAGTCAAAAACATGAACTTTTGAGGTCAACTGTGAAGAACTTGGCATTTCCTGAAAGTGGAATATTCAAAAAGGATTGAGAAGTTGTATCTAACAGTAAAGAAGATATCAAACAAATTTGTGAAAGTAGTAGAACCTCAAGCATAGATAAGCATGACTTATGTTTGTTTGTTTGGAAATACTTATTTTAGATGATTTATGTTTGTTTGATTATTATATAAAACACTGCTGCATGTATTAGCAAATGCCCACTGTTTAGTGAGAGTAATCAACTCTAATTTGTTAGTTTTCATAATAGATTTATGCTCATTTCACTCAGCTGCATGTTGTTCATTGTCATTTGCGCCAAGTCGCGTAATGTTACCTTGCTTACACCTTATTACAGAACATTTCTGTTATATCACGTTTCAATATGCCAAAAACGAATTACTGATGTATATGATTGTATATCAAGATTTAATATTGAAGACAGAACTAATATTTCACATTCCTTTTTTTATTTTTTTTCTTTTTCTTTTTTGTTGTAGCGACTACATATACCCATTGCTTTAAGAACATAGAACATATGAACTTAACTTATCCAACGATTTATATCACAATTTTCTACCAAACAACATTTGCAACACATGTTCTTCCTATGCCTCAGCATCCCTTTGAAGCTTCTTGTAAACAAACCCTTTAGCCAAAACCACAAACATAACTAAACCAAAGCCGCTCAAACATGCCAAAAGCCAATAAAAATCATCTAGGTGCATCTTGTTCAAATTTTTCCCCTTCAACCACTCATCGCCACGACGTGCGGTAACCATTTTTACAACTGATATCAATGCACTGCTCATGAAGCTCCCCACACCCAAAATACTCAAATAAGCTGCAGCCCCCAAACTCCTCATTTCATCGAGGACCTGATCATAAAACAACTCCTGCAGACCAACGATTGTTAACATGTCTGCCACACCCATCAGGACATACTTTGGTACTAACCACCAGGCGCTCATCGGAACAACTGCGTCTCCATCATCCATCAGTCCTTGGTGTTTTGCAAAACTGATCCTTTTGGATTCAACTAGAGCTGCTACAATCATTGTTAAGATTGAGAAGAATATCCCAAAGCCTATTCGTTGTAGCATTGTGATTCCCGAGGGGTGCTTAGTGAGGTGTTTAGCTGTTGGGATGATGACGCGTTCATAGAATGGGATAACGGTTAAGATGGTTAGGCCAGGGATGACTTGAAAAGATGCTGGTGGGATTTGGAACTGGGTAGAACCGATGGTGCGGTTTAATTTGTCAGCTTGTGTGGTGAAGAAGGTGCCTAGTTGGGCTATGACGATGGTGAATATTGTGCAAGATATCCAAATCGGAAGTAGGCGCATGAGGAGCTTCACTTGCTCTACCTCGTTCACGGTGCAGAGTCTCCACTCATCGTGTTTTGCTGAGGATTTGTCTCTGTCATCTATTATTGTTGCCTTGTCCAAAAACCTGTCATATTTCGTATATCATCACTGCCTGTCTCAAGATAATTGCACAAAAGGAATAGCATATAGTTTCAAATGTGCATACTTGTTGCGGGTTTTAATTAGCTTTATGCGGACTTGCATGTAATAACAAAGACTCATTAAACTATATTTTTTTGAGACGAAGATTACCTAAATTGGTTGGTGCGGGCCAAGAGTCTTGTTTTAGCAGCACCACTTTCCTCCCCTTGGACATACATGTTGAACTCGTTTTCTAGGGACAAGTTCCTCTTTTTAACCGCTGCCACAATCACCTGCGCCACCTTTGTAATTGGGCTTCCCACCTTAAACTCTCGACGATACGTATTTTTCCCAGCTAAGAACACAATAAATGCGGCTGCCACCACCATTGCAGGTATAGCAAACCCCCAGCCCCAACCAATGTTGTCTTGCACAACACTCACAACTAGTGTGGCAGTTACGGCTCCAAGTACAATCCCCAAATACCACCAGTTAAAAAATGAGCTCTTGGCTGCTTTTTCTTCTGGAATATCGTCGTCAAATTGGTCAGCAGCAAACGTCTGAATACAAGGACGATGACCGCCTTCACCAATGTTGATCACATGAAGTGCGAGAAAGAATGGTAGTACTTGATGCTTCGGTGGTATTTTCACCACAGATATAACTAACATCACTAGTCCCTAGTACACAAATTGTCACGAAAAAAGTGTTACATATATTTTTCTTTCAATAAAGGGTACATCAAAATGCACCTCTACGTGTAAGTTGTAACTAGTTGCGAGATAGGGGGTACTAACTGAGGTTTTTGTAGTTCGTTAAAATGTTAAAAACATCAAATTTGCTCATAACATAACTTGAATGATTGGTTAAACGGAAAGATAACTTGTTTAGAACTGTAATTCTCCGAGAAACCAAACCATACTTAATCTAAACCAAGTTTTATGCGTATGTACTTAGAGCATCTGCTATAATCATTTTTTATTATTTTTTTCAGAAACGGCAACTAACTATCCACCGCAACTATCTCACATGTTCTAACAGGACTTGAACCCACAACCATTTGATTGGAGAGCTTCTCACACAACAAGGGGTACCATTAAGACACAATGGTCATTACTTGTGAAGTACATCATGTTACATAAGTAGATACTTGGAAAAAGAAAACATGTTAATAGTGGTATGATAATTCACCTAAATTTGGTTAATTGGTTGTTGGTGCACCACTAATTATTAACCTTAATCCGTCTATTTTCTTATAGATATTTGTTTATTTTTCTTTTACATTTTATTGACTTAAATCTTTTATATAATAAAGGAAAACTCCAACTAGGCAATTTTTTATTTTCAAAAATTAAATCTTTTCTTATTTGATAATATATTTTTTTATTTTTTATTTTATTTTTATTTAAACACATACTTATGACATGGCAAAAGTTCAATATAAATCTCATATTTGTCATAAATATAATAACCATTCTTGGTCATTCATTTTTTTGATCAAAACAAAAAAATAAACTTTCATCATTTTTTTAAAAATTAAATATCTCGCAAACCGTTAATCGTTACGCGAAAAAAGTTATACAATCGCGACGAGAATAAAATTATTTTTCTATAGATATGCATTTCTATATACTTTCGACTAACTTTTTTTTTTTCAAAATTTCCGTCCAGAAAAATCACACGTGATTTGTATAAATCATATATGATTTTAAAAAATCAACATGTGATTTTTCTCCTGAGCGAAAATTTTGAAAAAAGAAAGTTCGTCGAAAGTATAGAGAATTGCATATCTATAGAAATAATTTAATTACTCGTCACGATTGTTTATTTTTTTGTAGCTTGGAGATTTACCGTTTGACAAGATATGTTATTTTTTTTTTAAATGTGGAAAATGGTTTTTTTATTTAATTTAAGATAAAGGAGATAATACAAATAATATATAAAAATAATATTAATTATTTGGATATATATAATATATATATTAGATTATATTGATCTCAATTCCTTATGACATTGGTCAATAAAGGATGTTTTGTAATATACATCAATACTTGAACACTCTTTACATAATTTGGTTTTTAAAATTCCTATCTATGTTTAAATAATGTGACTTTTGCTTACTCAAGTGTTGACTTTTATTCAACTAACACAACATTCAATATTTCAATTAATAAAGTTCTTGACTTCTTGTGGCCCATTGACATATTTAAAACCTGAAAAAATTTTTTATTTGAAATAGACTTTTTTTGTTGAGGCGGCCGACATATATTTATAGTGTCTCAAACTAGTTGTTAATCTTTTTATAGTTTTAGATATCATAATGCTGGCCAAAATATAAGATTATCAAAACTTTAATCTTGTGATCAATGAGCGTTTTGAAAGTTGAAGAAAACTATAAATAATGTGAATGAAGAAATCTTAAAATAACTCTAACATACCTTGTAACCTTCATTAAATAAGGAAAGTTTTATACGAGTACAATAAACCTTAAAATATAAATTTTAAAGTTAAACAAACATCGCAATTTCACCCTACTCGAAAAGGTTTCCCACTGAATACAAGTTAGATAAAAATAGTTTCATACACTCTAAATTTAGATATATTTATGGATGTGTGGCACATATAAAATTGTAAGCAAATGACGTTAAAGTTTATCCAAACGAAATATATAGTAGTATTCAATTTAGAAAGAAAACGTAAGAATTGTTATAAAGTCATTTATCAATACACTATTTTAATACTACTATTTTTACGTTTCGTTCACGTGTCATGTTTAATACTACTATTTTTACACCTTAATACAGTAATATTTCTATACAACTTGGACGCCTAAAATTATTGCATCTCATGATCCAATAAGATTCGTTGATAGTAGAATTGTACTTGAAGTTTTCGATAATTTCAAAGAATGCTACTATGAACATTAATGCACTTAATTAACACATGCTAATAATATTAAGGAGGCGTTTGTTTAGCACAGAAATAGGATCCCTTTTAGAATTCATTCTAAAAATTTGGGTTAGATATGACTCATATAGATAAAGTGTTAAAAACAATAAAGGACCATTATATACGTAGAAGTAAAAAAACATAAGTCAATAATGCTCCACGTAATATTATCACACAAATACACATTGCATCTTTGAAATCCCACTCTCAAACCACTTTTTAGGGAGCCCATATATTTAGCTTTTTGTGATCCCATGCTAACCCATCCCCAAAATACGAAACATGAAAGACCATAAGTTAATACTTTTTGAAAAAAATCACACAATGAAATTATAAATAAGATTACACTTTAAACTACGAATATGATTTTTATAGCATTATATAGAAAAAAACGTTACAAAACTTTATGCCCCGAAACAATAATCAACTTGCATGGAACACGTGAAATCAAGATTTTAAGCATGACACTTTACCAATCAAAGTGATCTAATTCTCCAAGAAATGTATAAAAGTTGTCACAAATTCAGTCGGGGCAAGTAACATTTCTGCCATTATAAACATTCATTAATTATCGGTTTTAATTCATGCATCATGCATGAATAATAAATTTCATTTTGATTTAATTAATAGTAGGTATGTTAATGATATAATTCAATACCGGATATCAATATTGTAGAAATTTACTATGATGACTCAAAATGTTAGTGTGAAAAGTGTAATGTCTTTAAAGAGGAATAAATTATTTTTGTGTAACAACGCGTAATTTCTAGAGGTTAGGAACACGATAACTACAATATGATTTCAGAAGTTAATTGGAACAGTAAATAGTGATATGTCATCTCAAGAGGGTCGTTATTTAGGCCTAAAATGCATGCATAAAGACATGATTAATCTATTTATTATTTGACACATGTACAATAAATGTAAATAACATATACTCCTTTCGATTCAAAATAATTTTCTCTCAATAAAAAACACAATGTTTAAAAAAAAACACAATTATTAATGATTTCCCTTTCATACTTTTTAAAAAAAAGACAATTTTACTTTTATCTAATTAATTAAGGTCTTCTTTAAAGTTTGTGAAAATACTTTTAAGCAAGTGTAATATGGTAAACTTAATTAAACTTCATAACCTATTTTTAGTAGTTGACAATTACATTAAAAAAAAATAAAAAATAAAAAAATTGGACTATTAATTTAGGACGGAGAGAGTATACATATTAATAGAAAGAGCATTGATAACATATGTTTAATCTCATGTGGCATCAATCTGTTAGTAAAATTAGATGAACCAACTCTTTCACAAAAACATTTACACATTCTTTTAACCTTAAAATTAAGCACACACATTTATGTCTTCTATTCATTTTCCTAATAAAAATCCTAAAAATCCTAAGAAGCATTATTGCACCTACTCAATGTCCATTAAGGCGCTGAATTTTTTGTTAAAGTCAACCTAGGTACCATATCATGTGTAATGTTGAATTAATTCACTCTCAAATGTTTTTTGTTAAAGTCAACCTAGGTACATCATATCATGTGTAATGTTGAATTAATTCACACGGCATTTTATACGGACCCCTATCTTTGCAATCATTACATGCATTGAGTAGTTGTATTGTGTGCATCGTGGTGTTATATTGTGTGCTTTACGGTTTGTACGGTTGACTATGCGGGGGTTTGTATAGTATACCCCTTAATTCACTCTCAAATGTTGTAGGGTTGTGTTATACAAACCCTCCATATATTGTCACATCAGGGAGGCTTGGTCAAACCGTACAACTCGCGATGCACACCATACAAACCGACGATGCGTCCAATGATTGAAAACCCTCCCTATAGGAAGGTCCAAATAACTTGCCCCATGTTTGTACCGTATCCACATTTACCATAGAGAATATGTAATAAAAAAATGGGCTAATTTTGAGACTCTCCCGGTCGCTCGAAGTGGTGGGCTTTTGAGAACTCACTTTAGTGACTTTCCTTAACTAGCCCGAGCGACTTGCGACTTTTTAATTTTTAATATGAAGGTGATATGTGGCACTCAAAAAAGTCGCGCCCAATCATTAAAGTTGTACTTTTGTCATAGCCCACTATGTGTACTTTCTAAGCGATTTTTTTACAGCAACTTTTCATATCTTAAGCGACCTTCTATTTTGTCATTTTCCAACAAAAAAGTCAAATTTTGAAAAATATTATTTAATTCTTTTTTCCCCTTCAAAATGTTGAGCAACCTAAACGACTTACGGCTTGATACTTTAAGCGACTTTTTTTACTTTTCATCTTTTTGTACTTGCGTCAGTACTTTTGTAAAAAATATTATTTTTTAAATATTTTTTTAAATACTTTATAAACACTTTTTTATTTCAAATTCTTAAGCGATAATTGTGTTTTTGACTTTTTATTTTTTAAATACTTTTTATTCCAATTTTTTTATATACTAGCATCATTTTCAATTCTTCATTTCTTTCATTTCTTCGTCAAATATCAAAGTTTCATTAACATCACTGCAAGAGTTATCACCACAGGTACGGATGAGATCTATGATGGGTTTGGATCCATGATGTGATTATTTCTATTTGTTTACATAAATCTCATCCCATAAATCAAAAGATCTATGATTGGGTTTGATTTGTTTACATAGATCTCATCCGTACGTAAAAATTCATTTTTTTTTTTTTTTCATTTAAAGATCTATAATGGGTTTTGATAACCTCTTAAAGATCTATGATGATTTTCCTGAGATCGTTTTGTTTTGAATTTGATATTCATACTTCTCTTTATGAAAATTATTGTTACTGAGTTGTCCATTTGCAAAAAAAAAAAAATGATATTTATTTGTAGTCTCTTTATGTCGAAAGATTGAATATGCATTTATTCGTGTTACAACATCAACAATCGATAAGTCGAGCACAAACAACACCCTCTTTGTTCAGATTATTTATCCACGAAGAACACAAGAAATTAAGGTTTCAAGATCCTATACACGGGTCTCAGGTAGGCGATTGTGTTACGTTTTGGTTTTCTTTTTCTTTGATCGAACGAAAGAAGGAATGGAAACCGTTTGGTTTTTGTTCTTTCTTTTTAAGATTCGAATAGTGAAAAGAAGCTTGTCTTCAAATAGATCTATGATGGGTTCTTTCTTTCGATGGGTTAAGATCTGTTGAGGTCTTTAAGGCTATAAGTAAACACGAAAGTTACATTGAGATCTTTGTTTGTTTTAGTTATGATTTCATCCGTATCTGTGATGGGTCTACGAGTAGTCAGTGTTGTTGATGAGGTTAGTTAGATGGATGTGTTATTGTTTCCTGATTCTTGTTTCTCTTCTTTTTCCTTTTATTTCGTTGAAACTGATTTGGGTTTTGGAGTTGGTGGGATATGGGTTTGGATTTGTTTCAGTTGTGGTTATGGATTTGTTTCAGTTGTGATAAAGTAGCAAGATTGTGTTGGTGGTATTCGTATATCATAAAAGAGGTTTTAACACTAAAAAATCTGGGTTTTGGATTTGATTTTTTGATAGGTGTGAGATTTGACTGGATCTGGGTTTTTGATGAAGGAGATGAGATTTGTAAATACAAGGAATTAAAGAAATAAAAAGTCAAAAACACAATTATCACTCAAGAATTTGAAATAAAAAAGTGCTTATAAAGTATTTAAAAAATAATATTTTTTACAAAAGTACTGACGCAAGTACAAAAAGGTGAAAAGTAAAAAAAACCGCTTAAAGTACCAAGCCGTAAGTCGCTTAGGTTGCTCAACATTGGGAAAGGGCAAAAAGAATAAAATAATATTTTTTGAAGTTTGACTTTTTTGGTATAAAATGATAAAATAGAAGGTCGCTTAAGGTATGAAAAATCGCTGTAAAAAAATCGCTTAGAAAGTACGCATAGTACCACTTTAATGATTGAGCGCGACTTTTTTGAGTGTCACATGTCACCTTCATATTAAAACTTAAAAAGTCGCAAGTCGCTCGGGCTAATTAAAGAAAGTCAAAGCTCACCCCTTCGAGCGACTGGGACAGTCTCAGAATTACCCCATAAAAGATTCAATAGTTTTTTCAAAAGACAACTAGCTGCTAGTATAAGGTTAGGCATGTTTAGAGAAACGTACGATAACATATAGAAATCAAAGAAACTGATCGTATCTGAATATGGAAAAACGTACGTACCAAGAGATAGGTAATCGATGCGAAGATGATCATGTTGAATCGACCAAAATAAGAATCCGCTAAAAAACCACCAACAAGGGGAAAGATGGCTGAGACGCCATGCCATACGTTGACATTTTGAGCAGCTGTAGCAACAGGTTCTTTTAAAACTATTGTTAGGTATTTGATGAGATTTCCTGATACCCCATAGTAAGCAAATCGCTCTCCGAATTCCACAACTGTAACATCAACACGTACGTCCGATAATTAAAAGAGAATCTTATATGTATATACGGATAGATATATAATAAGATGCTAGAGAAAAAAAAAAACTAGGACATACATATGATGAAAATGGCGGATTTCCAACCACCTTTGGTAGGTTTCTTCGAATAAGTGTTAACATCTATGTGGTCACACCTGTTGACAGCCATTGAAGTCTCCATTGCCATTTAAGAGAAGTGGTGAAAAGTAGTTTTAAGTGTGTTAAAGTGCTAGTAGTATTTATAAGAGAAAGAGTTGGGGAAGGGGAAGTTACATTGACTTGTTCACACAATACACCCTTTTGGCAGAATACAACAAATGTAATATAGCCACATTAAAAGGGATTTACTTTTAACATTTTAGTATATTGATTTTAATAAATTTGATTTCAAATTTAGTTATAAAGTGATACAGAATAAAGTAAAACAATATGTCTGTCTATATGACATTTCTTTCTTTTGACATAAAAATGGAGAAAATGATTTGAGGTTAGGGTTGTAAATGAAACTGGACGCTTGACAACCAAACCTTATCGCTTAGAGTTGTAAATGAACTGAATATTTAAAGAGAAGTTCATTAATCGTTCGGTAAAAATTGTGTTTGTGATCGTTCATCTAATTGAATGAACATGACCAAAAATTTGTGTTCGTTTAGTTCAATGAACAGAACGGTGAGAGTTGTAAATGAGCTGAACATTTAAAGAGAAGTTCATAAATTGTTCGGTAAAAAATGTGTTTGTGATCGTTTAATTGAACGAACATGAACAAAAATTTGTATTCGTTTAGTTCAATAAACAGACATAAACACAAGTCTTGTTCATTTAATTATTTTCGCGAACGTCCAATATATACGTTCGATAATGTTCGCTTATGTTTATTTCTATATGTTCGGTTATCATATATGTTTATTACTTATTACTAGTAAAAGAAACATACATAGACAAATTAACACACACAAAAAATGATATATACATTATGAATATATTATGCTTGTTCTTATATACGTTTATATGTGTGTCCGTTCGTTTAACACCTTAATGAAAATACATAACCGAACATGAATAACTTTATTTTCTAAACCAACGAATAAGAGAAAAAAATTTCGTCCGTTTAAACGTTTGCGTTCGTTTGCTTATCCGATTAAATTTAAGCGAACAAGCCTTCATCCGTGTATCTTGATAATTCTTAGCTTGACATAAGGTAACAAACATAATTACATGCTCAATTTCCATATGCTTCACAAATTAACCACCCCATTTGTTGAGCTCAAAATAGTACTCGATCCTTAGAATATCCACTTTTAACATTGTTAACAATCATAGAAAAATGTAATTATAGCATTGTTCACAGATAGTATCATTTTTACTTTTTAAAGAATTCTTGACTATTACTCCGTAGTAAATAACATAAAATAAAAATATATAGACCGAAGTTGGTGCTAAAGAAACACATTGTTACCGAGACACTTTCACTACCAAAATAGGTGGTGGGTTTCAAATGCTAAGAATCTCTAAAAAGTGAAGATTTTGTCATGATTTTGGATGGCAACAACTGCTTAACGGGAGTGGGTTCTAATCAATGTCATTCATCTTGGCTATTTTACTCAATGTGATAATGGGATTAATGAAATGACACATGTAAAATATCATTAGATTACAAATATATGTGCTATACGACCCTCAATCTTGTTTTGCTAGTAGTGGATCTTGTTTTGCTAGTAGTGGTTTATTGAAAAATGTTGTTAATATATTATAGGCTCGGGTAAACGTAAGATACACATCACATAGATAGAAATAGCTTGAGCCACTAATTTAATAAGCAGCTCTTTCCCAATTATATGTACACTCCTCTTTTTCCACCCACATGCATGTTTCACGTTACAAAGATGATTGTTTGTTATGGACAGGTACGGTTCAATTGATGGTGAATTTACAATGAGGGGTTTATTAATTAGTTATAACACAACGATATTCGGGTGAAACGTGTAGGCTTGGTAAAAATCTTGTATCTTTTCACGAGTTTCTTGCATCCATGGTTTCGTATCAACATGACAAATGGGAATTATCTCTAGTGCATGTTGGTGATTTTAGTGTCATCAATTATTTTATGTGTAATGGTGATTTACTCGGGACCAAATGGTTTTCAGGTTAAGTTATAATACGAGTTTGGAAGTGTGGAGTGCACACTTGTATAAACTAATTAACTTGATTTCGGATACGATGAATGGTAAAGTTTGTGACAGAAAATTCGTCACTAGGACGTTGCAAGAATTTAATAGATGGTGACTGCTGGGAATAGTGACAGAAATAACTGTCACTATTAAGTGTTAGAGAAATCTATTAGAAAGTTATTTTAAACCAAAAGGTGCAACCATTCATGAAAGGGTGTGACTTTTCATAAAAAGACATTTTATCTATTATATATAGACACCATTTTTGGTCTTTCATCATAATATGAATAATCATAACAACACATACAATATTCTCTATGTTTTGCTCAATTTCTTGTGCCTAGACATTGAGTGTGTTCTTATCTTATCTCAATACGAATTTCGTGTAACCCAAGGCACTAAATAGGGTCGAAATATTGTATTCGGAAAGTGAACTATACAAGATTCAAGAATTATCCAAGCAATCATTGATTATCAAGACCCGAATGCCAACAAACGAATACAATATTTTACTGATAATCGGATCGGTGAATATGTGTAAGATCTTAGAATCTGTTTAGATATGAAACTCAAATTCGATGAAAGTACAGGTGTTTAAATAAAATGATCTTAGGAGATGACAAAGGGATAACTGATCTTGTTACAAGTGGTGTAGTTTTAGAATCTGGATAAGAGCCTTGGATGGAGGATTTCAAACGGTGGGATAACTGATGTGAATCGATCACTGAATCGATCACACTTACGAGTACGCAACTTCTATTCTTTTTTTCATGATATATGCATAAAATATATATTACATGACGCAATATATGACGCATATGTGACATGCATGATTAACATGGCAAGTTATGTATTTAATCTGCATGGCTATGTTCCTATTATAAGAATTGATAGATTAGAACTTCATATATAGATATGTTAATCATTGAAATATATATGTTGTGTTGATATACCAAGATTATGTGTTGATATGCTTGCATGAGATGATCATTAAATTCAAATTATGCATATGGGCAATAAAAAGAAATATGTATATGTTTAATGTGCATGATGAAATTTGCAATAGATTATTTATTTGCCAGTAAATATTGTTTATGTGGCCTGGATTCATGCGCTTACTTTTCCCGCGAAGAACATCAAGGCGTATAAATGAAAGTTTAGCATGTGATATAAATGGAAAGTTTATGTGTTTAATTTCATGAGCAATTACTTTAAATGAATCGTAAGTTGATTAAAATTTTGGTTCGACATGTTAGTTCTAATAGAGTAGAACACATGAAAATTTATCAATGTCTGCGTGTGTTTATAAAAATGTATGCGTGAAACTTTGATTCATTCTGCAATTGCATGACATTTGGTTAACTATCAAGTTAATTTAATGCATGTATGGTTATTGAGAAACAAGAAGTTTTTGGGCTTGGTTTTTGCCAATAAACTGACGGATAATATTCCCACAATCCACATGGCCATGCCACTTTAATTGAAATATGGAGAAACATATTTGATAGTATAATTAAGGAGAGTATTATGTTTCGCCATGAAAGTCATCTGGTACATAATTAATGATGATTATGTGTTTTCTTTCCGGATGAAACTAAAACTGCAAGTGGATTTGGCGGTTTGTTGACCCGTAGGAAAGCAATTTCCAGAAACATGGTTGGAAAGTTCAAGTTTACAAAGTGATACTATATGTGTCAAAATTGTTATGGTGAATAATGGCCTAATTGACATCGATAACAAAATGTTATGTTGTTGTTCATTATTTTATGTTTTGTTTACTTGCCATGATCATAGTCCTTAATCTTAACTCTTACGTAAGGAATTTATTAAATTCATTAGTAACTAAGTTATGTGCCTTTGAAATTGAATAATTTGGAACCACAATTCTTTTGCCAATTTGTGGTGTATTCTAAACTTTTTAAAGTTGAGCAAAAATTTATTATTGTATTGCGTGTTTGACAATTAGGATTTGCTCATGGTCACTTTGAATGAATTTCATGGGTGTGTCCTTGACTGGTGAATTGTTAATGGAAGTATAAATGAGACTCTCTAAATGTCTCATAATACAAAGGACAAGGGAACTAAGTTTTGTGATTAAACTTGATAAATTGTTGCCGTAGATACGGTTGGTAGTAAACAATAGCATAACTTTGATGGATTCTTTTTGACTGCTTGATGGAATCAGACAATGCAATGACAAACGAAGTGTCATTTACTATATCATAACATTTATGATATGTGTCGATGCTATAAACTAAGTATTTAGTTAGTCGATTGAAAAACCATGGTTTATGGTTTAGAATACAACGGGATCCTTTAAATATTATAAGGATAAACTGAGGCAAGTTGGATAATTGATCAAGAAGATTACGAGTGAATTAAGTGTTGGATTTTACACTTGGTATAAATGTAGTATCTTGTGATCAAAGAAAAAAGTTGTACAACGTATTCAACGATTGCATCATAATTCGTTGTTTTCTTGTTCAAAAGAAGCATAATGGTTAAGGGACTTGTTAATAAATATATGCTTATGTTTAAAAGTCAATGCTACCATGTTTGATGCTTTTCGTAGAGGAAATATAAATAGCTTACCACTTGGCAAAGAGGTTCGCTAGGGACTTAATACATAAGTCGGTAATAGGGATGAAAAGTCCATTTAGATCATCTAATTGTGAGATACCCAATTCACTTCTAATACAACGTTAGAAGCCTGAATTCAATGTAGAAAGCTCACACTTAGAGATTGGAACACATGTTATTTTATCCCAAGGTATGTGTTCAGGCCTGCAAGATAAGGAGGTTGAAGTTTATCTTCTTAATAGTTCTTTTGAAAAAGTGCTAACGCAGGGCATGATTAAAAGAAACTACCTATATGAGTATGAAGTTTTGCCGCTTCAAGAAGCTTGGACTTTGCTTCCTATATACTCATGAATGGATAAGGACGCATGGCTTGTAAAGCGTCAAGTATAAACATAAGAGATTATAAACTCGTGCGTATACTATCTTCAGGTATTCAAATGGGTTGACGGGTTCAATCGTTACGACACCCCGATTCTCGAATATTTGAAATGTGTAGTATACTAAGATGAAAATTCAATCGAAAGACATTTTCATTTATGCATGAGTTTGATTTGTTTTGATTAATTGGGAAATCAAGGATTACACTAAAATGGGGGAGGATTGTTGGTGATTTTAGTGTCATCAATTATTTTATGTGTAATGGTGATTTACCCGGGATCAAATGGTTTTCAAGTTAAGTTATAGTACCAGTTTGGAGGTGCGGAGTGCACACTTGTATAAACTAAATAACTTGATTTCGGATACGATGAATGGTAAAGTTTGTGACAGAAAATTCGTCATTAGGACGTTGCAAGAATTTAATAGATGGTGATTGCTGGGAATAGTGATAGAAATAACTGTCACTATTAAGTGTTGCAGAAATTTGTTAGAAAGTTAGTTACTTTAAACCAAAATGTGCAACCATTCATGAAAGGGTGTGACTTTTCATGAAAAGTCATTTTAACTATTATATATAGACACCATTTTTGGTCTTTCATCATAATATGAATAATCATAACAACACATACAATATTCTCTATGTTTTGCTCAATTTCTTGTGCCTAGACATTGAGTGTGTTCTTGTCTTATCTCAATACGAATTTTGTGTAACCCAAGGCACTAAATAGGGTTGAAATATTGTATTCGGAAAGTGAACTATACACGATTCAAGAATTATCCAAGCAATCATTGATTATCAAGACCCGAATGCCAACAGTGTCCTGTTAGAGTATTTTGGATGGAACATAATAAGGTTTCCCACAATGTATATGATGCGTGGTTTTGCGACCTTAAAACAGGTTTTACCTCTCGAGGGATCTCAAGAGGCTTGCAATCCCCACCAGGCAGTGTACCTGACCGATGTAGTATAGTGTAGTGGCAAGTACCGGGGGATTGATCGTTCTCTAAGGGAATAGTGTCGTTATGATTGAAAAACTACTCTAATAGGTCTAAGGGTGAGGGAAGATTCTTTTTTGTATTTTTATATTTTTATGAAAGCAAGTAAAATCTCGGGTTTGAAGGAGTGGGCGGAATTAGTTGCTAGTCAACTAACCCAAATAACTACAATTGCAAATAAAATAAAATAACTGAAAATAAAAAGGTTGTGGAACTTATATGGAGAGAAATGTGTTTACTTAGATTTTCTTACTCCCTAACTATCTTTTACCGGTTGATTAGTGTGTATTAATTGCGTGGATGACGGGTGTATTCCTTAATACCAATCGTGGGGTGGCGTACGTACTTCCCCAACTCTACAAGCTCCTACTTAACTCCTATGTCGAGCCGGCTAAGAAGCTCCTAACATGGGATCACTAGAATTCGCTCATGCATTAAATACAACCATAAAAACCTTAGTACGCATTGGTTCATGTTTCTTAAGACGTTCAAGCAAGTTACCGTATAGGAGGTTAGCCAGTTTTCTTAAGCCTAACATCGATAAAAAATCATCCAATACAATTAATAACACACCAACAACCAATAATCAATAGTTAGGTTTCATTAGATCTAAGCAAACACAAGATAAATCTAGCCTAGCATGTTAATTAAAAGACAAGAACAAGATATAATCAAACAACACATAGACATATTGAATGATTAATTGATTACTTATCTTCAATTAAATATGGGAGATCCAACGGTATAAAACCCTTAAAAATGGAAGAAAATTCGTCTTAGGGTTTCTCCTCACAAAGTTGCACACTAATGACTAAAAATTGCAAAACTATATATAGAATTTAGGGGCTGACGGCGTCACATTGTAGGAGGTGACGCCGTCACCTCGCCGCGGCTAGGGTTCCCGGATGGTCATCCCGACGCCGTCCCTCTTTAATCCTCCAAAATCCACTCTGGCGCGTCAAGGGTTGACGCCGTCACAATTGTGCTTGACGCCGTCTCTCTTTAACTTAAACCGTGACGGCCTTGATCACCTTAAAGGGTGACGCCGTCAGACTTCCTTTGTAAAACTTTCTGGCGCGTCACGTGTATTTGTCATATCCACCTCTTTTGCCAAGCCGTGACGCCGTCAGGAGCAATCCTTGACGCCGTCACGTGTACTTTTCCAGCAGCTTTGGAGACTTTGTCGTTTTCTTCACTTTTATGCTCCAAAAACGTCCAAAATGCTTCCTTTTCCAGATTTCTTCTCCAAAGTACCTAAAATGACAAAAGGAACGATTTAGGGCAATATTTGATCAAATAAATACGATTTAGGGCTTAAATGACCCCCTAAAAGCGGTACACTTGAGATTTGCTTGTCCTCAAGCAAATGCGCTTTTATTCTAATCAAAATACAAGTTAGGGGTCATTTAACGCTAATATAAAAGTAATTACAACAAATAGTCGTTCCACTTTAATCATAATAAGCACGGAGATTACAAACTAGCACCTCACAAGTAGTGTTTAGATACTCACATCTCTCAGGTGTCATAAAAGTATATCTCATAAATGAAAATGGATAATATCTCTCACTACCTGTCATAGCAAATAGATTACCATAGGCTTGGGAAAGGATCAAAAACCTCCTCCACTAGGCGTAAGCACCTAAGATAAACTATCAAAGAGGGCTTTTAAACGGGTTATAACGTTAGGTGTAGGGATATGATAAACACGGTCTTGTTGGATAAGGGATATTTTACTGGTGGCGAGTTAAAGATCTTGATTAATTACATGTACAATATGGCATTGCTAAGCCAAGACTAGACTCGACTTAAGCTAAAAACAAAATAACAAAAACATAAAATAAACATAAAATGAAACGGGATGGTAGTCCGTATGTTTTTTTTTTCTCTCCTTTTTTTTTTTTTTTTTTTTTTTTTTTTTTTTGCATACACTCTTGCCCTACCATCCAAAATAATACATCTTAGGGGCGTCGCATTCCCCTTACACTTGAACTTTTACATAACTTTACAAATAACTATTCTAATGACTCGAATTAAGATAATCGAAACACTTGGAGTACTTTTAAAATGTTTAGCACATATGGGGGTAATAATGTTGCTCTTCCCCATTACTCCATTGCACTAGTACTTTACCCATGAGTCCCAATCGTCCCAAAACAATATGTACAAGGATATGACTCGATTTAGCAACCATGTAATCAATTAGATAATTAACTAAGGGTTTAAACAAATGTTGTCACAATAATGCACTAAAGATGAGTGCATACAAGGTAGGCTAAGGCGATTTGGGTGTACATTTAAGTGGGGTGTAAACAAATTCTTCCTTTAAGTAAAATGCTTAAAGTTAGAAACGAAAAGATAGGCTCTGAGGGGTGTACTAGGGGTATCGTGTACTAAAAATGAGTACAACACAAAGGGTGTGGGAGAATTACTTGACCAATGTAGCCAATGTAATTATAACAAAAACACAGGTGTAAAACAATGGGTTAATCCTAATGCCTCTTATCATGTAGTAAATCTAACTACACGAATGTAGTCTCACTTGTGGCCTCGGAATGGTCCTAACGCAAGTTCTAGAATCTAAGTGCTACCGGTACACACATCATAGCATAAATGCTTTTCCTACCAATTCTAGGGGCGAACCTCACATATTTGGGGGTGGAAAATTTTTTTAGTGGTACGGTTTTGTGTTAGTCATATAACTCCTATCCGTGAGACGCTCATTAAGACCAAAGTTTCACTCCTATATGTTGTAAAAATTTTTAAATTTGGCACTAAAATTGCCTTAACAGGTATTTTTCTTAGTTTTATTACACATCTACCATTAAACAAACAAAAAATCAAGCGTAATTGTATTCTCTAAAGTATCTTACTTTACCCCCCCCCTTACACTTAAGATGAACATTGTCCCCAATGTTCAAATAACAAGATGTAAAAGTAAATAAGGTAAAAGAATGAAATCAAATACTCCCCTGATTCGCTTGGTGGATAAAGAGGTAACATGGTTAGATCTTCTTCCAAGAGAAAGTAGAAGCTCCAAGACTAAAGCATCGCCAAAAGCTAGATTCCACATACATCTCCTTGTCCAAAATAACCTGTTAAACCTGAGAAAACAAACACGAAAACCTGCATAACATCGGCGGGATAAATCTATATAAGGATATAATGCTTGTGGAATGATTATTTTGCAGATTCCTGGAGTTTATAAGTTAGAGATTTAATAAAAACTTTTTATGATTCCGGTAGAAAAACAAAACTTTCAAAAATTTCAGAAAATTAAAACCTGACGCCGTCAGAAATGATCTGACAGAATTCTCATGTTAAGTTTCCGGAAAATTTCTGGAAAAACCTATACCTTACTTCCTGGAATTCCTGCAAAATATCATTATGACTCGATACAAGCATTTGACTCAAACAATTACTAATATGTATGTTAATTTAATATTGTTATGATTCATGTTCATTTGTTCTAATAAACCGATTTGGATTTCCCTTACACTTATCTTTTGCAAAATACCTTTATATGTAGTTAAGACGAAGTTAAAAACAAGATAAAGCATTTTCACATTTTAATTTTGAACATGAATCAATAATAATAAAAATTAAACATACATACGGAAGCAAATAAAATCAAACAAACAAATAAATAAACACACAAATAAAGCTTGGGTTGCCTCCCAAGAAGCGCTTTTCTTTATTAACGAGTCTTGTAGCTAGACTCAAAGTCACGGGTTCTACGTTTTTCCGTTTTGCTTCCCAATTGCCCCTCTAATCATCCTAACAACCTCCATATCAACTTTGTATTTAGGTCCTAGGTTCAAGCAATCTTTATAATAAAGGCTTCTCTTATTCCAAACATAGTCCATGCCTTTCTCTTTATCCTCATCATTGATGTCCTCAATCGCACCAATGTTGTCCTTGTCAAATCGAGGCACAAAACGAAATTCATTTACCCGATAAGGCATCCTATATGTGATCCTATCTATGTGATTAGAAAACTGAACCGTGCCTCTCAAACGATCATACTTTAAACTGGATGCTTCAATAAACGGCTTACCTAACACCACGTGAGATAGGCGGCAGTCAACAACACTTGCCAAATCCTCTAAGATCATGAAGTCGGTGGCAAAGGTAAAATTCCCAACAAGGATATGCATGTCCTTAATCCTTCCAACGAAGTTGCAAACTCCACCGAGGCACTTGGGGTCTTTCCTAAGCTCAAGTGGTGTGTTTATGATGTGGCTATAAAGGCTTGAGGACATCACGTTGGTTGGGGATTCACAGTCAATGTAAGCATGCTCAACGTATTGGTACCCAATCATACATGGTATCTTCACATTCCCGGGATCACCCCTCTTAATCTTTGGGTCAATTCTAACAAAAGGTGGTCGAGGGTTATCAACTAGGTTGTTATAGTAAGCAATCTCCTCCTTAGTGGGGTATTCATTGAAATAATCATCCAACCTAGGATCTACCTTCTCTTCATCAAGTTTCTCAATCAACTTCTCAACCGTAAGATTATTACGTTCTAAGTAATTATCTGAGTATATGGCGGTTTCTAGGTTGTTAAAGGCATAATCAAGCTCTATATCAATCATTCTATTGAGCTCTCTGAGCTCACTAATCTCATCCTCAATTTGGCTACGCAACAAAGCCACTTCGCCAGGTGTAAGGGGTGGATTCGCGTTTTCCATAATGGCAAACTGAATAGTCAATGAAAATCTTATACGAACAAAAACACGAAGAAAATAGATAGACTAAAGAAAAACCTAGAAAAATAAAATAAAAATCTCACTAGAAAGGAATCTAGTGAGTAGACCTAATAAAAAAAAATTCAACCTAAACAATAATTATTCCTCGGCAGCGGCGCCAAAAACTTGATGCGTGGTTTTGCGACCTTACAACAGGTTTTACCTCTCGAGGGATCTCAAGAGGCTTGCAATCCCCACCAGGCAGTGTACTTGACCGATGTAGTATAGTGTAGTGGCAAGTACCGGGGGATTGATCGTTCTCTAGGGGAATAGTGTCGTTAGGATTGAAAAACTACTCTAATAGGTCTAAGGGTGAGGGAAGATTCTTTTTTGTATTTTTATATTTTTATGAAAGCAAGTAAAATCTCGGGTTTGAAGGAGTGGGCGGAATTAGTTGCTAGTCAACTAACCCAAATAACTACAATTGCAAATAAAATAAAATAACTGAAAATAAAAAGGTTGTGGAACTTATATGGAGAAAATGTGTTTACTTAGATTTCCTTACTCCCTAACTATCTTTTACCGGTTGATTAGTGTGTATTAATTGCGTGGATGACGGGTGTATTCCTTAATACCAATCGTGGGGTGGCGTACGTACTTCCCCAACTCTACAAGCTCCTACTTAACTCCTATGTTGAGCCGGCTAAGAAGCTCCTAACATGGGATCACTAGAATTCGCTCATGCATTAAATACAACCATAAAAACCTTAGTACGCATTGGTTCATGTTTCTTAAGACGTTCAAGCAAGTTACCGTATAGGAGGTTAGCCAGTTTTCTTAAGCCTAACATCGATAAACAATAATCCAATACAATTAATAACACACCAACAACCAATAATCAATAGTTAGGTTTCATTAGATCTAAGCAAACACAAGATAAATCTAGCCTAGCATGTTAATTAAAAGACAAGAACAAGATATAATCAAACAACACATAGACATATTGAATGATTAATTGATTACTTATCTTCAATTAAACATGGGAGATCCAAGGGTATAAAACCCTTAAAAATGGCAGAAAATTCGTCTTAGGGTTTTTCCTCACAAAGTTGCACACTAATGACTAAAAATTGCAAAACTATATATAGAATTTAGGGGCTGACGGCGTCACGTTGTAGGAGGTGACGCCGTCACCTCGCCGCGGCTAGGGTTCCCGGATGGTCATCCCGACGCCGTTCCTCTTTAATCCTCCAAAATCCACTCTGGCGCGTCAAGGGTTGACGCCGTCACAATTGTGCTTGACGCCGTCTCTCTTTAAGTTAAACCGTGACGGCCTTGATCACCTTAAAGGGTGACGCCGTCAGTCTTCCTTTGTAAAACTTTCTAGCGCGTCACGTGTATTTGTCATATCCACCTCTTTTGCCAAGCCGTGACGCCGTCAGGAGCAATCCTTGACGCCGTCACGTGTACTTTTCCAGCAGCTTTGGAGACTTTGTCGTTTTCTTCACTTTTATGCTCCAAAAACGTCCAAAATGCTTCCTTTTCCAGATTTCTTCTCCAAAGTACCTAAAATGACAAAAGGAACGATTTAGGGCAATATTTGATCAAATAAATACGATTTAGGGCTTAAATGACCCCCTAAAAGCGGTACACTTTTCGCTTCATCAGTATACCACCTAGAAGTAATCTCTAAAACAATCATGCGACGAGTTACATGTTTACTACCAAGAAGCTAATCAACTAGAGGTCTTTATCATGAAAGAATCCCCTCCCAGTACAAAACACCAAGAAAAAGCAGCTCGCTCGAAGGTAAATTCCTTAATATGATTCACCTGATTGTCTATTGTGTTTCAAAACTGTTTATTTAATTAGTGTGATATGGGGTCGCAGTAATCTGTTTTTTAAGTTTACTTAGACAGATTTTGTTTTCCATTATTTAATGATGAAATCTTTTTAACTTATTTACAGTGTCCTTTACCCTAAGTCGAGACTAACATTTTCATTTTAGGATCTCTCTAATAAGTTCACAAATAATGTGTTCTTCTTGTTTTGACATTTCATCTATAATTCTCTTTATTTTCTAGAATATCTGTGGGAAACAAATTCCAAGTCGGTGTTTATATAGCAACGAGCGGGTTTGCCCGCGCGTTGCTGTGGGGCGGCCGCGTTTGTGTTTATTACAATTATGTTAACGCGTTTCGGAGCAAACAATTATGTCGTTTTTCCCCCTTGTCGCCAACATCCACTCAATCCCAAACACTGTTTAATAATTCTGATCTATCAACTCCATCTACCTCCCCATCCTCACCCACTATTTTATAACCTATTCCAACTCCTAACATCTTACCACAACCGCGAACACGCAAACCAAACCCCAAGTACTTCATTAACAAGTTCGTTAACATCACCACCCTTCATCCTCTCCCACCCTCTCTTGAACCGTCAACCCATAACCAAGCCTTAAAGGATCCGAAATGGCGTCACGCCATGGACTTAAAGTTTAATGCTCTTATTCAAAACCACACATGGGAACTGATGAGGAATTATTTGGTACCCTTTTAAGGGGTCATTTAAGGCCAAAATCGTATTTATATGATCAAATTTTTCCCTAAATCGTTTCTTTTTGAATTTTAGGTACTTGGGATGAAAAATCTTGAATTCGGCACATATATGGCTTATTTGGACGAAAAAGTGAAGAAAACGACGAAGTCCCAAATTCTGTTAGATAAGGGAGTCTGACGGCGTCACAAGCTACAACGTGACGCCGTCACTTGCAACTGAAGATGGATTCTTGGCTCAGAATTAACAATCGACGCCTCAGACTAATTTGAAGACTTTATAACCTGACGGCGTCAGGTGTATTTGAAGACCAAGATTTCGTACAAAGTTAACAAGAGACGGCCCAAAACATTTACAAAGGGACGGTGTCAGAGTTCCTAAGCGACTCCATCACAACGGCGACTTGGAGAAGACAAAACCCTAATTGGAGGCGAGCTGACGGTGTCACACTTTGCAAGTGACGCAGTCACAATTGTAAATCTATATATACTTCCGCATGTGATGATATCAAATAACAACATTTTATTGGCATCATTTATCCTACGTTTTTCGCTTGTTTTATATTATTTTATATGAGAATTGATACTTAATCGTTCACTTTTGTAAATCTCAGTTATAAACAAGCATTTGGTGAAAGTTATCTATTTTGGACGTAAATTGGAGCAAAATGGATCAAGATGGAAAAGTCTATTGAACTGAAGGAAGATACGCCGTATCATTCTAGACAGATACGCCGTACATCAAGACTTATACGATTATGAAGATCATTTCCTGACTTTGAAGCATACGCCGCATGGATTTATCCCATGCGCCATATATGAAACCTTAGTCAACGTATGAAGATCTGACTCATCCTACTTCAGATGCGCCGCATGACATCCCAGAGATGCGGCGTATCAATCTCAAGACTTCACCAAATAATCCAAGATATTAAAGAACATGCGTCGTATGAAGATTGAAAGTGCGCCGTATCATATGACGGTGTACGAATATTCCTAAATATAATAATCTTGGACCCCACGCTAAGTTACCTAGATACGGCGTATCAACTTATTAGGTACGCCGTATCGATCCTGTTTCTATAATGTATAAATACCCCATTCGACTGCCACATTTGAAACACAGAAAATATACCACAGAAGGCGACGAATTGGAAGCACAAGACACAACCTAACGGACGAATTCAGAGCAGTAAGAAGGTCCTGCTAGTACTTTAATTCATAGAAAAATTCATTTATTTGTATTAGCAATCTGTTAATCGTTGAGTTAGGGTCTTTTTCACTATTTGATCGGACTTAATTGTTTCCAGCTTTTATACAGAGTCTTTGATGTTTAATTGGTTTCTTATGCATATGTTTTGATTACATATTGAGTTTATCATGTCTTGTTGACCTTAGGCTCGTACAATTACTTCATTAACATCGTTTTCATAATTAATGTAAGCCTGTACTAGGGATAAATAATACATAAACCTAGTAATCATTAAGTGAATATACGCATATACTAAGATTCCACTGAGAGATAATAGATTTTAGTACTCATCTTATACAGCTAAACAACTAAACGTGTGACAAGTTTTCCTACTATCGGCCAGGCCTCTTGTCTGCATCTGTCTTCTATCTGTGTACGTGTGTGTCAATCGTCTTTATTAGTTTTACTTAATCTACACATCGTGCCAGTCTCTCAGGCTGAAAACCCCCTTGCATTAGATTAGGTTTAATTAGAACTAACTATATGATTAAAATATTGATAGATTTAGGTATTAACTTTTCACTCTTAGTGATCGACACTCTACTTACTGATGCGTGTGCTTGTTATGCTCTAATTTTTATACCCACGGTATGTCGCTGTGGTTTTAGCAGTATTCAAGTTTTAAATTTATATTTAGCCGACTTATCAATAACACACACTTTAACGAGCAGTGTACCCGGTCAGTATGAATATAATGGTAAGTAGAGTGTCGATCACTAAGAGTGGAACGTATTATCTAGTTATTCTAATCAGTATTTTAATATCTTAAGTTAGCTATACAACTAATCTAACGCAAGGGGGTTTCAGCCTGAGAGACTGGCACGGTTTGGTTATGATTAAATATAAACTAAACTAATAGGCACGAATCAGCGATTAGCACACACGTACACAGATAGATACTTGAGACAATAAGAAGACCTGTCCTGATAGTTAAGTAGCTTGTCACTTGTTTTATTGCTAGTTTTATATGAAGTGTATGTAATTAACCCTTTCTCGTTGGCTCTAATCTTATCGGCGAGTGAACCCTTAATGATTACTTATGTCTATCCTACTTACCCTTTCTTCCTACTTTTCTACAGACGATAGAATGCATAGGCGATAAAATAAATAGGCGAGGACAGAGGCATGGCGACCCGATCAATGCTCAGCTAGACACAGAGGTTATCAATGCACTAATAAAAGTCACCAAAGACATCAACATATAAACTTTAATTAATGGGAAAGCAATTTTAAGGGGTGCCCATGGTTTTCCGTAGTCACATGGAATCGGCCCATCAATCCTGATGAATTAAAGTGTACTAATACAATAAAACAAAACTACTTAATGAATTGAATACATGCAGGACCTTCTTACATCTCTTGTATCTTCGTTTAGGGTGTGTCTTGTGCTGCTACTTCGTCTGAATTCGGCCTAGGGTTTCTTCTGTCTCGTACTTGGTATATTGCACGAACCTATAAATTCGTCTGACTTTGGGGTATTTATAGTTTCTGTCTGAGGGTTAGATGCGGCGCATTGAATAAGTAGATGCGGCGCATTGACTTAACTTCGCTTGGGGTCCAAGATTAATATATTCAGGAATATTCGTACACCGCCAGAAGATGCGGCGTAAC
The DNA here is from genome assembly GCA_021014915.2 of Artemisia tridentata subsp. tridentata. Taxonomy (NCBI): domain Eukaryota; kingdom Viridiplantae; phylum Streptophyta; class Magnoliopsida; order Asterales; family Asteraceae; genus Artemisia; species Artemisia tridentata. The sequence goes on from CP139504.1 coordinate 407,621,202, forward strand.
TCCATTCTTGTATGCGGCGCATGTCCTTTGCCGTCTTGGATTATAACTTGTGAAATCTTGATAGTGATGCGCCATATATAATAAGTAGGATGCGGCGTATCTGGAGCAGAATGGTCTTGATCTTGTACATTTCAGTAGACTCTTAACTTCTTGCTTGTTTTGCTCCATAATTAGTCCAAAATCGCCAAGTTTCACGTAGTACTTGTTTTTACCTGAGAATTACAAAAGTAAACATTAACGTATCAATTCTCACAGATAATATAATAAAACAAGTCAAATAAATAGGATAAATGATGGTAATAAAATGTACTTATTTGAGTTCATCAAATATCCCCCCACTTGAACTTTACTTGTCCCCAAGTAAACCTTAGAATAATTCTTATGAAAATGTATCCTAAAAGATATTAGGATTTATTTTTATATTTAAGCATGTATTCGTTTTGTCATAATCACACACCCAAACACTTAACGAATTAGAAATAAAATAAAATATTTTGATAAAAGCAAATCTAATCGTTTAACTGTCCAGTCGTGACGAATATTCTATCATAAGCTTGGCAAGTATACGCATCTCCCCCACTAAAGCCAAGGAATAACAAGTCTAAAGCGGTAAAAAGGGTTTGTAGGTAAGGGTTAATAATTCTTCTTAATCTCTATCGATCTCAAATTCCAGAAAAGGCGACAAAATCACAAATACATGATCGAATCCACGAACACGATACTTGCAATTTCTCAAATCCTTAACTCGAATAGGCTAAAGATAGGACCAAGTAATCTTTACCAATAATATTATATCAAAAAGGGCGACAAAATCATAAATACATAGCCAAATCCACGACTACGATACTTAAGATTGCTCAAATCCCTAATCTCAATAAATCAAAGGTTTGGATAAAGAATAATATAGGGTATGGATAATATTTGGGATACAAATTGGTGTAAAATGAAAAATAAACAAAACAGATAAATTAAAATCCTAAGTGTGGTAAATTGCTATCCCAACCATCCCATGAATAAGACTCATATCATTGAATAACTCACGCTTTAACACTTGAAACACACGCTTTAGGTAGACACGAATTATACTCAACAAGATCTCAATCAAAGAATAACCTTAGTTGGCGTTCCCATAACGGCCAACTCCCATTCAATCCATAAATATAATATACAACAACTAGTGGTGATATCGACCACTTAATACAAAACTTTACATAAGTTGTTTAAACAAACATCCAACTTTTTCTTTCTTTTTCTTTTCTATTTTTTCAATTTTATTTATTTATTTATTTTTTTAACTTGAAACATAAACATAGATGTGTAAAATTTCACCACATCACTATAACGATAACTCTGGATAATCTTTCCATACTTATCATGACTTCAGAAATAATGGTAATAGTGAAAGTAGTAAACACACGAAAAACAAGACTCAAAGATATACAATATTTACTTTCACTCCAATTGCATTGTGCCATTTTCCGACCTAACCATAGATAATGAATTACGCACGCGAACACAGGTAATGTAAGGAAACACACTTTGCCTAAAGTAATTAACCAACCACGGATTTTAATCTACAGGGTAGGCTAAGGTGTAAGGGTGTAATGAAACATTATAACAAAGGTGTAAGAAACGAAAGGAATGGCTCTGAGTGTTTTTCTAGGGGTATCTTACTCTAAAAGTAAGAGTAACAAAAGGTTTATACGGGGGTTAACTAACCAGTGTAGTTAGTTAATATCACATAACATATAAAGGCTATTTGGGTGTAATCCTAGAAATTTACCAATTTAGACAAGTCATTCCAATTATAAAAATAATACTTATTATGGTGGTCTCGAATAGTATACAAGCCAAGTTCTAAAGTTTACAAGTCACCGGCACACTCATAGATTTGTGAATTTTGAAAAGTTCACAATTTTTGAAAATAATGTTATGTGTGCAGCAATGTAATTTAGACTTTAAACAAAATCATGCTAAAAATTTTAAATTTTGATATATTAAGTGCATTTTAAGCGTATTTTGAAAAAGTTTAGGACAAGTAAGTGTTCTAATTCTCCAATCCCCCACTTAAGTTAAACAACGTCCTCGTTGTTTGTATCAACGGTTAAAAACTGGAAAATAAAAGAATTAGAACAGAAAAACTCCCCTGAGATTTGCTCGGTATGATCCTCCATTTGTATAAGAGCAAAAATCAACTTTCTTGTGGATGAGAACGTTTAAGCTTCATATTTGATGTATCCACAGGAAATGCAGGAATCTATAATACCATCAAGACTTAAACACACCTGAGTTAAGAAAGTTCAAACTTGCATAATACATTAGTAGTTAGAAAAAAATTAAACTTAAAAAATTAAACTTAAAATCATCAGGTCAGTCGATACGCCGTATCTTATGGCAGAAGATACGCCGTATCGAGCCTGGAATAAATACGAATCAGAATAGAAGATGCGTCGCATCCTTAACCAGGGATGCGCCGCATTAAAATACTGACAGAAAGTTTTAAAGTTAAAAATAAAAATGCAGAAAATTAAATAAGATATGACCAGTGCAGGAGATGCGTCGCATCTAAGGATTGAGATGCGCCGTATCTTCTACGGGCCTGACTGACTCGACACAAAACAGAAAGGTAAAAAAATTTCCGGGTTGTCTCCCGGTCAGCACTTGTCTTTATTCCAGAGTCTTCAAGTTAGACTCACGTTCAGCTCTTTATTTAGATCTATTGATCCCCACATGTCCGTGCACGATGTAGTTGCGAATTACTTCGTCACGAACATATTCCGGCCCCAATTCAAGTACACCTTTGTAGAATCCTTTCATCTTTTGGTACGGATACTCGATCCCTTTCTCAGCGTCATTTTCATCTACAAAAAGAAATGGTGTAAATTTGTAACAAAATTTGTTAGGGGCATGTTTAAACCTTGGGTGAGCACGAGGCATCATGTAAGTGATAACGTTGCTTCCACTTTTAAAGGTGATCTTCCCTTCAAATCTTTTAGCATTAATTTCGACCTCCCGACAAAATGGTTTCCCAACGATCACGTCACCCATCTCAACATCACGATAAGCATCCATGTTTTCCACCACGGTGAAATCTGTAACAATAGTTAAATTCCCAACAAAAATAGGTACATTCATGAACACTCCAACTACGTTTTTCCCTCTATACTCAACTTTGTTTTTCATTATAGAATTATAGAAATCTTTTGACATTACATTAATTGGTAAAATAGGTAAAAAGTTGGCACTAACCTGTTTAAATCCTATCATGCAAGGAAATTGTAAATTATAAGCACAATCTACATGGATCTTTCTACCGTAATCACAGAAACTAGGATATCCTTCAAATTCATCATAATTCTTAGTGTTGATCATATTGATTCTAGGTATATCCATAATTTCCCCTTCTTCAATTTCGGGTTCTAAATCCTCCATAAATTGATCATTGATTCCTAATGGTAAATTAAGATCATTTAATTCAATGTAGTCTCCACTATAGGTCTCAAGTTATTCATTATTTATCAAGGTTTCTCCCATAAACCTAGCTTCTAGATCGAGGTCCATACGTTCTCTTAATCCTAGCACATAGACGCCTCTAATTATGCTTTTAGCAGGATCTTGGCACTTATAGACTAGTTTATTATTCCCTACCTTTAATGAGATTTTTCTCTTAAACACATCATTCTTAGCATGGGCGGTAGACAAGAAAGGTCTTCCAAGGATTAAAGGAATCTTAACATCCTCGGGCATATCTAATATAACAAAGTCTACAGGGAAAACAAACTTCTCAATCTTAACTAGTACATTTTTAGCAATCCCTTCAGGTCGTTTTACCATTTTATCAGCCAATTCAATAAGCAACTTAGTTGGTGCTAATTTTCCTAGTCCTAGGGTAGTGAATGTCTTAAGGGGCATTACACTAACGCTAGCTCCTAAGTCAGCTAACACATTATTGAAAGATATATCATTAATTGAACAAGGTAAAGTAAAACTTCCTGGGTCCTTTTCTTTATGAGACAAGGCATGTAAGTCGGTTGCAGAGCTCTCTTCTTTCATTGTAGCCTTGATCTCTTCTTCAATCTTTGTCTTTTCTTTGAGTAGCCTCCTTAAACTGATTGAAGAATTAAAGAAAAATTCGGGCTTTGCAGCATCATTACCATTCATCAATCTTCTAGGTATGTTAGGTGTGACTTCTTCAGTGGTGCTTATGGCCTTGACATGATCTCTTGGGTTTGTTTCAGTTGAGCTAGGTAAACTTCCGTATCCCCTTTCTTGAAGAACTTTGCTCATTTGTCCAATTTGTTGTTCCAATGCTTTGATCGAAGCTCCTTGATTTCTTGTAATAGTATCCGTTGAAGCTCGGATTTCTTTGATCATAGCAGTGTTCTCTTCATGTCTTTTAGCAGCATCGGCCATAATTTGCTTTAAAGTGTCATCTAAAGTCTGCCTCCTTTCTTGATATGTGGGATTAAAGTTGTTCTTTTGATAGTATCCCGGAGTAGCTTCCCTAAATCTTCCTGAAGGTCGGAATGGTTGTCCAAATTGTGTGTAATATGCTTCTTCAAAAGTCTCACTTTCATTCTTATTAGGGCAATCTTTAGTGTAGTGAGGTCCTTCGCATTTTTCACATCCAACTTGGGCAGCATACACTTTTTCATCACGTTTCTTCATCACTCTACTAATTTTATCCAATTGAGCTTGAATTGCAGCAAACCCGTCAAAATTAGTGCTGCTCTTAGATCTAGTAGAGGTTCCATCGTGCCATTTTTGAGAATGATCAGCAGCTTCTTGGATAGCTTTTCTAGCATTGGCTGCACTCATTTGAGGCACAGCTCCCTTAGCATCCAAAATTTGTCTAGTAGGCACGTCCAATCCTTGATAGAACAATATTATCTCCTGCATTTCACATAGATAATGTTGAGGGCATTTCATCAATAGGTTTTTAAATCATTCCCAAGCTTAATAAAGAGTTTCATCAGGCTCTTGCTTGAAACTGTTGATAGCCTCCATCTTTTTAGCGGTTTTAGCAGGTGGACAATATCTTTTCAGGAATTTTCTCTTCAAATCTTCCCATGTTGTGATTGAACTAGCAGGTTCATTCCTTAGCCACTTATTAGCAGCTCCTTTAAGTGAGATTGGAAAGATCCTTAGCATAAGTTGATCGTCAGAGACTCCTTCTGTAGTAAACAAATCTGCAATCTCGAGGACCTTTTCAACATGTTCATTAGCATCTTCATGTTCTGATCCACTGAAAGCATTTTCTCTTAGCTCCTTGAGAAACTGACCCTTCAACTCAAACTTTGACTTTTCATCAAACTTTGGTCTAGCAACTCCTGAAGTGTAATCAGCACGGGTTTTGTTCATGTATTCCTCCATAGTAGTGCTTTCCGCCATTGTTTCTGTTTCTTCTTCCTCTTTCTCTTCAGAAAAATAATCAAGCTCGAATGCACTTGAGATATCAAAGCTTTTTATGTTGAAAAGCCTTTTAAGCGAATGAAAGGCTCGTTCAGGATCTTCGAAAGGTGTAATCAAGTTCTTAGTTGAACTCCTGGTCATGCACTTCCTGAAACTATCACAAAAGCATCAGTAGGGTATGTTCAAGAAAGTAATATATCATAAAATCAACAACGAAAACGGAATACGAAAAATTAAAGTTACTGATATCTGCAGATGATGCGCCGTATCCAGAAAGTTGGATATGCCGTATCTTATAATCGTTAAAATTTAATCAGACTTTTATTCAGAAAATAGATACGCCGCTTATAATCTAGAATGCGCCGTATCAGTTAAATTATCAAAAATCAATTATATTTATAAAAATTGAATGCGTCGTATTAACAAAAGTTAATGCACCGTATTTTTGTTACGTTTCAAAATACAAGATTTTTGATTCAGAAGATGCGCCGTATCGATAAAAATCGATGCGTCGTATCTGTTTAATAATTCGAAAACTGTTTTTAATTTAAATAATAGATACGCCGTATCTGCAAAAACAGATGCGTCGTATAGCGTTATCGTTTAGAAAAATTTCTTATTAAAAACAGAATACGCCGTATCTTGGGGAAAGATGCGCCGTACTCGAATTTATTAAACGCGTTCTATTTTATAAAAATTAAACGCAATACGCCGTATCTGTGAAAACAGATGCACCGTATCGTTTGAATTAGCACAGTACAACGATAGCAGTATGCAGAAAAACAGAAAAAAAATAAAAACAAAAATAAAAACAAGCAAAAAGAAACAAAAATTAAACACACAAAAACAGAAAATATGCAAATAATACAATGAATGCAAATTAACTAATATACAACGGAGTTAGTGGTTAGAATTAAAAAAAAATTAAAACCTAATTAAAATACTAATCAAATTAACAGATAATAACAATTCACTCCCCGGCAGCGGCGCCAAAAACTTGATGCGTGTGCTTGTTATGCTCTAATTTTTATACCCACGGTATGTCGTTGTGGTTTTAGCAGTATTCAAGTTTTAAATTTATATTTAGCCGACTTATCAATAACACACACTTTAACGAGCAGTGTACCCGGTCAGTATGAATATAATGGTAAGTAGAGTGTCGATCACTAAGAGTGGAACGTATTATCTAGTTATTCTAATCAGTATTTTAATATCTTAAGTTAGCTATACAACTAATCTAACGCAAGGGGGTTTCAGCCTGAGAGACTGGCACGGTTTGGTTATGATTAAATATAAACTAAACTAATAGGCACGAATCAGTGATTAGCACACACGTACACAGATAGATACTTGAGACATTAAGAAGACCTGTCCTGATAGTTAAGTAGCTTGTCACTTGTTTTATTGCTAGTTTTATATGAAGTGTATGTAATTAACCCTTTCTCGTTGGCTCTAATCTTATCGGCGAGTGAACCCTTAATGATTACTTATGTCTATCCTACTTACCCTTTCTTCCTACTTTTCTACAGACGATAGAATGCATAGGCGATAAAATAAATAGGCGAGGACAGAGGCATGGCGACTCGATCAATGCTCAGCTAGACACAGAGGTTATCAATGCACTAATAAAAGTCACCAAAGACATCAACATATAAACTTTAATTAATGGGAAAGCAATTTTAAGGGGTGCCCATGGTTTTCCGTAGTCACATGGAATCGGCCCATCAATCCTGATGAATTAAAGTGTACTAATACAATAAAACAAAACTACTTAATGAATTGAATACATGCATGACCTTCTTACATCTCTTGTATCTTCGTTTAGGGTGTGTCTTGTGCTGCTACTTCGTCTGAATTCGGCCTAGGGTTTCTTCTGTCTCGTACTTGGTATATTGCACGAACCTATAAATTCGTCTGACTTTGGGGTATTTATAGTTTCTGTCTGAGGGTTAGATGCGGCGCATTGAATAAGTAGATGCGGCGCATTGACTTAACTTCGCGTGGGGTCCAAGATTAATATATTCAGGAATATTCGTACACCGCCAGAAGATGCGGCGTAACTCCATTCATGTATGCGGCGCATGTCCTTTGCCGTCTTGGATTATAACTTGTGAAATCTTGATAGTGATGCGCCGTATATAATAAGTAGGATGCGGCGTATCTGGAGCAGAATGGTCTTGATCTTGTACATTTCAGGAGACTCTTAACTTCTTGCTTGTTTTGCTCCATAATTAGTCCAAAATCGCCAAGTTTCACGTAGTACTTGTTTTTACCTGAGAATTACAAAAGTAAACATTAACGTATCAATTCTCACAGATAATATAATAAAACAAGTCAAATAAATAGGATAAATGATGGTAATAAAATGTACTTATTTGAGTTCATCACTTACCAACTAGGCTACATTGATCGGGTACACTGCCCGTTTGTGTGTGTTATAGGTTAATTCGACTAAATATAAATTTAAAACTTTAGAATATAATCTATACCTACAACGACATACACATCAAGTTTTTGGCGCCGCTGCCGGGGAGTGAATTGTTTAATACTTGAATATTTGTTAATATTTTAATTTAGGTTTAACTTATTTAGTTTTTAATTTCTAGTTTTTAATTCTCTAACTTTGTTGTGTATTTGTATACTTTCATTCATTGTATTTTTGTGCATATTTATTGCTTTTCGTGCTTGTCTGATTTTTGTATTTTTGTTTGTTTTTCGTTTTTTTCTGTTTTTCTGCATAGTTACTGTCTGTTGTATTTTGCTGAACTAAACGATACGGCACTTCTAATTATTTAGATACGGCGTATTGCGTTTTTATTTTATATACAACGTATCTTATTTAATAATTCGAGTACGACGTATCTATCCTCTTAGATACGGCGTATGAGTTTTTCTCATACGACGTATTTATTTATTAAAAACATAACCGAATTTTTAAATACTAAGTACGGCGTATTGATTTATTTCGATACTACGTATTAATAAAAAAGAGCTTATATTTTGCGAAACGAACGTATGGCATATACGCATTCGCGTGTACGACATATTTAATTTTATATAAGCAGATTCTAAAAAATTAATATATACGGCGCATTGATTTGCATCAATACGGCGTATATTTTTCTAATTAAAAGTCTGATTTGTTTTAACGAAGAGAACATACAGCGTACCCAGGATTCTGGATACGGCGTGTCATCTGCAGATATTAGCAACTTTTATTTTTCGTATTCCGTATTCGTTGTTAGTTTTCTGTTATTATACTTTTTCAAACCTATCCTACTGATGCTCTTATTTTGATTTCAGGTAGTGCATGACTAGGAGTTCTACTAGAGACCTAGTTGAACCTTATAGTGAACCTTAACAAACTTTTCATTCGCTTAGGAGACTTTTCAAGACCACAAGCCGTGATTTTTCAAGTTCATTAGAGCTCGATTTCTTTTCTGATCAAGAATCTCAGTTTGAAGAAGGAACCTCAGAAACAATGACGAAGCCAACTATGGAGGAATACTTGACTAAGACCCGCGAAGACTACGTTTCAGGTATTGATAGGCCTAAGTATGATGAAGAGGCCAAATACGAGCTGAAAGGGCGACTTCTTAAGGAATTGCGTGAAAACACTTTGCATGGATTGGAAACTGAAAACGCAATTTTACATGTTAAAAAAGTCTTTTGGATCGTTGACTCATATACACTTATCGCTGTTGATCTTGGAAAACTCATGCTTCGAGCTTTCCCAATTACTTTATCTAGAGCTGCAAAAGAATGGTTGGATGATGAACCTTCGGGACCCTTTACTAATTGGATAGAGCTAAAGGCAAAATTCTTGGACAAATTTGGTCATGAAGAACGATATGAGAAGGACCCTGAATTTACCTGCTGGCTGAGCTCTAAATTTTGCAACTCAAAGAAAATGAGTGCGTCTCTCAAAAGCGCACTTTAGACTTATTGAATAATGGGAAATGACGAAGAAGAACTGACTGAAGAAGTCGCTGAACTATTCAGAATCAAAACAAACATGTTTGAGTATGAGACACCTCTGTGCAAAGAATTCAAGGAGTTCAATCATCTCTTGAAGATTGATAAAGATGTTTTAACTGGTGATTTACCAGGATTCAAAACTTATGAAGAATTTAAGAACACTTGGTACTACGAATGGAATGACCGAATACCATGGGTTTTTGATAAACCATGGGAAGATAGTAAGTTGGAACATACCTGCGAACCCATTCGTTTCAAGGACGGATACGAGACATTGCCAACTTGTGACTGACAAAAAGATGGGATTTGTAATGGAGGAGACTTGCCAGGAATGAAACGAGTTGGTAATAATATCTATTTCGCATATTAAGATTGGTATGATTTAATCGAATACTGCGAAAGAAAAAATGAAGCCTTACGAGATAAATCAAGACTTGAATCTCAAGAAGAATACTGCGACGCAAGGAAGTTGAAATTTTGGGAGTAGGTGCACAGGAATTTTGATGACTACATGAAGCTTGATCAAAGATTGCAATGGAAACTAAATAGAGAATGGGAAGAACTTCAAGACGGGTACAAATCAAGTAGTGAAGATTGGAGTGATCATCCCCATGAGGATACTCAAAAGAATCTTGTGGAGTCATCGGAAGAAGGAGAGGAAGAGTACACAAATGGGCTTGAAGATTATTTAATTTTGAACGAAGAATCTTATTTTGTTAATGAAAAAGAAGAAGCATTCAAGAAGAGAAAATTTCGACTGCTTGTAATCCCCTACCATAATCCACCGACATTCACCGCAGAAAAGTTTGAAGTTATTAAGTATTCTTTCGGACCACTTGAAGAATACGCGGCTATAAAAATAACTGAGTATAAAAAACGGACTCGAACTGAAGATAATGTATCACAGGTTTATCATGACATTTTTCGCATTAAAGACGAAGGGTGGTTCACAATAAGAACGAAGTAAGAGCTGAAGATGAGTCTAACTTGAAGAATCTGGAATAAAGAGAAGTGCTTACCAGGAGACAACCCGGCTTTGTTATTTTTGTTTTCTGTTATCGAGTCTGTCAGACCTGCACATCGATGCGGCGCATCCCATAAAAAGGATGCGGCGTATCGACTGTAATGGTCATATCTATCCTTTATTTTTCTGCATTTAATTTTTATTTTTGCATTTTTGAACTTTCTGTCAGTTGTTTTGATGCGGCGTATCCAGGTTTAAGGATACGTCGTATGAAATTTCTGACTCGTATTTTATTCCAAGCTCGATACAGCGCATCCCATCCCATGGATGCGGCGTATCGAATGACCTGATGAAATTTCCAATTTTTATTTTTAATTTTTAGTTTTATTTTTACTAACCATCGATTAACAAGATATGCACTAGCTGTGATTTTCAAATTAACACAGGTTGTTCACAAGAAGTGGTGGTTCACATACATTCGGAATTTTCTGTGTGTTGTAGCCATGTGGGCATACAAACGCTATTGCACACACAAAAAATAAAAAGTTGCTCACAAACACATAATGTAGGAGCACACTGAGAAAATCTCAGGGGAGTTTTCCGTTCTAATTCTTTTTATTTCCTATTTTTTATTTTATTTTAAACAACGAGGACGTTGTTTATCTTAAGTGGGGGGGGGATGGAGAATTAGAACGCTACTTGTCCTTATTTTTCAAAAATTTGCTTAATATACTTAAATTTAAAAATTTTCTAGCGTGTTTTTCTTAAATCAGAGTTTTATGACCGCACACATAACCCTTATTTCCATATTGTGAGAATTAAGCCTTATCAATTTCCCCTATTTCACCCAAATTCCACAAAAATTTGAGTGTGATGGTGACTTGTAGTAAACTTTAGAACTTGGCTTGTATACTATTCGAGACCACAATAATGAGTATTATTGATATAAATGGAGTGACTTGTCTAACTAGGTAAATTTATAGGATTACACCCAAATAGCCTTTATATTTTATGTGTTATATTAACTAACTACACTGGTTAGTTAATCCCCATGTTTAACCCTTTTGTTACTCTCATTTTTAGAGTAAGATACCCCTAGAAAAACCCTCAGAGCCATTCCTTTCATTTCTTACACCAATGTTTAAATGTTTCGTTACACCCTTACACCTTAGCCTACCCTGTAGATTTAAGTCCGTGGTTAGTTGCTTTTGGTAAAGTGTCTATTCCCTGCGTTTCCTGTGTTCGTGTGCGTAAATTACTATCTATGGTTAGGCCGGGAATTGCACAATGCACTGGGAAGTGAAAGTAGATATTGTATTTTTATTTTTCGTGTGTTTACTACTTTCACTATTACTTTTTGTAGGTTCCCTAATTTACCATTGTTACTTAGATATTTCTAGAGAGAGAAAGTAAGGGAGAGAGATGGATGGAACTTGTATAAATGATAAGGAAAGTTTAATTAATCAAGAACCAACACCCTCTCCCTTCAAGGGAGGGGGTATTTATAGTTTTTACAACATAAGGGGCGTTGCCCTAATAACAAATAATAGGCCGCTCATGGGTTTGCTTCATGAGCGGGCCTTGTAACTAACATACAAACCTTATAGTTTAAGACCTAATACATATATTAAATGACCAACACTTTATAATGATTACATGTAATCCCGAAAATCTCCCCCTAAGGGTTGGTCATTTCAATACTTAGGTTTTTCCCCGACTACTCCCTCATCTCCCACACATTTGTACCCTTGAGTGATAAGAGAGTATCCAAATTAAAAGGAAAACGTCCTCATCCACCAACCTCCTCCTCATCATCATCATCATCATCATCATCATCATCATCATCATCTATGAGTGAGGATGGCGGACTCCCAAACTCTAGGCTTCCACCTCTAGAATATATGAACCAACTTCCACCCATTGAACAACAAACTAAAGAGTTCAAGAAAACGAGAGAGATGTTCAAATGCAACGGGCGTTTCCTAACGAAGATCAACAAGAAACTTGACAGGCAATGAGAGGTTAATGAGTGTTTGGTACAATTGGTTTTAAACAATGATGTGATGTATTTTTAAGATTGTAAGATATTAACTTATCATTAAACAACTATGTGAACTAATGTGATCATGCAGGGCGAAAACATTTAGATGTTATCAAATTTTCCACTCTTAAGCCACTGTTTGGCATAATTTCTATTATTAGTAAGTTCATTATCCTCGGTTTGATCTATATGCTTACATGTGTTAATACCTATTTTGTTGTTATTGTTCAATCACAACTAATTAATTACACATGTTTTAGGAAAATTTACGGGATTTGAACGGGTTTCGGGCCTTCATAAATGCCCACTGTTTACTTTTTTTGATCGGCGGATGTGGCAGAACCAAAAATATGGTTCCGTATGTCCAAGTTTTTGGTTCCGCCAAAAACCACCTGGTGGATCAGGCGGAACCAAAAATAGGGATCTGCCTGTGTAATCGTTTGGTTCCGCGGATCAACAGCTACATTTTTAAATTTTTGATTAATCCCGTACTCTAGTTCACTCACTCTAGTTATTAGGACACTTTTACTGATAATAACTCATATCAGGATCATCTTAGATCACTTAGAACAATAGGAAACTCATTTCCCATCAAAACTTGAAAATTCAAAAATCCACTCAAGTTACCGTTCTCCAACAAGCAAGGATCCCTCAAAATGGTTCCTTGCAATCCATGGATCAATCACATCATTAGATTTCCCACTCACTACTATGCATTAACTGCATATCTTCTTCATCTCACTCAATTCCATCTCATTGGATTGACTTTGATGATATGACTAGCTTCTCTTCCACTTCCAAATCATTGTAAACCACCATCTTTGTATGGTTTAACATCACATCCAAACACACTCTTCCATAAATCTTGGAGTCTATAAATTGGAACCTTTAAGATGAACAATTCTCACACCTTCACCATCATTTCTAGTAACATTTCTACATCTCTCAACTATTCTCTCCACAATTCCTTAATCAAACAACTCTTCATCATCAAGACCTCAAAGAAGAACCGCTAGAATGAGTGTCAGACCATGTTGTTTTGTCAATATCAACTCCTCATCCTCAAAATCATCACCTCTAAACATCTCATCTCCAATTGATAATGAGAACTTCATCACCTTGTCAACTCCGACACAACCACATATCATCATCACCACTCCACCACCTACCAAAACACCAGTGGCTACCACACCACCACCCGCACCATCTCAATTAACAAGATCACCATCACCTCCTCATTCACCTAAACTACAACCAATAGAGTTTTTTGCCACACCACCAACCTCTCCTCATCTAGATCCACCAATCCACCACCAATGCCTTTTGAGGTTGAACCCTCACAACAAGAACCACTACTCTTTCACCCTATCTATAAGGACATTCATGGTCCTCTCTACCGTGATCAAGCACCACCTCAACAACCAAAACAACCTCAACCTTTTTCACCAACCTCCATACTCCAAGCCATTGACGAGTCAATGTGGATCAACCATCCACAAACTCAAGACGAAATAAATGAGAAACTTGATCGCCTCTACGCCTTTTCAAACATGGCGGACTCCCACCTCAATGAAGCAATGGATTTACAATCCACATTTCTTGCATCTATCATGTCTCCACCAAACCCAAACCAACAATAAACTCATGCTCTACCACCTCCACCACCAACAAACGAACCAAATCTTCCACCCAACTTCCCTCCCCATGGTTGTCCTATGTGTGAGCGAACCACCCATCTCACTCAACGAACCAACATTTTTGGTTCATGAGTTACAAAATGAGATGAGGTTCATTTTGAACCATATCCTTGAGTGCCTCAACGCTATTTCACACCCACCTCAATAATGCTCAAACTAGGAGCCTTTTATCTTACGATTTTTTTTCTCCTTTCTAGGATTTTTTTTAGGACACTTTTTCTTTCTAAGTTATTTTTCATTTATTTCCTTTGTAAGCATCTCCATTTGTGACTTTTGTCACAAATAATTTTCCAATGAAAGATGTTTGTTAATGTTTGTGTGTGATCACTAATTGTGCATTATATGGTTGTTTTGAACTACTTATCAACTCACATTTGTTTTGTAGCACTCATTCTTCATGCATCATTATACTTGGGTGGTTTGAACAATTTACAACTAACCTTTGTTTTGTAGAATTCTTGTATCATATACTTTGGCACCCTAACAAGAGGGAGTATTGTTCAAGGGGGAGCTTATCAAGCACTAACCTTTATTTTTGTAGCTTTCTTCATTCATGCATCCAACTAGGGGGAGTATTGTCCAAGGGGGAGCTAATAAAGCACTCAAAATCCACGAATCATCATACTTGGCACTCCAATTATGGGGAGTAATAAACAAGGGCCTTGCACTACATTCCGCTTTGCATTTCCTCTTTTTGTTTCGACAAAAAGGGGGAGATAATATTAAACTCATACATTACATGTTTTATACAATTTAAAATGCCTAAATTGATTTTAAAATTTGTATAAAACTAGTTTAATCTATATTTTTAAAAGACTTTCACTCTATTTAATTCATTGCTTAAAAATAAACTTTATGTTTTGTCATCAACAAAAAGGGGGAGATTGTTAATACAAATATCGTCTAAAAAAAGTTATTTATATTTTACAATCTTTGCTATATTTTGTTAATGACAATTATAAACTTTATCTTTAGCAAAAGTATAAATATAGTTAAGTCTTTTACATTTATAGTCACAAGCTTTTCATAAACTCATAACATCATTTACATGCTACATATATGATCACTAGTTACATACATTTACTTTTACATGTTACATTCATTTACAATTTAATTCTAAATATGGAAATTGTACAATGACATCATGGCATGCATCACTTTGATATCTTTAGGATATCTTGAAGATCATATGAATATCTTGGATTGATCTTCTCTCAAAGAATTAGATATGGAAATATCTTGGTTAGATTTGGGAAAGATCTTGGAGATTTGCTGTCAGGCTCCCACGGAACCAAACAGCATAACGGACGGATCCCTATTCATGTTTTCTCATCACTCATAAGCATAAACAACATTATACATTCTTTCATTCATTACTAACCCATTCATATTACATATTTCATTCTTAGTGATCTTTCTTTTGTAGCAAAGAGATCAAAGCATCACAAGCTTCAACAAAGCGTTGCAAGACTTGTTAGATTAGTCATAGTGTGAATTTGTTGTTTTTCACACATCATTGTTGTACCAAACTATCATATACCTCTGTTGTGATCGGTTAGTATTTTAGTCCTCAAAATACATAGAGTATCGGGAGTGGTTGTGCCCTTGTAAAAGAACTCGGTATTTAGCTTTGTACCGGAAAAAGTGTAAGCGACGTTTGTAAATGTTTTCTCCACCGAGAAGGGAGCTTGTTTCTTAGTGAAGAAAAACTCTCGAGTTAGAGGCTCGAGGAGTGGAGTAGGGCAAGGAAGAGAGTCCTTGTAGACTGAACCACTATATAAATCCGTGTTGTGGTTTGATTGTTTCTTTCTCTACTTACTTGTTATATATTGTTTATTGTCTGCATTACTTGAAATTACGTTAAGTATTCAAAGCAAAAGAATTTTAAAATGGTAAAACTATTCAACCCCCCTTCTAGTTTTTCACACATTATCTATAACTCCTACTCGGAATCTAATAAAGAAACACTACTCGGAAAAATGACTCAATTTCCCTACTCGGAAATCTTCTAATTAGTACTCGAAAACATTCAACGTTTTGAAAAAATTTTGTTTGACCAATTTTTGTTCCCAAATAAAGATAATGATCTTCAATCGTGTATCCTAATCTCAATCATTCATCCAGAAATCACAAAACATCCACCAAGAGTAATCTAGGGATGACAACGAAGCATAATTGTGCATAACAACAACTCAAATAAACACCTAAAAGACAGCAGCAATTTCATTCGATACTTAAACCCTAAAACAATCATAGTTCCCCTAAATTGATGATTCAAATTACAATTAAACCATAAATGAGTAATCTAGGGACGACAACGAAGCTATTGAACATCTTTAATTAGTCTATAATTTCCTAAATCAAAAACGCCCAATTTGAGCCCTTAAACCCTAAATTCCGATTAAGCAAATTACGCACAGAAAGTGATTCAATGTTTGGGGCGAGTGATTGTTAGGCATTAACAAAGAGATTCGTGAACTTACATTTTGATTTTGTGAGACTAGAAAAAGTTTGAAATCTTGGCCAAAAAATCTATCCGGGTAGCGTTTTGTGATGAATGAGTGGGAAAAAGTGTTTTTAGTGAATAAAATTTTCTTATATAGGAATAACTTTTACACTTAAACATGTTTAGTCCCTGAGCTCGTCTAGTTTTTCACCATTAGGTCCTAATTTCCTAAGGTAAAATCTTATATGCACAAATAGACCCTCAAAGTTTGTCAAAGTTTCCTTAGTGATCCAAAGAGTAATAAAAAACACACTTTCATCTGAAATCTTTGTTGAAAGAAATATGTGCAAATCTTTTTGAGTTTTATGAAATATTTTCTCCCCCTCAAAATGTGTTCCCAAAAAACATAACAGAAATGGTTAGAGTTACTTGGAGAACATATTTTGAATTGATAAAATTTTACACACTAAAACACGACCTAAACACCCCTAGGCAATTGATACCACTTGTAGGTTCCCTAATTTATCATTGTTACTTAGATATTTCTAGAGAGAGAAAGTAAGAGAGAGAGATGGATGAAACTTGTATAAATGATAAGGAAAGTTTAATTTATCAAGAAACAACACCCTCTCCCTTCAATGGAAGGGGTATTTATAGTTTTTACAACATAAGGGGCATTGCCCTAATAACAAATAATAGGCCGCTCATGGGCTTGCTTCATGAGCGGGCCTTGTAACTAACATACAAGCCTTATAGTTTACGACCTAATACATATATTAAATGACTGACACTTTATAATGATTACACGTAATCCCAACAACTTTTATATTTGAAGTTATGAAAAGTATGGAGAAAAATTATCCAGATTTATTGTTATGGTGATGTGGTGAAATTTTACACCATTATTTGATGTTAAAAAAAAAGAAAAGAAAAAAGATCGAAAAAATGAAAAGAAAAAGAAAGAAGGTATTGGTACGTGTTATAAACCAACGATGTAAAGTATTGTACTAGTAGAGATATCGCTACTGCTTGTTGTATTATATTTACGGATTGCAAGGGAGTTGGCTGTTATGGGAATGCCAACTAAGGTTTATTCTTTGATTGAGATATCATTGAGTCTAATTCGTGTCCACCTAAAGCGTGAGTTACAATGTTAAAGCGTGAGTTAGTCTATGATATGTGTCTTTTTCATGGGATGGTTGGGAAGTAATTAACCACACTTGTTAGGACTTAATCTACCTGTTTATTTATTTTATTTTACACCAATTTATGTATTTCTCAATGTTTTATCCCTACCCTTTACCAAGTTACTGTATTTGTTGTTAGCTTTCGAGCATCCGGATATAGTAATGGCTTAGTGAGAATGTCAAGTGCATGAATAAGGTAGTGACCATCCGAGTTTTTGACTAATCGAATGACGCGTCAGCGATCTGGAGTGTGTTTTGGTGACCATCCATTATTAAAGTAACGCGCCAGCAAACCAAGATACACACTAGTGACCATCCGTTGTTTGAGGAATCGAGGGCTTGCGTCATCGATCTACTAAGTTTGTGAAGGAGATGTTTGAACAAAGCCCTGTTTAACCCTTAAGCCTTATCAACCCTATTTACCGCTTTAGACTTGTCACTCCTTAGCTTTAGTGGTGGAGATGTGTATCCTTGCCAAGCTTATGATAGAATATTCGTCATGAACGAGCAATTGAGCGAACTACTTAAATTTTACTACATAGATTAGTTGAGTGATTTTATTTTCCTATTTCGTGAGGTGTTTGGTTGTGCAATTATGATTAAAACGAATGAATGCTTAAACTAAAAAAATCCTATGCCACATTTAGTATACATTTTCATAAGTCTAATCTAAGGTTTACTTGGGGACAAGTAAAGTTCAAGTGGGGGGATATTTGATGATATCAAATAACAATATTCTATTGGCATCATTTATCCTATGTTTATCGCTTGTTTTATATTATTTTATATGAGAATTGATACTTAATGGCTTACTTTTGTAAATCTAAGTTATAAACAAGCATTTGGTGAAAGTTAGCTATTTTGGACGTAAATTGTAGCAAAATGGATCAAGATGGAAAAGTCTACTGAACTGAAGGAAGATACGCAGTATCATTCTAGACAGATACGCCGTACATCAAGACTTAGACGATTATGAAGACCATTTCCTGACTTTGAAGCATACACCGCATGGATTTATCCCATGCGTCGTATATGAAACCGTGGTCAACGTATGAAGATTGAAGAGGTGCGGCGTATCAATCTCAAGACTTCACTAGATAATCCAAGATATTGAAGAACATGCGCCGTATGAAGATTGAAGGGGTGCCGTATCATATGACGGTGTACGAATATTCCTAAATATAATAATCTTGGACCCCATGCTAAGTTACCTAGATACGGCGTATCAACTTATTAGGTACGCTGTATCGATCCTGTTTCCAGAATGTATAAATACCCCATTCGACAACGACATTCGACACACAGAAGATATACCACAGAAGGCGACGAATTGACATCACAAGACATAACCTAAACGACGAATTCATCACCTCATTGGACAACTTAATGGTAAGACCCCTGATCTTAAGTCTAATGATATCCACAATGTGCTCAAATAAGCAATCAGCACTCATATCTTCTTCTTTTTTATAAATCCTAAAATTTCTCTCTTGCCAAACAAAATAGATAGCAGCCCCAAACACGAATATCTGAATCACAATCCAAATTGAGTTGTTAGCAGGTTTAATTGATAAACCAGAAACTATACCAGCCAAATTATTACCCAAGCTGTCCATCATAGCCATGGGTTTTAATCTTTCCCATAATCTCCTAGAATAAGAACAAGTGAAGAACAGGTGGTTATGGGTTTCATTATCACTATAACACAGATTACATGTTAAATAAGGCACATTAAACCATTTGGCTAACCTGTCCTTGGTTTTAAGTCTACCCTTAACTGCAACCCATGAAATAAAAGCATGCCTAGGGATACATTGGGAATACCAAATATGTTTGTAACAAATAACCTTAGGAGATTCACTTCTAATGGCTTTCCAAACTTCACTAGCATTGAATTTTTTGACTTACCCTTTTTATTATGCCAAACAGTTTTATCCTCAACATCATTGTTGGGAATTAAGTAACTGCATACTTAGTACTGTCAAGCTAAAGTTTGTACTGCTGAAGATTATAACTAACAGTACTAACTGAGTTAGTACTGCTGGTAGAAAGTTAGTATTGCTGAAGACTGCTGATGAAGATTGATACTGCCAAAAGAATGAAGATGCGTAATGTGATATGTATAGAAGATATTTAGTGTATATCTTATATGTTTAGAAAGATACGAATATTGTATATTGATAGTTATCTTGTAAAGGACTCATTGTGCCTATAAAAGGAGGTCCTAGGTTAAGGTATTAGATACGTATGTTCTTGAAAGCTTCAAGGTTGTAAACCCTAGTACTAAGCAAGAGTACTCGTATTATTGAGCTAATAATATTGAAGCATTTTGGTGAATTGTTCTTGTTAATATAATACAGTTTACTATTTCATTGTTTACTGTTACATTAGAAGAAACATACCAGAAGAATTCTCTACTTTCACTAAAGCAATGGATCTCGAAACTACTCAGACCACTACCACTGCTAAACTGCCTATTCTAAAGCAGGGTGACTATGAGATGTGGAGGCTCAGAATTGAGCAATACTTTCAAGTGCAGGATTATGCTCTATGGGACATCATAGAGAATGGCAACTCATTCAAACCTACAATCAAACCATCAACAAGTGAAGGTGGTGCCCCAACTGTATCAGGTCCTATTACTGCAGAAGAGAAGCTTCAGAAAAAGAATGATGTAAAAGCTAGAAGTATGTTGCTGATGGCTCTCCCCAATGAGCAACTGTTGAATTTTAGCAAGCACAAGGATGAAAAGACCTTGTTTGAGGCTATAACAACAAGGTTTGGAGGCAATGAAGCAACTAAGAAGACACAGAAGACTCTTCTTAAACAGATGTATGAAAATTTTAGTACCTCAAGCACTAAGTCTCTTGATTTTATCTTCAATAAGCTTCAGAAGATTGTGAGCCAACTGACTGTTTTGGTGTAGAGATTTCTCAAGAATATCTCAATTTAAATTTTTTGAGAAGTCTACATGCTGAGTGGAACACTCATGTAGTAGTCTGGAGAAACAAGCCTGATCTAGACACTATGAGTTTTGATGATCTCTACAACAACTTCAAGATTGTAGAACAAGAGGTGAAAAGGCCTGCAGGATCAAGCTCAAGCTTTCAGAATATGGAATTTGTGTCAGCTCTAAGCACAAGCAATACTGAGGAGGTTAATACTGCTTTTGGAGTAAGTACTGCTAACCTTAAAGTTAGTACTGCTAGTTCACAAACTAGTACTGCTAGTTTAAGTGATGATACTGTCTATGCATTCTTGGCCAGTCAAGCTAACGGGTCTCAGCTTGTTCATGAAGACCTAATACAAATTCATGAAGATGACTTGGAGGAGATGGATTTGAAATGGCAATTAGATTTGCTGAGCATGAGGGCCAAGAGATTTTTCCAGAAGACAGGAAAGAAGATCACTATCAATGGAAGTGATACTGCTGGTTATGACAAGTCAAAAGTGGAGTGTTACAACTGTCATAAGTTGGGACACTTTGCTAGGGAATGCAGAGGGCCAAGGAACCAGGACAACAAGGATAGGAATCAAGATAGCAGAGGTTCCAGGAATCACAAAAGCACCAGGAAGGCTGTTAGTGAGGAACAGACTTCTTCTAAAGCTATGGTGGCAATAGATGGACTTGGATTTGACTGGAACTTTATGGTTGAAGAGGAAGCTCCTACCAACATGGTACTGATGGCTTTCTTAGATTCTAAGGTATATACATATAATGCTTGTTCAAAATCTTGTGTAGCTTTAAAAAGCTATGAATCTCTTAAAAAGCATTATGATGACTTAAGAATAGAGCTTAACCAATCTGAATTTAATTTAGCAAATAATAAGAGAGGTTTAGCTGTTGTAGAAGAACAACTTGTTTTCTATAAAAAGAATGAAACTATATTTACTGAGGATATTGTTGTTTTGAAAAGAGATATTATGTTTAAAGACTTAGAAATTAATGAGCTTAAAAGTGAACTAGAAAAGATTAAGCTAGAAAAAGACAGCATTGAAGTAAATATAGAGAGATATGCAGAGTCATCTAAAAGTTTAGATAAGATTGTTCAGTCTCAACTTGTTGATAAATTCAAGAAAGGTATATGATATAAGGCTGTTACACCTCCTTATACTGGGTTATTTCCAACCCTAAAACTTGATTTGTCAAATACTAGTGTAGAGGAGCTCAAAAAGCCTGAGACTGAATGTAAAAGTGATAGTGAAGAGAGTTTTAAAGAGGTTAGTAAATCATTTGATATCCCATTAGTTGAGAAATTGTTGTTAGATGATGAGGTAGTGAGGAAAACTGTCTTTCCTGCTGTTGCTAAAGTAGAATCTGTTAAACCTAAACAACAAGTGAAACCAGCTAGGAAAACAGTTAAGTATGCAGAGATGTACAAGTCACATGGTCCTAGGGGAAATCAGAGAAATTAGAACAATCAGAAATCCCAACAACTTGGAAGTGAATTTGTAATGTACAATAAATCTTGTTTTGTTTGTGGTAGTTTTGACCATTTGCAGGCTTATTGCAATTACCATCAAGGGGGAAGGATGGTAACTGGGAATACAAGGGCATCTGGGAATACTTATAATAGAGTGAATCACAATTATTTCCCTAAACAGAATCACTCTAGTGTTCACAGAAAGATGTCTCCAAAAGCTATTTTAATGAAGTTTGGCCTTAAACCACTTAATACTGCTCACCCTAAATAAATAGTTGTTGGTGCTAAAACAACATCATGTTTTTCTAAATCAACACAACAAACTGTTATTAGGCCCTTTTATAAGAATACAACATTAACAAACAAAAGGTTTAGCCAAACAGTTCATACTGCTAGACCAAGAGTTAATACTGCTAAGCCAGTAGTTAGTACTGCTAGGCCAAATTCAGCAGTGGTAAATGCTGTCAGGACAAATAGGGCTAATGTTGTTAAGGCCTCAACATGTTGGGTTTGGAGACCTACCAAACCTGATAGTGCATCAATCATATTGAAGAAACATAACTATATTGATGCACGAGGCAGATCTAAGTCAGTAATGGCTTGGGTCCCCAAAGGAATCTAATTTCCTTATTTTTATGTACAGGATCATTCACAACAAGAAGATCAGGGATATGTTAATAGTGGATGTTACAGGCACATGACTAGGAACATGTCTTATCTCTCAGATTTCAAGGAATTTCATGGAGGATATGTTGCATTTGGGGGAGGAACTAGAGGAGGTAGAATTACAGGGAAAGGTACAATAAAGACTGGTAAGCTTGATTTTGAGGATGTGTACTTTTTCAGGAACTGAGGTTTAACCTTTTTAGTGTCTCACAGATGTGTGACAAAAAGAATAGTGTTCTTTTTACTGACACTGAATGTCTTGTTCTTTCTCCCAACTTTAAGTTATCTGATGAGAGTCAGGTACTACTTAAAGTTCCTAGAAAGAACAACATGTACAGTGTTAATATAAAGAACATTGTTCCTAAAGAGTTTAACTTGTCTTGTTGCAAAGGCCACACTTGATGAATCAATGCTTTGGCATAGGAGGCTGGGTCATGTAAACTTTAAAAACATTAATAAACTTATTAAGGATAACCTTGTAATAGGTTTACCTTTAAAATGTTTTGAAAATGACAAAACTTGTGTTGCTTGTTTAAAAGGGAAGCAACACAAAGCCACTTGTAAGTCCAAGATTCATAACTCTAATACTAAGCCATTATACATGTTGCATATGGACTTGTTTGGTGCAACATCTGTAAGTAGCTTAATGCATAAGAAATATTGTCTTGTTGTTACTGATGATTATAGCAGGTTTACTTGGATTTTCTTTTTGGGAACTAAGGATGAGACCAATGGAATCCTTAAGAGCTTTATTACTGAGATAGAAAACCTAGTTAATAAGAAAGTAAAAATAATCAGATGTGACAATGGAACAAAATTTAAAAATAGAGTTATGAATGAGTTTTGTGATCAGAAAGGTATTAGGAGAGAATTTAGTGTAGCTAGAACTCCTCAGCAAAATGGTATTGCTGAAAGGAGGAATAGGACACTGATAGAGGCTGCTAGAACCATGTTAGCTGATTCTAAGTTACCCACTACTTTTTGGGCTGAAGCAGTTAATACTGCTTGCTATGTGCAGAACAGGGTTTTAGTGGTTAAGCCTCACAACAAGACACCTTATGAACTTTTTAGAGGTAGAACACCTGCTCTAAGCTTCATGAGACCATTTGGATGTCATGTTACTATTCTGAATACTTTAGATCATTTGGGCAAGTTTGATAGAAAGTCTGATGATGGATTCTTTGTTGGGTACTCTATGAATAGTAAGGCTTTTATGGTATACAACATTAGAACCAGGAAGGCAGAAGAAAACTTACATGTGGAATTCTTAGAGAATAAGCCTAGTGTTGCAGGAGAAGGTCCTAAGTGGTTGTTTGATATTGATGTGCTAACAGAATCAATGAATTATGTACCAGTTGTTGCAGGTACAAACTCTTATGATTTTGCAGGTACAGAAGATAGTTTTGATGTAGGTCAATCTAGCATGGAGACAAGATATTGTCAAGACTACATGTTTATGCCACTGTGGAAGGATGGTTCTATGTTTAATTCATCTTCAAAGGATGGTGAACGTTCTAATGATGCTGAAAAGAAGGGTTCTGAAGATAGAAACAAAGAAAGTGGAGTTGAAGAACTTGAGAATCTTGATGACAGTACTAATAATGTTAGTACTGCTGAGCCAAATGATGATACTGCTAGCCCAACAGTTACTACTGATGCTGATTCTTCTGATGATGAAGTGGATCTGAATAACATGCTTAACACTTATCAAGCTCCTACAACTCCAAATACAAGAATTCACAAAGATCATTCACTTGATCTTGTAATTGGTGATGTATAGTCTGGTGTAAAGACAAGAAGAATGACAATGACAAAGGATTCAAATGAACAAGGTTTTATCAGTGCTGTTTATGAAGGGAAAACACATGAAGACCTTCATACTTGTTTGTTTGCTTGTTTCCTATCTCAGGAAGAACCCAAGAAAATTGTTAAAGCTCTAAGTGACCCATCCTGGGTAGAAGCAATGCAAGAGGAGCTTTTGTAGTTTAAGTTACAAAAGGTTTGGGTTCTAGTAGATTTGCCTAAGGAAAAGTGGGCAATTGGTACAAAATGGGTGTTCAGGAACAAACAAGATGTGAGAGGCATTGTCATTAGGAACAAGGCAAGGCTGGTTGCACAAGGATATACTCAAGAAGAAGGCATAGACTATGATGATTTTTTTGCCCCTGTAGCTAGGATTGAGGCAATAAGGTTGTTTTTGGCTTATGCTTCATTTATGGGATTCATGGTGTATCAGATGGATGTGAAGAGTGCTTCTCTGTATGGCAAAATTGATGAAGAGGTTTATGTTATGCAACCACCAGGATTTGAAGATCCTGACTATCCAGACAAAGTCTACAAGGTGGTGAAAGCTCTCTATGGTTTGCATCAAGCTCCAAGAGCCTGGTATGAAACCTTGGCCAATTACTTATTGGACATTGGGTTTCACAGAGGAAAGATTGATAAGACCTTATTTATCAAAAAGAAACAAGGGGATATTTTGCTTGTCCAGGTCTATGTTGATGATATTATTTTTGGCTCTACAAAGAAGGAGTTGTGTATTGAGTTTGAGAAGCTGATGCATGAAAAGTTCCAGATGAGTTCCATGGGAGAACTTAATTTCTTCTTAGGGTTGCAAGTCAAGCAAAAGGAAGATGGTATATTTATCAGTCAGGATAATTATGTAGCTGATATCTTGAAGAAATTTGGGTGTACTGATGTCAAGACAGCTAGTACCCCAATGGATCCAATCAAGCCTTTGGTTAAAGATTTAGATGGTGATGATGTTGATGTTCATCTCTACAGGTCAGTGATTGGATCATTGATGTATCTCACATCATCCAGACCAGATATTATGTTTGTTGTATGTGCATGTGCAAGGTTTCAAGTCACACCTAAGGTTTCACACTTACATGCTGTGAAAAGGATCTTTAGGTATCTAAAAGCCAACCCAAATTAGGTCTTTGGTATCCTAGAGAATCTCTATTTGATCTGGTGGCTTATAGTGATAGTGACTATGCTGGTGCAAGTTTAGATAGGAAATCAACAATAGGTGGTTGTCAATTCCTAAGAAACAGGTTGATATCATGGCAGTGTAAAAAGCAAAATGTGGTGGCTACTACTAGTTGTTGTAGAGAAGTGCTCTGGATTCAGAATCAAATGCTGGACTATGGGTATAATTTTATGCACACCATGATTTTCATTGACAATAACAGTACTATATGTATTATTAAAAATCCTGTTTTGCATTCTAAAACAAAACATATTGAGATTAGACATCATTTTATAAGAGACTGCAATGATAAAAAGTTAATTCAAGTTGTTAAAATTCACACAGATAACAATTGGGCTGACTTACTTACAAAAGGTCTTGATTTTGGAAGGTTTCGGTACTTGGTAGCAAGTATTGGAATGCTCAATACATAAAGTTTTAATCTTTAAGTGTCTTTGTAAAGTTTTGTAAAGGATTAGTATTGTTAAATGTTAGACAGTTGAGTTTGTACTGCTAGTACAAATTAGTACTGCTAAGTTTAAACTGTTAGTCAAAATTGATATTGTGATATAGAAAATGCTATGCATTGTGTTTTCTTGGTTTTGGACTAACATTTGCAGGTTAAGCAAGCAGTATGATTGGTATTGATGCTATGTAAGAAGCTAAAGTAGTGGAATGTTTGTCATGTTGTTGTTCAAAGATGGAGAATTTGATTCATGATGAAGGGGATTTGGGAATCACTTGACATGGGTTTTACACCTGAGTTGTGAGGTTCTTTAAAATCTTTTTCTTAAAATCAACTTATGCCTATCAGGTGGTATTATTGAACATGAATTGATGGTCATAGTTAGTCAGATAGTAACTGAGCCGACTCACTCTTTACCATTCCATCATTTGATAGTGTGTTAGTCTAAGGACATCTGGTATTAAGAACAGCGAGCAAAAGTGAATCTAATACATTTGTATTAGAGGTAACACCTGCCACGAGCTGGAAACCCTGTCAAGAAAGCTCCTTTAATGAGTCTATCTGATCATAGACAGTATTTATATTGAAAATTATTGGTTCTCACATAACCAAAGGTTAACTGCAACCGAAATTGATTGAGTGTCTTCCTTTACACTTAATCCCTTCAAAAAGTTTGGGTGCAGTATTATTTTTATGAAAATTTAGGTAAATATTGTAGAGAAAAATTTTTACTGGTAAAACTTAGTACTGCTAGGCCAAAACTTAGTACTGCTAGGCAAATATTAGTACTGCTGGGTAGCCGTTTTTACTGTTTGGTCATAACCGTTTTTCAAATATAGCCATTGAGATATTTTTGGCACTTACTTTGCTTATAGGTTTCTTAAAAGTGGATAATACTTATCTTTTCTTTAATTAAAAGATTTATTCACGATAAGGAAAAGATTTATTAAGTCGGTCAAATCGAAACCCTAAGCATTATCTATTAAATCTCAATTGGCTTTACCAAACACACTTTCACTCGTTAACGACCATAACCCAGAACCCTAATCAAACTTTCATTGATCATTATGGCTAATTTGGAGTTTTGCGACAAACATAACCAGGTTGCATTCTTGGAGAAAATAGAGGGCAGTCATGGTTTTCATCAGATAGTGGATTTTCTCAATGGTTGCCATATTAGGTATGCTCTAACAGTTAATCCTACTATCTATGTCTCTCAAATCAATCAGTTTTGGCAGACTGTTATTGCCAATACACTTGATAATGGAGACAAAGAGTTAATTGCAACAGTTGATGGCAAAACAATAACTATTACTGAGTCATCTGTTAGGAGACATCTCCATTTAGCAGATGATAATGGTATTAGTACTTTGCCTAACACTAAAATTCTTCAAACTATTTCAAGAATGGGTTATGAGTCAATTGATGATAAGATTACTTTTCAAAAAGGACAATTTGCCCCACAATAGAGATTCTTCATTCATACTATTCTACATTGTTTAAGTCCAAAGAAAACCTCTTGGGGGAAATTCAGTAGCAATATTGCAACTGCTCTCATTTGCTTAGCCACAAACAGGATATTCAATTTTTCAAAACTGGTTTTTGATAGTATGGTGAAAAATGTGGATACCAAATACAAGTTTTTAATGTATCCAAGATTTATCCAAGTGTTTTTAAATATGCACAAACGTTTACTTCAGCCCCACAAAAATGTTTATCCAACTCCCTCTCTTACTTCAAAACTTTTTAATAACATGAGGAGGCCAACTCAAGGTTTTTCAGGGGTAGAAGTACCATTATTTGATATAATGCTTGTGCAAAACATTCAGGGTGAAGGATCAACAATCCCAGTTGAGTCCCAACACACACCCATAAGTGCTCCATCTTCTTCACAACCACCAGTCACACAAACCTATAGGAGAAGAAACAGAAACGAATATGTGGTACCTCAGCCCAGATCTCCTCCTCAAACCAATGTAGCAGATGAGGTTGTCCTAGACAGAATGGTGAGGGCTACCACTACTATTTCATGAACTTGGCTTAGAAGCTGGGCAAGCCAGTGTTAACATAAGTAAGACACAACCCATTTCATGAACTTGGCAACATCTAATGTATTAGGATCTCATGAACTTGGTTCAGGTGATGGACTCCTCAGCCACCTGGATACTATGGGGGAATGCCCCATGATTCACCTCTCCCAAGAGTTGACACACTTGGAAGTGATGAGGGCAGTGTGCAACTCAAGAAATTGATGGACATTTGTACCAAACTAACAGAGAGGGTGACTAGCCTGGAGAATGAATTAAAGGAGACTAAAGTTATATGGTGGTGCCTATACAAAGCTTATTCTGAAGGTGAAGAAGCTACAGCAAAAGGTCAAGTCACTCAAAGCTAAAAGAAGAACAACTATTGTGGAGTCCTCAAGTTCAGAAGATGAGATGATGATGATGATGATGATGATGATGATGATGATGATGATGATGATGATGATGATGATGATCATGATCATGATCATGATGATGATGATGATGATCATGATCATGATGATGATTTGGATGATTATTCCAAATAGGGGAGGAAGATTGCAGACATTGATCAAGACCCAAATATTTACTTGGCACAAGATAATGCTGAGACTTAAGGGAGGCAGTTTGATCAAGATATAGGTGGTGACCAACAGGATGAAGATGTTCAACAAGACACAGAACCTGTAAACCTTCAAGAACAGGATACTGAAATAGTTAATCTTGAAGATCAAGAGAATGTTGCAGATACTGCTACAAGTAGTAGAATGGAAGAAGGTACTGCTGGGTTAGTAGTTGAAAGAGTGATTGAAGTGGCTATGCAAATGGAAAAAGCTGCAAAGAATGTTGATACTACTATTGAAGAAGTTAGTACTGTCAGTACATCTGTTAGTACTGCCAGTGTATCTGTTGCTACAAAAGGCAAGGGAAAAGGTATTATGATAGAGCCTGAGCAACCCAAAAAGTTGAAGAAAAGTGTTCAAGCCTTGATGAGTTTTGATGAAGAGATAGCTCAGAGAATGCATGAAGAAGAACAAGCTAAGTTTGATGAAGAATAAAGGATTGCTAGGTTTCTGGTTGAACAAAAGCTCAGAAGTGAAGAAGAAGAGAGGTTAGCTCAAGAACAAGTTGTTGCACTCTTAGCTCAGCAATTTTATGAACAAGACAGAGTATTCCAGATGAAGAAAGAGAAAATGCTCTCAATGATTTGCTTGAGATGATAAAGAAGAGTCAGAGTAAAAAGATGGCTGCTACAAAAAGAAACAAACCTCCAACTCAAGCACAAAAGATGAAGCATATGAAGGAGTACCTAAAGAATCAAGATCATTACACTGCTGCTCAACTTAAAGGAAAATCTTATGAAGAAATTGAAAGCTTATACTTCAAAGCTTACAAGAAGGTCCCAGATTTCATTCCAATGGATACTGAAGAAGATAGTAGAAGAGTGAAGAGAGCAAGAATTTCTTCAGAATCAGAGTCTTCTAAAAGGCAAAAAGTCAGTGAAGATCTACCCTCAACAGCAGCAGAAGAAGAATTAACAGAAGAACAGATTCAACAGATGATGATTATTGTTCAAGAAGAGGGTATGAATGTTGAAGCATTACAGGCAAAGTATCCAATCATAGATTGGGAGATCTACACAGATGACTTAGGAAAATTCTGGAAGATTGTTAGGGTTGGTGATCATTCTGAGGTGTATAATTTCTTTGAAGATATGCTCAAAGGTTTTGACAAGGAGGATTTAGTCAAGCTCTTGGAATTAGTTAAAGAGAAGTTCAAATCAACAGAGCCAACTAATGACAATGAAAGAATGCTCTGGGTTAAATTGAAGAGATTGTTTAAACCAGATCCAGATGATAGTCTATGGAGGTTTCAAGCAAACAATCTAGGATTAAAAAGGAAGTCGTATGATACATGTGGAGTTCACCATGTGTCTACAAAAGCTGGAGTTGATGTGTATATGTTGGTTGAAAAGGAATGTCCATTGAGAAAAGGTATTCTCACTGTGATGTTATGTGCTAAACTCATAGTATATAAAGAGACAGAGATGGAAAGAGAACTACTAAGGAAGATCTTCATTCAGGCTGAAGAAAAGATGTAGAGAAGATGAAGTGTTTGGAAGAATCCTCTCAAGCTTAAAGGTTTAATTCAGAAACTTGATGATTTGAAGGTAAATCACAAGTTTAGGGGAGGATTGTTGGGAATTAAGTAACTGCACACTTAGTACTATCAAGCTAAAGTTTGTACCGCTGAAGATTGTAACTAATAGTTATAACTGAGTTAGTACTGCTGGTAGAAAGTTAGTACTGCTGAAGACTACTGATGAAGATTGATACTGCCAAAGGAATGAAGACGCGTAATGTGATATGCATAGAAGATATTTAGTGTATATCTTAAATGTTTAGAAAGATACGAATATTGTATATTGATAGTTATCTTGTAAAGGACTCCTTGTGCCTATAAAAGGAGGTCCTAGGTTAAGGTATTAGATACGTATGTTCTTGAAAGCTTCAAGGTTGTAAACCCTAGTACTACACAAGAGTACGCGTATTATTGAGCTAATAATATTGAAGCGTTTTGGTGAATTGTTCTTGTCAATATAATACAGTTTACTGTTACATTATAATTCTTCTAAATATTGAAAAGTAGATTACGCATACTCTTGGATATCATTTAAAGTTTCTAATACAAGCTCAAGTGTTTGGGATCAACAATCATTAGACAAATTAGGGACAGGGATATTAACAACCTCACCATAATCCACCAACCATTGACTAGGCCAAATCCAATTCCCATTATTAATCATATGATATACACTAGTGTTCAAAGAGAAGCCAAACTGTTCAATGATTCTATGGCTAATCAGTTTACTTAAAGGCCCCTTATCATGTCATTTATCAAACCAAATGTTACATCCTCTCCCATTACCAATCTCGACATTAACAAACTGTCTAATACTATCCCTAAGGCTAAGAATCTGCTTCCAACACCAAGAATAGCCCTTCTTACATTCAATATCCCACAAGTTAGAACTTTTCAACTTATGAACCTTAATCCACGTAACCCAGATAGAGTCTTTATCATATATAATATTCCATAAATGCTTAGCCATAAAAGCAATATTCCATTCATGCAAAGACCTTAACGTTAACCCACCCTGAGACTTAGGCATACAAGTATCTTTCCACTTAATGCTAACCATACCAACTCCACTTCTGTTATTAACCCACAAAAAGTTCTTTAACAATTTATTAATAGAGTCACAAGCAAGCATAGGAAGAATGAACATTGAACCCCAATAGACTTGTAAAGATGATAGCAAAGATGCAACAAGTTGAAGCCTACCAGCAAAAGATAAATTCCTATTCTTCCAATCACTAATTTTATTATGAACCATTTCATTCAGGATCCTACAATCAGTAGATGTGATTCTTTTAGACACCATAGGAACACCAAGATATCTTATTGGCAGAGAACCTTCCCTAAAAGGCATGACCAATTTAATCTCATCCTTAACATCAGGAGGGATGCTACAGAAAAAATCTTCACTTTTGGTCATGCTAGGGTACAAACCTGATGATAAACTAAATTCATCTAACCCTCTTCTTAAAATAGAAGCTGACATCATGTCACCATGACACAACATCAGTAAGTCATCAGCAAAACAAAGGCTAATGATTTTGAGTTTTTTACACCCTGTGTGATATTTAAATCTCATATCATTCCTAATTTGCCTCTTGACCATTAAATTCAGAACCTACACGTAGGTCCTCTTTAACTCAAACACACACACGTATAACAAAGTTAAACACGTGCTACTACTTATATAATAAGCTACGATAAGAGATAAGCTAATAAGCAATAAGAGAATAAGAGATTAAGATAAGAAGAGAAGAGAAGTGGAAGGAATTCATTTCATACGATTGAGAGACAAAGCTTACGCTACATAAATGAAAACCAACAATGAGAATGAGCACCTAAGCCTTCTATTTATAGGCAACACATTAGGGCAACCATGTGCTTAGGTGCTTCTAGAAGTAATTACATTAAGATGGGCGGTCCATGGGCTTCTAATGGACTGCACCATTAAACTAAACATAAAGCCCTATACGCAACATTCTTCGCAAATGACAAAGACTTGAATGAATTGCAAAACGTGTTCCTAACAATCTCCCCCTAAGTCTTGGTCATAAATGTTGCGCGACATCATCTTTGCTTCTTTGGCTTCTGACGTCTTGATAATCTTTGTTTCTTTGTTCTTGTTCTAAGATGATATGATGTTGTCTCGATCTGCCAATCTCCAATGTCTTCTCGTCTTCTCCATCATGCTCATATGTCTTTGACTTGTTTTCTGCAACATGTTCTCACTTTTCAATCTTTAACTTGAGAAAGGTTGAGGTGCTTGAACTTTTGACTTTTCTGTATCATATGTTGAACTTTTGTTGTTACTGAGTCTTTGAGAGAACATTTCTTCAAGATATGAGCATGATGGAGTCTTGATGGTCGAACTCCAGATCCTCAGCAGCAGCAGCATCAGCACGAACCAACCGGTACTTACAGGCTCAGACTTGAGATCGTCAACAGCATAGTGTGAAGACTTTCTCAAGTCCTGACCCAGGCCGTTCTGAACCGGATTCCCCCGAAAGGGATAACACGGACACACCGAAGTGCACCCACGATTCAGTGAGTCGCTGGAGATCACCCCACGACTGTAGACCGTTTGGAGCAAACACTAAGCGTAACTCACAAGGAGTTACCGAAGTGATCTGCTGTCAGGGCTGTTTGATGTTGACCCTGGCAGGATTTCCATTCAATCATTGATAATCACAATTGTGACTTCTCTCACGAATGTTCTTGGCAGATTGCTAAGATCTGCGAAGGACACTTTCCTAATTTACAACTGATGCCCATGATGTAGAACACCAGAGTAATTCTAAGTGTACCTAAGAGATCGTTGATGAATCTCATGGCTCTAGACTCAATTAGTGCACATTTGTTTGGTCGTCGGAGGCATGGAGCAGATTGCCTCATTTTCAATATCAACAGTCTCGTAATGAGAAGTCGATAGATTATGAAGGGTTCTCCGTGTGAATGAAAAAAATGTCTTTTGAGAGACACTTGAGTGGCTTAGAAGGTTTAGTGCAGTGCGTCACTGGATCCATGACGTCTTTTGACTTCAATACTGGTGATGCTCATCAACCAGTAGATTATGAATTGAACCCGGTGTCTGCCCTAAGGTTGAACAAATGGAGGGCTATTTCTTTTCACCCTTTTCTTTGCTTTTTCTTTTTAATTCTTCAACCCCTTCTTTCTCCTTTCATTCATTTTCTCCTTTTTTATATCATACCTAGGACTTTCTAGTTCTAAACTATTGGTATTGTCCTTGGGTAGATCCCTCCGGCTCTGGCGGATCGTAGGACGGTTTTCCCTAACCTTAGTCACCTTATAACTCCATGACTATCCTATGTTGATGCCATTTACCAAAACCTTTGAAAAATCTCTCAAAGTGTCGATGATTGTAAAAACATTTTATTGACACCTTGAGAGTTTTGTGTTTTTCAGAAGGACTCCCCCTTAACATGTGCTCATAAGTAATTAATTTGAAATTTGCACATGCCGGAAAGAGTTGACACTTTTGAATTGATAGATTTTCAATGAACATGATCATTGCGAGACACGCTTACATCACTAGTAGAACTAGCTTGAAATTATTACCCGTCCAGATCACATTCAAAGAGAATCGCTCGAAATTGGTACATTCTACTCAGACACGTCCTTTGCGAGACACGCTTACATCACCAGATAAACTGGCTTGAAATTATTACCCATCCAGGACATGTCCTTTCGACTATTGACTTTTCCTACCGTCAATTCGAGGGTCAATTCTGAGTTTGAGCACTTGTGAGATTCCAGCAATTGAGACACCATATTTTAATCATCTTATACTTCTCCCCCTCAAAAATAGCATACTCATGATGTTTTTGAAAAACTTTTATGATTAAAATATGTTGTTTTTGAGTTTTAGGGAAGAATTTCAAGAACTTTATATTTCAGAACAAATATTACATTTTCAAATACTCCCCCTTGACGAGGGAATACTTGTCCTTGTGAGCAGAATGTTTGAAAAACTTAGAAAACATTCCGGTTTAATTCTGCTCCATAAGAAAGAAGCTTTCGCTCCTTTTTCAAGATTGAGGCACTGAAGCGTAACTCAGGGTCCTTTCTTTAGGGTCTGGGTTGTACACTGTTATGTGTGCACAAGCCGTAGTGTCACAGTCATAATATGATAAGAATGATGAAAGTATTGAAATCAACTTCTTACATTAACCGCCTTTGCCAAATGTGGTGAATTTTGGGTCCGTCCTCTGAAATAGCCTTATGGGAAATGGTGGACGACCGCCAACATAGGTCTCGAGCCTCCTCATCTGATCTCTGCGGTAGAGCCTCTCTTCTATCTTCCAGATAAAATTCTTCACTTGCCTCAGCTGAGGATTATTCCATCTCTTACTTTTATCCAGTTTATGATCATGAACTCTAAGAACTAACCCATCACGTACGCTTTTGAGTGTCTCATCACAGAACTTGTGAACTTCATTGAATGCCAAGAAACGGTTTGTTGATGTTGCACTTCTGTAGATGAAACCGAACACTGGGTCATTCTTCATCATGTATTGAGAATCTTTGTTATCAGCAAGATGAAACATAGGCACCTCAAGATTAAGCTTTTTCTGATAACTTTCCACTCCGAGCTGAAAATCCTCAACACGCTCTTTGATAACCGTTCTTCTTATGAAATGACATATAGCTGTGCTAAAAGCATATAGAAGATCAGTGTTGAGATGATTCAGCTTTCCTTGTACTTTCATGAGATACATATCTTCAATATCATTGAGACTAAGGTCTGGAAAGTCTGCTTCTGTGAATGTGTAGAGCAATCCGTCTTGTCTACGGACAATGATCTCAGATATGAATGTGTAGTCATACTTTTGTGATCCCTTAACACTAATCACTGCCTTGATGCGTAGATTACTGAACACCTTTTCACGAGACGTTAGGCTGAGTTTATACTTGTACCACGTCTTTCTTTTGTCAGGCCAGTGGTAAATTCCAAGCTTTAGCGTCACGATCATATTTCACTTGATGTTTGATGAAGAAATTGTGGTGTCTTGCAGTTTCCTCAATGGCAGGATTATGGTAGGTTGCAGCAGGAGTAAATGTGATTGAGGTGGCATATTTGGTCTTGCTGGAAGCTCCATGCACGAGTAGTTCGAGATCTTGATTGAAAAAGAATGTGAAAGGGATTTGTGAAGTTCCATGATATTGTCTGATCACGGGAAGTGGCTTCGTCCAGTCTGTGATATATGGACGGTTCTTGGAGTCATGGCTATCTTCTCTAAATACGTCTGGATTTGTCCAGTCGAATTCACTTGACATTGCATGGGCAATGTTTTCAAGGTGATACTCTAACTCAGCTGCGCTTGCGGATTTATCTTTTAGAAGAAGGAAAGCATCATTTTTAATCCGAAGAAGTTCTATTTTTGTCATCTTCTTGATGTGTAGAGCATGTTTGATTTTATGTGTAAATTTAAACGTGCTATCTTCAAGTTTGGAAGCTTCGTCTTCGTGGATCTGAGCACTTGCAAGATGATCAAACTAGTCATTACCTTGCATATCATCATCTGTATCCAGCCATGTGACTACAGCCGGTTCATTGGAATCTTTCTTTCTTTTTGAAGATTTTGACTTTGGTGATGGTTTTGGTGGTGAGAGAGGTTGATCATCTTGTGGTTGAAAATTCATTTCTTCAGCCGTGAAATGCTCAAAGTGATGCTCTGTTGCAGTTGGACCAGAATCTTGATTCTTTGGAGGTAGAGATGATGTGGTGTTTCCTGTTGGCTCTTGAATGTGAATCCCAGACCCGCTTTTGTGTTTCTTTGATGTGGGGTTTGGGTCTTGGTCTTCATCATCCTCGTCACGATTTCGTTTTCCCTTGTCAGTAGCGGCCTTGCTAGATTTCTTCTCAATATGTGCCTGAAGAGTTGTGATAAGGTTGATTTCTTCTTGAGAAGGAGATATGATAGTGAAGAGTCTGTCGAGAAGCACGAGTTCGATTTCTTCAGTGGTGAGATCTTGAATTGGTTT
Source organism: Artemisia tridentata subsp. tridentata (assembly GCA_021014915.2). Classification (NCBI taxonomy): domain Eukaryota; kingdom Viridiplantae; phylum Streptophyta; class Magnoliopsida; order Asterales; family Asteraceae; genus Artemisia; species Artemisia tridentata. Next base: position 407,657,620 of record CP139504.1, read on the forward strand.
GGATTGTGGAGTAGAAGCGATGACTTCTTTGATTTTGTTTTCAAGCTGTGCATCGATGTGCTCATTAATATTTTTCTGAAGATCAGGAAAATATTTCTTGACATAATGCCTTGTTTTATTTTTGACTTTGTCTTCGATATTATAAGCAAGGAACTCATCCATCTGCTTCTTGGTTTGCTGCATCTCTTCCACCTGTGCAGACAGATTTTTGACTAAGGTTTGCATCTCAGTCATTTGTTCTCTTAGCTTGGACTCTTTCTGAGCTTGAACAAGTTTGGCTGCTTTCTTAAGTTTCTTGGCGAGGGGTGAGAGGACTTCAATTCTAGTGACCTTGGCAATCTTACTCACATACTTACCTTTTATGACTGCTTTTATGCTTTCAGCCACTGTTGGCTTTGCTTTTGGTGATGGAGGTTTTGTTGGTGATGGAGTGAGTGATGGAATTGGTTCTTCAGAGTTAGTTGTAGAGTCTTTTGGTTCAGAGTTGGGAGGAGAGTCCTGGAGGAGTTTGAGCTCTTGGTTGTTGTTGTAGAGGTTCATCAACATCCATAGTATGATGAGGTGGGCTGATAATGTAATTATCAGCTTCTTCATCTTCTTTCTATTTTCTTTCAGCTTCTTCTTTCCTCTTCAATTCTGCTTCAGCTTCTGCCTCTAGTTCATTGGCAGCATCTGTAGACTTCTTCCCAGTAATTTCCCGTTCCTCTTCAGAGTTGTCCCAATCATCATTGTCATCTTGATGTTGTGTTTCTTTTGGGATGTCATCAAACATAGAGTCCGAAATTTCATGATCTGTAAGAATTATTTCTTTCTCTGTTTCAGACTTAGTTTGAACTTCCAAGTCGGGTTGATTAACCGAGCTTGGTTGTTGAGGTATAACAGACTCAGGCCTCACGGGTTGATTAACCGTATTGAACTGAGTTGTGGTGGTAGCAGTTTCAAACCCTCCAGGTTGATTAACCGGATTAGAATGGGTTGAGGCTGCTTCGGGAATAACTCCTGATCCTCCTGCTCCCTTAGCTATCTCCTTTTGCTTTGCTTCTTCCATTTCCTTCATTGTTTTAATTTGTATATCAGCTCTTCTTTGTTCATCATCTTTCATTGATCTTTTGCTAGCCACCATTGCATTCTTCATATCAATTTCTGTTTGAAACTGAGCTAATTTCTCATCCATAAACACTTCCTTTTCTGATTCAGAATCTTCAGAGGAGTCAGAGGTTTCATCATGAATTCCAACATCTTCAACTTTTGGCTTAGGAGCTGTCTTTACTCTTCTCTTGAGTGGTCTGGGAGGTTGTTTCTTTATGGCACTTGATGCACTCCCAGTTCTACTCCCAGCTCTACTGCTTTTGGAACGAGTTTTGGAAGATCCCGTTCCTTCAGACAGTTTGGTGATTCCAACGAGCTTCTTTTCATAAGCCTTGTCGTATTCCATGTATGTTGAAGTTTCTTTGATTTCTTCTGTAAGTAATACCTCTAGCAGTCTTAAACCTTGCTTGTGAGTGCTGTCTTTAGGAAAATACACAGAGTTGAAAGTTGTGTCCATACTGATCACATGCATTTCCCTGTCTTGAGGTCGAGGAGAAATGTCGTGATGCTCATCTATGAGGAGACTTATCAGCAATTTGGTGTATCGGACGAAAGGGATTCTTGATAATGGTTTCTTATATTGAGCTCTTATCTGAAACACCAGATCTTCCCAGATGAGAGCAGCAAAGTCAAGTTTGTGCTTAGTGACTATACCCCAGAAGAGTTGAGCATGTGAGAGTCTTGGATGTTCATGTCCACTATCTCTTCCTGAGACTGATCGAATCACTATGTAGTACATTGTTCTCCATGGTTGTGGAATGGATTTTGCATTGATGTTTGAGATTATTGTGAGTGGAAGATCGGGTTGTTCATCGTAACCAATGCCAATGAAAAAGTTGAGAATGTCTTGTTCTGATGGTGCAGGCCAATATCTGTGTGATGTTTCAGGTGGTCCTGGTAGTGATAATGCTTTGCGTAGATGTGCGGGTGTGACTGTGACCTGTTTTCTGTCTAGAATGCATGTAAAGAATCTGTCACGGTCATCAACCTTGATAGTACTCCACATCTGATGGATGTACAATTCTGGAACACTATCTGAGTTCTCTAGGATACTTTTGCATTCATGACTTTTGAGAATCTCAATGGCTATTAAGCAGCTTGGTTCAACACATTTGATTTTGTCAAAGACAACTCTTGAATTGTTTTTCCCATATTTAGCCGTGAACCCTTGAGGAAACAGATCTGCTTTGGTGATCATGGGTAGAGTTTGTGGTTCTTGTGCAGCCATTGTGATTGATCTGAAACATCATAAAGACACCATTTTGCAAGATATATGTGTGTTAGCCTTAGTTTATACTAAGTGTTGCACATGATATTTGTATTTTAGCATGACATTTTAACTTGAGTTGATAAATGTCGTTTATTTTGCACAAGGAAACCTTCTTTTTCATTTGACAAATCCATGGGAAATTGATAAGATCTTTAGAAATTGACAATTTCGAACACAATTGTCAAATACGAGAGAATTAGACAATTGCGGGAGAAGTTGTCATTTGTGAAAGAGATTATCAATTGCGAAAGAATATGTCAAATGCGAGAGAGTGTTTCAATTGCGAAAGAAACTTTCATTTGCGAAAGCAATAATCATTTGCGAAAGTAATTGTCAAATGCATAAGCAATGGCAATTGCGAGAGCAATGACAATTGCGAGAGCAATTTCAATTTCGAATATATCTGATGAAGCGAAAAGTGTACCGCTTTTAAGGGGTCATTTAAGCCTTAAATCGTATTTATTTGATCAAATATTGCCCTAAATCGTTCCTTTTGTCATTTTAGGTACTTTTGAGGAGAAATCTGGAAAAGGAGGCATTTTGGACGTTTTTGGAGCATAAAAGTGAAGAAAACGACAAAGTCTCAAAAATCGGCTAAAAGTTACTCTTGACGGCGTCACAATTTACTCTGGACGGCGTCATGCTTTGGCAAGAAAAGTTGGACGTGAAATTTACTCATGATAAGCCAGTGAAAATAGCATGTGAATTCTGACGGCGTCACGCTTTAACTTGATCAAGGGCGTCACGGCTTAAATCATAAGGGGACGGCGTCACGTTCACGAGCTGACGGCGTCAAGCCTTGATAAGCCAGAATGGATTTTGGAAGAGCTAAAGAGGGACGGCGTCAAGAAGGTCATCCGGGAACCCTAAAAGCGGCGAGGTGACGGCGTCACACTCCATAAGGTGACGCCGTCAGATCCAAAAATCTATATATAGTTTTCTAATCTTTTTTCATTAAAGAGAGCTTAGTGTGTGGAATTTTGGGATAAAACCCTAAGACGATTTTAGCTACTTTTTCAGGGCTTTTTGCCTTGAGATCTTCCATGTTTCATTGAAAGATAAGTTATCAATTAATCATTCAATATGTCTATGTGTTGTTTGATTCTATCTTATTCTTGTCTTTTGTTTAACATGTTAGGCTAAATTTATCTTGTGTTTGCTTAGATCTAATGAAACCTAGCTATTGATTATTGGTTGTTAGTGTGTTGTTAGTTGTATTGGATGATTGTTTATCTATGTTAGGCTTAAGAAAACTGGCTAACTTCCTATTCGGTAACTTGCTTGAACGTCTTAAGAAACATGAACCAAATGCGTACTAAAGGTTTTTATGGTTGTATTTAATGCACAAGCGAATTCTAGTGATCCCATGTTAGGAGCTTCCTAGCCGGCTCGACATAGGAGTGAAGTAGGAGCTTGTAGAGTTGGGGAAGTAAGTACGCCACCCCACGAATGGTATTAAGGAATACACCCGTCATCCACGCGACTAATACACACTAATTAACCGGTAAAAGATAGTTAGGGAGTAAGGAAATCTAAGTAAACACATTTCTCTACACATAAGTTTCTCACCACATTTCATTTTTGTTATTTTATTTTATTTGCATTCGTAGTAATTTGGGTTAGTTGACTAGCAACTAATTCCGCCCACATCCTTCAAACCCGAGATTTTACTTGCTTTCATAAAAACTATAAAAACATAAAAAAGAATCTTCCTCAACCCTTAGACCTAATTAGAGTAGCCTTTCATACCTAACGAACACTATTCCCTGTGGAGAACGATCAATCCCCCGTACTTACCACTACACTATATTACATCGGTCAGGTACACTGCCTGGTGGGGTTGTAAGCCTCTTGAGATCCCTCGAGAGGTAAAACCTGTTGTAAGGTTACAAAACCACGCAATCTCGAAAATATCTTATACAAGAAATTTCGAGACCTTTTGACGACGAATTTCACCATATTTTTCGCATTTCATGTTTACTCAAAATTATGTTGTCACGCTACTTGCAATGGAATCCTATGACATAACCGAGCATTTTGTCCAAGTTATAACATATTTTATCCACAAGATCGCATAAATCAAACTGCTAGTGTACACATGTTCTTCATAAACCCTTATGATCAATAAATACATCTGTGATGTTTCTGGGTACATTCTTAACATGCAAACATTCAATTCAAGTCACAAAAACAACAAGCCAACACATTAATTACATCAAAACACTTTCACACGATTTTGCCCAATTCGTGCTCTAAAACCCTAAATCAAGAACAATCAATAAAATGCGAGTCTGGGAACAATTAAGCATGCATACAATGATTATCATAACATACTAAGCCTAATCGTACAAACAATCATATCAGAAACACATTTAATCGATTATCCCCAATTTAGCGCAAGCCCTAGATTTAAAACAATTATTCTAGACAAATTCCACCGTTGGATTGCAAAATCCTTCAAAACCGTTTGTTATAATCCTGAAACAATCGTAAAAACACTCACAGATTCACTAGATCTTGAATGGATGGTCAGATTCAATGAGAGCCGTTCGATGTGTTTGGTGAAGAAAGTAAATGCGAGAGTGTGTGATGTCAGAGAAGTAAATGAAGTTTTGACTGTGGTCAAATCTATGACTGTTTTTATTTAACTTTTCTAAACTTTACTCTATTATCACATTTAGTCCTCTAACCTTGAACTTATGCATTCATAGTCCTATCCCACAAAAGTAACTAACTCTTAAATCCTAAATCTATCCAACTAGGCATACTATTTTTCCATCTAATGATCACATCACCAAAAACTTTGTGAAGCAACAATTTTAGAAAGCATGCAAGTACAAATTTAAAAAATTTTAAATGTTGTGTCTCCCCCTCAACACTTGTTCGAAAATAATATTTGACATGTTAAAAAATTGGAGCAAAGTGTTGTAAAAGAGGTTTGTACTTGCATTTTTTTTATATATATATTTATAGTGATAGTTTGGATGTTTGACTCATTTAATTGTTTTTGAGAAAATTTTCCAAATCATTTGGAGTCAAACATCTCATACCAATCCGGTGAACCAGATCCATAAATCTTGCATAGGGAAAGGCTTTTGTGAACAGATCCGCCAGTTGGTGTTCAGTTCCCACAAAATACAATTCAACAGTACCCTTTTCCACGTGTTCCTTGATGAAATGGTATCGAAGATCAATATGCTTTGACTTGGAATGCTGCACGGTGTTGCATGAAATAGCGATGGCACTCTTGGAATCACAATACATAGGAATCTTGTTGAAGACGTATCCATAGTCCATCAGTTGTGATCGCATCCAAATGACTTGAGCACAGCAGGCAGACATGGCTACATATTCAGATTCTGTTGATGATAATGATGTGCAGTCTTGTTTCTTTGATTGCCAAGAGACGAGCTTGTCACCCAAGAATTGAACTCCCCCTGATGTACTTTTGCATGTGTCTAAGCACCCTGCATGGTCAGCGTCTGAAAAAGCTACAAGTGCAAAGCCAGAATCCTTTGGATACCAGATCCCCAAGTTAATGGTTCCCTTTATGTATCTAAGGATTCTTTTTACGGCTGAAAAATGCCGCTCAGTCGGTCTAGACTGATATCGGGAGCAAAGATATGTGGCAAATACAACATCCGGTCTGCTAGCTTTGAGATACATGATCGACTCAATCATACTACGATACTTCGTAGGATCAATGGGAGTCCCATGTATGTCAGCATCTAACTTCGGGCATGAGGAGGACATTGGGATATTATAGGTGTCACAGCTGGTCATACCATGCTTTTTCAGGATTTCCTGAGCATATTTTGACTGACTTAGAAATATACCACGGGGCGATTGGTGAACCTGCAGTCCTAGGAAGAACTTCAGCTCACCCATCATAGACATCTCAAAGTTTAGTTTCATTAATTTAGCGAAAGCGTTTGAATATTTTTTATGGGTTGAACCAAAAATAATATCATCCACATATATTTGTACAATGAGAATGTCTTCCCCGTGTGTCTGTATAAATAAAGCCGGGTCAACAAAGCCTTTGGTAAAATGATTGGCAAGTAGAAATGCAGATAGTTTATCGTACCATGCCCTCGGGGCTTGTTTAAGGCCGTAAAGGGCTTTCTTTAGCCGATATACGTGGTTTGGATGTTCTTGATCCACGAAGCCCTCTGGTTGTGTGACGTACACCTCTTCACGGAGTTGACCATTCAGAAATTCCGTCTTCACGTCCATCTGGTAAACCGTTATGTTCTTGTGAGCCGCGTAAGCTAGGAACATGCGAACTGCCTCGAGCCTTGCAACCGGAGCAAACGATTCTTCAAAGTCGATACCCTCTTCTTGACTGAATCCTTTTACTACGATTCGGGACTTGTTACGAATCACTGTACCATCTGCATCCAGCTTATTCTTCCAAATCCATTTCAATCCAACAACATACACTCCATCTGGTCTTTCAACTAATTCCCAAACTTCCAAACGTTTGAATTGTTCCAGCTCTTCTTGCATGGATTCAATCCAGTTGTCATATGTAAGGGCTTCTTTGATGTTTTTAGGTTCACATTGACAGACAGTGAGTGCATACATGCAGTGTTCACCATCTGAGTGGAGTTTTTGTCTTGTCATTACTGGATTGTCAGGATTTCCAATTACGTTTACCAAGGGATGATCTCTTGTCCATTTTATGCAGATATGACGGATCCATATTGCTAGAGGATGATTCTCCAGTTTCTGGAATGGTTGGTGGTGGAGCAAATGGATTGAAGAATGCATTCCCGTCATAATCTGAAGATGTGGGAACTTGGTTAGAAGTGGGGGAAGAATCTTCAACTGCAGGTGGAGGTGTTTGAACCATAGATGATGAATATTGTTATGCAGATATGACAGATCCATATTGCTAGAGGATGATTCTCCAGTTTCTGGAATGGTTGGTGGTGGAGCAAATGGTGGAGCAAATGGATTGAAGAATGCATTCCCGTCATAATCTAAAGGTGTGGGAACTTGGTTAGAAGTGGGGGAAGAATCTTCAACTGCAGGTGGAGGTGTTTGAACCATAGATGATGAGGGTTCAGGTTGAGGTGCATTGTTATCAACTGCTGTAGAAGTAGTTGCAGATTGATCAGGTGCTTGATTTGTGACATGTTGAGCAGCGGAACTGGTGGAAGCATCTGATGCACTATTAACACGAACTTCATCAAACATTGGTGCAAACAAATCTTCCAGATCCTTCCAGTTAAAGGGTAGGGGTGCAGCCGAAGATTCAGGGAAGTTTAGACGGTTATGTTCGGGTTCTAAGCGGTCTTACTCAGAAGCCAACTCCGTGAGTTCATCAAAATTGGCGTGTATAGTCTCTTGAAGTTCCCCGGTCCGACGATTCCAAATTCTATATCCATTAGAATTCTCACAGTAGCCAACGAATATCCCAATGTCTGCTTTAGCCTTAAGTTTACCAAGATCATCTCTATCATTCTTCGGGTAACACAGTGCTCCAAAGACATGAAAGTAGTTGATGTTTGGTTTTCTGCCTTGAATGAGCTCATATGGAGTTTTGTTGTGTCATTTGTTGATCATGCAGCGGTTCTGGGTATAACAGGCAGTATTGATAGCTTCAGCCCATAGGTAGTCTTGTAATACCCAAAAATCTAAAACATGTAAAAAGACCAAATTGCCCCTATAACATTAAAATTTGATTAATAAGTTTATAAAGCACCAAATTAATCCCGAACCTTTGAAAATGAGCAAGATATGAATCAAGTAATTTGTGTTACTACATTTTAACAATTTGGAATATACAAAAATTATACAATCACACAAATGATACTAATGTGGCCGATTATACATTTTATGTATTAAAATTATTATTATTAATCTTTAATAAATCAAATAATTCAAGATAAGTACAAAATCAATTTAGGAGATCTTTATATTCAGTAAATTGGTAATCTTGGGCTGAAAGTTTTGCCTCCCCTCCCCTTAATTACTCGGTTCCTTATTTCTTTCATTTTTACTAAACCGAAAACCCTAATTAAACACACAAAAACTCTCTCTCAATATCAAGAATTTCTTGAGCACTTTGGGTATTTTTCTGGTGTTGTTCATCACCTAAGGAAGGCTAGAAAAATAGTTTGGAGGTCGTGGGTTCGTTGGTTCGATCGTTGGAAGTTTTGGTTTGTCGATTTAGTTAAGCCGAGAGGTACGAATTCCATACAATTCATTCAATCATGTAAAGCTTCACCTGGTATTTTTCTTACATTCTTAACATCATATATGTTCCATAAAAATTATCTGAATCGAATCATGCACACTTATTTGATCGCTTGAATTTTAAAGACCTAAAACACGTATAAAATCTATAATACTCCATACGATTTTTCTGGATGTGAAACTTATTTTATCTGAACTCTATACGACCCATAAAACTATGGAAAAATGTTGGTTCGAATTTTTGAGGCCTATATAACATGTGTCGAATTATTTTGCATATCGGGTTCTAAAGAGAAACGAAAAATAAAAAGAAAACCCTAGGGTACGATTTAGGGTTAGGGTTTTTGGGATTGAATCTGGTCTAATTAATGCTTTTTAATGATGATTTAATGATGATGTGATGATTAGTAATATTAGGGTTAGGGTTTTGTGTTTTAAAAGTAATACCGATTGGGGTTTTGCAACTAAAGGGGGCGTTTTGTAATTTATTAAATGTGTGGGTTATTTTTGTAATATACCTTTGGACCAGGGGTGTTCGTATAAAATATAATATGGGGACCTTTTTCGTAAAATATGCAACTTAGGGATTTATTTTGTAAATCGTATAATATATGTAATTCGATTTGTAATTAAATAAAATAGAGGGGCTTGTTTGTAAATTCTGAAAACTTAAGGGTATTTCATATAATTAATGATATAAAGGGTGTATTGTGTAAAATTGGATACTTAAAGGTTTAATGTGTAAATATGGTTAATTTGTGAATTGAATTGTAATTTCTATAATTAAAGGACTAGTTTTGTAATTTACTTAAAGATGAGGGTAAATCGTACATGTATTAAAATAAGGGGTATATTCTGTAATTTTGTTAAATGGAGGGCTTATTGTGTAAATATTAATATGTAAAGGGTTAAAATATGATTTAATGAATTATGGGGTTTAATTTGGAAATTAATAAACTAAAGGGTATAAAATGTAAAATGGTCAAACTAGAGGTACTTAAATCGTATACATGTTGAATTATGAGTTTGAATGGATAATTTGTAATAATTGCATTTTCGACCTTAACTTTGGTATAATTACAATTAAAACCCTAGATTATGAAAAGTTGTTATATTTAACCCTAAACTTCTATAACTTGCTAAATATACCTTAACTCCATAATATGCTTAATTATGACTTAATCTATATTATAATGCTTAAATCTTTCTAATTATGTAAACTTACTAAATAAGAAAACTTTCTAAAAAATGGAAACTTACTAAATTCGGAAACCTGCTAAAAATTGAAAGTTACTTAAAATGGAAAGGCAAGCTAAAATAAGTAATTAAGAACCTATTGTAATTCTCTTCTACTCCTTTAAGTGTGAAGAAGGAGAGGTCTTGATCCTTGACAGTGCTTTCTATTTCTTGTTCTTATTTGCATTCGTAATAAGGTACAGATATTCTGCCCTTTTCAGTAAGGTGCCTTCATTTCCTTTTGATTTTGATTCGTATTAGGGTTTCCTATACCATTGCTATGTTCCCTACATTTTGGTTCGTTTATTCGATTCATTTTGACTTTGATGTTCGATATGACCCTGTTTACTTTGAACCTTTGATATGAACCCTTTGCCATGAACCTTTGATTTTTGGACTTTGACTATGATTCGATGACTTAGACTATTTGAACCTTTGCTATGATTTGGACCTTTGACCTTTGACCCTTCAGTTTGATACCCGAGTCAAGTTCGTTTCCTAGCCATGAAGGTAACATGGCCGTGTCATTGATGCACCAGTGGCATGACTCACGTGTGGGTGAGTGATTTCTCACACCGTCCCCATTTTGACATGCGCGCTTTATTATTTATTATGGCCAATATTATTGTTCGGGGGACGTATGGGTTGCAATCCTAGGTTCGTGTTCGTATTAGTGAATTTAACATGATTTGATATTACATTATATTGTTCGGTGAATGATGTATGGGTGCAATCCACGTCTTTCACAAAGTTCAGGAGTTGATCACTCCAATTTGATACATGAGGACACCCCTCATATTATCTGGTTACTTAAGAGGTATCCCCTCTAGATTGATACAGGGTTACTATATTTGGTTTGTGTTCGGGCTCGTGGTGGATTACTGACCTTTCTTTTCCTTTTCGTACTTTGTATTCCTTTGAGTATACTTTATGTTATCCCAATGCACTATATTATATCATGTTCGTTTCGTTTGCTTTCATTTATATATATCTGTTCACTGAGCTTTTGAAGCTCAGCCGCATTTCCTTTTCCTGCGGCAGGTATCTAAGCTAGGAGCTGGGATTTTGGCTATGGGATGAGAGTAGAGATTAGATGGAGCTTTTACCTTAGTTTACCACTTTTTTTTATGATATTTGTTTAGACTGGATTTCATTTCATTATTCATTTCCCTTGGATTATTCGTTATCATTTGGAACTTATGTAATTGGCTTAAGCCGTGTTGGCTTGACTTCTTTTAATGAATTTTGTTTAAGACTTCCGTTGTGTATTATGTATGTATGCTTTGATTTGTCACCATAATGTGATACTTCAACCCTTGCCGGGTTGGGGTGTTACAATTATGGTATCAGAGCCCAGGCTGCGAACTGTAGTACATAAGCCATGGCCTGTGAGTCTTATGGACCCTAGGAATTGACCCTTAGGACTTAAGATTTGACTGGTGAGGATTTGGGTAGACATTAGGATTCTTTTTTGTCTTTCCTTTCGTGCTTATTCTCCCTATTTTGCTAATCATTTTCGAAATCGTTCAGATGGTGAATACGCGTTTCAACCAGTACAGTAATGGAGAGGATGCCCCTGATTTCGACACCATGATAGCCGCTGCTTTGGCTAATGCTCTTCCTCAGTTGGTGACCCAAATCACCAATGACATCAGAAATGGTGCGGGTTCATCTGGAGGTAATGGTGCAGGTTCATCAGGTGGTGGTGGTAGCGGTGCTCCACCTACTAGTATTCATGTTTGGATCGAAAGGTTTAATAAGCTCAAACCTCTTTCTTTTCGGTCTGCTGCCACTCCCACAGAGGCAGAGAATTGGATCACTCATATTGAGAAACTATTCAGGGTCTTGGGTTGTGCCGATGAATTCAAGATACATTTGGCCACATTCAAATTGGAGGGTGATGCGCTGAATTGGTGGACAGCGTATGTTCAGTCACAGGAAGAGGATTTCGCTGATACTTGTTCATGGGAGGATTTTTGTGTCATATTTTATAAGCAGTATATTTCGTTGTCTGAGCAGCAGAGGTACGAACGTGAGTATGGGACTATTCGTCAGTTGGATCGAGAGTCGTCTGGGGAATTCATGCAGAGGTTCATGAGGTTGGCTAGTTTTGTTGGACCAGAGGTTACGGGTAATGCTCATCGTCAGGCTAGACACTTTAAATGGGCATTGAGGAAGTGGGTATTGGATCGTATTGTGAACACTGAGTATGAGGATGTTGCTTCAGTTGCGGACGCGGCCCGTAACATTAAGTTGTTGCATGCTGATGGGGGTTCGAATAAGAGAGACAGGGATGGAAATCGTGTGGACTTCAGGGGACAGGGTCGTCAGGACCAGAGGTAGGATCATAGAGGTCGTCAGGACCGAGACTCTTATCAGAGGCGTCAGGATTTCAGGAGTCATGATCAGCGGGTTTCTAGTAGGAGTGGGAATGACCGGCAGGGTCATGGTGGTAACAACCCGCGTCAGTACAGAGATCAGTCGACTCGGGGTTCTCAGCCGAGTCATCATTCAGGTTCTTCAGGTCAGAAGAGGCCTCTTGAGGCGTTACCTCCTCCTCCTCTTTGTTCCACTTGTGGAAAGCCTCATCCGGGGGTTTGTCACAAGGTTACTGGAGGATGCTTCACTTTTGGGTCTACTACTCACAAGGTGAAGGATTGTCCACATGAGAAGCGCGTTGCACCAGTAAACTCGTCTAGGCCAGCTCCCACTATGGGTAGAGTTTTTGCTACTACTCGTGACCAGGCGGCGAACTCGTTAGGTACCATTACTGGTTTTCTTTACATTGGTGATCGTATTGTCTTTGCATTATTTGATACCGGTGCCACGCATTCCATTATATCTAATTCGCTTGCCAAGAAACTTAATATAACCCCAACACCATTAATTAATCTTATATCCATCTCTACCCCAATGAAAAACCAAGTAATCATTGATCGTGAATAAGTAAATTGTCCTTTACGTTTTGATGATCGTGTTCGTCCGGCAAATTTGCTCCCCATCGATATGATTGATTTTGACGTGATTTTGGGCATGGATTGGTTGGCTTCTCATAAGGCTACCATTGATTGTCATGCCAGAAATGTGATCTTTGGCAATATTCATCATCCGACTTTGTTTATCATGGTTCGCAACCTCTTAAGTCTGTTAAGATCATCTCGGCTATGAAAGCCAGAACTTTGATTTCCCATGGTTTCCTTGGTTTTCTGGCATCCATAAAAGATACCTCTTTGGAAGGTCCGAGCATTGATAGTCTTCCTATCGTACGTGATTTTGCTGATGTGTTTCCCGATGAACTTCCTGGTATTCCACCTGCTAGGGAAGTTGAGTTTAGCATCGATCTGATTCCAGGTGCCGAGCCTATTTCCAAAGCTCCGTACCGTATGACGCCTATCGATTTGAAGGAGTTGACGGAGCAGCTACATGAACTCTTGGAGAATGGTTTCATTCGACCCAGTGTTTCTCCTTGGGGTGCACCTGTTTTATTCGCTAAGAAGAAGGATGGAAGCATGCGACTCTGTATCGACTACCGTGAGCTTAACCGTATCACGATTCGTAACTGTTATCCTCTTCCGCGTATCGACGATTTGTTTGACTAGTTGCAAGGGGCGAAACACTTTTCGAAGATTGATTTGAGATCTGGTTATCACCAGATTCGTGTGAAGGAGCAAGATGTTCCCAAAACCGCTTTTCGTACTCGATATGGTCATTATGAATTTCTGGTTATGCCTTTCGGTTTGACCAACGCTCCTGCTGTATTTATGGACCTTATGAATCGAGTATTCCACGAGTATCTCGACAAGTTCGTTATTGTCTTCATCGACGACATCCTTGTTTATTCGAAATCTGAGGGAGAACATAAGCAGCATCTTCGGATTGTTTTGGAAATTCTTAGGCAGCAGAAGTTGTATGCCAAATTTTCTAAGTGCGAGTTCTAGTTGAATCAAGTTGCTTTCCTTGGTCACATTGTATCCGCCGATGGTATCACCATGGATCCATCAAAGGTTGAGGCTATCACCAAGTGGCCAAGACCTACCACTGTGACTGAAGTGAGGAGTTTTCTGGGACTTGCTGGCTACTACAGACGTTTTGTTGAGGGTTTCTCGCGTTTGGCTTTGCCACTAACGCAATTGATGAGGAAAGGTGAGAAGTTTGTTTGGATGGAGGAACGGGAAAGTAGTTTTGAAGAGCTGAAACAGAGATTGGTGTCCGCTCCTATTTTGACTCTTCCATCTGGTTCCGGTGGTTTTCAGATTTATAGTGATGCGTCGAAAAAGGGTTTGGGTTGCGTTCTTATGCAACACGGAAAGGTTATTGCTTATGCTTCGAGGCAATTGAAACCTTATGAGGAGAATTATCCGACTCATGATTTAGAGTTGGCTGCTGTTGTTTTTGCATTAAAAATCTGGCGGCATTATTTGTATGGCGAGTCATGTGATATCTTCACTGACCACAAGAGTCTCAAGTATATCTTCACTCAGAAGGAACTTAACATGAGACAGAGACGGTGGTTAGAACTTCTGAAGGATTATGACACGAACATTCAGTATCATCCGGGTAAAGCTAATGTTGTTGCTGATGCTCTTAGTCGGAAATCCGGTATGATAGCGAGCCTTGAAATTGAGCCTCGTATTCTTAATGATTTGGAGACGCTTGATGTTGAGCTTTGTATTCGGGGTTATGACGGATATTGGGCTAGCCTAAAGGTTGAGTCCAATCTTATCCTACGGATTAAGGAAGCTCAGAAGGATGACGGCGAGCTTTGGTCTGTGGTTCAGAATGTTGAAGAGGGTAAACAGACAGAGTTCATTGTGGACGATTTTGGTGTGGTATGGTTTGAAGATCGGCTTTGTGTACCTAATGATTCCGAGCTTCGTAATCCTATTCTATCTGAGGCTCATAGTTCCCCATTCACTATTCATCCTGGTTCCACCAAGATGTACAGGGACCTTAAGCAGCATTTCTGGTGGAGTGGTATGAAGCATGATGTAGCTTCTTTTGTAGCTAAGTGTATGACTTGTCAGCAAGTCAAGATCGAGCATCAGAGGGCTAGTGGTTTGTTGCAGCCTTTGGATATTCCGACCTGGAAGTGGGAGGAAGTTTCTATGGATTTTGTATCGGGGTTACCTCTTACCAGAAGAAAGCATGATGCGATTTGGGTGGTTGTTGATCGACTAACCAAGTCTGCTCATTTCTTATCGATTCGTATGGGTTATAGTGTTAGTAAGTTGGCGGAGATTTTTCGACAGGAGATTGTTAGACTTCATGGTATGCCGACAGCTATTGTTTCAGACAGAGATCCGAGGTTTACTTCTCGTTTTTGGAAAGGGTTGCATAATGGTTGGGGTGCACGTCTTAAGTTTAGCACGGCTTTTCATCCGCAAACAGATGGTCAGTCAGAGAGGACCATTCAGACCTTGGAGGACATGTTGAGGGCCTGTGCTTTAGAGTGGACTGGAAGTTGGGACGAGTATTTGTGCTTGGTGGAGTTTGCCTACAACAACAATTGGCACGCTAGCATCAAGGCAGCACCGTATGAGCTTTTGTATGGTAGGAAGTGTAGAGCACCCATTTGTTGGAATGAAGTGGGTGAACGTCTTATTGAGGGTCCGGAAATTATTGAGATCACCAATGAGAAGGTGGACGTTGCTAGAGAGAAACTGAAGGAGGCTCGTGCTCGTCAGAAGAGTTATGCCGATAAGCATCGTCGTGATTTAGAGTTTCATGTTGGAGATCGCGTGTTTCTTAAAGTATCACCGTTTCGTGGGGTTAAACGTTTTGGAATCAAGGGCAAGCTTAGTCCTTGATTTATCGGACCATTTGAGATTCTCGATCGTATTGGAGAGGTTTCTTACCGTTTGGCCCTACCTCCTTAGTTAGCTCATGTTCATAACGTTTTCCATGTATCTCTCCTAAGGGGATACAATTATCATCCTTTGTATGTGGTATCCTATCCTTTTGATCAGATTCAGCCTGATATGTCTCTTCCGGAGGAGCCGAAAGCTATTTTGGATCGACAAGATCGAGTCACGAGGAATAAAGTCATTCCGTTCGTAAAGGTTCTTTGGAAGAATCACCCAGAGCGTGAGGCTACCTGGGAAACCGAGGAATCGATACGAGCTAGTTATCCTCATTTCGTGTTTTGATCTGGTATGTCCTTGTTTTGTTTTTCCATTCTATTTCCTTTCAGTTCCTTGCAAATTTCGAGGCCGAAATTTTTATTTTAGAGAGGAAGAAGTTGTAATACCCAAAAATCTAAAACATGTAAAAAGACCAAATTGCCCCTATAACTTTAAAATTTGATTAATAAGTTTATAAAGCACCTAATTAATCCCGAACCTTTGAAAATGAGCAAGATATGAATCAAGTAATTTATGTTACTACATTTTAACAATTTGGAATATACAAAAATTATACAATCACACAAATGATACTAATGTGGCCGATTATACATTTTATGTATTAAAATTATTATTATTAATCTTTAATAAATCAAATAATTCAAGATAAGTACAAAATCAATTTAGGAGATCTTTATATTCAGTAAATTGGTAATCTTGGGCTGAAAGTTTTGCCTCCCCTCCCCTTAATTACTCGGTTCCTTATTTCTTTCCTTTTTACTAAACCGAAAACCCTAATTAAACACACAAAAACTCTCTCTCAATATCAAGAATTTCTTGAGCACTTTGGGTATTTTTCTGGTGTTTTTCATCACCTAAGGATGGCTAGAAAAATAGTTTGGAGGTCGTGGGTTCGTTGGTTCGATCGTTGGAAGTTTTGGTTTGTCGATTTAGTTAAGCCGAGAGGTACGAATTCCGTACAATTCATTCAATCATGTAAAGCTTCACCTGGTATTTTTCTTACGTTCTTAACATCATATATGTTCCATAAAAATTATCTGAATTGAATCATGCACACTTATTTGATCGCTTGAATTTTAAAGACCTAAAACACGTATAAAATCTATAATACTCCATACGATTTTTCTGGATGTGAAACTTATTTTATCTGAACTCTATACGACCCATAAAACTATGGAAAAATGTTGGTTCGAATTGTTGAGGCCTATATAACATGTGTCGAATTATTTTGCATATCGGGTTCTAAAGAGAAACGAAAAATAAAAAGAAAACCCTAGGGTACGATTTAGGGTTAGGGTTTTTGGGATTGAATCTGGTCTAATTAATGCTTTTTAATGATGATTTAATGATGATGTGATGATTAGTAATATTAGGGTTAGGGTTTTGTGTTTTAAAAGTAATACCGATTGGGGTTTTGCAACTAAAGGGGGCGTTTTGTAATTTATTAAATGTGTGGGTTATTTTTGTAATATACCTTTGGACCAGGGGTGTTCGTATAAAATATAATATGGGGACCTTTTTCGTAAAATATGCAACTTAGGGATTTATTTTGTAAATCGTATAATATATGTAATTCGATTTGTAATTAAATAAAATAGAGGGGCTTGTTTGTAAATTCTGGAAACTTAAGGGTATTTCGTATAATTAATGATATAAAGGGTGTATTGTGTAAAATTGGATACTTAAAGGTTTAATGTGTAAATATGGTTAATTTGTGAATCGAATTGTAATTTCTATAATTAAAGAACTAGTTTTGTAATTTACTTAAAGATGAGGGTAAATCGTACATGTATTAAAATAAGGGGTATATTCTGTAATTTTGTTAAATGGAGGGCTTATTTTGTAAATATTAATATGTAAAGGGTTAAAATATGATTTAATGAATTATGGGGTTTAATTTGGAAATTAATAAACTAAAGGGTATAAAATGTAAAATGGTCAAACTAGAGGTACTTAAATCGTATACATGTTGAATTATGAGTTTGAATGGATAATTTGTAATAATTGCATTTTCGACCTTAATTTGGTATAATTACAATTAAAACCCTAGATTATGAAAAGTTGTTATATTTAACCCTAAACTTCTATAACTTGCTAAATATACCTTAACTCCATAATATGCTTAATTATGACTTAATCTATATTATAATGCTTAAATCTTTCTAATTATGGAAACTTACTAAATAAGAAAACTTTCTAAAAAATGGAAACTTACTAAATTTGGAAACCTGCTAAAAATAGAAAGTTACTTAAAATTTGGAAAGGCAAGCTAAAATAAGTAATTAAGAACCTATTGTAATTCTCTTCTACTCCTTTAGGTGTGAAGAAGGAGAGGTCTTGATCCTTGACAGTGCTTTCTATTTCTTGTTCTTATTTGCATTCGTAATAAGGTACAGATATTCTGCCCTTTTCAGTAAGGTGCCTTCATTTCCTTTTGATTTTGATTCGTATTAGGGTTTCCTATACCATTGCTATGTTCCCTACATTTTGGTTCGTTTATTCGATTCATTTTGACTTTGATGTTCGATATGACCCTGTTTACTTTGAACCTTTGATATGAACCCTTTGCCATGAACCTTTGATTTTTGGACTTTGACTATGATTCGATGACTTAGACTATTTGAACCTTTGCTATGATTTGGACCTTTGACCTTGACCTTCAGTTTGATACCCGAGTCAAGTTCGTTTCCTAGCCATGAAGGTAACATGGCCGTGTCATTGATGCACCAGTGGCATGACTCACGTGTGGGTGAGTGATTTCTCACACCGTCCCCATTTTGACATGCGCGCTTTATTATTTATTATGGCCAATATTATTGTTCGGGGGATGTATGGGTTGCAATCCTAGGTTCGTGTTCGTATTAGTGAATTTAACATGATTTGATATTACATTATATTGTTCGGTGACTGATGTATGGGTGCAATCCACGTCTTTCACAAAGTTCAGGAGTTGATCACTCCAATTTGATACATGAGGACACCCCTCATATTATCTGGTTACTTAGAGGTATCCCCTCTAGATTGATACAGGGTTACTATATTTGGTTCGTGTTCGGGCTCGTGGTGGATTACTGACCTTTCTTTTCCTTTTCTTACTTTGTATTCCTTTGACTATACCTTATGTTATCCAATGCACTATATTATATCATGTTCGTTTCGTTTGCTTTCGTTTATATATATCTGTTCACTGAGCTTTTGAAGCTCAGCCGCATTTCCTTTTCCTGCGGCAGGTATCTAAGCTAGGAGCTGGGATTTTGGCTATGGGATAAGAGTAGAGATTAGATGGAGCTTTTACCTTAGTTTACCACTTTTTTTTATGATATTTGTTTAGACTGGATTTCATTTCATTATTCATTTCCCTTGGATTATTCGTTATCATTTGGAACTTCTGTAATTGGCTTAAGCCGTGTTGGCTTGACTTCTTTTAATGAATTTTGTTTAAGACTTCCGATGTGTATTATGTATGTATGCTTTGATTTGTCACCATAATGTGATACTTCTACCCTTGCCGGGTTGGGGTGTTACAAGTCTAGTAATTGGGCATTGATCAACATTGTTCTAGCTGCTTCCACAAGCGTACGGTTTCGTCTTTCAACTACACCATTCTGTTCGGGAGTGCGAGCAATTGAATATTGATGAACAATCCCATGCTTCTCAGTGTATTTCCGAAGGGTTTGTTTCTTAAATTCAATGCTGTTATCTGTTCGAATAATCCTGACGGTGTTACGGACTTGAACTTGAATCTTCGTGAGAAACGTGATGACCATTAAAGGAACTTGATCTTTTGTCCGAAGAAAGTAGACCCATGTCCATCGTGAGTAATCATCCACTATTACCAAAATGTACCTTTTCCCGTTTATAGTTTGAACCCGCATTGGACCACACAAATCCATATGTAGCAGCTATAGGACATGATCTGTACTGTGTTCTATTTTGGGAGGAAAGTGAGCACGATGACTTTTCCCTTGTTCACATGCAGAACACAAATGATCTTTGGCATATCTGAATTTGGGTAATCCGTCAACCAATTTATTCCTTGCAAGGTCAGTCATGGTTTTGAAATTGAGATGAGACAATCTTTTATGCCATAACCAAGCCTTTGTGGGATTAGCCTTGGAGAGTAAACATATAGGAGATGAAGCTGTCATGCCTTCAAAGGAAATGGTGTATAGACTGGTTCCCCGTTTTCCTTTCATTAAATCATTTCCTTGAAGATCACGAATGAAGCAAGTTTTCTCCCTAAATGCTACTTCTAATTCTCCGTCACATAATTGTCCCACTGAGAATAGATTGTGACCAAGGCCTTCAACATAATATACACGACTGATCTCGATGTTCCCATTAACATAATCTCCATAGCCCATTATTGCTGCGAAGTGATCATTCCCGAACCTGATCGTTCCGATGAACTTTGCGATAAAGTTTGTGAGAAGCTTGAGGTTGTCGGTCATGTGTCGGGAACACCCGCTATCAACAATCCAGAGGACAATTTGTATCACCTGCATCACAAATATTGGAAACAGGTGGAGAATTGGTAACAGTTGGACCCGTTGGGTTAGTAACACAAGATTTAATTATCTTAGGAACCCATGTAAAGCTTGTTGTGTTTTGTAACCAACGTTGCCATGTCCAACTAGTCTCAGCCTTTTTCCTAATGAATGCACTAGGTGATTTGGTTGTCTTGGGTTTGGCTATGGGTGTTACTATGGTTTGCTCAGAAACTACTAGTGGTGGTTTCCCTAAAATGGACTTGGCAACAGTTTTGAGCCTAGAGGAAGAGCCACTAGTTCGTTTCTTTCTTCGTTTCAACAGAGTTTTAGCAATGCAGTTTTGATGATCACCAGATAATATACTAGCACGACAAACAATACAACTAGCATCAACCATAACATCATCATTAACATTCATAGATTTAACGTCTGTTACATCATTACTAGAATTAGACTTAGATAAGTTTGATTCTATTCCTGATATTACATGCGTTTTATTCGAACTACTTGCTTTAACTTTAACTTCTGCAGACTTAGATGAT
The DNA here is from genome assembly GCA_021014915.2 of Artemisia tridentata subsp. tridentata. Classification (NCBI taxonomy): domain Eukaryota; kingdom Viridiplantae; phylum Streptophyta; class Magnoliopsida; order Asterales; family Asteraceae; genus Artemisia; species Artemisia tridentata. Next base: position 407,678,312 of record CP139504.1, read on the forward strand.
CCATTTCTAGGTTTCCGGACTCTACGCTTCTGTTGTTTCTTGTAGGTCTTGGAGTTGCTAGCCTTAGAGATGGTATCTAATCCTGTGGAAATTGAAGTAGTTGCATTAGTGGTTAAGTCTGATGCTTGGGTAAGTGCCTTGTCTACTGCATACATCCTGGGGCAATCTCATAAACTTTTGCTTTGCCTTTGTCTAAAACTCTGAGTTTCTTTTTCAGATCAACAATGATGTGTTGGAGTTCTTGATTTTTAGAATCCAAAGCTCTGTTTAACCTGACTGTGTCATTTCTGTTTCGACTGATTTCATCGAGATCCTTTTCATATTCAAATAGTTTAAGTCTTAAGAAAGCCTTTGTTTCATTATTATTATTTTCAGGAACATGACTGTTTTGAAATGATAAAGATCCTATGAGATTTTGAAATTTTAGTTCAAATTCAGCACTTTGATTTTGACACCAATCAAGCCTTTTTTGAAGATTAAAAACTTTGTTTTCCACATCATTGTTGATTTGTCGAAGATCCTCATTCTCTTTGACCAAATTTTCTATTTCCATTTGCAACATCTCAACATTTGCATCATGATCATTCACAAGAAACTCATTGCATGACTCATAAAGCGAATTCATTATCACAGAAACAACGTCATAACACAGAACTTTTTCTAAGAGTCGATCATTTTCTTTTGCTAAAGTTTTCTTTTGAAGTTTTTGTCTTTGAACTTTGTCGTCTTTAGCTTTGAAAATGCTCTTCATAGATGCTACTTCCGTTTGTAATTCTTGTTCCCATTGTGTTGCACATTTCTTCAGATGTTTGACATGAGGTAGAATTTTCTTTTGAAGAATATCTCGCTTTTCTTTCGCGACTGGGGAAAGAAAAGTAGATACTTCAATTTGAGAACTAAACTCAATTTCATTCTCCAAAAGAAATATGTCTTCCATAAATGTCTTAAAATATCGAAGAATTCGACATTCTTGAGGCATTTGTGGATCAACTTCATCCTCTGTTAAAGCATCCTTGAGATGTGAAACAGTTTTGGACACAGGAATTACTGAAGAAGAAGCATGTATGTAGGTGTTTAACAACGTTTGTTCTGGTTTGTCCTTTGGAGGGACAAATGATTTACTGATATGAGGTCTTGCGTTATAATCATAATGAACTCTGGAAAAATCTTTGTCTGTTTTTGGTCGACTCTCAAGTTCTTTTTGACGTTCAAGACTTTCAAGTTCTTCATCATTACCAAGCACAACAACTCTTTGAAAGGTGTCATCAAGTAATAATTCTGCATTGTATAACTTGAGATTTTTTCCGAGTGCTTTAGAAAGAAAACGTGGTTGGTCACAGCCAATAGCAAATCCAAATCCTTTCGGAACTGGTTTTACCGTTAGCCTTTGAATTTGAGTTATTGATTCACCATTTTTGTATACAATAGTTTGAAACTCTTTAAGTTTGGATTCCAAAGTGACAATTTCTTCAAGATATGAGTTGACGCGTTTACTTGAGGCTTGCTTTTCTTCAAGAAGATTATTTTGAGATGTTGAAAGCTCGGATTGAGTTTTTAACAGCTCAGAATTTAAAGTATCAATTTGTTTTTTGAATTCAAATTGATCATTTTCTTTTTGAGAGAGGAGCTCAGCCTTTGAAACGGTTAGCTCACAAACTTGACTTTCTAAATCTTGAACTTTTACGTACTCTTTTTGGAAAGCAATCTCAAAACCTTTTTCACGTTTTTCTTGTTTTTGATATCCTGAAAGTTGTAGTTTATAGCACTCATTGTCCTTCATTAACAATGCAATTTTTGCTTTTAGATTTTGATTGATTTCATTGCATTTCTCAATTTGTGATTGGGTGGTCATTAACAAGGCCTGAAGCTCTGAATCTTGATCAGGCAAAGGATCATTTTGTTCAATATGATCATAATTTTCATCGTCAATATGATCATCAAATGAAACGACGGTTTTATCATCATCAAATGATACAACAGTGTTTATTTGATCATCTGATGGAGATGAGAATGATGAATTATGTTGAACAGAATTTTCATTTGTAGATGAAGATGCAGATGGTGAAGCAATTTCATGTATAAGACATTTTGGATCAGGTACCTGAGATAGACCATCGGTATCATAAACCGGGCCTGTCTCGGATATGTTCAGTTCCTGCATGTTTGCCATGAGCATTACTGCAGCATTTGCTTCGAGATCTTCCATCTCATCATCAGAATCAGCACTTGCCATGAAACTTTGTTCTTTCCCATTCATTGTGCCCCTTGTTTCATCTTTCAATGCCATCATAAAAGCTTCCTTGTGATATGCACTGCCCGTAGTACGAGGCTTTGGACACGCATTTGCCATATGACCACACCCACCACTGTTGTAGCATGTGATTGAAGTATTTGCAATGCCTTTCTGTGCATTCCCAGCCATCTGATTTCTTCTCTGAGTAGTTCCCATACTATTCCTGTTTCCCTCTGCAGAATTAAACATGTTCCCTCCTGACTGAAACCTTTGAGACCCAGTGATTCCTGAACCATATCTGCCCGAAGACCGATTCTGAATTTCCACTCTACCATCGTTAATAACAGCTTGATTCCTGGTATTGGAAGATGAACGAAGACGATTGTTGGATTTGGTGAACTTGCCAAATGCCTTAGCAATTAATCCAAATGCTTCATTGAGAGAGTTGAATGCATCCTCTTCTTTATCATAATCAGCGTTTGAGTACAACATGGAATCTGAGTTGTTATATGGAACCATTTGGTTGTCAGAATATTGTGATGGTGCTTCATATGGAATGATTTGGTTAGGAGGTTGTGGTTGAAAGCTTGGTTGGAAAGATGGTTGACCAAATTCCTGGTTTGGTAGTGGAAAGTTGGATTGAGCAACAAGAGCAAGCGAGTTAGGTGTTGGTGCTGATATGAGACCGCCTCGTGCTGCAACTTCCTTATCTACCTCAGATTGATGTTGTTTCAGAAAGTCATACATTAGTCCATACTTGAGTTCACCAATCTTCTTAGTTTGCCTGACAAATGTTGCATATTTCTGCCATTCTGGTCCAAGGCAACCCAGAAATTTTGAATTGATAGCAATCTTAGGTAACTTGATGTCATGACGATCGAGGTCATTTACAACATTTGTGAAATGGTGGTAGTATGATTCAATTGTCTCCCCTGGTTCCATGATGAAATTATTGTATTCCATGTAAAGCTTTGACTCAAGGTCTTCTTGATTTTACTCAGTCCCTTCCATTAGAAGATGCACATGTTCCCACATGTCTTTGGCAGTCTTTTGAGCATCAATACTTCGGTAAATAGGATTGGGAATTCCCTGAAGTATGTAAGACATTGCCAATTGATTTGCCTCTTGTTGCAATGTTTGTTCAGTTGTGTAGTTAGTGACAGCAATGGGAGTTGATGTCTCTTCTCTTTCTGAAGTTCCTTGAACAACAGTTACTGGAAGTGGAAAGGGTCCTTCTTCAATGACTTGCTTGAGATATTTCCCATGGGGTTTTCTGAGTTCAATGAATCTGAGGAATCTACTAGCCCATTGCACATAGTTACCAGGTGTCAGCATAGGTGGAGTGTCCTGATTCCCAGCCTCATGTCAGGATTGCTGACTGCTGATTGCCTCACACATCTTATTAAACCAATATGGTTCTCTGGAGTAGGATGGATTGTTCAGCATTTGATTCTATTGCATGATTTGTTGTGGGGATACTTGTGGTGGAGAGAGAAATTGATGTTGTTGCACGAATGCTTGTTGTTGTTGATACTGAGGATGAAATTGCTGTTGTTGAGGATATTGCTGTAGCTGATAGTAGTAATTGAAGTGTGGTGGTTGAGACATGTTTGGATCTTGAGATAATTAAGATGTGTTATAAAAGTTTTGGTTTAAGTTAACTTTGTCCAATTGCGAAAGATATATTGTTCACTCTGCCAATTGCGAAAGAGTCGTCCAATTGCGAAAAGTCAGTGAATTGCGAAAGAGAATTGACAATTGCGAAAAATTTTCCAATTTGCGAAAGAACTTAGCAATTGCTAGAAATTATCGTAATTGCGATATAGAAAGGCAATTTCGATAATTGAATCAGAATTGCGAAAGATCTTGCAATTTCGAAAGATTTATCAAAATTTACAATTTCGATCACAATCTCAAATCTTATACAAGAGATGAGATTCAAGCCAAGTCGAGGTAATTTCACAAACTTATACAAGTAAGGAAATACCGAGTCCCAATTCCGAAGATTCTGGCGAATTGCGAGAAACCCTTGTCTGACCCAATTGCGAGAAACCCTCTTTCTACCAATTCCGAGAAACCCTCTTTCTGCCAATTCCGAGAAACCCTCTTTCTACCAAATGCGAGAAACCCTCTTTCTCATCAACTTTTCCACACGCTAAAAATCCGGATTTTATCAAATCAAATAGAAAACCACTAAAAACTAATTGTTTTTTTATTTCTAACGATTAGTAAACACAGAATATTGAAAGATCTAAGAACTTTAATGTCGAAGTTGGAAATTTGACGATATTTTTGAGCGTTTGCACGAAATAAGAACTACGAACACTAAAAATGGGTTAAATTCTAACGGATTTTGAACAAAAACTAACTTAATATTTGAGACCAAACCGATGAAATGATTAGATCTACTCTAAAACACGATCCTAACTATCTTAGGCGAATGATACCACTTGTAGGTCCTCTTTAACTCAAACACACCCACGTATAACAAAGTTAAACACGTGCTACTACTTATATAATAAGCTACGATAAGAGATAAGCTAATAAGCAATAAGAGAAGAAGAGATTAAGATAAGAAGAGAAGAGAAGTGGAAGGAATTCATTTCATACGATTGAGAGACAAAGCTTATGCTACATACATGAAAACCAACAATGAGAATGAGCACCTAAGCCTTCTATTTATAGGCAACACATTAGGGAAACCATGTGCTTAGGTGCTTCTAGAAGTAATTACATTAAGATGGGCGGTCCATGGGCTTCTAATGGACCGCACCATTAAACTAAACATAAAGCCCTATACGCAACATTCTTCGCAAATGACAAAGACTTGAATGAATTGCGAAACGTGTTCCTAACACTACATGACAAGAGTCAAAAGACATGAGCTATGATAACCAGGATGAGCCTGAGGAGACCTAGTCTATTGAGCTTTGCCTATACTTTAGCAGGGGGTATTGTTGTGACATTTCCCATTTCCAAATATGAGCATTTCTTGATATATGAACAATGACTTTAATGATCTCTGGTTGAAATCTAGTGATCATCTAATAACTGACTTGTTGATTTTCATGTGTAATTGTCTGTTATCTATTCTGGTGTTGTGCTTGAGGGATACTACAATGAGGAGTTGTACTTTTTTTCCTGTTCCTTGGTTTTGCCCATGAGGTTTTACTTGGAATAGGTTTTTTAAGGAGACAATCCCCTTTTGGTTATATTCTGGCTGAGATTTCCTGATTGTGTGGTGATTTGGATCTTTGGATGCTGTTGGATTGGCTGCTGAATTAGTGTATGCATTGGACTCTTGAAGATATTGATCTGGCTTATATTTCCTATGTATTGTACAAGATCATTTCCTAATGTGTGGTGTAATATATGGTGATGTTTCATTGAGTACTGGTTGGTCCTAGTATTTATATGATGTATTTAGAGTATGTTACACTATGCATTAAGGTTGTCTAATCTTGTACTTTTTATGTATTTCTGTTATGTAATTAGAGCTTCGGAATTGTCCAATGCCTTTGGTGTTTGTGTTATGTTAGGGATGTATCCTAACTTAACTTGTTTCATTTTTGTTTGGTTGTTTTCATGTAACATTGCCTTTATAGCTCACTTTCTTAATAAATTTACCTTTAAGAAAAATAAAGGACGAATTCAGAGCAGTAAGAAGGTCCTGCTAGTACTTTAATTCATAGGAAGATTCATCTATTTGTATTAGCAACCTGTTAATCATTGAGTTAGGGTCTTTTTCACTATTTGATTGGACTTAATTGTTTCCAGCTTTTATACAGAGTATTTGATGTTTAATTGGTTTCTTATGCATATGTTTTGATTACATATTGAGTTTATCGTGCCTTGTCGACCTTGGGCTAGCACAATTACTTTATTAACATCGTTTGCATAGTTAATGTAAGCCTGTAAAAGGGATAAATAATACATAAACCTAATAATCATTAAGTGAATATACGCATATACTAAGATTCCACTGAGAGAGAATAGATTTTAGTACTCACCTTATACAGCTAAGCAACTAAACATGTGACAAGTTTTCCTACTATCGGTCAGACCTCTTATCTGGATCTGTCTTCTATCTATGTACGTGTGTGTCAATCGTCTTTATTAGTTTTATTTATTACTAGTAGTTTTACTTAATCTACATATCGTGTCAGTCTCTCAGGCTGAAAACCCCCCTTGCGTTATATTAGGTTTAATTAGAACTAACTATAGGATTAAAATATTGATAGATACTTAGGTATTAACGTTCCACTCTTAGTGATCGACACTCTACTTACCAACTAGGCTACATTGATCGGGTACACTACCCGTTAGTGTGTGTTATAGGTTAAGTCGGCTAAATATAAATTTAAAACTTGAGAATATAATCTATACCTACAACGACATACGCATAAAGTTTTTGGCGCCGATGCCGGGGAGTGAATTGTTTAATACTTGAATATTTGTTAATATTTTAATTTAGGTTTAACTTATTTAGTTTTTAATTTCTAGTTTTTAATTCTCTAACTTTGTTGTGTATTTGTATACTTTCATTCATTGTATTTTTGTGCATAGAGTTGGGGACTTCGGCACCTCCCTATGACCAATATTAAGGAATACAGCGCTTCAATTAAAACAAGGACGTGACAATTCGAAAAATCAGTAGGAGATAACTAGGGAGTAAAGATGTCTAAGTAAACACTACTTTTCGTATCATAAGAGTTACCACCAAATTTACTTTTTCTTTTTATTTAGTTTATTTTAGTTTAGTTGTACTTTTGGGTTAGTTGACTAGCAACTAATTCCGCCCACTCTTTCAAAACCCGAGATTTTTACCTGCTTTCATAAAATATAAAAACACAAAAATAATCATCCCTCACCTCTAGACCTATCTTGACATATACTTCGACCTTCCCACAACTATTGCGAGACTATTCCCCTAGAGAACGATCAATCCCCCGGACTTACCTATACTACACTACAACGGTTAGGTACACTGCCTAGAGGATTGTAAAACTTCCTTTGAGAGGTTCGCATCCCTCACATCAAGTTTTTGTCGCCGTTGCCGGGGAATAGTTAATAGTTTAGGTTCGATTTCTATCTCGTTTAGGTCTACTCACTAGATTCCTATCAAGTGAGAATTTATTTTCTTTTTATTAGTTTTCTCGTAGTCTACATGTCTTTTCTTCGTGTGTTTGTTCGTAGAAATTTTTAGTTACCTGCTCCTGCCCTCATTATGGAGGACGCGAACCCACCAAACCTTTCACCCAACCATCACTTTGGTAATGACTTTGAAATTGATGAATTCGATCATGACACTAACCATGAAAACGACCCTTTTTATTTTTCGAATTCTAATGAGGATTTAGGTGATGGAGAAGTTATTGATGAAATTAGAAAAGGGGATGAAGTAGATCCTCTTAAATATGTTGACCCTAGAACAAGGATTGAGAAAGATATCCTTTTTAGTATGCAATTTCCTTGTAAAATCGGATATAGGAGTTTTGATGCTTACCTTAACTCATCTTTGCCAATGAATATAATCTCCCGTGCTAATTATAATAAAATCATGGTAAAAGAGTTAGAGTATCAAGGAGATAATATAGTGGCTAGGGTTGAACCTTTGCATGTCTTTGTTGGAAGTTTTGTTTATTTGGTTGACTTTATGGTCATGGAAGATTTAGGAGAGTTTATTGATGACAAATTGACCCAAGTCATATTTGGAAAACCATTTAAGAGGCTAACTAAGTTAGATGAAAGACTTATGGAAGGGTTAATTACATTCTCAGATGGAGTTAAAGACTTTTTTTATCAAATGCCCCGTTCGCACCCTAGGTTTAAGGATTTCACCATTGAGGTATGTAATAGATTTGCTCCGCTTTCGATTCTAAGTGAGAATGATAAAAGGAATGGACTTAGATACCCACATGAAAAGAATAAGAGATACTATAAGGGGTGTTTAGAGTTGAATGATGAATATAAGAAGGATGATGCGACAAGTAGATGGCTCACGCTTGGATATGTGAGCATTGTTGATAATTGATAAGGCCATGACTTTGAGTCTAGCTACAAGACTCGTTAATAAAGAAAAGCGCTTCTTGGGAGGCAACCTAAGCTTTTTGTTTGTTTGTGTGATTTTTATTTTTATTTGAGTCATATATATGTCTTATCATCATTGCTTAATCTTTCATGTTTTGAATAAATTTTGAAAATGCTTTATTTTGTTTTTAACCTTGTCTTAATTGCATATAAATGTATTTTACAAAAAAATAAGTGTAGGGAATATCATATTTATTTAAAGAACGAATTCGAACATGAAGGTTAACAATTAATGATTAGCATATATATTTATATGTTTGTTAGAGTCAAATGCTTGTATCGAGTCACAATGAATGTTTTGCAGAATTTTCAGGTTTTAATAATTAGATTTTTCCAGAAATTTTCCATAAACAAAAAGTAAAAATGCTGTCAGGTCAATCCTGACGGCGTCAGGCACTGTAGCAGCACTGTTTTCCAGGATTTTGTTTTTATGCTGGAACTTAATTTTTGAAAAAATTTTAGATTTTTAAATTTACAGGAATCTGTAAAAATTTATTTTGCAAGCATTATATCTTATTTGCTTTCTAGGATTTAGTTTTATATATACAGTATTTACCGCCGATTTTACGCGAGGTTTTGTGTTCGTTTTCCTAGTGAATTATAGTTTATATTGGACAAGAAGTTAAAAGATGAAGTATGATGTGCATATATTGAAGTTATTTTCTTGGAGGAGGATTTAACAATATTTCATATTGTCAATGCCGAGCAAATCAGGGGAGTATTAATTTCTTTCATCTATTTTATTTTTCCCTTTATCATAACTTTGATGCTTTTTTAAGAACATTGGGTACAATGTTCAATTTAAGTGTAGGGAGGGTAAAATGGGATACCTTAGAAACTATAACTCACTTGATATTTGTTTTGTTTTCTAGTAAATGTGTAATAAACTAAAAGAGATACTTGTTAGGGTGATTTTAGCACCAAATTTAATTTTTTTTGCAACATACAGGAGTGAAACTTTAGTTTTAATAAGCGTCTCATGGATAGGAATTATATAAGTATCACAAAAAACCTTCCACTCAAAAAAATTTCCACCCCAAAAAGGTGAGGTTCGCCTTTAGATCTTTAGGAGTGTACCGGTAGTATATTGATTCTAGGACTTGCGTTTGTACCGGTAGTATATAGATTCACCTTTAATGCTTATGAGTGTGCCGGTAGTATATAGATTCTAGAACTTGCATTTGTGATGCATCCCGAGATCGCTAGTGAGACTACATTTGTGTAGTTAGGATTTACTAAATGATAAGAGGCACTAGGATAACCCTTGTTTTAAACCTGTTTTATAATTACGTTGGCTACACCGGTCAAGTAATTTTCCCACACCCTTGCGATGTACTCATTTTTAGTACACGATACCCCTAGTACACCCCTCAGAGCCTATCCTTTTCGTGGTTCTCATGATATTTCGGTGGATTCCGAAATATCAATGAAGAGCATTGTTTACAATCCACCTCCAAATGTAAAGCCAAATCGCCTTAGCCTACCTTGCATGCACTCATCTTTAGTGCATTATTGTTATTTGTTAAACCCTTTGTTAATTGTCTAATTGGTTATATGGTTGCTAAGTCGAGTCATATCTTGTAAATACAGTTTTGGGACGATTGGGACTCATGGGTAAAGTACTAGTTATTATGGAGTAATGAGGAAGAAAGTCAATGTTAATACCCCCCCCCCCCATATGTACGTTAATGTTTAAAGTACTGATGCGCGTGTGTATTGCTCTAATTCTTTTATATCCACGGCAGCGGCCCCAAAAACTTGGTGCGCGCGTGATGTCGTTGTGGTTTTAGCAGTATTAATGCCTACTCAAGTTTTAAATTTATATTTAGCCGACTTATCAATAAAACACACACTTTAACGAGTAGTGTACCCGGTCAGTATGAATATAATGGTAAGTAGAGTGTCGATCACTAAGAGTGGAACGTATTATCTAGTTATTCTAATCAAATATTTTAATATCCTAAGTTAGCTATACAACCTAATCTAACGCAAGGGGTTCAGCCTGAGAGACTGGCACGTTTGGTTATGATTAAATAGAAAACTAAACTAATGAGCACGAATCAGCGATTAGCACACACGTACACAGATAGATACTCGAGACAATAAGAAGACCTGTCCTGATAATTAAGTAGCTTGTCACTTGTTTTATTGCTAGTTTTATATGAAGTGTATATAATTAAACCTTTCTCGTTGGCTCTAATCTTATCGGCGAGTAAACCCTTAATGATTACTTATGTCTATCCTATTTATTTAGCGTCTCTTAAATAGGCGAGGAAGGGGCATGGCGACCCAAGCAATGCTCAGCTAGACACAGAGGTTATCAATGCACTAATAAAAGTCACCAAAGACATCAACATATAAACTTTAATTAATGGGAAAGCAATTTTAAGGGGTGCCCATGATATTCCGTAGTCACATGGAATCGGCCCATCAATCCTGATGAATTAAAGTGTACTAATACAATAAAACAAAACTACTTAATGAATTGAATACATGCATGACCTTCTTACAGCTCTTATATCTTCGTTTAGGGTGTGTCTTGTGCTGCTAATACGTCTGAATTCGTCTGGTATCTTGCACTGTCCAACCTTCCAACCCCCTGAAATTTGTCTGACCTTGGGGTATTTATAGTTTCTGTCTGAGGGTTAGATGCGGCGCATAGGATAAGTAGATGCGGCGCATTGACTTAACTTCGCGTGGGGTCCAAGATTAATATATTCAGGAATATTCGTACACCGCCTTAAGATGCGGCGTAACTCCATTTCTCTATGCGGCGCATGTCCTTTGTTGTCTTGGATAGTAACTTGTGAAATCTTGATAGTGATACGCCGTATGTAAGAATATGTTTCGGCGTATCTGGAGCAGAATGATCTTGAGCTTTGTACATTTCAGTAGACTCTTAACATCTTGCTTGTTTTACTCCATAATTAGTCCAAAATCGCCAAGTTTCACATAATACTTGTTTTTACCTGAGAATTACAAAAGTAAACATTAACGTATCAATTCTCATATATAATATAATAAAACAAGTCAAATAAATAGGATAAATGATGATAATAAAATGTACTTATTTGAGTTCATCAAATATCCCCCCACTTGAACTTTACTTGTCCCCAAGTAAACCTTAGAATCAATCAAATGAAAATGTATCCTAAAAGATATTAGGATTTATTTTTATATTTAAGCATGTATTCGTTTTTGTCATAATTGCACAACCAAACACTTAACGAATTAGAAATAAAATAAAATATTTCGATAAAAGCAAATCTAATCGTTTAACTATCCAGTCGTGACGAATATTCTATCATAAGCTTGGCAAGTATACGCATCTCCTCCACTAAAGCTAAGGAATAACAAGTCTAAAGCGGTAAAAAGGGTTTGTTGGTTAAGGGTTAATCATCCTTCTTAATCTCTATCGATCTCATATTCCAGAAAAGGCGACAAAATCACAAATACATGATCGAATCCACGACCACGATACTTGCAATTGCTCAAATCCTTAACTCGAATAGGCTAAAGATAGGACCAAGTAATCTTTACCAATAATATTATATCAAAAAGGGCGACAAAATCATAAATACATAGCCGAATCCACGACTACGATACTTAAGATTGCTCAAATCCCTAATCTCAATAAATCAAAGGTTTGGATAAAGAATGATGTAGGGTATGGATAATGTTTGGGATACAAATTGGTGTAAAATGAAAAATAAACAAAACAGATAAATTAAAATCCTAAGAGTGGTAAATTACTTTCCCAACCATCCCATGAATAAGACTCATATCATCGAATAACTCACGCTTTAACACTTGAAACACACACTTTAGGTAGACACGAATTATACTCAACAAAATCTCAATCAAAGAATAACCTTAGTTGGCGTTCCCATAACGGCCAACTCCCATTCAATCCATAAATATAATATATAACAAATAGTGGTGATATCGCCCACTTAATACAAACCTTTACATAAGTTGGTTAAAACAAACTTCCAACTTTTCCTTTTTCTTTTTCTTTTCTATTTTTTTCGATTTTTTTTTTTTTTTTTTTTTTTTTTTTTTTTTTTTTGACATCAACATATATGTGTAAAATTTCACAACTTTTCTATCACTATTTTTCCGGATAATTTTTTTATACTCTTCATACTTTCAGAAATAACTGTAATAGCGAAAGTAGTAAACACACGAAAAATAAACTCAAAGTTATACAATATTTACTTTCATACCAATTGCATTGTGCAATTTCCTGACTCAACCAAAGATAATGAATTACGCACGCGAACACAGGTAATGTAAGGAAACACATTTTGCCTAAAGCAATTAACCACGGATTTTAATCTACAGGGTAGGCTAAGGTGTAAGGGTGTATCGAAACATTATAACAAAGGTGTAAGAAACGAAAGGAATGGCTCTGAGTGTTTTTCTAGGGGTATCTTACTCTAAAAGTGAGAGTAACAAAGGGTTTATACGGTGGTTAACTAACCAGTGTAGTTAGTTAATATCACATAACATATAAAGGCTATTTGGGTGTAATCCTAAAAATTTACCAATTTAGACAAGTCATTCCAATTATATAGATAATACTTATTATGGTGGTCTCGAATAGTATTCAAGCCAAGTTCTAAAGTTTACAAGTCACCGGCACACTCATAGATTTGTGAATTTTGAAAAGTTCACAATTTTTGGAAATAATGTTATGTGTGCAGCTATGTAATTTAGACTTTAAACAAAAACATGCTAAAAATTTTAAATTTTGATATATTAAGCGCATTTTAAGCATATTTTGAAAAAGTTTAGGACAAGTAAGTGTTCTAATTCTCCAATCCCCCCACTTAAGTTAAACAACGTCCTCGTTGTTTGTGTCAAAGGTTAAAAACTGGAAAATAAAAGAATTAGAACAGAAAAACTCCCCTGAGATTTGCTCGGTATGATCCTCCATTATTCGTATAAGAGCAAAAATCAACTTTCTTGTGGATGAGAACGTTTAAGCTTCATACATGATGTATCCACAAGAATGCAGGAATCTATAATACCATTTACACTTTAACACACCTGAATTAAGAAGGTTCAAACTTGCATAATACATTAGTAGTTAGTAAAAATAAAACATAAAAAATTAAAACTGAAAATCATCAGGTCAGTCGATACGCCGTATCTTATGGAAAAAGATACGCCGTATCGAGCCTGGAATAAATACGAATCAGAATAGAAGATGTGTCGCATCCTTAACCAGGGATGCGCCGCATTAAATAAACTGACAAAAAGTTTTAAAGTCAAAAATAAAAATGCAGAAAATTAAATAAGATATGATATGACCAGTGCAGGCGATGCGTCGCATCTTAGGATTGAGATGCACTGTATCTTCTACAGGTCTGACAGACTCGACACAGAACAGAATGTAAAAATTTTCCGGGGTGTCTCCCGGTCAGCACTTGTCTTTATTCCAGAGTCTTCAAGTTAGACTCACGTTCAGCTCCTTATTTTGTTCTTGTTACGTGCCATCCTTCTTCTTTCATCCGAAAGATGTTCCCGTATAGCTCCGCAACATTTTCTTCCGTTCGACTTAATCTAATATATGCTTTGGTCTTCGTCGCAACATATTCCTCATCAGGTCCCAAAGAGTATTTGATGACTTTAATTTTTTCAGAAATAATCATGGGTGGCTTATTATAAGGGATCCCAAGTAGTCGACACTTTCTCTTGATGAATTCTTCTTCGTCTTTATCAACAAACTTGAAATAAGGATCCTCATTCAAATAGTCATCAAGTTCATCAATCAATTCTCCATGCGACTCATCGTTATTAGAAGAGGGATCATAATTAACCACATTAAAGGATTGATAATAATCTTGAATCTCATCCCACTCTCTTTTCAATTCCCATTGCAAGCGTCGACTAAGCTTTGTGTAATCATCAAATTGTCCATGCACCCATTCTCAGAAAGTAGTGTCCGATGCTCCCTTAAGTTCTTTTAAGTAGTTGATTCTACCTTTTTCTTGCAAAGCCTCTGCTTTACGTGGACAATCTTCAACTTTTTCATACCAATCGTCGTCTTCAAAGTATACATCGTTTTCAACCCGTTTCATTCCAATTATACTTCCCCCATTACAGGTTCCATCATTCTTATAATCACAGGTTGGCCATTCACTACTTCCATCCTTGAAACGGAAAGGTTTACAAGTGTGATTAATATGCTCAAATTCCCATGGTTTATCCCAAACCCATGGTATTTGGTCATTCCATTCGTAGTACCAGGTGTTTTTTGAACTCATCATAAGTTTTGAACCCCGGTAGGTCTCCAGTTAGCACATCAGCGTCGACTTGAAGAAGGTAATTAAATTCTTTAAATTGTTTGCACAAGGGTGTCTCATAATTGAACACATCAATGTCTATGCTGAATAATTCTTCAATCCCTTCCTCGATTGTTGAATTGTCATCTGACGATCCATTGTTGCTCTCTACTTTCTCATCTTCCCCTCTCATCCAATATACCCATAACACATCTTTAGTAGCACGGTCCATGCTCTTATGGTTATTGAACTTACTAGCTAACCAATTTGAAAAATCAACATTGTTAGGATCGTGGTTAACGTCAAAGCTAGTGTTACCAATCATGTTCCTTCTTATCTCCATGAACTCATTAAATTGTCCTTTAAAACTTCGTGTCAACCATGAAGTCACAATCCGTTTGACTTCATTCATAGGAGCAAATTTGGGATTGCCGTATTTAAGTTCAAGCCACTCTTCTAAAGAGATATCCATCAACCTAACCAACTTTCCATGAAATAGTATCTCTGATTCAGCATACATTCTTTCGTTATCCAGATAGCTTTTATCTAATCCCCAATACTGTTCAGAATAAGGCATATAAGAAGTTTGTATAGGTTGGACTTCATAGCTTTTGTTGCTCGATTTGTTGACTGCATTTGCTGAGTTCATGTATTCAATTTGGAATTTCCTGTCTTTTTCTTCGATAGTTGTCCAAGTTAATCCTTTAGATTCAATGATAGGCCATAAGAGTAACAATTCATCTTCAGTGTAGCTCATTAGTAAATCATAAGAGAATATCCCATCTTCAATATTGCATAAGCGTTTGAATTCCTTATAATTAGCTTCAAGAGGGGTCTCCCAAGAGAATTGATGCGTGGGTTTTGCAACCTTACAACAGGTTTTACCTCCCAAGGGATCTCAAGAGGCTTACAACCCCACCAGGCAGTGTACCTGACCGATGTAGTATAGTGTAGTGGTAAGTACGGGGGATTGATCGTTCTCCACAGGGAATAGTGTTCGTTAGGTGTGAAAGGCTACTCTAATTAGGTCTAAGGGTTGAGGAAGATTCTTTTTATGTTTTTATATTTTATGAAAGCAAGTAAAATCTCGGGTTTTGAAGGAGTGGGCGGAATTAGTTGCTAGTCAACTAACCCAAATTACTACAAATGCAAATAAAATAAAATAACAAAAATGAAAAGTGGTGAGAAACTTATGTGTAGAGAAATGTGTTTACTTAGATTTCCTTACTCCCTAACTATCTTTTACCGGTTAATTAGTGTGTATTAGTCGCGTGGATGACGGGTGTATTCCTTAATACCATTCGTGGGGTGGCGTACTTACTTCCCCAAACTCTACAAGCTCCTACTTCACTCCTATGTCGAGCCGGCTAGGAAGCTCCTAACATGGGATCACTAGAATTCGCTTGTGCATTAAATACAACCATAAAAACCTTTAGTACGCATTTGGTTCATGTTTCTTAAGACGTTCAAGCAAGTTACCGAATAGGAAGTTAGCCAGTTTTCTTAAGCCTAACATAGATAAACAATCATCCAATACAACTAACAACACACTAACAACCAATAATCAATAGCTAGGTTTCATTAGATCTAAGCAAACACAAGATAAAATTAGCCTAACATGTTAAACAAAAGACAAGCATAAGGTAGAATCAAACAACACATAGACATATTGAATGATTAATTGATAACTTATCTTTCAATGAAACATGGAAGATCTCAAGGCAAGAAGCCCTGAAAAAGTAGCTAAAATCGTCTTAGGGTTTTATCCCAAAATTCCACACACTAAGCTCTCCCTTAATGACAAAAAATTAGAAAACTATATATAGACTTTGACATCTGACGGCGTCACCTTATGCATTGTGACGCCGTCACCTCGCCGCTTTTAGGGTTCCCGGGTGACCTTCTTGACGCCGTCCCTCTTTAGCTCTTCAAAAATCCATTCTGGCTTATCAAGGCTTGACGCCGTCGGACCTATAACGTGACGCCGTCCCTCTTTGATTTAAGCCGTGACGCCCTTGATTTAGTTAAAGCGTGACGCCGTCAGAATTCTCATGCAAACTCACTGGCCCGTCATGAGTAAATTTCACATCCAACTTTTCTTGCCAAAGCATGACGCCGTCTGGAGTTAATTTTGACGCCGTCAAAGGTGACTTTCAGCACAATTTTGAGACTTTGCCGTTTTCTTCACTTTTATGCTCCAAAAACGTCCAAAATGCCTCCTTTTCCAGATTTCTCCTCAAAAGTACCTAAAATGACAAAAGGAACGATTTAGGGCAATATTTGATCAAATAAATACGATTTCGGGTTTAAATGACCCCTTAAAAGCGGTACACTTTTCGCCTCATCAAATACCCTTACACTTGAGATTTGCTTGTCCTCAAGCAAATGCGCTTTTATTCTAATCAAAATACAAGTTAGGGGTCATTTAATGCAAACATAAAAGTAATTACAACAAATAATCGTTCCACTTCAATCATAATAAGCACGGAGATTACATACTAGCACCTCACAAGTAGTGTTTAGATACTCACATCTCTCAAGTGTCATCAAAATAAATCTCATAAATGAAAACGGAAAATATCTCTCACTACCTGTCATAGCAAATAGATTACCATAGGCTTGGGAAAGGATCGAAAACCTCCTCCACTAGGCGTAAGCACCTAAGATAAACTATCAAAGAGGGCTTTTAAATGGGTTATAACGTTAGGTGTAGGGAAAAGGAAAACACGGTTTTGTTGGATAAGGGATATTTTACTGGTGGCGAGTTAAAGATCTTGATCAATTACATGTACTATACAATGTTGCTAAGCCAAGACTAGACTCGATCTTAAGCTAATGAAAGAATTGTTCAATAACAGCGCGCAATCAAAGTCCCAAACCTAACGGTCGCCATTCACCCTGAATATCCGGATCAACAGGTATCTATTGGTGGGTCTCTGTCTGACAAAGGCAGGTCAGCTATATGCGCACTCTTGCAAAATAATTTGGATATTTTTGCATGGGAACCTAAGCATATGACAGGAGTGCCACGCTCCATCACGGAACATAAGCTACAAATCCGACAAGGATACCCTCCAATACGACAGAAAAAGCGCGGACAAGCTCCAGACCGCGCAAAAGCCATCCTGGAAGAAGTACATAAGCTAGTAGACGCAGGCATCATGCGTGAAGTCTACTACCATGATTGGCTCTCTAACCCAGTGATGGTAAAAAAGAGCGATGGCAGTTGGAGGATGTGCGTAGACTTTACAGATCTCAATAAAGCATGTCCACAGGACTGCTACCCGCTCCCGGAAATAGACTGGAAAATTGAGTCTCTATGTGGATATCCCTTCAAATGCTTCCTGGACGCATACAAGGGATACCACCAAATTCAAATGGCGGAAGAAGACGAAGAAAAGACGGCCTTCCACACAAGTCAAGGAGTCTACTGCTATACAAAAATGCCTTTCGGCCTAAAGAACGCAGGAGCAACATACCAAAGATTGGTAGACACTGCGTTCGAAAAGCAAGTGGGACGCAATTTGGAAGTATACGTCGATGATCTCGTCATCAAAAGCCATACAGAGGAAGAACTGGTGCGCGACATGGAGGAAACGTTCAAAACACTTAGGAGAATCAACATGAAATTGAACCCCAAGAAGTGTACGTTTGGCGCGACGGAAGGCATGTTTCTCGGGTATTTGATAGAACCCGATGGGATCAAGCCTTGCCCAGAGAAAACTCAAGCAGTCATTGACCTCCCCTCACCGCGCACACTGAAAGAAGTTCAGTCACTAAACGGCAAGCTAGCCGGACTGAACCGATTCTTATCCAAATCAGCAGACAAGTCACTTCCCCTATTCAAGACACTCAAGAAGTGCACCAAAAAGGGAGACTTCAGGTGGACTGCGGAAGCGGAAGAAGCTTTCCAACAGCTCAAGCAACACATAGCAGCGCTCCCAAAGCTTGTTGCACCCCGACCAGGGGAAGAGCTGATCATGTACCTATCTGCGACCCAAGGAGCAGTCAGCGCAGTCCTATTGACAGACAGGGACTCCATCCAAACACCCATTTATTTTGTTAGTAAGGCGCTCAAAAAGACAGAGATCAACTACACGGCAATGGAAAAGTTGGTCCTAGCTTTAGTGTTTGCAGCGAAAAGACTGCGCAGGTACTTCCAGGCGCACCCAATCGCTGTCATCACAGACCAACCCATCAAACAAGTTATCTCGAAACCCGACGCATCGGGGCGCTTACAAAAATGGAGTGTGCTACTGGGAGAGCACAATATATCATACAGACCGCGCACTGCAATTAAAGGGCAGATATTGGCCGACTTCATCATCGAGAAGCCGGACACAGACACTCCACTTGCGACAAGCAAGGAGGAACTTCAAGAACCATGGACTCTATTTACTGATGGATCCTCATGCGTAGATGGATCAGGAGGTGGCCTTATTCTCACCAACCCAGAAGGAGTCGAATTCACCTACGCACTGCGTTTTGAATTCACAGCCACGAACAACGAGGCAGAATACGAAGCACTCCTAGCGGGGTTACGTATCGCAGCTCAAATGGGTGTACGTAATCTAGAGGTAAACGTCGATTCACGACTAGTGGCTAACCACGTGTCAGGCGAATATGTAGCAAAGGAGGAACACATGATCCAATACCTCGAAAAGACCAAATCTCTGATCCAGAACTTCGACAGATTCGTCATCAAGCAGGTTCCAAGGAGTGAAAACAGAAAAGCAGATGCGCTGAGCAAAATTGCATCCACCAGCTTTGCGCATCTATCAAAACAAGTTTTGGTGGAAACCTTGAAAAACAAGTCAATAACAGAGATGGAAATATCCACGGTGATAGAAGAGGAACATCCTACGTGGATGACGCCGATCATTGACTTCATCAGCAAGGGCATACTCCCCCAAGAACAAAAGGAAGCTCGGAGAATCCGGCGCACAGCGCAGCGATTCGAACTCCGAGATGATGTCTTATATAGACGCTCATTCCTACAACCATGGCTTAGGTGTGTTGGACCTCTCCAGGCAGACTATGTACTTCGAGAGATCCACGCAGGCTCATGCAGCATGCACTCAGGACCACGATCCATAGTAGCGCGCGCCCTCAGGTCTGGATACTATTGGCCAACTATGCACCGCGACGCACGCGACCTGGTACGAAAGTGCAATGATTGCCAAGTTCACAGACCCATTCCGCGCCGACCACAGCATGAGCTAACACCTATTACATCGCCATGGCCATTCTACAAATGGGGTATCGACATCGCTGGACCTTTCCCCATTGCCGCAGGAGGATTGAAATTCCTCATTGTGGCAATAGATTACTTCACCAAGTGGATCGAAGCAAAGGCAGTAGCGACTATAACAGGTAACCAGGTGAAACGATTCGTGTGGGACAACATAGTATGTCGCTTTGGATTACCTGGAGAAATTATCTCTGATAACGGAAAACAATTCCGCGATAACCCGTTCAAAGACTGGTGCGAACAGCTGAACATCACGCAACACTTTGCATCAGTAACGCATCCACAAACCAATGGTCTGGTCGAGCGCGCAAACAGAAGTCTTGGTGAAGGAATCAAAGCGCGCCTGGATAGACACAAAGGTAGATGGGTTGAAGAACTATCACATGTTCTTTGGGCGCACCGAACAACCATCAAGGTCAGCAACGGGGACACCCCCTTCTCTTTGGTCTATGGGACAGAAGCTGTTATACCAGCTGAAATTGGAATGCCAACCATCCGTACTGCGGAAGTTAATGCGGCAACCAATGATGATGAGCGGCGCATAGACTTAGATCTATTGGAAGAGCGACGTGAACGCGCAGCAATACGTGAAGAGAAAGCCAAGTCGAAAATGAAAAAATACTATGATACCAAAGTGCGCAGCACTTCATTCAGACCAGGCGACTTCGTATACCGCGAAAACGACTCAAGCCGCGCAGAAGACACTGGAAAGCTAGGACCAAAGTGGGAAGGACCTTACGAGGTCATAGAAGCACTTGGCAATGGAGCGTACAAGCTACGCGACAAGGACGGAAATGAGCTACAGCGAACATGGAACGTCCGCAACCTCAAACGGTGCTATCTTTGAAGAAGGCTACGGCCCAACATGGACACTCTTGCGCTTTAGAAAGTGCCCTCAATAAAGATCCATGTAATTTTATTTTTATGAATTATCTAGATAAACATTTTTTGTTAAACTTGCAAGTATTAATAAAACGTTATGGTTTCTAGCTAACTCCATAACACATTTAACTTTATTGTTTGCGTTTCTTATTATGTTTCAATATCGTTATTATCTTGCCGACATGGCGTGCATGCACACACTAAGACCCACGATGGCAGAAAGGATGAGTAAACCTAATAAACTACTCGTTGAGTAAGAGGGTTGCAAACCCATCAACACCGGATCACGAATCCTTGTTAAACACCTTGCGCTCAAGACGTTGGCGCAAGTTCCTCGCTCATCCCACGGCGGATGCGCGATAGAGCACACTGTGCGCGTTTAACAAATAAGGAAATCAAGACTCTTGATTCCTTAAAGTAAAAAATACGATAAGTAAATTTACACAAATACATAGACGACTATGATTAAGTTGGACAAATTCAACACACGACTACGGTCCTTAAGGAAACTCATACACGATTATGATCCTTATTTTCTAAATACGCTTAAACACTTACACATATCTTCACACAAGGATATATAAGTCGTACAAAGAACTACGAGTTCAAAAGGCATAAGCATTTAGAAATTATAAAAACACCAAGTACAAAAGCAACTTTTTATTTATAGAATACGTTTCTACAAAAAGGCTTATACAAAAAGGCTAAATGCTATAGGCACGCCTTAGCTGGCTAGAGCCCCCATCAAGAGCCGCTTCCTTTGCATCCTCGAGTCGCTTCAGCAACTCAGCATCATCAAGGGAAACAGTGGCCACGCAGACAGGCACACCATCGGATCTAGGCTGATGCGCAGCGCCTATGCCGCACAGAATGGCCTTTCCTTTCTCGCCTTTCTTCCGTGCGACCCTGGAAACATGCGCATTTAGCGACCTTTGCAAAGAAATTTCTTTCTCAAGACGGAAAGGATTTAGAATGTCACGAGGCTGAGCAAAGATGGGTACCTTCAACTGCGCCACATCAGGCTTCAAGTAGAAGTCCACCTGCTGCTCTGCATCATCCTGCAGATGCCTAGGAAGAGTGAGCCCCGCCATAATCACACTGATCGGCTGGTCCTGATCACGCTCCAAGAGAGCGATGTGCGGAAGCTCAAGCTTCTTTAGCTCCTCCATGGCAGCAACAAGCTCAGCATGGGCATCCGCCTTATACCCAGGCACCTCAGCAAGCGGCACAGTCAGCAACTTGGCTTCCGCAAGCTTGTCTGCGGCCGAGGTCTCACCGTGCGCAATGGCGCAATTGACAACCTTCCCAAAGGATCCGGTGACCTCAGGATGCTCCAGCGTACACATGGCGGCCAGGCGAAGACCATGGCTGATCAACCACCTACGATATAACACAAGTGTTAATAAGAAAAAGGGTCTCAAATATATACAAGTTATAAGGAAAATACAATGGTCATATACCTGCGCTCGGCCACAGCTTGAACCAAATGAGGATAAAGCTCCTCATCATACTCGATGCTAAGCTTACGGAGCTTCTCCTCCTGCATCTTCAGCGCAAGCTCCACTTTGCTGCGGAACTCCTCAATGTTGGCAAAGTGCTTGCTCCTATTTTGTTGCAAGTACTTCAGCGCCCATAAAGAATTCCGTCTCTGAAGATCCGCAGCAGCGCGCTCCTTCCCCAGCTCAGCCATCACCATGACCTTCTCCTCACCCATCTTTTGCGCAGACGCCTCTGCGCGCTCCAGTTTAGCCTTGGAGCTCAGCTGCTCAGCTTTAGAGCTTGCTAATTCAGACTGCACAGACGCTAATTGCGCCCGCAGTCTGGAAACTTCATCAGACTGGTACACCCTGGCTTGCGAAACCAGCTCAGACTGGCGCACAGCTATGGAGGCCAGCTCCTCCATCGCGGAGTCAAAAGGACTTAACTCCACCGCAGTGTCCTTCGACGCAGACGCCTCAAGGGGACTCTCCTTGGGTGGCGCACTCTCATCAGCAACACCAGCAGGCTGTTTACTGTATGAAACATCAAGACGCAAGATCAGTGTACGGAAAACAGACAAGCATATACAAATTCCTAAGGGGTTAATAAAAACTACTTACGGGGGGGGAGGAGTCGAGGACACGTTTTTCTCCTTCTCAGCCTCAGTTGAGGACACGTCCTTCTCCTTCTCAGTTTCAGTCGTGGACGCACCTCCACCAGACTTCTCAGCTTCCACACTGAAGACACGGAGCAACACGGTTAGAGTAAAATACAACTTGACAAAAGTTTATAGCTAACAATTCAGATACTTACTCCATCTGCACCTCAGTAAAAGATGGGCCTTCCCCAGCCTCAGTCCGCGGCCTCTTGGAAGGCCCTTCACCATAACCACCAGACGCTCTCTTCCGCGTCAGCTGGGAGACCTCCTCCATATCATTATCAGAATCCTCTAAATGGATCAAGGGGGGAGGAGGCTGCGCAGCCTCAGGACTTGGCTGTACAGGAGGAGCCACCTCCTGAATTGGCTCAGCTGCTATCACACCAGGGGAGCCTTCGGGATCTGGGATAACCAAATCCACGACACGCCCTGCCGTCGCCTGCAGAATAGTCTGCTCACCATCCCCCAGAGGACGCACCCCCACCGCCACAGCACGCGGATTTTCCAGCCTCACAACAGCAAACAGATCCATATCTGCGCATCAAGTAAACAAAGGAAAGCAAGTTACATAAAGTATGAAAAAAGAAGAAGCGCTTACACTAAATAACGACAGTAAGGCGACAGAAGGAGCACCCACCCGTGCCATCCGCATTCAAGAATGTGGGGACCTCCGTCTCATGCTCAAAGAAGTTGCGACTGATGCCCATATGCACCAGGAACGCCTCCGGATATGGCTTGATGGGAATACGGTTCTCATCAATGATCGCCGCATGATCCGCGTTATACCACGTCTCAGGGGGGCGCTCATCCTTGGGCAGATCGGCACGGGTGTAAAACGGAAAATGGTCAGGGAAGACGGCTTCATCAACCCAAAAGAATTTTTCCCTCCAATCCTTGAGCTTATCTACCTTCTGCACGTAACATTGCAACTTTCCAACGCGCTTCGAGAAGGTAACCCACCCATTTGACCACGTTGCGTGATAAAACGCGCGAAATAAGTGGAGGGTTGGGTGAATCGCCAACAAGCGACAGTTCACCTCAAAGTTAGCAATCTTCCCAGCACCAATACAATGCAACTGGGAGATGTGGAGATTGTAGTAATTGAGTATGTCACTCAGTAACACGGAGATGGGGACGCGCTGATTCGCCCACTCGAAAAAGCGCGTATATAACCCCACCTTCCCAGCAGGGAAATCCGCGATGGTGTCATTCGGACCGGGTACCTCTGGGCGCAGGCCCATAGGGATAAAGTAATCCGAGGTGAACTGAATCAGTTCATCCTCGGTTATGTCAGAATGAAAATCATGAAGTTGCGCTACCATATTGTGACTCAGATTATGTGCGCACGCGCAATTACCTTTGAATTATCTTTTTCTTGGAAGATTTGAAGATGTGAAAATGGTGGAAGTGTGATTTTTTAACTGTGGAAGTCACAGTGAATAAGCGGCGGTAGTTTATATACCTTTCCTATCCACCACAGATGATCGCCACGTGTACCCCACTAGCTCCAATCGTGTGGCTAGGATAAATGACGGGACATGGCAAGTGGGCAACCTCTCCATTTCCCAAGGTACCCAAATTGCACTTTTTTGGACTAGATACATTACACGTGTGTTTTGGGCGGTAATTTTTGAAAGCTTCCCGCGTACGCGTGGGGATATTTTCGATACGACTCTAGTCTAGCGTCCGCAGGTTTTACCCTGCGCACACTAGACTGGGGGGACATGATGACGTATAGTCTATACCCGGGTCACGAACCCGGTTAGTAAACAATACTAACAATTAAGCCCACCACGTATGGGCCGCAACTGGACTATCAGTTGCGCGGTTTGGGTCGACAAGGCCCAACCCCAAAGCTATTTCCGGAGAATATATGGAATATCTTCTAAATAAAGAAGATATATACCAAATCTCCGATGTCGGCGTACATGCCGAAGAGTAGGGAACACGAAACCTATTAGGGTTTCGTGCATATATAAAGGGCATTCCAGCCCTCGGTAAACGGTACGATCTTCAATAAACCCTAAACCATAAACTAAACCCTACGTTCGATTACTTACTCTCACGCCGGAGGATAATCGGGGGAGACAATCCCTCGATAAGCCTAACGGTGTTTGTTATTTTTCTTAGTGCGCAGGTCACATCAAGCATTAAGATTCGAATTGGTACGAGAATAGAAGCCCTATCAAGGAACGCCCAACTTTTGTATCAACAATAAACATAAAATAAACATAAAATAAAACGGGATGGTAGTCCGTATGTTTTTTTTCTATTTTTCTTTTTCTCATTTTTTTGTATTTTTCTTGATTTTTTTTTTTTTTTTTTTTTTTTTTTTTTTTTTTTTTTTTTTTTTTTTTTTTGACATACACTCTTGCCCTACCATCCAAAATAATACATCATAGGGGCGTTGCATCCCCTTACACTTGAACTTTTATATAACTTTACAAATAACTATTCTAATGACTCGAATTAAGATAATTGAAAAACTTGGAGTACTTTTAAAACATTTAGCACATATGGGGGTAATAAATGATGTTCTTCCCCATTACTCCATTACACTAGTACTTTACCCATGAGTCCCAATCGTCCCAAAACAATATGTACAAGGATATGACTCGACTTAGCAACCATGTAATCAATTAGATAATTAACTTGGGTTTAAACAAATGTTGTCACAATAATGCACTAAAGATGAGTGCATACAAGGTAGGCTAAGGCGATTTGGGTGTACATTTAGGCGGGGTGTAACAAATTCTTCCTTTAAGTAAAATGCTTAAAGGTTGAAACGAAAAGATAGGCTCTGAGGGGTGTACTAGGGGTATCGTGTACTAAAAATGAGTACAACGCAAAGGGTGTGGGAGAATTACTTGACCAATGTAGCCAAAGTAATTATAACAAAAACACAGGTGTAAAACAATGGGTTAATCCTAATGCCTCTTATCATGTAGTAAATCTAACTACACGAATGTAGTCTCACTTGTGGTCTCGGAATGGTCCTAACGCAAGTTCTAGAATCTAAGTGCTACCGGTACACACATCATAGCATAAATGCTTTTCCTACCAATTCTAGGGGCGAACCTCACATATTTGGGGGTGGAAAATTTTTTAGTGGTACGGTTTTTGTGCTAGTCATATAACTCCTATCCGTGAGACGCTTATTAGAACTAAAGTTTCACTCCTAAATGTTGTAAAAAATTTTAAATTTGGCACTAAAATTACCTTAACAAGTATTTCTCTCAGTTTTATTACACATCAACTATTAAACAAACAAAAATCAAGCGTAATAGCATTCTCTAAAATCGTACTTTTACCCTCCCCTTACACTTAAGATGAACATTGTCCCTAATGTTCAAATAACAAGATGTAAAAGAAAAAGTAAAAGAATGAAATCAAATACTCCCCTGATTCGCTCGTTGGATAATGAAATTACACGGTTAAATCTTCCTCCAAAGAGAATGTTGAAGCTCCATGACTAATGCATCGCCATAAGCTTGATTCAAAACATTTCCTTGTCCAAAATAACCTGTTGAACCTGAGAAAACAAACACGAAAACCTGCATAACATCGGCGGGATAAAATCTATATATAAGGATATAATGCTTGTGGAATGATAACCTTGCAGATTCCTGGAGATTATAAGTTGGAGATTTTAATAAAAACTTTTCTAAAAACAAAACTTTCAAAAATTTCTGAAAATTAAATCTGACGCCGTCAGGTTATAAACCCTGACGCCGTCAGAAATGACCTGACAAAAATTCTCATTTTAAGTTTCCGGAAAATTTCTGGAAAAACCTTTACCTTACTTCCTGGAAATCCTGCAAAACATCATTATGACTCGATACAAGCATTTGACTCAAACAAATACGAATATGTATGCTAATTTATTATTATTACGATTCATGTTCATATGTGTTCTAATAAACCAATTTAGATTTCCCTTACACTTATCTTTTGTAAAATACCTTTATATGTAGTTAAGACGAAGTTAAAAACAAAATAAAGCATTTTCACAAGTTAGTTTTGAACACGAATCAATAAGAATAAAAATTAAACACACATATGGAAACAAATAAAACAAACACACAAACAAATGAACACACAAAGCAAATAAAACAAATAAAGATTGGGTTGCCTCCCAAGAAGCGCTTTTCTTTATTAACGAGTCTTGTAGCTAGACTCAAAGTCACGTACATTACGTGACTCCATCCTCGGTCACGGTTCCTAGGCCATTCTCCTTCCCGGTTTTATATTCCGGTCCTAATTTCAAACAATCCTTGTAGAAACCGAATATCCTTTCCATAACATAGTCTACTCCTTTACTTCTATCCTTATCATTCCTATAGTAGACTGCTTGTTTAAGCTCCTTCTCAACATTTGACAAGTGTTGGAATTGTTCTATCTTATATGGCATTTGGTAGCTTACTTCATCGGTCTCATCCTTAAATCTAACTATCCCTAAGGAAGGTTCATAAGTCATTCTAGAGACCTCAACAAATGGTTTTCCAAAAACCACTTGAGTCAAGGATGCATCGACTATTGGGCGGATATCTTCTACAATTACAAAGTCGGTGACATAGGTGAAGTTTCCTACATAAACCGGTAATCCCTTAACTCTTCCCGTGAAGTTACTCATCCAACCCTTGTCAGGGAGCATCCTATACCCAAGTTGATTTTTCATTATCAAGTTGTAGTGGGCTCTAGTCATGATGTTTATGGGCGATCTAAGGTCGATATAAGCTTTCCACACATGTAGATGCCCTATGTTGCATGGTATGTTGAGATTAGAAGGGTCGCCTATTTCTATGATTGGTCTACCTAGGAAGTATGGTGTCTCGGGGTCATCGAATAAGTTTGTATGATATGCACGCTCTTCCTTAGTGGGTAGCCTATTGAAGTAGTCCTCATCATCATCTACTTCTTCAATCTCACTTGTCCTAACTTCCTTATCAACCTCGACTTTCCTACCCTCATCCTTTGGTTCACTTTCTTCCATGCTCCTATCGATTGGTTTAATAGTGACAATGTTGACGAAGTGGACATGTTTGGATGAAGAAGGGTCTTTGACTTGGGGTCCGCTATTTGTGTTCCTAGCGTCCTTATGTGGAGGTGATAACACTTGGTTATGGAGGGCTTTCAACAAGTTGTCAATTTTATTGGTCATCTCAGTTTGTTGTTGATTGAATTCAGTCTCGAATCTAGCTATCCGAGCTTCTTGAGATGCCATAAATTGAGACATCAATCCTTCAAAGTTATTGGTACTACCATTGCCGGAAGGATTGTTGTTGAAAGTACGGTTCGAGTTGGAACCGCTTGATTGGAAACGATTAGGTGGGTTGGAAGAATTGGGTTGTTGTGTGTTTTGGTTTTGTTTCCACCTAAGGTTCGGGTGATTTTTCCATGAGGGGTTGTATGAATCACCATAATGGTTTGGCTCGGGCTTGAAAGTGTACCACTTGTCTCCCGCTCCGTCGGTACGCGAGGATGCGTAGTCCGCAAAAGCTTGTTCGGGGAGTTCCATGCAATCACGAGTGTCGTGGAGACCACTACATAATTCACATGAAGAAGTGATTTTGTTCACTTGGCTTGAAGGTTTAGGAGCCTCGTAGGATTTCATGAGAAACTTGACTTGGTCTTCAAGTTCTATGATCCTACGGTCGGAAGTGCTTGAATTGTTCAAAGGCAAAGATATTGCCTTGACCGTTTTATTCAAATCACGGGGATCACTCCAACCTTCGTTGTCATAAAGAGCAAGATCCTCTAGGAGAGCCCATGATTGTTCCGCACTTAGATCACGTAGCTTGCCACCGGCCGATTGGTCAATGGTTTGCCTTGTGGAGAGATTGATATGGTCATAGAAGATTTGGACTTGGAGCCAAAGTTCTATGCCATGGTGAGGGACTTTTTGGAGTAAGTCCTTGAATCGAGTCCATGCCTCGTAGAGAGTTTCGCCTTGACGTTGTTGGAACATCAAGATATCATTCCTTAGCTTGGTAGTTCTTCCCGGTGGGAAAAACTGAGCAAGGAAACGAGTGGTGAGATCATCCCAAGAGGTGATGGATCCTGCGGGTTGACGTTCTAGCCACTGACTAGCTTGGTCCCGCAGAGAGAATTGGAAGAGACGCAATCGGGTCGTCTCTCGAGTGGCAACATCAAGGTCAATAGAATCAACGATTTTAAGAAAGTCCTTGAGATGTTGATTAGGATCTTCAGAACGAAGTCCATGGAATGCGCATCCGCTTTGCACCAACCGGATGGTGTCGGATCGCAAGGGTGTGATATTGGCTCCTTGAGTGAGCTCAATGGTGTTTCGATAGCCGTGGTGGCTAGGACGGGAATACTCTCCTAAAGTACGGGCTCTAGGAGGTGGTGGTGGTTGTTGTGGTGGTGGGTTGTGGGGGTTAAGGATATTACCATCTTCCATGATGTCGGACGGTATGGTTACGAACAAAGACACGAAGAAAATAGATAGACTAAAGAAAACCTAGAAAAATAAAATAAAAATCTCACTAGAAAGGAATCTAGTGAGTAGACCTAATAGAAATAAAAATTCAACCTAAACAATAACTATTCCCCGGCAGCGGCGCCAAAAACTTGATGCGTGGGTTTTGCAACCTTACAACAGGTTTTACCTCTCAAGGGATCTCAAGAGGCTTACAACCCCACCAGGCAGTGTACCTGACCGATGTAGTATAGTGTAGTGGTAAGTACGGGGGATTGATCGTTCTCCACAGGGAATAGTGTTCGTTAGGTGTGAAAGGCTACTCTAATTAGGTCTAAGGGTTGAGGAAGATTCTTTTTATGTTTTTATATTTTATGAAAGCAAGTAAAATCTCGGGTTTTGAAGGAGTGGGCGGAATTAGTTGCTAGTCAACTAACCCAAATTACTACAAATGCAAATAAAATAAAATAACAAAAATGAAAAGTGGTGAGAAACTTATGTGTAGAGAAATGTGTTTACTTAGATTTCCTTACTCCCTAACTATCTTTTACCGGTTAATTAGTGTGTATTAGTCGCGTGGATGACGGGTGTATTCCTTAATACCATTCGTGGGTGGCGTACTTACTTCCCCAAACTCTACAAGCTCCTACTTCACTCCTATGTCGAGCCGGCTAGGAAGCTCCTAACATGGGATCACTAGAATTCGCTTGTGCATTAAATACAACCATAAAAACCTTTAGTACGCATTTGGTTCATGTTTCTTAAGACGTTCAAGCAAGTTACCGAATAGGAAGTTAGCCAGTTTTCTTAAGCCTAACATAGATAAACAATCATCCAATACAACTAACAACACACTAACAACCAATAATCAATAGCTAGGTTTCATTAGATCTAAGCAAACACAAGATAAAATTAGCCTAACATGTTAAACAAAAGACAAGCATAAGGTAGAATCAAACAACACATAGACATATTGAATGATTAATTGATAACTTATCTTTCAATGAAACATGGAAGATCTCAAGGCAAGAAGCCCTGAAAAAGTAGCTAAAATCGTCTTAGGGTTTTATCCCAAAATTCCACACACTAAGCTCTCCCTTAATGACAAAAAATTAGAAAACTATATATAGACTTGACATCTGACGGCGTCACCTTATGCATTGTGACGCCGTCACCTCGCCGCTTTTAGGGTTCCCGGGTGACCTTCTTGACGCCGTCCCTCTTTAGCTCTTCAAAAATCCATTCTGGCTTATCAAGGCTTGACGCCGTCGGACCTATAACGTGACGCCGTCCCTCTTTGATTTAAGCCGTGACGCCCTTGATTTAGTTAAAGCGTGACGCCGTCAGAATTCTCATGCAAACTCACTGGCCCGTCATGAGTAAATTTCACATCCAACTTTTCTTGCCAAAGCATGACGCCGTCTGGAGTTAATTTTGACGCCGTCAAAGGTGACTTTCAGCACAATTTTGAGACTTTGCCGTTTTCTTCACTTTTATGCTCCAAAAACGTCCAAAATGCCTCCTTTTCCAGATTTCTCCTCAAAAGTACCTAAAATGACAAAAGGAACGATTTAGGGCAATATTTGATCAAATAAATACGATTTCGGGCTTAAATGACCCCTTAAAAGCGGTACACTTTTCGCCTCATCAAGAATAAATCGGCATTAATCATGAGCACATTGAAGTTGACATCCTCATAAACTTCCACATCGAATGAATTCGAAAGCAAGAGTTCCTTTTCCAATTCTTAGCTTTTAGTAATGCTTAATTCTGGGAACTTGCTCAAGCTAACTTCATAGTTATCACACTCCTCATCACTTTCCAAAATTAACGGCTTTTTGGTGCGGGACTTTTCATTGTGCTTATCATCCATAAGTTCTTTAGCAAGATATCCGTTCACTGACATGTCTTCCATAGCAAAACCTGTCATCATAGGTAAAATCGTCAGTAGGATTTGTTCGCTAGAAGAGAAATTAATGAATTTAGAAACGGATATAAAGAATAAAAATAACTGATATCTGCAGACGATGCGCCGTATCAAAAACGTTGGATACGCCGTATCTTATTACGTTAAAATTTAATCAGACTTTTATTCAGAAAATAGATACGCCGCTTAGAATTTTAGAATGCGCCGTATCAGTTTTAATTATCAAAAATCGATTATATTTATTAAAATTAAATGCGTCGTATTAACAAAAGCTAATGCGCCGTATTTTCGTTACGTTTCAAAATACAAGATTTTTGATTCAGAAGATGCGCCGTATCGATTGAAATCGATGCGTCGTATCTGTTTAATAATTCGAAAACTGTTTTTAATTTAAATAGACAATACGCCGTATCTGTTAAAACAGATGCGTCGTACTCGAATTTATTAAACGCGTTGTATTTTATAAAAATTAAACGCAATACGCCGTATCTGTGAAAACAGATGCGCCGTATCGTTTGTATCAGCTCAGTACAACGATAGCAGAATGCAGAAAAATAGAAAAACAAAAAAAAACTAAAATAAAAATAAACAAAAAGAAACAAAAATTAAAGAAAAAAAAAACACACAAAAACAGAGAATATGCAAATAATACAATGAATGCAATTTAACTAATATACAATGGAGTTAGCGATTAGAAAATAAAAATTAAAAAAAAAAGAAAAAAATAATTAAAATACTAATCAAATTAACAGATAATAACAATTCACTCCCCGGCAACGGCGCCAAAAACTTGATGTGCGTGTGTATTGCTCTAATTCTTTTATATCCACGGCAGCGGCCCCAAAAACTTGGTGCGCGCGTGATGTCGTTGTGGTTTTAGCAATATTAATGCCTACTCAAGTTTTAAATTTATATTTAGCCGACTTATCAATAAAACACACACTTTAACGAGCAGTGTACCCGGTCAGTATGAATATAATGGTAAGTAGAGTGTCGATCACTAAGAGTGGAACGTATTATCTAGTTATTCTAATCAATATTTTAATATCCTAAGTTAGCTATACAACCTA
Source organism: Artemisia tridentata subsp. tridentata (assembly GCA_021014915.2). Taxonomy (NCBI): domain Eukaryota; kingdom Viridiplantae; phylum Streptophyta; class Magnoliopsida; order Asterales; family Asteraceae; genus Artemisia; species Artemisia tridentata. Next base: position 407,710,631 of record CP139504.1, read on the forward strand.
ATCTAACGCAAGGGGGTTCAGCCTGAGAGACTGGCACGGTTTGGTTATGATTAAATAGAAAACTAAACTAATGAGCACGAATCAGCGATTAGCACACACGTACACAGATAGATACTCGAGACAATAAGAAGACCTGTCCTGATAATTAAGTAGCTTGTCACTTGTTTTATTGCTAGTTTTATATGAAGTGTATATAATTAAACCTTTCTCGTTGGCTCTAATCTTATCGGCGAGTAAACCCTTAATGATTACTTATGTCTATCCTATTTATTTAGCGTCTCTTAAATAGGCGAGGAAGGGGCATGGCGACCCAAGCAATGCTCAGCTAGACACAGAGGTTATCAATGCACTAATAAAAGTCACCAAAGACATCAACATATAAACTTTAATTAATGGGAAAGCAATTTTAAGGGGTGCCCATGATATTCCGTAGTCACATGGAATCGGCCCATCAATCCTGATGAATTAAAGTGTACTAATACAATAAAACAAAACTACTTAATGAATTGAATACATGCAGGACCTTCTTACAGCTCTTGTATCTTCGTTTAGGGTGTGTCTTGTGCTGCTAATACGTCTGAATTCGTCTGGTATCTTGCACTGTCCAACCTTCCAACCCCCCAAAATTCGTCTGACCTTGGGGTATTTATAGTTTCTGTCTGAGGGTTAGATGCGGCGCATAGGATAAGTAGATGCGGCACATTGACTTAACTTCGCGTGGGGTCCAAGATTAATATATTTAGGAATATTCGTACACCGCCTTAAGATGCGGCGTAACTCCATTTCTCTATGCGGCGCATGTCCTTTGCTGTCTTGGATAGTAACTTGTGAAATCTTGATAGTGATACGCCGTATGTAAGAATATGTTGCGGCGTATCTGGAGCAGAATGATCTTGATCTTTGTACATTTCAGTAGACTCTTAACATCTTGCTTGTTTTGCTCCATAATTAGTCCAAAATCGCCAAGTTTCACATAATACTTGTTTTTACCTGAGAATTACAAAAGTAAACATTAACGTATCAATTCTCATATATAATATAATAAAACAAGTCAAATAAATAGGATAAATGATGATAATAAAATGTACTTATTTGAGTTCATCAAGTACTCCACGTGTTTTGATTTTCTTAATTCGGGTCATTAGTTAGTTATGTGTAAAGTATGTAAAAGTTCAAGTGTAGGGAGGTTGCAAGATCCCTTGTAATGATGTATTATTTTGGATGGTAGGGTAAGAGTGTATGAAAGAAAAAATTTGAAAAGAAAAAGAGAAAAAAAGAGAGAAAAAGACAAGAGAAAAAACATACGGACTACCATCCCGTTTCTTTTATTTTTGTTTAAGTCAAAATAGTATCTTGAAAAATACAAAAAGAGTTAGCAGTTAGCGAGTCGAGTCTTGGCTTAGCAACGCCTCATTGTACATGTAATTGACTAAGATAATTGACTTGCCACCAGTAAAATTTCATATATCCAACCAAACCGTGTTTTCCATACCTTACACCTAACGTTACAACCCTTTAAAAGACCTCTTTGATAGTTTATCCTAGGTGCTTACGCCAAAGTGGTGGAGGTTTGATCCGTTCCCAAGCCTATGGTAATATATGTGCTATGTTAGCTAGAGAGTGTTTTATTTTCCCGTTTACATATGTTATATAACTTTATACACCCGAGTGATGTGTGAATCCAAACACTTTATGTGAGGTGCTAGTATATAATTTCCGTGTTTGTTACGACTAACGTGGAACGATTGTATATTGTAATTACTTTTATATTAATGTTAAATGACCCCTAACTTGTAAATTGATTCGGATAAAAGCATATTTGCTTGAGGACAAGCAAATCCCAAGTGTAGGGATATTTGATGAGGAATTATTTGTTATCTTTTTAAGGGGTCATTTAAGGCCAAAATCGTATTTATAAGATCAAATATTGCCCTAAATCATTTCTTTTTGCATTTTAGGTATTTGGGACGAAAAATATGGAATTCGGCACATTTATGGCTTATTTGGACGAAAAAGTGAAGAAAACGACGAAGTCCCAAATTCTATCAGATAAGGGAGTCTGACGGCGTCACAAGCTACAACGTGACGCCGTCACTTGCAACTAAAGATGGATTCTTGGCTCAGAATTAACAAGCGACGCCTCAGACTAATTTGAAGACTTTATAACCTAACAGCGTCAAGTGTATTTGAAGACCAAGATTTCGTACAAAGTTAACAAGACACGGCCCAGAACATTTACAAAGGGACGACGTCAGACAGCACATGACGGCGTCATAGTTCCTAAGCAACGCCGTGACCATGGTGACTTGCAGAAGACGAAACCCTAATTGAAGGCGAGTTGACGGCGTCACACTTTGCAAGCTGACGGCAAACCCTAGACGAATTTTATAGCTTTTGTAAGGCTTTTATAGCCTTTGAACTTCATGTTTCAATAGAGATAAGTTATTCCTTTGATCATTCGATATGTCTGTGTATTGTTTGATTATGTGTTTATCTTTTCTTTACTTTAACATGCTAGCTTAAGTTATTAAGTGTTTGTTTAGATCTAATGAAACCTAGTTATTGATCACTGATTTGTCTTCTCTTGTTTAATTGATTGTCTCGCGTTAGGATAAGAAAACTGGCTAAGTTCTTATATGTATTAGCTTGAGCGTCTTATAAAACGCAACCATTGAGTGCACTATTGGTTTTCCTCATTGTATTTATTGCGTGAATTGCGGCTTGTAGATCCTAGATAACTTAATAGATTTTAAAGGATTTAGGGGAGACTAATTTTATAGAGTTGGGGACTTCGGCACCTCCCCACGACCAATATTAAGGAATACAACGCTTCAATTAAAACAAGGACGTGACAATTCAAAAAATCAATAGGAGATAACTAGGGAGTAAAGATGTCTAAGTAAACACTGCTTTTCCTATCATAAGAGTTACCACCAAATTTACTTTTTCTTTTTATTTAGTTTATTTTAGTTTAATTGTACTTTTGGGTTAGTTGACTAGCAACTAATTTTGCCCACTCTTTCAAAACCCGAGATTTTTACCTGCTTTCATAAAATATAAAATCACAAAAATAATCATCCCTCACCTCTAGACCTATCTCGACATACACTTTAACCTTCCCACAACTATTGCGAGACTATTCCCCTAGAGAACGATCAATCCCCCGGACTTAACTATACTACACTACAACGGTTAGGTACACTGCCTAGAGGATTGTAAAACTTCTTTTGAGAGGTTCGCATCCCTCACATCAGGAACTTATACCACCTCTTTCTCAAACACCTATTGGTTGCAAATGGGTATTTCGTATCAAAAGAAACCCCGATTGATCCATTGCTAAATATAAGGCCCGACTTGTGGCTAAGGGTTTTCTTCAAAAATATGGCACGGACTAATTTGACACCTTTAGCCCCGTCACAAAACCTATCACAATCCGCACTATCCTCTCTATTGCTCTATCTAAAAATTGGCCGATTCGGCAACTTGATGTTAATAATGCATTCCTTCACGGTACTCTCCATGAAGATGTATTTATGACCCAACCACCTGGTTACGTCAACCCCCAATTTCCAAATCATGTCTGCAAGCTCAAAAAATCTTTATATGGCCTAAAACAAGCTCTGCGTGCTTTGTATCTTTAGCTTACTAAGTTTCTTCTTCAGTTTGGCTTTAAAAAGTCCTTAGCCGATGCCTCACTATTTATTTATCAACATTGTGACGTAACTTGCTAATTCATGGTCTATGTTGATGATATTGTTCTTACCGGTAATGACAAAAACTTCCTTGATCAATTTATCCATGCCTTAAGTACCAAATTCTCGATCAAGGATCTTGGCATGCTTCACCACTTCCTTGGTGTTGAAGTCATTCCAACATCAACAAGACTTTTTCTCTCTCAACATAGACATATCCAAGAGGTTCTTACTCAATTTCACATGGAAGGTGCAAAGGATGTTCATACGCCCCTTAGGGGGGAGGGAGTGGTCACCAAGGGGTGAAGTTCACCAAACACCAACAACCAATGATATCATTACAACTCAAAGCACCCCAAATCCACCCCAAAGTTCACCAAATTGGAGGGAGTGGTCACCAAACTACATATTTTTTATTTTTTATTTTTTAATATATAAAAGCACAAACTACATAAAAATAAAGAGTACATGTTTTTTGGAGGTTGTTTTCTTACCACTTCTTGGATCCATGATTTTGTGTAGTTTTTTTTTTTTTTTTTTTTTTTTTTTTGTTAAAGGGTATGGATGTATGATTTGGGTTGAATTTTGTTTGAAGAAATGGGGTATTTATAATGAAAATTGTTGTTGAAAAAGGGGTAAAATTTTTTTTTTAGTCAAACGGCTATTTTTCAATTTAAGGTCAAATTTGACCGTTGCATCCTCTGATCCACGCTCCCCTCACACTCGGCAAAGTTTGCCAATTTCTTTCCTCTCTCAATCGGTGCCGCATGGTGGCGGCGGTGTTCTAAGGGGCGCCGCCTCTTTGCCGAAGGTTCCCCGCTGCCACTCCCTCCCCCCTTAGCACCTCCGCACCTTTGTCTCTCAACGACCCTTCACCTTTGGTCGATGCCACACCGTATCGTTTACTCGTTGGATCTCTCCAATATCTAGCCTTCACAAGACATGACATCTCGTTCGCTATCAACAAACTATCTCAATTCATGCATACTCCTCGTCAAGCCCACTGCAAGCCCTCAAACGGGTAGATATCTTAAAGGTACCATACATCATGGCCTCTTTCATAATCGTCATTCCTCCCTCACACTCTCGGCCTTCTCAGATTCAGATTGGGATGGTGTTCATGACGCTGGACGATCCACTACTGCTTACTTATTATATCTTGGCAACAATGTTAGATCTTGGAAGTCTACCGGACAAAATTCTGTCTCTCGTTCATCAACCGAGGCCGAGTACAAGGCCATCGCTAACGCATCGACTGAATTGATTTGGCTTAAGAACCTGTTACAAGAACTTGGCATGTCTACTTCACAAACACCAACTCTATATTGTGACAACACAGGTGCTACATATCTTTGTGCTAACCCGGTTTATCATTCACGAATGAAACACGTGGCACTAGACTACCACTTTGTTCGAGAACAAGCCTCGGCTGGGCATCTAAGAGTTCTCCATGTAAGTTCACAAGATCAGCTAGCAGACATGTTAACCAAATCGCTATCTCGAGCACCATTTCTTCGTAATCGCTCCAAGATTGGTGTATCCAACGGATCCTCCTTCTTGCAGGGGTGTATTAGAGACACTACAGTCAACCGGTCAAAAAGTCAATATTGTTAGAAATAGATCCTAGGATCTCGCCTGTAATTGCTCCTCCTCATTACTGCACATAGCCTATATAAGGCATACAAATCATTGTATTCACAATCACTTTTCAATACAATATTCAATTTATTATAGAAATTACTAGTGCATTAGTATTGGTTTGATCACACACTTGGTCCTAGAAACTTATGTAGTATCAGATCAGGTATTGTTGATTCATGAAACGTTTAAATTTCATGCTTAGGTATCGTTTACGAAAGTTCTAATGAAAAATAAAAGAAAAAGTAAGGAGGCAAAAATCATGCATGACAAACGAAAAGCAAGGATACAATCTATTGGTAGATCCATAAAACAAATAAAGATAGTGTGAAAACTATGTATTTAGTGTTTGATCGGTTTGATACGATAGGTTTTCCGTCATAAAATCAATATACATGTTCCTTGATGGAGATGTTTTCATGTAAAAGATTGAAAACCAAATACTTATGTTGTACCAAATGCTTGACCCAACCCCATTTACAGAATAAATCTCAGTTCGTTATCTCCTTATATTAACATTTACCAATTACAAGTCTATTATGCTTACCATGCTTGAATATCGTGTATTGTTAGTTGTATTATATTATTTAGTCCATTTTTGAATGGACTTGGGATTGGGCTAGAGAATTAAGAGTTAGAGGGTTAGGAGATTTTGAGGAATTGACGGTTTTAATTAACTTTTTTGTTCTAAATGTGTTGCAAGAAGATTCATGGAGATGGTTACATGACGATGTTGGTGTATGTGTCCGGACGACATCGGACTGTTCTTATGTGTCAGGACGTTCGTTTCTTCCGGACTCCACTCTCATCTCCGGGCACGCCTACTGACAGGCCCTACCGACAGTTATACTGTATAGTCCCATCAACCGACACCTCTCCAGATTTCACGGGATTGTGTTCCCCACGTGGCCTGACACCTACTCACTAGGTCAGACATAGGTCAACTCGCTTAGTCCCGAGATAAGTAGATACAATAGGTGTGGGTAGTATAAATACCCACACCTCATTTATGATATGCATTGAATTCTTACACCTACTACTGTTACTCTCGTATTACTATTCAAACTATAACCGCCCGATACTTATTCTCACGCCGGAGGTGGGCCCTGGGATAAAACCCAGGGCGAGCCTAACGCGTGTGTCACTTGTGTGTAGGAGCCAGCAAGGTCCGAAGGACGATACATAGAAGCGGGACCTACTCGCAAGGTTTTACTTCAACAAATTGGCGCCATCCATGGGACCCACTATTCAATCTACCTGAGCATTGAAATGGCTGGTTCCTCTTTTCATTCCCTACGTCTCGATGACAGGGAAGACGAAACCAACGTACACGAACCTAACAACAACCGTGACCAGCACGAAACCGATAATCATGACCAACACGAAACCGATAACCATGACCGATACGAATCCAACAACAATCGCAACCAGTTCGAAGCTGTTAATAATCAAAACCGTAACCGGTATGAAACCAACAACCACCAAAACCAGCATGACAATTCGGCTGAGGACTCCCCAGTCTCCAAGACATGATTGTTAGCCGAGTAGCGTCACTAACGGAACTAATCAAAAAGCACAATGCACAAAGCGGAAGCGCTCTTAAACAGCTTCAGCTAAATTTCGAAGAAGAGGGGAATACGAGTCAGGTAAAGGAAAAGGGAGGTGAAGAAAAAGACGATGACCTGCACAAACCTTTTAAAGAGACGTCAAGGTCACCGTTCACTCGCCGCATTGTTGAGTTCTCCGGTCCGGCCCATGTGATGCCGCTCAACATGAGATTCTATGATGGGTCAACGGATCCGAACGATCATCTCACCAGGTTCACTGGAGCTGCCAATCAAGGGGAATGGCCTATGCCGGTATGGTGCCACATGTTTCAGCAAACCCTGGACGGAGCAGCAGGTGGGTTGTTTGAAAGGTTGGAAGCCGGAAGCATTGACAGCTGGAATGAATTAAGAGAGCAATTCTCGATGAGATTCGCCCATCGAAAGAAATGTACGAAGGACCCCACGAAGATTACCAAAATCACCCGAAGAGCTCACAAATCCCTTCCGGATTTTAAGGAAAGATGGACTGACGAGGCGAGTTACATCAGCGGTGTACCGAAAATTATGAGAATCTCTGCCTTCATGAGTGCACATAAATGTCTGATGCGTTTCATAATAGAGGATTTTTATTTTATTTATTATCTCAAAATTTTAATTCAAATTTTAAATTTTTTTATTCTTATTACCATTATCTTTTTAAAGAAACACACACGAGCAAGTATACTCGTTCAATTGTAGTATTGTTGATGGTAAATAAGGTTCGTCCCAAGGAACTACTTAGTTGTGATTTTAGTAACATTAATGGTATAGCACTTAAGATTGTCACGATCAAAAGTACTAGAAACGATTTAAACAAACAATGGTTTCAATGTAACTCAAGCAAACAAACAATTAATTAAAAGCATACTTGTTTAGGAATCATGACTAATCGTGATATGATGTAGAACATGTTTGGGTGAAACTTAGAAGGCACATATCAATATTCACAAGGACTTCTAGTCAATGGGTAATATCAAGAAAATCCATGTTTCTACTAGTTTCACGGTGAGTCCTTTCGGCCAAATCTCATCCCACTACGCTAGCTCTTTTGTGATAAAATGTATGAAAAAGTTGATTAGTTAAATTGGTTCTTACGAGTCTTTTCAACCCAATCTCGTGATTAAATATTTTCGAATCCGTTTAAAAACTTGTATATTTGATATTCGTCACTTATCAAATACCAATTTGTTTGTCACTAACTCTTGGAATCAAATAATTATTAGAAATCTTTTCATCCTTTAAATCTAACAATATTCAACCAACAAGTTTTAGGACACAAATTTATTTAAACAAACCCATAGAATTAATCACTTTTTCCAACCTACTAAACGTCCAACATTCATACAATTAGTCACATCATTCCCAAACAAGTATCACGAATCATTCCATAACAAGTATCATAGTAAAACATAAAATTGCATTCAACTTAGACCAATTCAACATGATTAATAATTAAAAATTACCCAATAGTAAAATTACAATGAGTAATGAAAGAGTTGTAGCACTCTTTGAGGCCTCCAATCGAACAAGGGAATCTTCCACCTCTTCTACTAGTTATCTTCCTCGAGAATGGCAGAGATTTTTTGAGCTCTTTTGGGTTAGAAAGTAGTATAATCAAATCCTTATGGTGTAAGGTTTGATTGTGAGTGTTGTCTCTAAAACAAGTGATTAGGGGTCTTATTTAAGCTTGTAAGACACCCCTAAAACTGAAATATTTCATCAATAATCATAATTAAGAAGCAAATGATCGGCCATAATACTTAATGGTGCTTAAAGTGGAGAGTTAATGCAACTCTTCATGTCAGTTTTTCTGTAAACCTCAGGTATGAAAATGTAAACCTTGGGCATGGGCGACGGCTAAACCTCAGGCATGAATTCCTATACCTCAGGCATGAGCTCCCTTTCTTAAACCTTGGGTCTGGAAACTTAAACCTTGGGTCTGGAACCAACTTTCTTCACATAATTTGGCTTCAAGCTAGCATAGAGCTCCAACTTTTAACACACTTTTTGGCTCCTAATCTTGACTTAATCCTTTCATCCTCTCACGTACAACCGGAAATGATCATATCATGCATCCATGTATTTGTTGACGAACTTTTCTTCGATATTTTCTTGAATTTCATAGCTTTTCTTCATCTTTCTTGATATTTCCATGTACCTAGACTTAAACACATCTTCAACAACTTTTAAGCATAAAACCATCATAAACATGACTATATTTCATATAAAAACACACAAATAACGCTATAAAAATATGTACAAAATGAGCGTTATCAATGTCCATCTCTCGCCAAAAAATTTTCCGACAGAGTACCGCGCACGGTTACTGAAATGTTCACTAGAGTGGACGACTTCATAAGGTCGGAAGAAGCATACCGTAGTACATAATTACCGAAGGGCGAGGGATTCGATTCAAACAGGAAAGGAGGTCAAGGCTTCAAGAATGATAGGCCAAGAGGGGAACGTCGGAACGATTATCGCCAAAGGGACGTCTACCACCCTTATGTCACCCCAAAAAGCAGCTACAATCGAAACAACTACACCCTGCCGGAATACCGCCGAAATGATGCTCCTAAACTGGCGGTCCCCCGTGCAGGTCTGATGTCGTTGGTAAAACCCCCGAGAGAATTTTTAGCCATAGAGCAGATATAATTAGAGTCAAAGGATAAATAAAGGAGTAAGGATAAAGGATAGAGAATAATAGATAGATAATGGAAGAAGGGAAAAACAGTGTAAGGTATAACAATGGTCAAAGGTAAGTAATGTATATGGTAAAAGTAAACAGTAATCCACCACGAGCCCAGAAACAGAGATATGATATATATATAACCATGCCATCATCATCAATCAGAGGGGTGTCCTCTCAGTAACCAGATAATATGAGGGGTTTCCTCATGTATCAAATGGAGTAGCTAGCTCCCAGAGATGTGAAAGACGTGTATCGCACACACCATCAGTCACCAGAGATATATATATATATATATATAACCAGTAAATAATACAGATAACAGAAACAGATCAAATCTAGGATGCATCCATACGCCCCAGGTGGCCAGAGTCTACCAATAAACACCAGATAAAATAAAGTCAGGGACGGGACAGGTCATCACTCTCCTGCCCTAGAGTCATGCCATCGGTGCATCAATGACATGGACATGAAACCCTCATGCCTAGTGAGGTGGCTCGGGTATCAAACCGTGGTCAGGGTCAAGTATCAAGTATCAGGTCAAAATCAGAGTGTCATATCAGAAGGTTCATAGCATAAGGTTCATGTCAAATATTTCAGAATTAAATATCAGAGGTTCAGAATAAATCAGGTTCAAATCAGAGTTCATCAGATCAAGGTTTATATCAATAATCAAGTCAAGGTTCAGCTCAAAAGTTCATTTCAGAAATTTCTATCAAAAGTCCATTTTAAGAAATCCCTTAATAATTGTTTTCATAAAAATGATCCTTCAAAACGGTTTTTTCATAAAGATAGTCTTTAAAATAGTTTTCATAAAAGTTAGTGAAATTTCAAGTAAAAGTATAAACGTCATTTTAACCAAATAACTCTTCTCAAAACATTTCCAGGTCATAATTTAAAAGGTTTTTCACAACATAGATTCATATCAGAGGTCATAACAAGGGAATCAATAGAAAAGGTTCAAAGCAAAGGAACTCATAGCAGTGGCATCAAATCAGAAGCTAAACAGATTAGCATATGAAAGGGATCATATCAGAGTTCACAGAACAGGGGAAACATAGCAAGGTTCAAGGGACAACAAGATATAAAGAAGAGGGTTCATGAGAAACCTGTGAGAAAGTCAGAATATCTGTACCTTATTAGCAGTGCAGAAAATAAACAAGCAAATAAATACTGAACAGATCAAGGCTTCTCCTTCTTCGCACCTAAAGGAGTAGAAGACGGAATTACAAAGGATTCCAATTCAGATTATTACTTTTAGTTTACCTTTCCATTTTAAGTAACTTTCTATTTTTAGTAACTTTCCAGATTTAGTAAGTTTCCATAATTAGCAGGTTTCCAGAATTAACAGATATTATCATTTCAGATTAGATTAAGTCCTTACTCAGAGATTATTATGGAATAAAGGTATATTTTAACAAGTTACAGAAGTCTAAGGTTAATTATGACAAGTTCACAAAGTTTAGGGTTTTAATTGTAACTTCATCAATTTCAAAGGTCTAAAGTGAAAATACTTCAAGTACTGATTTAAATACATATTTTATTCAGAATGACATCATAATCCCTTTAGTTTCATAATTTACAGATTATACCCCTCTAGTTACAATATTTACAAACAAACCCTTTAATTACATAATTCATGATTTAATCCTTATGATATCCATATTTACCAACCAAGCATCTCATTTTACAAATTTACAGAATGTTACCTCAGAATTATGTATGTTACAGATCAGACCCTCAGAATTTCAGAATTTACACAATTGGTCCCTTAAGTTTACAAAACTTATAAATTAAGTCATAATTTAGTAACAATTACATATTAAGCCCATAATTACTCAAGTTTACACAAAACACTCTTAATATCATCATTTACACACAATAACTTCAAGTTTCCAGAATTTACACTTTTAGTCCCTTTACTTTAATTTATTTCAAATCGAATCCAATTTTACAAATAAATTCATATCTTGCCAATTTTACGCATAAGGACCCCATGTTATATTTTTCCCACATTTCTACTGACCTAATTAAGTTTATAAAAATAACCCACAAGTTTTAAAGTTGGCAAAACACACCCTTATGGTTTTAAAAGCCAACCGTATAACATTTTTAATCACCAAACAAAACCCTAATCACATCCAATCATTAACCCATCATGATTTCATCCTTAAAACACTTTTAATGTCCAGATATTGTTCAAGAATCCCTAACCCTAGATAATTCGATTAGGTCTTTATCTTTTCTTTACTTTTCCTTAAATCCGGTTTACACAAAAATCATCCACGACTTGTTTAAGCTTCTAAAATTCAAACCACCATTTTTCCCAGATTATTAGATGCATATAGGACCCATAAAATTTGTATACAAACTCCAGAAAATCGCATAGCTTATTTTATATTTTACATACGTTTTTGACACCCATAATTACCACGACATGTATAGGCCTCTACAATTCATTCCAAAATTTTTCCCAGATCTTATACTTCATATGAGGTCCAAATAAAATAAATATAACACCCAGAAAATTAGTATGTAATATTTTAGAATTTACGTGTGTTTTACACATTAAAATTACTAGCGACCAATTGGCCTTGCATGATTCGATTAGAACAATTTTTATAAGTCTTATATGATGTAAGAGTCATGAGAAAAATACCAAATCAGTTCTAGAACGTGTGGATTGGTCGTATGAATTTTGTACCTCACGTATGGATAATCGGCAAGGAAAATCACCCACGATCGAACCAATGAATCTACAAACCCAACCTTATTTTTCCTAACCTCCTTGGATGTAGAACAACTCCAGAAAAATACTAGATCACCTCCAAAAATTCGTATGGCTTGTGTGTGAATTTTGTGTGTGTTTTTGATAATATCGGCTAAGTAATGAAAGAATAAAAGGGATATGGCTAAATAAAAAGGGAATTGCCGAGAGAATAGGGGGGGGAGGGACATTTACACGGTTTTTTGGTTGGACCAAATCAACTCTTTCAATTTTGATTATTATTTCCCTCTTTAGAATTGTATTTATCCTTTTATAATTTTCTTTTAATTCGAAAATAATTAAGTAAAAGTATTATGGTTCTTGTAACTATTTTAAAGTGTAATAATAACTTTTGGACCTTCAAGAAATAATGTAGTGTTGTCCCAGAAATTAATTTGCTTCATGTATGGTTCGTTTTCAAAAGTTTGGAATCAATTCAGAATTTTTTTATAAGTGATTTAATTATGTTTTATGGTTTCAGGGGTAATTTGGTCATTTTACAAGTCATCTGAATTTCAGGTATTACAACTTCTTCCCCACTAACAAAAAAATTTCGTCCTCGAAATTTGCAGAAAGCAGAAAGGAAAGAGAGAGAAAAACAAAACAAAGACATAACAGACTAAGACGAGAATTGAGGTGAAACGAAACAGAAACACAACTGACGGTGAACAGACATATGAAAGATTTATTTCTCATGACTCGAACTTGTAGATTCCAAAATTGTTTCAGATCCTCAGAACAGACATAACATACTGAATCCAGATCAAAAGAATAACATACCAAACGTAATAGATGAAAATCAGATTCTCTCGGGAGAGACAAAGAAATACATAGGATTTTGACGGATATGCCGTTCACAGAAATTGATTAGACAAATCAGATTAGAACGTACAGGAAATAGATTATTGATAACATCAATTGGCAGAAAGTTCTACAATGGAACCTAAAATAGTTATCAGAAGTACAGAGGTCAGCAAAACGCGTGACGAGAATCCAGACGTATCAATTCGCATAACGGTGAAAGCAGATTACGCGTATAGGTAGATTGAACTTAAAGTCTCACTAACGTAGATGATCTCAAACAGTTATCAGAATTTCTAAAGCTCTAAGGCATTCCTTGAAATATCCTATGCCCACAACAAGTGCACGTTATATGATGTAAGTATTATCACGTTGGCCAGACGTCATAATACTGGCATCATATAAATATGCCCTCATGATGGTCATACTTTATCTCAAGTCGTGAACAGAACAACTTATCTTAATCCACTTAAACTTTCTACGGTCTCAGAGGTCATCAAAATCAAACGCCATAACTAAGAGGAGAACAAACTACTCAAAAGAGTTAACGGAAGTCCCAGAATGTCTATCAGAACTTGGTACATCGTTAAAAGCATCAGATCATCCATCGTTCGTCAAATTTCACATAACAAAACCATCGTCCGGCATACGCAGAATGAACACAGAGCGGAATTACTAATAGAGAACCTAAATCATTCAAAGGATTTTATCATCAGGTAACAGAAATTTAAATGGGTCAAGAGGAAATGAATTACGTCATCCATAGCTTCATCCATCACAGAATAAATTAATTCTAACACAGACGTTCGCTTCAGAATTTCATCCATTCAACATCATGATCTCAATTCTTTTCGCAAGTCTGCTTCTGCTCTCAATTCATCTTAGTACAACTAAAATGAATAGAGAAGCAAGACTGCGAGCCTTGGACAGGTCTTCTAGCACAGTTCAAAATTTGCCAATTCAGATTGCCGTCGTCACCAGATGCCTGATAGTATTGTCTGCTACAATCTCTGAATGCCAATCAAATCTACTCTTCCAAAGGGTCATTTTACTTAATACGAAAATGATCTACATGTTCCTTGTTCGTCTCAGAGTACAAACATGCTGTTATACTATGGCGGTTGTCCAATTACTCACGAAAACATGATTCCATTTGCCAATACCATTGGCATTATTTAGAACTCATGATGGTCACAATGAGTGCGAAAACAGTTTTCATGAATCGTTTCAGGGAAAACTTCATATCAACTCACATCACCAATCTTTACGAATAAAACTGGAATACTTTACGGAAGTTGCTCTCAATTAGCCATCTCCTATCTTAGGAGTTCTTGTGGTTGCTTCTTCAGTCCTTCAAACATTAAATGAGGTCGTCTGATACAGAGTTTCAAAGTGGAACAAATCAATCATTGATACGCAGAAATGAAAAGTGATTACGGTTAGGATTACGGTTAGGTTTACGATAGTTGATATGCAGACGCAAAATTTTCTCTTTCTTCTTCATAATTTAATAGGGGTATTCAAGGGAAACACTGAGGTGGACAAAAACATATCTCATCAGCTTCTTCAATCTCTCAACTTCTATAGCATCATGGTTCGTCAACTAGGATCAGTTCAATGCCAACTCCATCTCCCGAGCAGTAGGGAATCAAAAAGGTTCATCAGAAACATCAGAAAATCGTACAACAAGACTTCCAATGCCAAAGCTTTCTAAGGATGGATATTATTGGGTGTCCGGGGAAAGGTTGTCATAACAAAAGTAGGATGAAAATAGATTTCAATAGGTCTCATATCAGATATGGTAGTCTCAGGTAGCTTATAAAGAGCCAGTCAACAAAAGACCTCGAAATCGAATATATCAAAAGTAAACAGATCCGCAGAACGAATATGGCTATTTTTACCAGACAGATAGTTCATATTTCAGAGTCAAGCACATGGTTCAGTATAGTGTGGAGATATATAGGCGAACAATCCAAGGTGTTGGAATCTTATTTGCTATTTAGCACAAGTGGCAGGTAGGTTGTGAATCATCGGTAATATGAACATCGTATAGCTGTCAAAAGTAAGGCATATAGAAATATCAGTTATCAGCGTCATAATGCTCAGTCAACAATTTCATATCGAGAAAATATTTCCGTCATATCCTTCCAAAAGAAACTAGTTAGCTGCAAGATTCATTTTTCAAAGGGAGGGAATAAACTTCCTATATCCATGGTTAATAATCACCAGAGTTCTCATAGGAGTAGTATGGATTTTGCAAGACAGAATAGTATCAGATGATACATTTATATCCAGCACGGGTAATGAATTCATAGATGGTGTCAAACATATTAGGGTTAAATGACCTTCGGGAATGGTCGGAGAGGTATCAAACTGTTTATCAAACAGATCAGAAGTGAAGATCAAAATCAGTTAGCGGTAGCAAAAGTTTAACAATCGAAAATCATGGTAGGGAGTTCAGAATTGTTTTCAAACGCCAAAGGCGATACATAGGAGGATAGTCGTCCATATTTTGAATGTTCAATCAATTAATCTCTTATCAGAATAAAAATCACAGTTAACTATCAAAGAAAGACAGATCAACAAAGCAGATCTTACCGTTCAGAATGAAAGGGAAAACATTTTTATACTCGTGGTTAAACACCACAAGACTTCTCATGGGAACAGGGATGGTTAAGATGAAATCAAATAGTGTCAGAAGATTCATAGATGATTATCGGAAGCAAGAAACAACTAACAGAATGTATCAAGTATATCATCGTCATGGGGATTCTCAGAATGCCCGAAGAGGCATCAGAATGATTTACAAAAGAATCAGAGGTCAGAGTCGGAATCTGAAGACAAGGATCAAATAGTGTCAGAAATTACTATGCAATTTTCAATGCTTTCAAGATTTATTTAGGTTTCAATTCTTAGGTGGTGCAAGGCATAAGCTCAAATTTTCCAAATGTGATTTCAATAGGCTTAACCAACAGCAAAGCATGAATCAGAGTGATACGGAAGCAATGCTACTTATACATATGACTTATAGTCTACCCATTCCTCACTGGTCAGAACTTAAGTTCCTATAGGGAAATCCTAAAGCAAACCCTTACAGGTTATCTTATGAGCGCCTACAGTGGAAACCTAATGGTCCAAACTTCACAGGCCAAGGGTAAATGTATTACAAATCGCAGCCTGTCGCTCTGATACCATAAATTGTAACACCCCAACCCGACAAGGGTAAAGATACCACAATAATGGATTCATATCAGAACAGAACAAAGCATACATCTACAGTAATACGAAAATCTCAAAGTTTACAATGAAATACTGAAACTTTATGGTTACAAATGAGAACTTCCAAAACACTAATTCTAAAATACAATATCTTCTAATCAACTCTAATCCAAAATAGCTATCAAGTTCTTCTAAGTCCAAAGGTACACTTCACTCAATCCCAGCTTCCAACTAAAACCTGCCGCGGGAAAGAAACGCGGCTGAGCTATGAGAGCTCAGTGAACATATATAACGGTAACAAGCAGTAATAAAGAATAGTACAGAGTATCAAAAACATATGTCAAGCAGATATAATTAGATTCAAAGGATAAATAAAGGAGTAAGGATAAAGGATAGAGAATAATAGATAGATAAAGGAAGAAGGGAAAAATAGTGTAAGGTATAACAATGGTCAAAGGTAAGTAATGTATATGGTAAAAGTAAACAGTAATCCACCACGAGCCTAGAAACAGAGATATGATATATATAACCATGCCATCATCATCAATCAGAGGGGTGTCCTCTCAGTAACTAGATAATATGAGGGGTGTCCTCATGTATCAAATGGAGTAGCTAGCTCCTAGAGATGTGAAAGACGTGTATCGCACACACCATCAGTCACCAGAGATATATATATAACCAGTAAATAATACAGATAACAGAAACAGATCAAATCTAGGATGCATCCATACGCCCCAGGTGGCCAGAGTCTACCAATAAACACCAGATAAAATAAAGTCAGGGACGGGACAGGTCATCACTCTCCTGCCCTAGAGTCATGCCATCGGTGCATCAATGACATGGACATGAAACCCTCATGCCTAGTGAGGTGGCTCGGGTATCAAACCGTGGTCAGGGTCAAGTATCAAGTATCAGGTCAAAATCAGAGTGTCATATCAGAAGGTTCATAGCATAAGGTTCATGTCAAATATTTCAGAATTAAATATCAGAGGTTCAGAATAAATCAGGTTCAAATCAGAGTTCATCAGATCAAGGTTTATATCAATAATCAAGTCAAGGTTCAGCTCAAAAGTTCATTTCAGAAATTTCTATCAAAAGTCCATTTTAAGAAATCCCTTAATAATTGTTTTCATAAAAATGATCCTTCAAAACGGTTTTTCATAAAGATAGTCTTTAAAATAGTTTTCATAAAAGTTAGTGAAATTTCAAGTAAAAGTATAAACGTCATTTTAACCAAATAACTCTTCTCAAAACATTTCCAGGTCATAATTTAAAAGGTTTTTCACAACATAGATTCATATCAGAGGTCATAACAAGGGAATCAATAGAAAAGGTTCAAAGCAAAGGAACTCATAGCAGTGGCATCAAATCAGAAGCTAAACAGATCAGCATATGAAAGGGATCATATCAGAGTTCACAGAACAGGGGAAACATAGCAAGGTTCAAGGGGACAACAAGATATAAAGAAGAGGGTTCATGAGAAACCTGTGAGAAAGTCAGAATATCTGTACCTTATTAGCAGTGCAGAAAATAAACAAGCAAATAAATACTGAACAGATCAAGGCTTCTCCTTCTTCGCACCTAAAGGAGTAGAAGACGGAATTACAAAGGATTCCAATTCAGATTATTACTTTTAGTTTACCTTTCCATTTTAAGTAACTTTCTATTTTTAGTAACTTTCCAGATTTAGTAAGTTTCCATAATTAGCAGGTTTCCAGAATTAACAGATATTATCATTTCAGATTAGATTAAGTCCTTACTCAGAGATTATTATGGAATAAAGGTATATTTTAACAAGTTACAGAAGTCTAAGGTTAATTATGACAAGTTCACAAAGTTTAGGGTTTTAATTGTAACTTCATCAATTTCAAAGGTCTAAAGTGAAAATACTTCAAGTACTGATTTAAATACATATTTTATTCAGAATGACATCATAATCCCTTTAGTTTCATAATTTACAGATTATACCCCTCTAGTTACAATATTTACAAACAAACCCTTTAATTACATAATGGGATTAAGTCGTAGAATAGCAACGAACTTTTCAAAGTGTCCCGTTTTGGTACGTGTACTTTTTTTAAGTTGTAGAATAGCAACGAACTTTTCAAAGTGTCCCGTTTTGGTACGTGTACTTTTTTAAGTTGTAGAATAGCAATGTACTTTCCATAAGTGTTCCAATTTGGTACGCCATCGCACGTACCAAATTGGAACACTTATGGAAATCGCACGTACCAAATTGGAACACTTATGGAAAGTACGTTGCTATTCTACAACTTAAAAAAAGTACACGTACCAAAACGGGACACTTTGAAAAGTTCGTTGCTATTCTACAACTTAAAAAAAGTACACGTACCAAAACGGGACACTTTGAAAAGTTCGTTGCTATTCTACGACTTAATCCCTTACATAATTCATGATTTAATCCTTATGATATCCATATTTACCAACCAAGCATCTCATTTTACAAATTTACAGAATGTTACCTCAGAATTATGTATGTTACAGATCAGACCCTCAGAATTTCAGAATTTACACAATTGGTCCCTTAAGTTTACAAAACTTATAAATTAAGTCATAATTTAGTAACAATTACATATTAAGCCCATAATTACTCAAGTTTACACAAAACACTCTTAATATCATCATTTACACACAATAACTTCAAGTTTCCAGAATTTACACTTTTAGTCCCTTTACTTTAATTTATTTCAAATCGAATCCAATTTTACAAATAAATTCATATCTTGCCAATTTTACGCATAAGGACCCCATGTTATATTTTTCCCACATTTCTACTGACCTAATTAAGTTTATAAAAATAACCCACAAGTTTTAAAGTTGGCAAAACACACCCTTATGGTTTTAAAAGCCAACCGTATAACATTTTTAATCACCAAACAAAACCCTAATCACATCCAATCATTAACCCATCATGATTTCATCCTTAAAACACTTTTAATGTCCAGATATTGTTCAAGAATCCCTAACCCTAGATAATTCGATTAGGTCTTTATCTTTTCTTTACTTTTCCTTAAATCCGGTTTACACAAAAATCATCCACGACTTGTTTAAGCTTCTAAAATTCAAACCACCATTTTTCCCAGATTATTAGATGC
This sequence comes from Artemisia tridentata subsp. tridentata, assembly GCA_021014915.2. Lineage (NCBI taxonomy): Eukaryota > Viridiplantae > Streptophyta > Magnoliopsida > Asterales > Asteraceae > Artemisia > Artemisia tridentata. The sequence goes on from CP139504.1 coordinate 407,730,136, forward strand.
ATATAGGACCCATAAAATTTGTATACAAACTCCAGAAAATCGCATAGCTTATTTTATATTTTACATACGTTTTTGACACCCATAATTACCACGACATGTATAGGCCTCTACAATTCATTCCAAAATTTTTCCCAGATCTTATACTTCATATGAGGTCCAAATAAAATAAATATAACACCCAGAAAATTAGTATGTAATATTTTAGAATTTACGTGTGTTTTACACATTAAAATTACTAGCGACCAATTGGCCTTGCATGATTCGATTAGAACAATTTTTATAAGTCTTATATGATGTAAGAGTCATGAGAAAAATACGAAATCAGTTCTAGAACGTGTGGATTGGTCGTATGAATTTTGTACCTCACGTATGGATAATCGGCAAGGAAAATCACCCACGATCGAACCAATGAATCTACAAACCCAACCTTATTTTTCCTAACCTCCTTGGATGTAGAACAACTCCAGAAAAATACTAGATCACCTCCAAAAATTCGTATGGCTTGTGTGTGAATTTTGTGTGTGTTTTTGATAATATCGGCTAAGTAATGAAAGAATAAAAGGGATATGGCTAAATAAAAAGGGAATTGCCGAGAGAATAGGGGGGGGAGGGACATTTACACGGTTTTGGGTTGGACCAAATCAACTCTTTCAATTTTGATTATTATTTCCCTCTTTAGAATTGTATTTATCCTTTTATAATTTTCTTTTAATTCGAAAATAATTAAGTAAAAGTATTATGGTTCTTGTAACTATTTTAAAGTGTAATAATAACTTTTGGACCTTCAAGAAATAATGTAGTGTTGTCCCAAAAATTAATTTGCTTCATGTATGGTTCGTTTTCAGAAGTTTGGAATCAATTCAGAATTTTTTTATAAGTGATTTAATTATGCTTTATGGTTTCATGGGTAATTTGGTCATTTTACAAGTCATCTGAATTTCAGGTATTACAACGGCTAAACCTCAGGCATGAATTCCTATACCTCAGGCATGAGCTCCCTTTCTTAAACCTTGGGTCTGGAAACTTAAACCTTGGGTCTGGAACCAACTTTCTTCACATAATTTGGCTTCAAGCTAGCATAGAGCTCCAACTTTTAACACACTTTTTGGCTCCTAATCTTGACTTAATCCTTTCATCCTCTCACGTACAACCGGAAATGATCATATCATGCATCCATGTATTCGTTGACGAACTTTTCTTCGATATTTTCTTGAATTTCATAGCTTTTCTTCATATTTCTTGATATTTCCTTGTACCTAAACTTAAACACATCTTCAACAACTTTTAAGCATAAAACCATCATAAACATGACTATATTTCATATAAAAACACACAAATAACGCTATAAAAATATGTACAAAATGAGCGTTATCAAATCTCCCACACTTAAGTTTTGCTTGCCCTCAAGCAAAGTAATCATTTGGAAAATTATTTTTCCAATAGGCATTATCCATTATTTTCTAAAATGTCACTAATTTCCCTTAATACCGAAGTAAAAAAAAAAGTCAAAAAGTGATTTCTTTAATTTTATTTGTGAAATTTAAACGACTTGCTCGATCAAGCTAGATAACACAACTAAGCTCCTCACGAAAAGAAAAAAATAATATAATCCACTCACACTCATTTCTTTTGTTTGGGGATATATTTCACTCAATTGCACAGTCGTGATTCATGTCATACCATAGGCTTGTACAAGTATCAAAACTAATCCAAATCATTTAAGAAATAAATTAATTTATCAAAGAGGACTTTTATTTGGGTTGAAATGTTAGGCCAAGGGTTAATATCAACTTATGCTCAAATAACTATTGTACAAAATATAATAGATCGCTAACAACGAATTCTTGAATAGTCTAATAACGGATGGTCACTAAAACACGTTCTAGTTCGCTAGCAATGTTGTTCAACTATTCAAAAACCGGATGGTCACTACAATATTCATACATTCGCTATTTTCACAAAAGCAAAAAGGGTAGGGATAAGGCATGGGATTATTTTGGTTAATATAATTTTCAAGAATCAAGTCAAATACCCGAATTACTTGATGCAAAAACAATCGAACCATGTATCCTCAAATGATTATAGCCTTTCATCACAATTCATCCTTCCTCTATTATTCATCCATCGATCAACATTCATACCATCCTTTAGCGCATTGGCTAATTCTCACGATTATAGCTTATTAGCTCCTTTTTTTTTCCCACACTTTGGATGAGCATATACCTCAAAAAGATACAAATAAGAAGTAGCTACCTTCGTCTTCGTCAGAAAGGTATATTCGAAATACAAAGTGTAGACTCATAATCATCAAAAATTCTTCTGATCAACAACAAGTAATTCATCGATTCAACTTGACTAAAAGGGTAGGCTAAGGTTTAAAGGTGCAAAATTTCTTTTTCTGGGTTGAAACAAAAATGAAAAGATAAGCTCAGAGGATTGAACTAAGGGTATCTAGCACTAAAAATGAGTGCTAACAAATGGGTCCATGGAAATTTAGTGATTAACTAACCAATTTGGCTAGCTAATATATCAATATCTGTAAAATGGAAGGCCATTTGGTTTAATCCTAAGTCGCCTCTTATCATTTAAATTCATTTATATCACAAAAAATTGTGACCTTACTTTGGAATTCGTAATGTATGACAAGTACAAGTTCTAGAATCAATTCAATCACCGGCACACTCTTAGCAAGAAAATAGAATTTAAGCATAAAATATATGCTTCAAATAATAGGCTCAAATCCTCACATATTTGGTAGAATCGGCTAAAAATGCTCAAGCAATGTTATCAATCCTAAGAATATATTCTTTCACTTAACCGAGATTCGTTAAAAATTTCAAATTGCCATTTTATGCTATTAGAAAATTTCAAGCTGTTTTTAATATATAAATTCTTTATGTGTAAAAAAAACAACTACTTCCTTAAGGGCAACAAAAACAAACAAATTCCAAAATAATCACAAAAAATTAAAAATTGAATCATTTTCACTATTTACTTCCCTCCCCCACACTTAAGTTTTGCATTGTCCTCAATGTGAAAAATTAACTTTAAAGTAAAGGAAATAGGGAAAATAAAATAGTAAATGACATCACCGAGAAATCAAGCGCGTTTCATATTTGGTGTTAAAACGCATGAGTTGGAAACTCCAAGCTCCAAAATATACCAACCATATGAAATAGCAATGATCTCATGGTATCGCAAACCTGAAAAATAAGCAAAACAAAACACAAAACACAAAATGCAACAATACCAATAACCAAAGTAAAAATCCTAACCACACATAATAATAAGTCTAAGACATAATAGTACTAAGCAAACATGATAAAGTACGAATAAAAACATAAATATTGTTCAAAACTCGTTAGAGCCATGAATGAAAGTCAAATTCATTCATCATCCGTCTCATCTCCTGCATATGTGACCAAGGGGCCAGATCCTAATCCTCCTGATGACGTTCCTGCTTCATAACTTTGCGTCCCAACATTAGAGTAATAACCCGCAAAAGCTTCCTCGTTAACATTGCACCCTTCATGACTTGGACCTGTGCTATATGTTGGGTAGGGTACATGTCCCGAAGGATAAGGCGTGTAAGGGTAAGGGTAGGGTGGAACTCCAATTGGTTCATATGCCATTGGAAAAGAATAAGGTGGTACACAATTTTGTCCAAGGTGGGTGAGAATTGGTGCGCAATAATCCATTTGATGTCCAATTCTCATCAAACTCATGTCCCTCCACATTTCTCTCCTTTCCACTGGTGGTAAATTCGCGTGCCAATCACCCCAACTAGCATTCAATCCCGAAGACTCTCCAACATTTTGTTGGTCTTGTTGTGGTGGTGGTGGGTTGCGATTCACATTTCTAAGTCTATCAACCAAACACATCCGTTTATCATCAAACAAATCTTTTAACACCTTCTTGTCAAGCTTCTCGCATTCTTTTATCACTGTTATCTTTCTCAACTCTTCCTCCGTATCATATCCTAAAGCTTTTCCAATCTTTGTCACATAGTGTCCACCATTTATAAAACCACGATCAGACATGATAGCCGCTCTTTTTGACAAATATACCGCCAAAGTCCACAAAACATTCATATTTTTATTTGGATCCATAAGCATTTCCATTATCCACAGATCTGTCGCATGAACTTTGTGATGACTATGCCCCCTATGCACAAACGAATTCACAATAATTTTGTGTAGAAGTCGGGCTAACGGTGATTGAACATCCCTTTCCTTGAAAGGTGCAACACTATTCGGATCTCCTATTTCATTCCATATTTCCCTTCCAACATACTTGTCCGGTTCTCTCTATAATTTAGTCAAATGATCTTCAAAATCTGCATGCTCAAAGTCATCCTCGTCATATAACCCAAGTAATTGCCCGAACTCCGGCAAAGTACACACATGATCATGTCCACATAACCTAAACCATATACATTTCTCATCCATGATATCTTTCACCTTTTGGTTGAAATAAATGGTGGCGAAGAACTCTAGACACCATTCTTTATAGATTCGCTTTTCTGCTCCTACAACGGCATATTCAAAACTACGATCTTCATATTCTTGATCTCCATGCTCCGTACTCATCCTCCATAGGTCTTTAAGAGTGCCAATGAGATTATATTGTCACAACAAATTTCCACTCAATAACTTAGGTACCGCAATTTCTTTCTATTGTAGCTTTGCCAATCTCCTATTGTAACATACTTTTGCTTCTTTACCCAACGTAGGCCATCTCAGATGTTCACTTGTCACGGTCATAAGATTAACAACTTCGTCGTTGCCGAATTTCTCATTCAAAGCAATGAGTGGGTTGACATTTACGTCTTTTTCAACTCGCTTCTACAAAACAACCAATCAAAACTCAAGAGGAATATTGATATTAAAGGTTAGAACATAAAATGGTTAACAAGAAGAAAGAAAGAAAGAGAAAAAAAAATTTCTTAACAGTTTCCCCATGCCGCCCGGTTTGTGTTTATGCCGGCGGTATGGGTTGATCAATGGTCCCAGGCCGGCGGCATGGTTTTTCCGGCCGTCGGTCTGCAACTACTCTTCTCTCTTTTTTCTTTTTTTTTTCCTTCTTGCAACAACCAATTCATCTTAATTCTACCTTTTAATCCATAACTCCTAATTCCTTTCATGTCTCATTTTCAAGATCAAGATTAATAACAACTAAATAGTGGTCCATATAACTAATCATCTAGCATTCAAACACTAATTCTTAATCATATACCACATCAAACCCATTTAATCTTGATGAATTATCCCCAAAATTTTCGACATATATAAACCCTAAATCTTATAACATCAAATTCTCTCTCAATTCTTAATCATTTCATTCAATTCCACTTCTAAACAATCCTTATAACCCCTCTCTAGTAAACCCATTAACTAATTGCACTTAATTCAAACTATGTCAAAATCTCCCAATTAAGAACCCTAAAAATTGAATTCGAATTAGAACAATGTAAAGTAGTTAGGATGGATGTTTACTTACTCTTTTTGATGCCATAGGTTTTCTATCAACTCAATTGATCTCTAACTTCAAGCTTTTGAAATGATGATGATGATGATGAACTTGTGGGTTTTTTTTTTTTTTTTTTTTCTCTTTTTCTTTCCTTCTTTTCTTTTCAAAGTTTCTGCACATTCATACTAAACCGAAGGTTTAGTACTTGGACCGTAGGTTTGGTTCCAAGAACCGAGGGTCTTGACACAAAACTCTTTTTTCTCTTCTCAAAAACATTCATTTACAAAATAAACATTTCCACAACTCCAAAACACTTTCATCATTTCATTCATCCTTATCATTGATCAAGCTAAACAAACTAAAAACCTAAACTCAAACTTAAACATTTTCATTACTTATTCTTATAAATACTCAAGAGCTAAAACACACTTCAACTTAAGAAAGAAATGCAAACATCATAATAATAAGCAAACAAGATAAAAACTCATAAGAGCAAAATGAGCACAAGCTTAATCATAAGCTTCTTTATTCTTCCTCATCCTTGCTTCGTTTAGTCAAAATAACTCCCAAACCTAAGAATGTCCTCCGAATGAAACTTCCCCGAAAGAACTCTATCGGTTTCCTTTGTTTTGAAAGCACGAGTGAATTGGCGTCCACCCGGACTAGTAATCTCTATCTTAGTGTGCCAATCATTATCACCTTCAATCTTTTGATATTTGCTATACCCATCCGATATCCATTCAATATTCTTAAGCTTAATTGGCATGGAACCAAGGAAATCAACCATTTTCTTGAAAACTATAATGTTCTTGAATGGATTGAAGTAACTCTCCATAGCCAATGCTCTTTCCATATCATCCTCAATGTGATCAAACGATGCGGCTGTTTTCCCATATTTTGGATTGCCCTCATTATCATGGCTTATATCAAATACATCCAACCAATCTTCATCTTCCGACTCTTCATCGGCTAAAACTTTTTCTCTCTTCTTTGCATGGTAGATTCGTCTTGCTACTCCATCATCTATTTCCATAGTTCCTTTCCCATTATCAATAATTGCTCCTATTGTGCTCAAGAACGGGCGTCCCACCAACATAGGTGTCTCTTTATCAACAGGTACATGCATAATCAAAAAGTCACACAAATAGGTTTGAAATCCAATTTGTAACCTCACATTCTTAACTTTACCATAAGCTTTTGCCACTGTATTATCAGCCATCAATAAGACATCATTGGAAGGAATAGCTCTTCCCAATTCCATAATTTTGTAAAGCTTGTAAGGCATTATGCTAACACTTGCCCCCGTATCTGCCAATGCATTGATTGCAACAGTTCCATTCACTTTAAGTGGAATGAGATAATTACCCGGATCTTCTTTCTTTTTAGGTAACCCTTTCTCCATCACTTTCTCCTCTTCTTCTTCCTCAATTTCCTTCTTCGTATCAAGCTTCATTTTCTCCACCGAAATTTCATCCAATAACTTCCTATAGTGAGCATAATGTTCCAACACATGAAGTATCGGTTTTTCATTCAATAATTCTTTAAACTTCATAGTAATCTCTTCAACACATCTTGCTTCATCAATGGGTTCTTTTGTTGGTTTTTCATTTAGTGAGGGTGTTTTGTTGGTTGAACCTTCTCCTTTAATGAGTGTGGTAGGGTGTGGCAATGATGATGATGAAGGTATGAAACCTTTAAAGGGTGGGTATTTTTGCTTCAAACGGGTGGCCTTCCCCATTTTAACCATTTCTACACTTCCTTTGAAACCATCTTCATTTTCACAAACTTCCTCCATTTGTTCAATTAGCCAATTAACATCTTTATCATCTTGTAATTCTCCAACTCTAACTTGCATTTCACCCAAATCAAAATCAATAACACATTTGGTTGCCAACAAGAAATTTCGTCCAAATACCACGGAAGGATCCGTCGTATCTTCATATTCATCAATAACCAAATCCATGGTAAAATTAAAACCATGAATATCAATCTTCACATCTCTTGCAATTCTCCTATTATACTTGTCAACTTCAAATTTTCCATTTCCAAATTTTTCATAGAAAGCAAAAGTCACATAACTATCATTTTGTCCAAGATTACATTCCGCATCCCAAGCTCCTAATCCTTCTACTCCACAAGGTGTGGAATACCTCATAAATGGTTCGTCATATTCTCTCAACTTAGCACGAGTAAACGTAACTACCCGAAGCTTTTCATGCTCAAATTCCATACATTCAACTTCCTTCCCTTTCTCTTGCAATTTCACCTTTTCAAAATCAATCATTTTTTCCATTCTAGACATAGCATCTCCCTCGTCCATCAATTCCGTTTCCAACTTTTCCAAGTAAGCCGACACTTCGCTAAGTGAATCCATAACTAAGAATAAACTAAACATACATAAACAGCATATCCAAATCAAACGTTAGGGGTTAGTAAAAATAAAACTAATTAACTACGAGGAAAAGAAAATCATACAAAAGTTAGAACAACCTACATACAACCAAGGTACAAGAATAAATACAACTAAGAAATAACAAAGAAAAGAAAAAAAAAATTCCAGCCATACCGGCGGTTTGGAAAACCAGGCAGGCGGTTTGGGTTAACAGAAAGTTTATACCACCCGGTATGCATTTATACCGGCGGTTTGGGAAAAAAAAAATTTTTTTTTTATTCGACCGCAAAACCGGCGGCATGAAAATCCATACCCGGGGTTTACATCAAACTATCATTTTAAAAAAAACTTGTTTTTTTCTTTTATAGATTTCGACATCTTATTGCACAGTGATTATTATATTAAACTTAATAAGAAAAAGATCAAGGAAACTCAAAATAAAACAAACAAACAAACACTCAACAATCATTAACCAAACATACCAAACATACCAAATAAGCAAAAATTAAAACTAAAAATGATGCAAACAAATACTAAAACAACTTATACCATCATATATACTAAAAATAATCATAGTCCCCGGCAGCGGCGCCAAAAACTTGATGCGTTTCATAATAGAGGATTTTTATTTTATTTATTATCTCCAAATTTCACTTCAAATTTAAAAAAAAAAATTATTCTTATTACCATTATCTTTTTAAAGAAACACACACGAGCAAGTATACTCGTTCAATTGTAGTATTGTTGATGGTAAATAAGGTTCGTCCCAAGGAACTACTTAGTTGTGATTTTAGTAACATTAATGGTATAGCACTTAAGATTGTCACGATCAAAAGTACTAGAAACGATTTAAACAAACAATGGTTTCAATGTAACTCAAGCAAACAAACAATTAATTAAAAGCATACTTGTTTAGGAATCATGACTAATCGTGATATGATGTAGAACATGTTTGGGTGAAACTTAGAAGGCACATATCAATATTCACAAGGACTTCTAGTCAATGGGTAATATCAAGAAAATCCATGTTTCTACTAGTTTCACGGGTGAGTCCTTTCGGCCAAATCTCATCCCACTACGCTAGCTCTTTTGTGATAAAATGTATGAAAAAGTTGATTAGTTAAATTGGTTCTTACGAGTCTTTTCAACCCAATCTCGTGATTAAATATTTTCGAATCCGTTTAAAAACTTGTATATTTGATATTCGTCACTTATCAAATACCAATTTGTTTGTCACTAACTCTTGGAATCAAATAATTATTAGAAATCTTTTCATCCTTTAAATCTAACAATATTCAACCAACAAGTTTTAGGACACAAATTTATTTAAACAAACCCATAGAATTAATCACTTTTTCCAACCTACTAAACGTCCAACATTCATACAATTAGTCACATCATTCCCAAACAAGTATCACGAATCATTCCATAACAAGTATCATAGTAAAACATAAAATTGCATTCAACTTAGACCAATTCAACATGATTAATAATTAAAAATTACCCAATAGTAAAATTACAATGAGTAATGAAAGAGTTGTAGCACTCTTTGAGGCCTCCAATCGAACAAGGGAATCTTCCACCTCTTCTACTAGTTATCTTCCTCGAGAATGGCAGAGATTTTTTGAGCTCTTTTGGGTTAGAAAGTAGTATAATCAAATCCTTATGGTGTAAGGTTTGATTGTGAGTGTTGTCTCTAAAACAAGTGATTAGGGGTCTTATTTAAGCTTGTAAGACACCCCTAAAACTGAAATATTTCATCAATAATCATAATTAAGAAGCAAATGATCGGCCATAATACTTAATGGTGCTTAAAGTGGAGAGTTAATGCAACTCTTCATGTCAGTTTTTCTGTAAACCTCAGGTATGAAAATGTAAACCTTGGGCATGGGCGACGGCTAAACCTCAGGCATGAATTCCTATACCTCAGGCATGAGCTCCCTTTCTTAAACCTTGGGTCTGGAAACTTAAACCTTGGGTCTGGAACCAACTTTCTTCACATAATTTAGCTTCAAGCTAGCATAGAGCTCTAACTTTTAACACACTTTTTGGCTCCTAATCTTGACTTAATCCTTTCATCCTCTCACGTACAACCGGAAATGATCATATCATGCATCCATGTATTCGTTGACGAACTTTTCTTCGATATTTTCTTGAATTTCATAGCTTTTCTTCATCTTTCTTGATATTTTCTTGTACCTAGACTTAAACACATCTTCAACAACTTTTAAGCATAAAACCATCATAAACATGACTATATTTCATATAAAAACACACAAATAACGCTATAAAAATATGTACAAAATGAGCGTTATCAATGTCCATCTCTCGCCAAAAAATTTTCCGACAGAGTACCGCGCACGGTTACTGAAATGTTCACTAGAGTGGACGACTTCATAAGGTCGGAAGAAGCATACCGTAGTACATAATTACCGAAGGGCGAGGGATTCGATTCAAACAGGAAAGGAGGTCAAGGCTTCAAGAATGATAGGCCAAGAGGGGAACGTCGGAACGATTATCGCCAGAGGGACGTCTACCACCCTTATGTCACCCCAAAAAGCAGCTACAATCTAAACAACTACCCCCTGCCGGAATACCGCCGAAATGACGCTCCTAAACCGGCGGTCCCCCGTGCAGATCTGATGTCGTTGGTAAAACCCCCGAGAGAATTTTTAGCCACAGAGCATCATCTGAACCTACCCACCCCTCCCTCGACTAGAAATAGACCGAAAAAGGAGGATCTGGATAAATACTGCGAGTACCACAGGGAAAAGGGGCATATCACCGATGATTGTTTCCAATTAAAGAGACAACTGGCATTTGCATTAGAGTTTGGCAAGTTAGATCACCTCGTGAAAGGTTTCATACAGCAAGACGGTGGTAAAGGCATCGAGCAGCAGAAAAGGAATGACACAGGAAAGGTCAAAGTAATTAACATGATAAGGAGTTTACCGGCCACACGGAACGAAGGGTGTAAAGAACACGATCAGGAATGGATGAACGTCCCAATAACCTTCCCTCCCATTGCGACACGATGCTTGTCAACCGAACCCCTCATCATCAAAGGTGAAGTCGAAGGGTACCTAATCCGGACAATACATGTGGATGAAGGGTCGTACATAAACCTCATGTACGAGCACCTTTTCGATAAACTCAGTACAAAGATAAAAGCCAAGATAGAAACAACAAAAACTTCCCTAATGGGTTTCTCCGGAAAAGCAAATAAGCCGAAGGGAAAGATCAACCTAGAAGTGTGCTTTGGCAATCGGCCCAGGATCAGAAGAGCAACCATGAAGTTCTATGTGGTGGGATCTCCATCACCTTACTACATAATACTGGGAAGAGCCGGACTGGGAGAACTGAGGGCAATCTCTTCAACCATACATTCTATGATAAAATTTCCCATGCCCGAAGGGATAGCCACCCTAACGGCACAACCAGAGAAAAGACAGATGAAGACCACCGGACACCATTCAGCCGTTGATATTTCAAGTACGTCGAAAGACCAGAAGGAAGCAATCCAGCAGTACAAAAATCGTCAGCAAGTAACTGAGATCTGAAAGTACCGGGCCAAACCGATGCACCACTCTGCTCGGACCCAGCAGAGTCCGGAACATAATAAATCCGTGAAGTTATCTTTTGTAAAATTGTAAACCGAAGCTTATTAGTATTTATGGCAGTTTATAGTTTCCCATGTTACGGAGGAACAATTTTCCAATTCGATTGTATGACGCACTCCACGGTTGCACTTCAAAAGTAAATTAAACGGATTGAGGAAAACACTCCCTCCCTCGTGAGCGGATCGTGAAAAAACTCTCCATCTGTAAATTAAAGATTGAGGAAAACACTCCCTCCCTCGTGAGCGGATCGTGAAAAAACTCTCCGTCTGTAAATTAAACGGATTGAGGAAAACACTCCCTCCCTCGTGAGTGGATCGTGAAAAAACTCTCCGTCTGTAAATTAAACGGATTGAGGAAAACACTCCCTCCCTCATGAGCGGATCGTGAAAAACTCTCCGACTTTGAATTAAACGGATTGAGGAAAACACTCCCTTCCTCGTGAGCGGATCATGAAAAACTCTCCGTCGGTAAGTTAAACGGATTGAGGAAAACACTCCCTCCCTCGTGAGCGGATCGTGAAAAACTCTCCGTCTGTAAATTAAACGGATGGAGGAAAACACTCCCTCCCTCGTGAGCGGATCGTGAAAAAACTCTCCGTCTAAGTTAAACGGATTGAGGAAAACACTCCCTCCCTCGTGAGCGGATCGTGAAAAAACTCTCCGTCTGTAAATTAAACGGATGGAGGAAAACACTCCCTCCCTCGTGAGCGGATCGTGAAAACTCTCCGTCTAAGTTAAACGGATTGAGGAAAACACTCCCTCCCTTGTGAGCGGATCGTAAAAACTCTCCGTCTGAGTTAAACGGATTGAGGAAAACTCTCCGTCGGCAAACTAGATGCATTATGAAAAACGTCCCCCCAAAATATAAAAAAAAAAACTCCGGAACAACATTAAACGGATAGAGATAAACACTTCCCCTCTCGTGTAGCGAATTATGTTGCACCGAACGCGGAAGCACCTCGTCATCAACAACGCACATGAACAAAACGTTTATGCAGAAAGTACATGCAACAATCATTCTATCAAGTCCAAGAACAAAATAATAATAATAATAATAAACGTCAAAAACGAGTTATTGTACAGAATGTCTGGCTACAGTAATTATTATTATTACATTCATCCGAAAGAAGAAACAAATAAGACAATCAAGAGTCTTTTTCAGTGACATTTTTCGCAAGGGGCGAACCTTCAGTTTGTACATGCTTCACAACGGAAGAGTTTCCGGTTTGTTGAGGCAGACCCCCTCCTACGGGCTTTGGCTTCGGAGCACTGACGACAGGGAAGAGTTTCATAAGGTCGCCCAATGGCAGACGATAGGAATCCACAAGCTTTTGAATATATGGGTACTGGGCATCGAACAGCTTCAGATACTCCGCCTGCCAGATACTGGGAGCTTCCATGTTAAGCTTGCTAAATTTATCCAAAAGTCTTTCATGATTATCTTTTTTCCGCTCGTACTTAAGACCATCTAGAAATCCAGCGGTATATGACAAGCTGTAAACCCTTCCCATGCTTGCTTTGTATTCGGAACTACTAAACAACCGCTGACAAGCAGTCGGAAGCAGATCCTTCACAACATTTTGGCGTTCCATCTCCAATCGGCCAACGTTAGCGAGCAAGTCCCTATTCTCTTGCACCAGTATCCCTATGGCTTCATCCCTTTTTCCCATCTCCTGTTCCAACTGCTTAATACCCTCAGCACGAGAGTCAGCTGTTCTCCTCCAGTCACCCCTATCTCTCTCCATCTTAGCCAACTGAACAGATAGACCCTCCTCTCGTGCCGACATACCGGATCGCATATCAACCAACTCCTGCTTGAGGGCGTTAAACTCATCAACCAACCGCACATACCTACCGTGCTCCGCACTGCGCTCCACTATACCAGCCTTATGCTTCCGGTCCAACTCCTTGTGTTCACCAAGCAACTGATCGAATCGGCGAAGCAACTCAGCCTGCATAGCAACGCCACCTCCGGCCTGTTCATACGCCAAATGAACTAGCTGGCTGGTGGTCAGCTCTTCGAGAGCAGCTTTCTCGGCAGGAGGTGTGAGATGTGTCAGCAACTCCCGGCAGGCTCTGTAAGAGTCCAATCGGACATTGTTGGGAAGAGACCAACCGGGAATAAAAAGCTCCCTCTCGAGCAAACCCTCATCTGTAACCAGGTTAAATTACTCAAACGAAAACAAGGCTATAACAAGGGATATCACAAGGCAAATTTTTTACCTCCTCCGGCTGACTGGTGTTCCATAGAAGTATGCTGGGAATGTATGGAATGATCTGAATGAGCCGAACGATCTGCAAAAATAACGAGGAGACATAAGCAAAATATAAAAAAAAAAATCAAGAAGGATATTCCTTACCATCAGAGGAAGACTGCTGGTTTTCTGTGTGAGTTTCCTCAATAGGTTGCTCCACAGGATTGTTCTCAGCAGTATGTTCAGGCTCAGATACCTGAACTTCCGGATTACCATCCCCGTTTCCAGCCTCCTGCTCCGGCCCTCCTCCTCCACCATGGTTCCCTACAATGTTATCAGCCACCTGCGGCTCAACATGACGAATAGGGGAGACATCAAGAGTATGATCAGACGGTTCATCTACTTCCCTCTGTTTAATCTTCTTCTTCTTCCTAGACTTCTGAACCACCGATTGGCCCTCAGCATTCCTCTTCTTTCCCTCTGCCTCAGCTGCCTGCTTTTTCCTCTCCTTCTCTTCTCTAGCGGTTAGCACGTTCAGGTCCGGCCTCTCCACTACCTTCTGTAAGGGAATGGTCGCAGGAATTACACTCCCCGGTTCCAAAGGTTCAGTCGTTCGCTTCAGCCTTTGGTTCTCCTCTTCTAAAGGGTCTCCCCTGCCAACTTCAACATCAATCTCCACCGGAAGCTCCAAATACTCCGCCATGGAAAGAACTAAAAAAAAAAAAAAAAAAAAAAAAAAAAAAACACGCAATAAGTCAAGGCCAAGCCGAGAAAAAAACAGACCCTATAAAACGATAACAAGAAATTTGTGTTACCATGCCCATCGGCATCCTTTAGAACGCCCTTATATCCGGGATACTCAAAAACTCTACTAAGCCCCGTCATCCATAGAAGAGCAGCCGACGGCTTTCTCAAGAGAATCACCTTCTTGGCAATCATTTCAGCGTCCCTTTCGGAATACGACTTCGTAAATTCGTCGGTAACTTTGGAATCCCTATACCTCCACGACATTGCCTGCGGAATTGCCCTCCGGTCGATAAAAAAGAAATGATCCTTCCAGTGCTTTAATCCGGTCAACACCTCCTCAAAGCATTTCATGGCTCTCGCCCCTGTTCGGTTCTCAAAAGAAAACCAGTGCCCCTGCTTGCACAATCTATAGAAAACCCTGAAAAGAGGGACAGATGGCTTCACGTCCAGACTATAGCAGCGAATCTCAAACATGGTCATCCTATTCAAGCCTATCGGAACCAGCTGAGAAATGTAAACCCGAAAATATCCTATCACCGCTAGTAAAAACGTTGAGAAAGGAATCCTGACACCCCCCGTCCTCAGCTGGTGAACATAAATACCTATTTTATCATCCGGCAACATATCCATGGTCATGCCTGCCGGAGGGAGCGTGGGCTGTAAATCTAAGGGGATGCCGAATTCCCCAACCACACGATCCAACTCACCCTGCGTCAATTTGGAAGTATGTACATGCATGTCGAACTTAGGAGGTATCCTACCAGACTGGGGCCCAAGCTTACTGACTAATGGGGGATTCCCCTGTGCGCTCATCTCAACGACCATATCTAAAAGGATGCCGACGGAACAAATACCAAAGATAATTACAAGAAAGAGTGAAACGCACCTCTCGGAATTTCTCAACGGGCGAACGGTCGTGGAAAATGTATAACACCGAAGACAAGGAAAGAGAATGCACAGTTAAAAGTAAAAAATGAAGAGATAAACCGGTATATATAGAAAAAAAACCTAGAAACAAGCGAAAAGGTCACGTCAGCCTGCCAGTCGTTGACGTGGCAAATTGTGGAACGTTAGATATCCAGGATGAAGACACGCGTGGCGCACAGCTATTGGCATTCAAATAAGTACTATTTTATTCGGCCCATGGGCCTACAACTAAACTAGCCCAACAAGGCTTGACGAGCCCTTCAACCATCGGGCTAACACTTATGTAATCCAATCACAGCATGCAAAGGAAATACTGGAAGTAACGATAAATATCTAAAAGTATTGCATCATAGACAAATTAAAAGCGAATCTTGTGCCGATGTCCACTCGCTTAAATTTGTGGCTCCGGATTATGTATTATTTGTAATACATAAGTTTGTGCCTCCGTAGTAACTGTATAAATTAAACACAGACGAGGGCGTATATGGTCTAAAAAGACCCAACTCATCTTATGAACCACCGGTTCATGGACCACGGGGATGAAAGGCATGTCCGAGCAATACAGGACGAAAGACCATAAGACATTTGTTAAGAATTACATCATTAGTCTTTTGCTAATAATGCAATACTGGGGGGGGGGGGACATGTTAGTGTACGTGTCCGAACGACATGTGCTGAAAGCCGTAAAGATATTATCAAAGTATTGCACCACCAGCTTAGAACCGATGCTACAATACTGAGGGGGACATGTTAGTGTATGTGTCCGAACGACGTATGCTGAAAGCCGTAAAGATATTATCAAAGTATTGCACCATCAGCTTAGAACCGATGCTACAATACTGGGGGGGGGGGACATGTTGTTGTATGTGTCCGGACGACACGATGTCGTCCGGACTGTTCTTATGTGTCCGGACGTTCGTTTCTTCCGGACTCCACTCTCATCTCCGGGCACGCCTACTGACAGGCCCTACCGACAGTTATACTGTATAGTCCCATCAACCGACACCTCTCCAGATTTCACGGGATTGTGTTCCCCACGTGGCCTGACACCTACTCACTAGGTCAGACATAGGTCAACTCGCTTAGTCCCGAGGTAAGTAGATACAGTAGGTGTGGGTAATACAAATACCCACACCTCATTTATGATATGCATTGAATTCTTACACCTACTACTGTTACTCCCGTATTACTATTCAAACTATAACCGCCCGATACTTATTCTCACGCCGGAGGTGGGCCCTGGGATAAAACCCAGGGCGAGCCTAACGCGTGTGTCTCTTGTGTGTAGGAGCCAGCAAGGTCCGAAGGAATCACTCCGAAGGACGATACATAGAAGCGGGACCTACTCGCAAGGTTTTACTTCAACAGACGACAATGGTGCTTTCATGGTTAAAAAACTTAGAGAAATGGTAGATGACAAGATCCTAAATCAAACAAATGGTGCTCAAGAGACAAAATGGTGCAAGATCATCCCAAGAAAAGTATGCATTTTTATTTGGCGTCTACAACAAAGAAGATTACCAGTTTACACTTGGCTCGAACATCTTGGTATTGATCTTAACTCAACTCTTTGTCCGCATTGTGGAAATGATATCGAAACGGTGGATCATTGCTTTATACGGTGCTCTCGGGTAATAGATTATCGGGGTAAACTCTTTAAGTGGTGGAATATGGGTACGTTTAATATTGGGTCACTTCAAGATATTATTGAACACAAAGGCTTGCCAAATTTTCATAAAAAACAAAGAACGGTTTGGCAAGCGGTTTGTTGGGTCATGTTATATATGATTTGGAACGCTAGAAATAAGAGAGTCTTTGAAAATAGAGTTTCAAATATGTCGACAATTTGTGATGAGGTACAAGTTCTCTCATTTCATTGGATCTCTAATAGAGCAAAGGAAACTATTTCATCGTGGATAGAGTGGTGTTCGGAACCGATCAAGGCTTGCAAATTCTAGTTTTTATAAACTGTTTTCTCATGGTTGTCATTTGGGTGTTTGTCACAGTGGATGGGTTGCATACTGATATGCAGGTTATGGATGTTTGCTTGAATAGTTTAGTAAAGTGTGGTCCTACTGGTTTGGCTCCTAGGATTAGTTTTTGTGTTTGTACTTGTTCCTTGTTATTGTGTTTATGTCCATTGTATCCTTAGCTTGTAATGTTTTGGTCTCTTGGATCCCTTACTCTTTAAGTGGCTTATTTAAAGAGATGGATGCCTTTTTTTCCTGTGTAATTGTGTTTCGAGTGTAATATATGTTGTTGCCTATAAAAAAAATATTTAGTCCATTCAGCTCAACTTGTTACCATGTAAAAACTTTTTGTAGTGGATTCGTATATTATTCGTCACAATTCTATAAGATAGTTTATCCTTTTTCTGTAGAGATAATCCTCGGTAAGATTGAGATGAAAATAAGAGAATTTGCATAAAAAGCAATAGTCCTAACTCTTAAACGTGAAGGGATCCGGTGAGAAGAAAAACTAAAATGAGAAGAATGAGAAGGATTTCTAGCCACACATTTCAAATAAGAGGGATAATTTCAAGGGAAGATGCATCTACTTTTGTAGGTGCATCTGAAATGTGTGGTTGTGGTTTCTTCTCATCCTTCTCATTTTAATTTTTCTTCTCATTTGATCATAACTCTTAAACATTGAGCAGTCTTCAAAAGATTATATGTGATATTTTAAATTGAGCGATGTACCTTATTGTTGAAAATAGTAACATGGTCTAACTATTACACAAGGATTCAAGTACTTTGAAGTAACAAGTACTTTGAAGTAATATTGAGGTCGAGATCGAATTAGCCTACCCTTGTTTTCTCCGTCTTTTTATAACACTAAGTTGGAAGGACGATAGTTATGACAAAGGGTCGTTCCATTCGAGACTGGCTACTTGTTTTCCAACGAGTAGGTCAGCCGCGCTTTGTGGCGGGGCTTTTAATTAGGTGTCATTTTTTAAAATCCAATTATATCGGTGTCGGTTTTTGTATCATTTTTTGAAAGTAGTTTTCAGCAATAGTTATGTTTTAATGTTAGCTTTTACAAATAAAACATTAACTAATATAAAATGTACAAACAACATATTATACACTAAGTGATTGGAAATGAGAAATAAATTCAATAGACTACCCCCAACCCTCACACCATTTCACTTTACAACTCAGCGGCACATCAGCTTTTTCACTCCTTCACCACCATCTCACTTTTTACTCCCAACCATCTCACACCACTTCACCTTTAAACAAATTTTTTTTTTTTTATTTATTAAAATAGCCCACTAAATATATCCCACACACTCACAAACTAAAAAACAAATAATAAAAAACCCACTATGCACGGTGCCCGAAAGGTGAACTCTTCACCTTTGCCTGCTCCTTTTTCTCTCTTGCCGATCACTCATGATGAAGTCCCAACCATCTTGTCGTGTGATGATTGCTTGTCATTTGCTCACTTAGCTATCGTTGGGGGTAACCTTAGGTGTCTTTGCAATCCATTTCGTGAGCCCCATATTATCTTTCTTCTTTTTCATCACAAAATTCAAATATTTTTACTTTTTTTGTATACAATATTTTGCCATGCAAATATTAATATTGGTAATGATAAACTTAACTAGATTGTCATTCTACACCATATCAAATTCGATACCCATTGTGATTTATAGCAACAAACCAAACAACCCTTTAGTTTTTGGGATGAAACGTGTAAAAATGGACGAAAAGGTGTAAGAACAGACGAAAACGTGTAAAAACGAACGAAAACGTGCAAAAATGGACGAAAACGTGCAAAAACGGACGAAAACGTGTAAAAACGAACGAAAACGTGTAAAAACGTAAGATAACCAAATTTTCAGTTATTTACTAACGACCGTTAGTAAAAATGACTAACAGTGCAAGTTTTGCGGGTGATAATGGTGATATAACTATTTCGCTTAACATTACCCGTATTTGAAAGTTTTAAAAAATACATTGGTATTTTAGGTCTTTTGACCCTTAATTTTTATATACGAGTCGATCCAAACTTTTTAAAAAGGGTTAATACATACAGAAGTTACTAAAGTTTCTCAAAAATTTGAATTAAGTTACTAAAGTTTTTTTTTGTTCAACCGGGTTACCCATGTTTACGGGTTTGTTAAATATGTTACTGAACTTTGTAAACGTTGACATTTGTTAGATTTTAAGTACAAAACGGTCCTTGTCGTTAGTCGGGCGTCACGGAATTAGTCCCTAGACCACTATTCCGGTTAGTTTGACCGTTTTTCTTACGTTTTCATTCGTTTTCATACGTTTTCGCCCATTTTCGCCCATTTTCTTAACTTTTCACACATTAAGCGACCTTTTTCAAAATTAATTTTTTTAGAAAAGTTATTTTTTTTCGAAAATTAATTTTTTTTAGAAAATTAATTTTTCAATATTTTTTTTCGAAATTAATTTTCTTAGAAAAATTAATTTTTCTAAGAAAATTAATTTCGAAAAAAAATTAATTTATCTAAAAAAGTTAATTTTTCTAAGAAAATTAATTTCGAAAAAAAAATTAATTTCGAAAAAAAATTAATTTTTCTAAGAAAATTAATTTCGAGAAAAAATTATTTTTTCTAAAAGAATTAATTTCGAGAAAAAATTAATTTTTCTAAAAAAAAATTAATTTCGAAAAAGGTCGTTTAATGTGTGAAAAGTTAAGAAAATGGGCGAAAACGTATGAAAACGAACGAAAACGTAAGAAAAAGGTCAAACTAACCGAAATAGTGGTCTAGGGACTAATTCCGTGACGCCCAACTAACGACAAGGACCGTTTTGTACTTAAAATCTAACAAATGTCAACGTTTACAAAGTTCAGTAACATATTTAACAAACCCGTAAACATGGGTAACCCGGTTGAACAAAAAAAATCTTTAGTAACTTGATTCAAATTTTTGAGAAACTTTAGTAATTTCCTTTTAACCTTGTTATAACTATTTCGCTTAATTTAAATAAGCTCGTAAACCCCTTAATCAAAAATCACCATTTGCTTAATTTAAATAAGCCCCTCCTCTTCTTCCTCCTCCTCCCATGGCACCAAACCCTAACCCAAACACCCTCCACACCACTCTCCAAACCCTAAAACACCTAATCCACATATCCAAACACACCCTCTCCTCCCTCCCCTCCCCCCTCACCTCTCTCCAAACCCCAATCCCAAACACCCCCTCACCCCCCCACCCCGAACCCGTTTCGAGTAGTTTCTTTTATAAAAACTGTCCATCTGTTGTCACATTTCCTAATAATAATAGTTCTAGTTTGTTTAATTTTAATACATTTGCATTGCCTGTTATATTATCCCCCGAATGCGATAACGAAAATGACGATTTACGCGATTTATTAAGTAGTTTAAGTTTAGGGGATTTAGTTAAGCTGTTGCCTTCTGAATGTTTTAATTTTAAGTTAGAACTTAGTTACTGGAATGATTACCCTGCGTTTTATTCGTTTAGCGTAGCTCGTTTAGTTTTGAGTAGTTATGGTAGGAACGAGGGAAACGAGGGGTTAAGGGAGTGGATATTGGTGAATTCGCCGTTTTACGGTGTTGTGATTGATGTGAAAGTTAGGGATTGCTTGTTTTTGTTGTTTAGGGTTTGTTTGAGAGCGATAGTTAGGGAGGCGATTGGTTATGTGAAAGGGTCGAGTGGTGGGAGGTGTAGGTTTGAGTGTCAGGTTTTGGGTGAGGTGATGACGTGGTTAGGAGAGCAGTTTGGGGTGTTGTATGGGGACCTGAACGGGAAGATGTTTGCGATTAATATGTTGAAGCAGTGGTTGATGATTGGTTTGTCGGAATCGGTGTTTTTTGGTGGTGAGCGAAGGGTTAGGGAGTCGTCTGTGGGACCCGTTAAGGGAAGTGAGGAAAACGGGGCGGTTTTGGTTTCTCAGGTAGAAGCAGCTGTTGCTGTGTTACGTGAACGTGCGGCGTTGGAAGCGAGAATAAAAGCTGCACGTGCTTCGCGGTTTGCTCCAGCTTATCAGAGGTATATACATTTACACGAAACACTTTTTATTGAAGTCAGTTGACACTTGATAGTTTTATAGTTACGTGATTTTGATTATTTTCTGTAATTTTATTGCAGAGTGCAAGAGCATCAATATATGACAAAATTGGCTGAGGAGGAGCGTAAAAAACGTCCAGACTATAGACCTATAATCGAACACGATGGGGTGCTTTGGCATCGGGGAGATAACCAGGTTCGTTCAGCTCGCTTTCTTATTGTACGATTGTTCTGCTTTCTGTTGGATTTTGTTTTGATATCTTTAATTTTACAGGATGCAAATAAAAACAAATCACGAGAGGAATTGTTGGCAGAAGAAAGGGATTACAAAAGGCGAAGAATGTCTTATCGTGGAAAGAAAATGAAAAGAAGCACCACGCAGGTGAGCAACTACCCTTTTAACACACATACGTATTAGGTTTTGTTGTCATTGCTATTTATTCTTTTTATAAGTTTGACATCATCTAACATGAGGTCTCCTGTGTTGCTGCAATTAATAATGGGAAACTTACTCTATGATTATTGAAAAAGATATCGAAATTTTTTACTCATTTACTTCTGAATTTAAGTTTGTTTTTTGTCTCATAAGGGCCCAATTACTATTAAGCACATGGAATGTGTCGATTGGGTCAAACGGATTGAAAGTCGACTATAGTCTAATTTTAACATATACAACCTTCTAAGCCGTTTCTTCAAGGATTTAGATTGTTGTTAACACATTGGTTTTCTAGTTAAACCGGACAAATGTGTTTGGGGTTAACCCCACCCGACCGACCTGTTTTAAAATGCACTTAACCATCATCCATTTCAGCCCAAACCTGTTTTGACCCATTTCGGATCAGTATATCTGTTATTTCTCGGAATTTTATGGAACTGCAAATATCAATTATCTTACTAAGGCTTACTAATATTTGCTCTGCTCTACCTATCATGAGTTTTGTAATAATATTGTTAGATAAATACCTGTAGTTTTTCATCACGTTCTCTATTATTTGTTGAAAGTGTTTTTGTTTCAGAGTTCTTAAACATAACAAACTCTGATATTCTTTTATGCTTTCTCTTTATATTCATAGGTCATGAGGGATATAATTGATGAATACATGGAAGAAATCAAGCACGCAAACATAGCCAATCAACCTCATGTAGATGCGACAAACGTTGGATCAGAACCTTCTTCCATGATCAATGCACATTCCGATAAAGATAGACATGATGAGATTGAATACAAAAGTCATAGGAAAGAATCGGTTTCTGATATCAGTAAGAGATCTGCAAGACCTGAAGATGATACTAAAGAAAAAAGTAACAAACACAGAGATGATGCACAACGTCAAGAATATTATAATGATGATAGGCGTAGAAGTACTAGCCGCTCACGTGATCATGGGCAACGAGATGACCGGAAACGCTCCAGAAAATACTATACTTCAAGCCCTGATAGAGGTCATAGCAGGTCCCGTGATGATCGCCAAAGGAGTAAGCGCAGGGACAAGAGATCATCCTCCATTGTTAGCAATGAATTTGAGGTCAGATACGATCCTTCTAAGTCATGATACATGTGATTGACTAATTTCGTTAGTCTTTGAAGTTCATCTTCTAAGAGGTATGTTTTTGAAGTGGTTAAGTTAATTCTCCGTTTTGGTAACGAGTACACTTTAATTTGAGTTGTGACATTTTTCACCAAACGTGCAGTAGGATGTAATCCAGGCTTCAGCAGTTTATCCAAATCTGTATCCACCTTTGTATCCTTTGATGTTCTATTTTGTATTTTTATATATTACAAGAGTATCTGATTTAATTTACTCGCTATTTTATTTCGTAATGAAAAATACTGTTTGGTTCTTAATGCCGTCATTCACTTCCTAACATTATAAACGTCACACACTTAGGTTGGTACACATTAATCTCTGAAAAGTGAAGGAAAGGTGAGTTTGGTAATACTATGATTGTATCTAGTCTCGCCGTCTAGGTGGCAATACCTTAGAGTGTTAAGAGGTCATTGGTTCTAATCCCCATTTCTGCATCATATTCTAAAAAATGTTGGTTACATAAACGGACACCTACTTTGTTGGACATACATCATAATTGTCTTAGTGTGGTGTAATCTAGATATACACACTAGCTGGGTTCGTTACATAAAAATGACCATATTGGCTAAATAGTTCTTTCAACTCAGAACTTCGTGCCTATAGAATTGCTACTGTAAGCAACAAATATCTAAGCGATTTACTTAAGATTACCTTACGTTACAGTGTTCTGTGAATTACATATCTTTGGATGACACCACACTAATACACTTTAAGCAATAGATGAAGAGAGTTGCCAAGTGTTGTCACTCTTACCAACATGAATTTTGATATCTGTTGGGCTTAGAAAAAGTATGTGAGCGTTTTTAGGAGTCGAGACAAATTTATAAACCCTTAAATTGGAGAGGCGAGGGAATATCTTCCACTCATATTCTTGCAATATGGGCTGCTTGTTATAGTTAAGTTCGCGATTAATAAGGTTTACTGTTGTAATCTGCAGTCTACTTGATTCACTTTGGCCCTAGACCTCACGTCTTTTTGATCATCAAGAACTTTAGTCTTCATATGTTACGTTTGTTGCACAATAGGTATATTGCTTCTATGTTGTGACCTGGAGTGAACTTTTGTGTAAATTCTTTTTCAGGTTTATCTTTCCATTTCCCTTTGAGTAATGGTTGTTGCAATAAAGACTGGTATTATGGCAAAAAAACGTTAATCATTTGTTAAAACATGATCTGCACACATTTATTAAACTTGTGCATATGCTACCCTTTTTTTTAAAAAATAATTCTTTTCACATACATTGCTATTGTATCTTGCATTTACTAGTATCATTTTTAGCTTAGACTATATTGCTTCTTGCAGGTATGAACAAATTCTCTTTTTTGGGCGTTTGCAGGTGAAAATCAGTTGGACCTGTGCTGCCAGAAATTTATACTGTATTGTGCAATGAAATGACTGTAAACTTTTGAATGTTTTCTTTCAATAATCAAACAGATAGTTAGAAGAGACTCTCTTGTAATTTTACTGTCTTGTCCTCTGTAACAACCACTTTTAGAATGGGAAAGTGTAAGTTGCTGCTGACCTTCGGTTTGAAATTCACTTTGGAACAAGACGTGATTCCGACAATTTAAATCCTGGTTAGTTTATTAGTCTTGACATAAAATCACTTTCATTACTACTTAACTGAATAACTGGGATAAATTCTAATATTAGAGATGGCAAAATGGTGGCTATGGCATTCCAAAATGGGTTTGGGACTTCAGGTCAAGACAGGTTATCATTCACATAATAGCGAGAGCTAGTAGTTGATTTTTATTTCGCTGACTCGTAAATATGGGTGACCAAAGTTTAAGTGTGTATAGGCTATAGTACCATTGATGAAGTAGACCCAAAATAGAATAATACAGTAACAACAATACCTAATCTCGTCAAAATACAGTATGAGTCGTCAAGAAAACTACATAAATACCAACATATTTTGTAATGATGAGTCGTCAAGAAAACAGCATAAATACTAACATATTTTGTCAATTGTCCCATATTAAAAAAGTTGAAACCTGTAACTTTGACGAAGCACGTGGATGTTTCATCATCTAGAGTATACCTCACTTTTTCTTCCGGAGCTAACTTCCTAAAAAAGAAAACAACAAAACTTGAAATAAACATGTTACCTTCCTTCCTTTAGGGTGGTGGGGCTTATACTCGCTCCGTCTTAAAAATGAGAGTCTCTTTTTTCATTTTAAGATGAAATAATAGTTCATTGTTGTGTCGACCAATAAAAAAAAATTTAGTTGATAGAACATGATATTTGATTAGTTGAAGAGTAATAACTCTATTTTTAAAAATATAGGTTTTTCTGTTTGAGAACAATAATTTTGAGATAAAGGGAGTAGTAAAGTAAAAACTAAAAAGTATACTAAGGGGGCGTTTGGTTCGCACTATATTTTGAAAGGAATTGTAATATGTTAAAGGAATTGTAATTTGAATGAATTGTAATTTAAAGAGTTGGAATGTGTTGTAATTGTAATGTGTTGGAATTGTAATTATGTATTCTGTCACTGTGTTTCGTTGGATTTCAACGTAATGTAATTCAAAAAAATTAAAATTAAAACTTAATAATAATTAGAAATAATAATAATAATAATAATAATAATAAATAATAATAATAATAATAATAATTATAATAATAAATAAGAATAATAATTAATAATAATAATAATAATAATAATAATAATAATAAATATATTAATAAAAATAAAAATAATGATAATAATAATAATAATAATAATGATAAGTAATACTGTATTGTTTTATAGAAACTGAATCAAGTGATCAAAATAAAACAATGGTCATTGTTTATTTTTGGCAATTATTCCTTACAAGGGCCATTTATGCAAACTTATAAAACCTCAGAGTCCATCACACAAAATATTCAAAACATCATGTCGACGTCTCTTTTCATTTTCCGGTCTTCCCTACGTTATGAAATCACTTTTTATTGTTTCTTAATAGCATTTTAAATATTAAAATATTACATAGTATAACAAATTACTTCCTTCGTCCCATACTAATAGTCTACGTTTTCTCTTCATGATGTCTCAATTCCACAGTTCCACTACTAAAAATTAAGGGTGGCAACAAGCCGAGCCCGAGCCTGCCAAAGCTCGAGCTTGGCTCATTTATATATATAAAGCTCGAGCTCGAGCTCATTTCGAGCCTCATATTTTGAGCTCGAGCTCGACTAATTTATATGATGTGTTGAAAAATAAAAAGTTCAAATGGAGCTCGGCTTGTTAACACATGGCTCGAACTCGTTTATACACGGTTATACGTATACACAATATATATACGTATATATTTATAGGGCTCGTTTAGGCTCGCGAGCCTACTCGATCTTTTTGTATAGAGCTCAGGCTCGAGCTTGATTATTAAATGAGCCCAAACTTAGGCTCAAACTCGGGCTTGAGCTCGTTTAGGCTCGGCTCGTTCGAGCTTTTTACCGATCTGATCCTGAGCTTTTCACAAGCGGCTCATCTCGTTCCTACCCATACTAAAAATATATAAGAAAATTTGATTGAGTTTATCATATTACCCTTATTTGAATTTATTATTAAACTTTGAGTAAGGCATTAATTAATTATAATTAAGTATAAAACTATCATTATATATATATTAAAAGATGAGAAATATATGAATAGTGAAAAACAGTAGATGAATAGTAACTTCGATCCCTTTTTGACAATTTTAGTCCCTGAGGTTATAGAGCCGTTGCAAAGTTAGTCCAAGTTCGTAACAGTGCAAAACTATTTTACATAAATGGTCCCTCAGGTTAGCTGTACATGGCACCGTTAGTCCCCAGTTAGTGAACTTCTGCAAATTCAGTCCTTTTTTTTTTTTTTTTTTTTTAGTTTAGATTTTTATTTTTTTATTTTTTTAGTTCAGAATTTTTTTTTTTTTTAAAGTTTAAAACAAACGTGTCAAAAGAAATAATGTTCCCACATTTACATAAACATCTTTTGACACAATTTACACACTACCCATATAACAAAACACATATAAAAAAAAAAAAAAAAAAAAAAAAAAAAAAAAAAAACGCATATAAATATGCAATACTTTCTCGAACCACACAGTATTTACTGTTCATGCTACAGTAATTTTTTTTTTTTTTTGTAAAATAATTTCGAAAAAATTTAAAAAAAAAAAAAAAATTTGAAAAAATATTTTCAAAAAACTTTAAAATTAATTTTTCTAAAAAAAAAAAACAACTATCTGAAAAACCCGCTGCAACACGCGGGCTTCCCTGCTCGTTCTATTAAAATGTTAAAAAAAATCAATAATAATAATTATATATTTTTTAAATTGTATGTTTTTTTATCGAGAAACAACGTAGGAGTAGAATATTCCTACATGATCCTAGTAAGAAAAAGTGAAATAACTCATTAGTAACAAAATAAAAGATTGGCCCTTTACGTGGCAGTTTTCTTTCAAGGGTCTATTTCTGCCAACTTCCAAAACTTCAAGGACCTACACACCACAACACCAAATCTCATGTCTGTGTAACCAACCACCCTCTTCATAAAAAAACATCTCCAACATTCTTAACAACTTTCCCATATTTTTTACGGCAAAACAAAACCATTTGATCATGAAGATAGAACCATTACCATTACCAGTAACAACAAAACAAGAAACCAAAACAAAAACAAAAAACAATGAAGAAAAAACAAAACATGCAAAAACAAGAAAAAATAAATATAGGAAGATGTTGTTAGGCTTAGGGTTTTGGATACAAGGATTTAGATGTTATCCATGGATGGCTGTTATTTTTTTCTTAAAAGATGGATTACGTGTTGACCCTTCTACCATGCAGATTTTGCAAAACTCTGCCAATTTTCCTATGGTTGCCAAGCCGATTTACGGGCTTGTTTCGGATTCGTTTTACGTTAACGGGCAGCATCGCGTTCCGTATATCGCTGCTGGAGGTATGTTTTCTTATTTGTTTGTCTTGTTTTAGACTTTTAGTCATTGTGCTTTTTTGTTAGATACAAAAAATGTTTGATGTGATGATCATAAGCGGGACAGGAGGGCGGCATGGTGGCCCCCCTGCCCCTAGCCAAAAAAAATGTAGTGTAATATTTTGAAAATTATCCGGATATTTTTGTAATTTTCCCCCATAAGGAACTGATTTATAGTGTTGTTTCTAAAAATTATCAAAGTTTGCCCCTCCGCCTCTGTGTGATGGTAGCCCAACTGTGGGGGCATGTAGTAAAGAGTGGATGTTATAGGTTCAAATATAGTCCTCGTGTCTGTCTCTTTAATCATGATGTTACACGATTTACTTCACTCTGCTAGAGGGTCGCTTACCTATTAATTTTTGAATAGAAAATGTTTGATATATAGAAAAAACGATAAGATTAAAGTTTATAAAATGACTGATTGCACAAGAGAACGAATTGTAATGACTCACTATGTTTTAAAAAAGTACAATTATAAGAAAAGACTACATTAGGTGGTAATGTGGTATTGCACCAAAATGCAAGTCACTTTCATTTTATTTTTTACTTATATGCAACAAACATTACTTTTTATTGACCATTACATTAGGTGGTACAACCGTACAAAGATGTTAGCTTACATTGGTTGTCGGTGTAATTCGGGTAATTATTTTGGATATGATTTTATGAAAATATAAGTATTTTTACATTAGTGGTAATACTTGATCACTTGAAGTTAGTTGTTACACCAAAAAGATTGTGACAATGTGAGAATGCAATTAATCTTAAATATTTGGTGTCGAGAACAGCTGATCTGGAAAAAGTTAGCAAACTTATCACATAATCTACTTATATTCTATTATTTTTATGCATTAGGTATGATATTAAACCATTACTGTTAAACCCATTGGTGGCAATTTCAACCCATTTTACTTATAAATGGGTCAGTTTGGGTTGTATATCATCTCAAATGGTTCGAAGGTATTGAACTTTACCCACAGTCTGTTATTAATGGGTAGAGCCTTTTTGAATGTTATTATACGAATATCTAAATTTAGTTATAATTTTAGTGTTTATGAAATCATAAGCGAAATCCAAATATGACAAGTAAGTGTTTCTAGGTTAACCCATCCTTAAAATGACCCATTTTGGCATCTGCTTATGTGGTGTACTGATTATAACCGATCTTTGGTTTGATTTTGATAAATGTTATTGTGACTATCTTCTGCAGCTTTGTTACAAGCTATATCGTGGTTCGCAATTGCATCACTGCCCTCTTCAACCATTTCGTTCTTCACGATCACTATCTATCTCCTCCTCAGCAACCTTGGTGCATCCATAGTTGAGGTTGCAAATGATGCAGTAGTTGCAGAATGCGGGAAAGAACCCTCCAACACTTCCGATCTCCCATCATTCGCATGGGTGGCTGGATCGATAGGTGGTGTCTTGGGAAACCTTGCAGGCGGCATTTCAATTGAACGGTTTTCTCCACGAACCATGTTCTTGTTCTTTGGAATCTTACTAACTATCCAGTTTCTAATCACAGTTTCTGTAAGCGAAAAATCACTCGACTTACCAAAAAGCTCATCTACTCATGGTATCAAAAAACAGCTTTCTGAGCTGTTATCAGTGCTGCAAAAACCTGAGATTTATAAGCCAATATCATGGTTTGCAGCATCTTATGCTATAATTCCCGCTTTAGGTGGGACAATGTTCTTCTACCAAACGCAACATCTAAAGATTGAATCATCGGTTTTAGGAATTTCAAAGGTGTTTGGTCAAGTAGCTATGTTGTTATGGGGTTTTGTATATAACCGATACTTGAAATCAATCCCACCACGAAAACTAATTTCCTCTATTCAGTTAACAATGGCGGTTTTAATGGCATCGGATGCATTGTTTGTGACCGGATTTTATCGAACAATGGGTATACCCGACTCACTCTACATTGTCATTATTTCCGGAGTTCTTGAGGTTTCATATTTCTTCAAGATCTTACCTTTTAGTGTTCTGATGGCGAAGCTATGTCCACCTGGTTGTGAAGGGTCGTTAATGGCTTTTGCTATGTCTACTATCGCATTGGCGTTTATTGTAGGTGGGTATCTCGGGGTTGCACTTGCTTCGTATGTTGAGGTTACAGATACTGATTTTTCAGGTTTAAGAAAAGGGCTTCTTATACAGGCGGTATGCACTGTTGTGCCTATTTTCTGGTCTTCATTCATCCCAGAGACACCAAAAGTTGAAACCGAAAAGAAAGAAGAGTAAAAAGGCAGACTTATTTGCAAAAATAGTATGAAAAGAAGGCAACCAAGGTTTGTTTATTGATCATTGGCCATTAGTTATTTGTGCATATGACATACATCGAGATGGTGTAATTACGCTTAATGGGATAGACCGATCATCGCTTCCTTCCTCTGGAGTATTTATTAGTAAATTATTACATGGATTTTGGAGGGTATGATCTTGTTTAGGTTTTAGGTTCACTATAACGAGATGCACAAACGGCCCAACGCCCGAGAACTGGTTAAAATCGAGTCTGGCATTACTAGTGATCAGTTAAAAGTCAACCTAGCCCAAGGGCCTGTCTTTGGAGCTTAGTTCTATCATCCATTAATGACTACATTTGTACATTTATATACTTATTATTTGATCTTTGTCTAATAAAATGTTAGTACAGCTTCGATTTTTATGGTTTTCCGGATATGATGTTTGATAATCTCGTATATGATCTAGTTCAACATGGATGATTCAAACATCCCGAAACAGGTGCAAGGCTCTGAACAAAACTATGTAGCAAATGCTCAGATTTATGCTTACTGTTGCAACCAAGTGTTGAATTGAGTTCGGAATATGCCTATTTTTAACCAACAGGTTTTAGAAAGGATCTTCAACGAAAAAATAATTGGTCATTTACATAGTGTTGAACAATCACATTCAAATATAAACAAAGTGTTATGCATTTTATGTTGCGAGAGTCATCAATGAGCCATCATCAGGCATTTGCAGAACCTTATCAGTTATCACTCGGTTAGATTAGTAAAAAAACAATACACTTGTGCATAATAATACACAAAACCACACATTATAAAACAGAAAACCGATTGCATAAAACCAAGTTAAGTTCATAAGCGTTAATACTTGGCTTACAGCATAACAATAAAACATGAAACAACCCAAGTCAGCTAGAGGCTGCACAGGGAAACAAACAAAGACGTTCCACTGATTCTAACAACAAAGCCTACACGCACACACTGATCATCGTTTTACAGTTCAAACGCGACCATCCCACAAGGAGTCTGCAGAAACCTCATTCGCGGCAGAGGTCAAAAGACGAAGGATGTTCTCTGGAGGGTTCAACCCCAAGGACGAAGCCCTGTTCCAACGATCCATTCTTTTCATCCCAACACATGGCCCATACGCCATGTTCATGTCAAACTGCCTCAGCACCTCTTCATTTGCATCACGATTCTCTATCAATGTATGAAACAATAATGAACATCAGAAAGAACGGCACACTGATACATCATTTTCTACACAAGAAATACTACGAATTTGTTACAACAATGTATTTAATAGAATATCTATCAAACAATTCAACCATTGCAAATCATGCTGGTTATTTTTTCGACTCAAATACATTGGAAAAAGCAACATTTTGAAATTCTTGTATGAAAGACCAAGTTATTTACTAAAGAAGCAGATTAACAGTTTCAGCCAAACACTCAAAACTGCTTATTTAAGCACTTATATACAATCAGTTTCATCCAAACACTTAGAACTGCGTATATAAAGTGCCTATTTGCTCTAAAAAAATACACAGTTTCATCAATCTACTTTAAAAATAAGCATATCAAGCAGAAAACGAACTAAAAAACATATTTAACAACCGCAAATCAAACCTTCAAAAGCTAACTTCCTATAATCTTTCATTACCCCTAACATGCATCCATTAAGAAACATCACTAATAAACCAACCAGTAACCACACTTTAATAATAATAGTAAATTTCAAAAACCGTCCTTGTGGTTTGGCTCCCTACAACTTCAAAATTGCAGGCGCAATTCCTACAACTTCAAGGCTAATATTTTGTGAGGAACTTTGGTATGCAACTGTGGTCCGTGACACGGACCACAGTTGCATACCAAAGTTCCCCACGGGAACTACGCCTGCACTTTCAAAGTTGTAGGAAATGCGCCTGCAATTTAGCCAAACCACAAGGACGGTTTTTGAAATGTTACTATTATTAAGGCGTGGGTACTGGTTTATTAGTGATGTTTGTTAGGGTGTGTTAATTACTTGAAAATGTATCATTCTTGTCACTTTTTGTTATTGTATGTACTTAACTATTTTTTTTTCCTAGAACTTTCAAATTTCGATTATTGCGTGTATTTTTTGACTATTTAGCCATGTAAAATGACCATTTTACCCTTCAAAATTTGAAAAAAGTAAGGGTGAAATGGTCACAAAATACGTACAATAATCGAAATTTAAAAGTTCAGTACACATAATAAGAAAAAAAAAAAAAGTTCAGTACACACAATAACAAAAACATTTTCAAGCAATTAACCCATTATTATCAGTAACAAATTAGTAATAAATAAAATTTAAAAATGAAAAAAAACCTAATTTAAAAATAAAGTATTGATTTAAACCTTTAAGATGAAGAGAAGCATGAGCAATCAAAGCAGGTGGTTGAGCAACACTCGTTCCAATCGACTTTGACTTTGGTTTTGAAATCGAAGGTTTAGTGATTCCTGCATTTTTCTTCTTCTGTTTGTAAAACCCCTTCATATCGGATGCTGATGATGCCATAACTTTATTTGGTTTTTGTTGGTTTTATAAAAAAGGCCTAATTTGAAAGAAACCCTAGTTAGTTTTTGAATTTTGAATAAGAATGAAAAGGGGGAATATTGGTTTATGTGCGTGTGTTATTGGGACTATGGAAAAGTTACACTTGGCACCTTTTAGTTTTGAAAAAGGGAAAATTCCATAAACACCCCACAAGTACAATGTGACAACCCCTACTGTCCCCACCAAGTTTTTTTTTTCTTCAAATACCCTTGAGGCGGAGGTCGCCCAAAAATCTTGGGCGGATTAATTAGTAATGTGACATGTGTCCCTAGGTGTGTCCCCATCAAGTACACTTTAGCACATGCATTATTTGGGCGACTAGGCCCACAAAACTTGGGCGACTTGATCTGTTTGTCTTTTTCCTAGTACATATATCTTGGGCGAATGGGTCCCACTGTTCTTTATTCTTGGGCGACTTGTTATGTATGTAGTACACTTTTAATTTAATTTATTTTATGGGGACTCGTGCCTCTACAAGAATACATTTAAATACACATAAATACTAATAAACATTTAAATACGAATATACACGTATTCTTGGGCGACCATACTTGTATATGAACTTTCTTGGGCGACTGGGTCCCACTTTTTTTAAAATAAAAGTAAAGTCTTCTTAGTCTTTTTATATTAAAACAAAAAATGTATTTAAAAACAACACAAACACTTTTTATACTCATTATACACACAAAAACAACACAACACTTCCCTTTTACGCTTATCCACTCCCTAACCAGTCCCCGTTTATCCACTCTCTCGCTCTCAGTCCCCGTTTTCAATAATCAAGAATCAACCACTATTCAACAACTACAACAATCACAGATATTCAACAAACAAAGTTAATCGGCTGTTGGTTTAGATCCAATCGAAACCCTAACGTTAGCTAGTAGACACAGATCGGAATTAGGGATTCGATTTAACTATTTTGAAAGATGGTTTGGGGAAGGGTAAGTAGTTATCTATTTGATTTAGGTTTACGCTTATTTAGGGTTTAGGGTAAGCAATTATAAAATTCGTTTAGGGTTTAATTTATTATTTAATTGTTAGTGTTTCTATTTTTTAATGTTTATATCTTGTTTTCTAGTGTTAGGGTTCATTGATGCTTTTTATGGTTGTTTAGAACCCAGATTATGTAATTGCTTATTAATGCTTTATAGTGAAAATGTTTATTGTTGCTTTCTGGATATCTATTTAAGTAAGATGACTGACATGCTAAGAAAATGCACATCAACTTAATACATAACTGTAGGGTGTAATTATGTCTTTACTGCTAGCGTTTATTGCTGGTTTTAGCAGATGTTTTGTTAATATGCTTAAGTTGTTCCGACGTTAGTCGACTAAAATTTATGTTAATATGCGTGATATGTGAAAGAAATTTCAAGTTTTTGTTGCTTTGGAATCCTTTGTGTTTGTCTTTGCGATGACTATCTAAGTGGTATCACATCGGTGGTGACCGGCTTATCTATGGGAACCAAAGATGGTAACTAGGCCGAACGGATCAAGGGGTGATTCCGGGGATCGCTTGAACCATAGATGGTCGGTTGACTTAAACCGGTAGCGTTGTGCTCAGGTATCGGGCCTCGGACTATATACATCCTTCTTACACACGGCGAGAAATAGTCTGTACTCCCGATCAGGTTCAAACTACTCGTGGCAATCGTTTTGATTACTTACTTATGATTGTTATTGCGAAGATTTGAATACATTGGTAGTACGCACAAGCTTGTAAATTCTTTTTAAAAACTTTTCCACATAATATCTGCCATAAACATATGAATTAGTAGTTTTGTCTTAGGTTTGACACGTGATTAATTTTTAGGCTAGTATGTTTATGTAAACACCATATGGATGTTTTTTCTTTAAAATATTTAGTCGCTAAATATACTTACTAATATCTTTTGCAAATTTCATATATGTTGTGGTATTCAAGATCTACCCTGGTCATTTAGACGTCTTGAATGCGAGAATGATATGGTGTGTATTGTCCGTTACATGCGACACTCCTTCATTATGGCATTCAAGATGCGTGATGTTACCAGGAATTAGTTCTTTACTACAACCGAAAGTAGTAGCTTTTGAACTATGTTTATTATGTTGATAAGTAGGTTTTTTTATGTTGTTCTAAGCTGCGTTTTTTTATTTTTGTCTTAAAGGAATATGAAGCAAAAGTGATCGTTAGGAGTAAACTTAATTACATTTCCTTAATTAGAGATAAGCTTAATGAAAAGCGAAGGATTTTATTTAGGACCTCTTGTTTTGGAGGATGGTTGGATCTTTACTTTTTTGACCATGAACCACACATCTTAGATTATATATTACAAAATCAGCGTTATGTAGATGATGCACACTTTGACATGCCCCTCATATATAATGTGGATGGTCGTGAACTACATTTTGGTCGTCCCGAGTTTTCTCTAATAACAGGGTTTCGTTTTGGAAACCGGCTTAGCTCAGTGGATATTAGTAAAGGTGATATAAAATTTAAGACAAGGGTATTTCCAAAAAAATCAGGGGTAAAAATTTCAAACTTAGATCTTCTAGGTCTTGTTGAGGATGAAGAGTTATTCTTTAAGTTGTCTGACGAGGATGCAGTCCGTGTGTGTCTACTGTTAGCGTTAGAGGTCATTTTTATGGGTCGGTTGTTGGCTGATGAAGTGGATGATAAACTCCTTCGTTTGGTTGAAGACCTTGAAGCATGGAATTCGTTTCCATGGGGTGAGTACATTTGGAGGCAATTGTACAACCAGATTATTAATGTCGTTGACAGACATAAGTGGCAACATCTTAAAGGACTAGAAGGATCTCCGAAGTTTGTTCCAACGTATACAGTCGGAGGATTCGTATGGGCTTTCAAGGTTATTCTACTGTATTTTATTTAATAATGAACAATTCAACACGAGTTGATCAATTTTTTTATTAACTGTCTCAGGCTAACGCATTCTTGAACTTTATAGATCTGGATTCTTGAGTCTTTTGAAAGAAGCAATCGTTGGTGGAATAAACAGGAAGATGTGATACCTAGGGGTGTAGCCTGGTCAAAGAAAGAGGCATTTACAAGAGCGGATCATGGATTGTTATTCGGCAAGGTAAAAACAGTATCATTTTTGTGAATATTTATTAATATTTTTGTTTTTTTTTAACATATTATTTACCTGCCCACTTTGTTGGTTTATGTTTTTTGTAGGACTCAAAGATAAAGTTCGACCTGAAACCAACACTAGCCGAGCAGAAGTCAGATTGGTATATCAAATTCCTTGATTATTACAAGGGATACACACCAAGGACTCGAAAACCTAGAGTGCCACATGATTACGATGTTTATCTACAGAAGCTCGAAGCATCACGAAAACGTGGGAGGACAGAAGAAAAGTATGTACCGCTGGTTCCTAGGGTTCATACCTCTGATCTTATTACAGAGATCAGCCTTAAGGATTCTGTCATTCAGAAGTTGAATACGCGTGTTTACAAACTTGAGTCTGTTATTAAGGTGATTCTCGTTACACCATTATATTAAATGCATGTCCGAATAATATCTACTAATATCTATTTATATGATTGTATCCTAATTTTAAGTCGATGAAAAAATACTTTGTAGGTACTTGCTTGCGAAAGAACTTGCGGATATCGGGTAAGCACGTTGTTGCAGATAAATAATTTGTAAATTTAATTAAGGAATTATCTGTTTTATTGTATTTAACATGTCGTTCCTTTTTTTCATTTACAGTCGAAATTGGACTTCAGTGAATCTTTCTCTCATCTTAAAAATGAATTCCGCGAAAAACTCCAACTTGAATTCTTTGAAATGGTTGACTCCCTTATTTCCGGCAGTCGTTCGTCGCAGATAAATGATGACTCTGATGATGATATTATACAGGTAATGCTCTTTTTGCAAACATTATTACACAGATTATCAACACATATTTCTGAATTGACTTTTGTAATCTAGTATAAAGTATACATATGTTATATTCTGTAAATAGAAAGCTATTAAAAAGTCTACATATGTGTCTAATATGATAACAATGTTAATTTGTTACAGGAGTATCTTTTGGAAGAGGAATTAAGTCTGAGGAAGCAACAGGAAGAAAGGTGGAAGATGGAAGAACTAAATCGTATGGAAAAGGTGTTTTACAATGCTTTGATAGAGGAGACGAAACGACGAATTGAAAGGGAAGAGAAGTTGAAGATTGCAAGGGAGAAGAAGAACAAGCTTTTTGGTTTATATAATTCAGAGCATTGGAAAAGAAGTAATGCAGACATGCAATCTGACAAGCGGAGCAAAAGGGATGGTTCTCATTATGCATATTACTGGACCGAAGAATTTAGTGAATTGATTAAAAAACGCACACCTCCTATTGGCTGTTGTCGGAATCCAGATATGTCTGATAAACTAAAAGATGTTCAACCTTGGGTGGAGGTACAACGTCTCTTACTTATTTGTAATGATAAATTATTAACTTTTTTTTCCTAATATTATTACAATGTTTGTGCAGAATCTTTCCCGCTGGAACAACGCTATCGATAGAGTACATTTTTCTGAAGAGTATGACGAATTTCTTGGTAAGCCGGGTCCGCTTTGTTGTACATTTCCTTGGTCAAAAGAACCTGTACGTGTTGATAGGAGGTTTTGGGAGACCTTAGTTTGTTTAGATCCTCCAAAAAAGGGATGGCTGATGGATGAGGTGAATGTCTTGTAGTTGTTGATCTATATATATATCGTTATTATATCCTGTAACATTTCTTTGTGTCTCATGAACCGTTTTTTTTATTTTTATTTTTTACAGCATATAGAGCTTTGGGTCGAATACATGTTGCATTTCAGACTCGCTGAAGCTGATTGGCTTATGGTAATGTCGTACTTTGTTCAGCTGCTATTGCAGGATTCCATCCCCATATGGTATGCTAATGGAGATAAGTACAAAATTCCATGGGCCCATGTTGAGCAGGTATTACTTTTATACATATAATTATTTAGACGCTAGTAATATATATGAGTTGTATTTAATTTATTTTTTGTTCCAGGTTTTTATGCCCATCAACGAAAAAGATAAACATTGGTTTGTTGCCCGGTTCCATATCAAGTCAGGGGTCGTAACTTTTTACGACAGTGGTGACAAGCATGAACCTGAGTGGCGTGATTGGTATTTAAAAATGCGGGCACGGCTAGAGGTAAAACTTTATAAATGCAAGTAAATAATTATAGTTTAATTTTAAATACATTTGCTAAAATATTATACATGCATGTTTTTCCTAAAATATTATCAAAATACATTTTATATATGTTTATAATTTAAATTTCTATAAATTGCAAAAAATGGTTGTACACAAGACAAACAAACTTCTTAAATGTAACATAAGTCAACACCTTCAATCCTAATTTAAGTCTTAAAGTATTCCTTTCAAAGTACAAGTCTGAGTTAATACTTAAAGACATGGTAGGTCTTTGATATGAATGCACAGGGTTTATTTAAACTCTTCTTCTATTCATTATTCTACACACACAATATAGTTACAAAACCATCTAAAATAATTTTATCAATGTCTGACAACATACCAATTGAGGTCCAAATGGATATTATCCGTAGGCTTCCAGTTAGTCGCATACTTCAAAGCCGTAGTGTATGCAAGAGTTGGAAGGCCGCCATTGACACCTTGCATTTCACTGTTATCACCGGTGTTCGTCAGGACATGCATTTCCCATATCTGATACAATATCGCCAGGTTTTGAAAGGTTACATGCATTATGTGTGCCAAAATTTCGCATTCACACTTGTTCCTACAAACCTTTCCTTTTCTTACTTGATACCTATAGGTTGGTCACACGGCGTTTGGGCTTTTTCTTATGGTCCAATTCTCCCTCACTATATGGCATTTGTTTGGAACCCATCCATTAGGAGATCGGTTGGGACACTCATCCCTTATATGAACACTGCACAAGCGTATGAAAAGCGTCTTTTGGATTTTGGGATTCGGCCTGACAACCTAGACCCAACCATTCTCAAAATTGCTTATCCATTCAATCCTGAAAATACATGGTGTGTCTTAGTTTTCTCCTTCAACTCTAAACAATGGAAAGTTTTGGAAAATGAGTTTTTGCCTCGTCAATCTATACGTCTAAAAAAATCCAGTCAAGCAGTGGTTGATGAGCACATCTTCTTGTGTGTGTATGAAAGTTTCATTGCTAATGATGGTAGCGAGTACAGGAGGTATATGATGGTGTCTTTTAACTTGGTTACCCACCGTTTCCATGTTTTAGACATACCGGACCAATTGCTAGTCCGACTACCTGTTTCCTTCTTTGTATCTAACCTTAGAGACAACGTTGTGGTCTCCGGAAACATAAGTGCTGATGACAACTTTGTTTTCTCTATATGGATGTTAGAGATTGCTGGCGGATCCATACAATCTTTTCAATCTCTCATCACCATTACTACTCCATTTGTATTGAAGTTAATTGGATTTGAGAATGACAAAAACCCGATACTTGAAGTGCATAACCCAGAAGGATTCGTTATGAATCTTGTAGTCTACAATGTTTCTTCCGGGACCTATATGTATATCGGTGCTGAGGGAAATTGTGCTTCATTTTTTATCAATCCCAACTGCGAGTCACTAATTCTTCAAACACATGATGATAAGGATGTGTATTAGATTTTTAGAATTACAATGTTGTAATCTATTATCTTTTGTAATCGGTGTATGTTTTTTTTTATGAAGTTGGTAACTTTTTAGAATGTTTACCCTTACTATTTTTTATTATATATATTTGTTGCATTATTTTATCTGCATGTTGCGGTTTTTTATAGATAACATCTACCTACAGGTTGGACTTCCAGTTGTTCTAGAACAATGCAAAATTTTCGAGATGAAAGGAATAGATCCTACAACATATGCAATCACCTTCAAGAATGCAAAAAATGTTCCTTCTCAGGGAGGCCTGTTTGGTGATTGTGGTGTTTGGGCTTGCATTGTCTTATACCGACTGGCACATGGGAAGTCGCTGCATGTGGATGATCCTGTTCAGGCAGCATTAGCTTACCGTGAACAAATGTGTAGGTTCTTTTACGAACATCGGGTGTATAGTTGGTAGGGTTGTTTAGTTTAGTATGTTGTCCAACATAATTTGTTTTGGGTTACAACTTTAGATGCTTTAACAACTAGAGAATGATGTATTATGCCACAAGTTTGTGTTTGTATTTTGCTACAAGTTTGTATCTCTGGACATTTAGTATATTTGACGACTTTTCAATTGACGTTATAAACGTATGGAGAAGTTTTGACCATTCATGGTTCGTTCTTCGGTATGACATT
The DNA here is from genome assembly GCA_021014915.2 of Artemisia tridentata subsp. tridentata. Taxonomy (NCBI): domain Eukaryota; kingdom Viridiplantae; phylum Streptophyta; class Magnoliopsida; order Asterales; family Asteraceae; genus Artemisia; species Artemisia tridentata. The sequence continues at coordinate 407,770,174 of CP139504.1, forward strand.
GAACGATTCAATTCAATCGTAAGACCATTTTATAAATTCTGGATTGTTATTTGTTGGTTTTATCTTTTAATCATGGTTATCGCTGACTTAGATAACATTTTGTATGCAGCAGTCACATACATTTAGACGATTGCACATGGCAAGGGTTTCATGTGGATATCAAATTGTAGACAGGAAAATGCTATGAGGTAAACATATTTCTACTCACTTATTACTACAATTTCCAGTCTTTGCATTTTTATAGTCACTTATAATGTATGCAAATATCATAGTAGATTATTTATGATGAAACACATGACTGGAAATATTAAATATATGACTGGTAATCTAGTAGTCGCCCAAAAATGTGTTTGGTCGCCCAACATTAATTATGCTCAACATTCGTTTATTGGAAAAAGTACCTATGTTAAACGGAAACAACTATTAGCAGTATACATGATGAACAACATAGTGAAAAAAAAGGAAAAGAAAAAACAACACAATTCATCTGAGGGTAAGTTATGATGACCTTTTCGACATCCGTCCAAGGCACTGGATACTTTATACCGTTTGCCCAATATGGTCGTAGCATATTGCCCATGACAGCAGGACAGAAAAATGCACCGGCCATGGCCCAATCGGCATCTGCTGGTCGGAATGTCCACATCAAGTCTACCCATAAGTCTATATGCTGTATTTTCAGTACAGTTAAAAAAATGTTTAAAATCAATAGCCATAGACGATCAAACTTATAGTTAAAAAATTAATCCCATATTTGTGTTATACGTACCTCGTCCCTAAGCCACCCAGAGCTACAATCATCCATGGCCAATAAACACTTCCAGAAACGGACATCAGCGAGCGTGTCTTCACCACCCCATGGAAACATGAACTTAATGTCCATTTTTGTTTGAATATAGTTTTGAATCGCATCTGGCACATTCACCTCTGTTCTCTTCGCCTTTGGAGCTCTTTCCAGGTTCTGAAATAAAAATATCATAGTCAAGCATATTTTTTTCAGTTTGAAGAGAAATATATATTTAAAGATTAACGTCATACAAAAAAAGCGGGAAACACATGTTTAAACTTTTACATACCTCAGCAAATGGTTCCAATGGTGGTATTCCCAAAGTTTGGTCAAAATCAGGCGCTTTAGGAGGGGTTATTTTTTGATATTTGTTTCTGCATGAACGCCTTCGCAAAACTCTAGGAGTAGTGTCAGGAAGATTGGTATAAGGGGAGTTGTTATATTTTCCTGTTTTCCTCTTTCATTTATTGGCATTGAAAATGGATCTTACGTTTTGCACAAGTACAACGTTCACGTCAGCCGGGAACGTATTAGGAACCTGTAAGAAATTTACGTATTAGCTCATAACATAAGTCTACATTTTTTTCTAGTGCATTTTTTCTATACATTTGTCTTTTGTCATCTGGCTAATTAGACAAAACCAACTATCATGATTGACTGGGATTTTATTTTCAAAACATCTATCATAACTGCATCTGACCCATTTTTTGTGGCTTGGGTTTTGCTAAGGCTGAGTGGACAAAATGTGCACTGTGTACATGTGACTTACTGCATCAAGTGGACTATGAAATTGCTTTTCCTATTAAATAGTGGATACATGGCTGATAAATTTTACATTTCATTCTAGCAATAGAGAGTAAATTGATGTCTTTATTCAGAGGCTCAAGAGTATGTTACCATTGTGAGACGCATGTTTGTGCACTCATTAATCGTTTCACTGAAGGTTGTGGCATTAGTGCATCAAATATATAGTATTCTGTTGTCGCAATATGTATGTGCGTGGTGTCATTCCCCAGTTTTCTAAGGTGTTCTACTTATGTATAATATTGTACGTGTGTCGTTTGTCATTGACTATATGGGTTGTAATATATAAGTGCATGCTGCTTATTAAATAAATCCTTGTTTACTTCTTCTTATATTGGTTTGGATTTAAACAATAAAGGGCTAATGATAAAAAAAAAAATTAAAAATAAAATAATTAAATGAAGAATACCTGTAGATCGTCATTTTCGACCTCAACATCAATGCAAATAACTTCATCAACGTCCGCACCAGGTTCTTTTGTTTTATCAACATCGCCAGACAGTTCTTCTGATGCCTTTGACAGGTCGAACGACGGTTCTTCATGTTTATCCATGTCAGCGAGAACCCTTGACGGTTCTTGTTTTATATGACCAATTTCACCACCCATGTCTTCTGTTTTTCCGGACTCCTGATCATGAGGGAGTTCTTGTTGTATCGCAGTTTTTGGATCATCGACAACCATATCCATGATATCCTTAAATAACAAAAATGATATATACTTAAAAGACAACACAGGTATATTTAAAAGACAATACTAGTATAACTAAATTAACTTTAAAGGTGACGAAGGAAACATACAGCGTCAGGTGTAAGATTGATCCCCTCATCACAAAATGAGGAGAATGCAGCATTCAAATTTGGTAACGAACCAAAATCGCAACTTTTTGTGTGCTCCATTTCTATTAAATGATCAGCTGTATCAGATTGCACAGAACAAATGCCTTTGACAACTTGCGTCATAGGACCTGTGTAGCCTTCCGTGTCCGTATACAAGAAGTTTTGCACGTTGGGTTCAACAACACTGGGATTGACAGGAGTGTCAGCATTCAAATCTTGGCAAAAATCCTGCATAACAGACGAGAATACAAAGTAAATTATATTCAATTTGAATTAATACAAAGAATAAAACATTAGAGTTGTATTCATACCTTATTGTCACCACCTATATCTTCTGCCTTGTCATTTTCCATACAAAAGGTCGACTCTTTTGGCTTTTGTTCACACTTTCGATCAGATGGATTTCTACGAATACAAGTCGACTGTTCTGAATTGTCTATTTGTAAAACATTCTCAATAACCTGGATTCTTCTCTTGACGACGTCTAACTCACGATATAATTCTTTAACATCAACCTCCCCAACACGTTCTTCAATGGATACAACTGATGACTTAATAACATCAACCTCATTTCGCATATGATCCTTAGCAGCGTCCGAAACTGTGTTACCCTCCACAAGATGTTCATTTACAAACACGGATCTTTCCTTCGCAGACTGAACTTCTTCATTGTATGACCCAGTACCTACCGCACCATTGCCGGTTACACCGTGTCCATCACCATGTACATCTCGTCCTCCACAATCTTCGTCACCATCAACATCTCGTCCAGTTGGGGCATCACGTAACAACACAATGCCATCACTATACAACACGTCTGGAACTTTATTACCTATGTTTTCTTCAGCCTCAATTCCTTCACCACCAACATTCAATGGTTCAGTCAAAGGTAAAACAACCACAAGTTTTAAGTGTAGCCCGTTGATATATTCCATGCTACGAGTGTACCACGGACAGACCACCTCGTCATTTCTTAGAACAAGCTTCTCCAATGGTTTAAAACCCTATAAAAACAACAAAGTAAACATATAACATGATTCAAAACTATACAAACAAGAAATACAAAAAGACAACACATACACAGAGGTTACCTACCGGATCAAATAGAATAGGGTAATGTTTTTTCTCAAAGTTGTTAGATTTTGACCATGCTAAACCGCGGGGGGTCTTTGTAGAATCTTTGATCCAGAACTGCACACTGTTCGGGAAAGTTTCCAAAATCCATATCTGAAATAATCATCAAAATAATCTAAATTTAGGCACGATAACATGATTCACAACTGCATCTTATTTACCTATTATTTGCTAACCCATTATAACCTATGATATCTATGTTCTCAATAACAATCATATATACGTTAATAATACGTTAATAATGGAACGTTGTTACCTTGAGGGCCCATACAAACCCATACAGGTTGTATGTTTGCTCTTTATTGGGTGATTTTTTTCCCGGGTTATTTGCTACAGCCTTCTTTCCCGGCTTCTTTGTTTCACCTTCAATATGCCTCTTTACAACATTCAGAGTCCTTTTATACAAATGTATCCACATGTACTCACCCCAGGGATAAGAATTCCAAACATCAAAATTCTCAATCATTGCCAAAAGATGGTCAGGAATGTAGAACCTTCCTTCCTGACCTATGAATACACATGTTGCCATAACTAACAAACACACCCTAACAGCATCCTCATCACTTAAACCATCCCACAGATTACCAGGGTTCATCAATGCCAAAAGCTGCTCACCCTTTACTTTCTTAAACTTACGGTTTTTGTTTTCCGGAAACAATCGATCAGAGAATGGACTATGTTCTAAACCATGAACAAGGGAACCTACATTAGTTTCTTCTTTCGCAATAGGGCCAAAGAGAAAGCCAGTTATGAGACAAAATTGTTCACGTCCAAATTCAAGCAAATTATCACCTATTTTAAATTTAAGCGAAGGGCACTCTTCACTTTCATCAGCATTCACCTCACGTTGATAAAAATAATTTAACAAATGAACATCAGCAGAAAATGGGGGGATGTCTAACCATGGACCAAAAACAGTTTTCCTAAACAAGGTAGCTCTAGTTGTATTCAACAAACCTCTAATCTTATTTATAGGCTCTAATCTAGATCTGACAGTTACCTTCGCATCGGATATTGTATATGGAGTTGACGTCGATGTACTACCTGAATCCATTGATCAAATTAGGGTTTCAATGGAAAGAGAAAATCAAGCTTTGTTTGTGCGTAACAATGGAGGTTAATGTTTAGGGTTTGTGATTTGAATGTGCGTTCTGGGTTTAATTTTTTTTTTTTTCGTTTCGGAAGTGTGTGAGTTTATGAGTGTGAGTTTCTGGTTTAAAAGTTTTTTGAGTTTGAAGGTAAATATTTGTATTTGTGTTTTTAGTTTAAAATGTATTTGTGTATATGTTTTTGTATTGGCACAAGTACCCATAAAATAAAGTGTACTACATACATAACAAGTCGCCCAAGAATAAAGAACAGTGGGACCCATTCGCCCAAGATATATGTACTAGAAAACAATAAAAAAAGACCATACTTTTTTAAGAAAAAGACAAAAAGATCAAGTCGCCCAAGTTTTGTGGGCCTAGTCGCCCAAATAATGCATGTGATAAAGTGTACCTGGTGGGGACACACCTAGGGACACATGTCACATTACTAATTAATCCGCCCAAGATTTTTGGGCGACCTCCGCCTCAAGGGTATTTGAAGAAAAAGAAACTTGGTGGGGACAGTAGGAGTTGGCACATTGTACTTTAAGACCATATAAAGAATTTTCCCTTTGAAAAAACTAAAAAAAGTGTGTATTTATTATTTAACAAGTTAGATATTTGCTCAAAAAAAATACTACATCCGTCTCAAAATAAATGTCCAGTTTGACTTTTCAGAGTCAAATTGGTTCAACTTTGATCTTATCTATTTGTGGGTGTTATATAATAATTGATGCAAAATATATGAATGGATTGGGTTTTAAGTGTATTTTTCAATGGTATAATTATTCATCAAATATTATATAACACAAAAAAAATATTTAAGTTCAAAGTTAAACCAGTTTGACTCTGAAAAGTCAAACTGAACACTTATTTTGGGACGGAGGGGTAGATAATCTTTGGGGAAATGATGGGCAATTGCCTACATTTCCTTTTACAAAAAGGGGATAAACAGGTGGAAAACATGTATGAGGGACTTACTGCATGGACTGAATTGTAATGTAGGCATCATTTGTTTAAGGGTTTATTTGTTTAAGACGGATGAGTTTTTCTTGTAAAAGGGTATATTTGTTTAAGACGGATGAGTTTTTCTTTCTTCATTTTTATACGAGGTGAAAAAGTTTTTGACTTAAATGTACACAGTTTAAAATGGCCATCTCCATGATCGTTTTTGGCCCATAACCACCGCCAAAACTCAAGTGATGTTTGGCCATTGGATCGGGCTGGTAGCGGTTGTAAAAGGGTTTATCAGGTTGAAAAGTTAATACATAAAGCATCGCCCTAGTGGTCCAATGATATTTATGCACCACCATTGTCACATCAACTACTCACAATTACTATTATATGAGTGTCACAACAAATTTTTTCTTTTTCATTCTATATCTTATCACTTTTACCGTGCAATTATGGTCACTAACCATTTTTCTACTAAAACTAGTTTAAGACCGGTGTAATACATGGGCATTTTCATGTATTCTAATTATAAAAGCAAGTAAAGAGTTTGTTATCTAATAAAGTATTCATTTAGAAGATCATGATACATGTTGTTGGTTGTCTTGTAAATTACTACATTGTTAGCGGATATTGACAATTTAGGTAACCAAAATAATACCTGAGCAAAGATATATATCTAAGGCTAGACACAATGGTCATCGGTCATCAGTCATCACTCCCCTCACTTACACATCTAAGCCTAACAACCCATACAAAATTACAACCATAATCCATGACTAAATACGCACTAACCAATATCTGAAGAAAAAGTGAAGAAGTAACGTGAAATGTATTTAGCTTTATCTAACATATGTATCCTTTAATAAACCTAAGCTTGAAAGATTGTAGTATATTTTTTTCTCGCTTCATGTACCACTAATTTCTTCACTTCATTTGCATCTGACTACAACTGACATAACTAACATCTGACTAACCTATCAATAACAAACATTAACATAATGGTGTGGCTGGCTATGATACGCACACGTGGGGCTTCGTGATAACCGATAAGCTGAACTGAAGTTACACTAATAACATACTATGCTGATTACTAGATCACAGGCGTTGTACTCAATAATACAGGTCAATAATCAAAGCAAAAACATCAGAATTCGATGCACTTGATACATTTTCACATTCATGTCTGCAATTTATCTTCTTGTTTTGGTTAAATCAACTTACTCTTATGGTAAGTCAAAAACTACTGCATGTCTGCATCTAAGATAAACTCGCTATACAACAACTCAAAAGCATAATTTCACCTGGTATATTCATCATAAAAGAGGTGTAAGCGAATTTAATCAAGTTCCAATATTTTGATTTGGTTTTCTTTTGGTCCAATACTTGGATATTGAGTTCTAGCCTTTCTAATCAAGTAGAAAAATGTGATAACAAGCCCATAAACAATTGGTTTGATCTATCAAATATTTCTAGTCGTACACTTGTGGTGTATACCGATTCATGGTTATACTGCAGCACTATATCAGTTTATAGCAATCTTTTGGCTCAAGTGCATTGCAGTGATGTACATAGATTTGGGCAGCTAAAAAATTTATTGAGCGGGTTAATACTGAATAACTAAAATTTGTAACCTTTGTATACAAAACGAGCTGTTCATAACTAAAATCATACAAAGTTACAAACATTACATTACGCCCCCTACATTACCAAGACAAAATTGAGAAACCACACCTTGTCCTCGGATTGTCTTTTTAATTTTAAACAACTTTAAGGAATGTAAGCATCAACCTGTATCAAAAAATTTAATAAAATTTTAGCAGCGTGACTAAGAGTAGTACACTTGAATTCAGGTAGGGAACGAGTACAATGACATAAAGGCCTGTTTTGTTTTTCTCATTAAATGATGTCCGGATATGATAGGCTATTTGTGTGCTAATACATGACAAAATTTTTACCATTTTAACCTTTGTCAGCAAGTGATATATGACAGTTTGCCATATGAGTCAGAGACCGAAGGCCACCCTCTGCACAAAATCAGGACGCCTCTTGCTAGGCATCCGAAGCAGTCCTGTGATCTGGAGCTCCGTTACTGCCCTGCAAAATCGTGCTTGAACTGAAGCTTCTGTGATATTCTGAGGTTCAGCAGTCATCTTTCTTTTCTTAGGCGATGGTGAAACCTTCATTCTGTGCCTATCTTTAACAGTTTTCTGTAAAATAATTGCTCGGAAAGATTGATACCAATCATGAAGATTGATAAGATCACCATGCTCTTGAGCTAAGGTATACCTGTGTATACAAAGAGCATGAATTGCAAGTCAGAATAAAAAATGATTGCTAGAGTGTAAATGGTCAAAATGGGTCATTATTTAGTATGGGTTTATATGGGACAGATCGGGTTGACCAGTAAACACTTTTTTAAGAATTTCTTATTTATATTTATAGGGATTTTTTTGACCAATTTGGATTCCCCTTTTCACTAATTTCTTTTATTTGACCTGTTAAAAATAATAAACAATCCAAACTGGCCCATTCAAAGGAGCACGGGTCAAAACTACCACCTCTAGTTTCCACATCCCAAGCTCGAAGGAGGTTGTGGAAAAACATGAATGTGGTTAAGATACTATTTTAATCATAAGACAATTGGAAAAGAGTCTTACATTAGTGTTGTATCATGCATTGATGAACTTGGAGCATTGCTACTTTTGCCGCAGCAACTACACTTCAAGAAGTTGTGGCATTCCAGTAGATCAAGTTGGATCCTTCTTCTAGGATCTCCACACAACGCCTGACAAAACCAATTGAAAAAGAATTAGAAAGTAGTAAATTTATTTATCAGTTTGTGAAAAATATCAAAGATTTATTTTGAAGTATTTTCATTATCACTATTAGTTAACCTCACCAAATGTATTAAAAAAAGAAGATAATATCGACCCATTTATCAAGTGAGGGTCATTTTGGGTTGTGTTTTATCTTAACGGTCTGAATATAAAAATTAAGCTAAAAGAGGAACATAAATGGGTTGAAAGTTGCCAGAAGTTTATTTTTAACACATACAGCCTCATAAAATATTTTTATTTTAAAATGGTTGAAAAGTGCCAAATGTAATAATATTGTTTTGAAATCATAACTAACGCAATTACCTATTGACAAAGAAACTGTTAAATGACTTACGGCTTGTAGTTTGTCAACATTCTTGAAGCAGACAATCTCGTGAAAAGGAATACACTCAATGGGCTGCATTTGATCCCTGCTTCATAGAACAAAACGTATTATCTAACACTGAATTCTACAGTAATACAGCTTAAATTTCATTTCAAAGGGCTAATACTGATTATAAAAAGTGAAAGATGATGCACATCACAATTACCTCGTCATGCAACTAATCAATGCAGCAGCTTTATCATTTAATGCTTTGGTACTTCTATCCAAATTTCCGCTACTCCGGATTGTTTGTCTCCTGTCATAAGAACAAGTTAACATTAACGTCATGGGTAAATAACTTCATTTAGAATTAGAGTAGAATTTAATGAGTATTACCGAGATCTGTTTGCTGGTTCCTTTAAATTATCATCCTCAATTTTTTCTTGCAATTGAAGTTCCTTTACTTTCTCATGGATCTAAAATCAATAAGAAAGTCAACAGGTCAACAGGAAGGCGCATCAACATGTTCAGATAAAATCAATAAGAAGGTCAATTCGTCAGCTAGTCATACCTCAATGAAACCGTCTGTTTGTTTGCTCCACTTCTCAACCAACAGAAGCAAAGCAGCTGGCGAAAGGTCCCTGAGTGATAACATGACTGTGTTATGAATTTTATAAATGCAACGAATACTAATATTGTGAAGAGTACACACAATAAGTAGAAAACAATGCTGTTAGCAAACACAAATTTTAATGATGGAAAGAAAGATTTAAGGCGTTTGGAATTGTTCTGAAACTGATTATTGAATTATCAATAATCAAAGGTTTTAAAGTTTGAATATGCAGACTCTGCTTTAGGTTATCTGGTTAACAAATCAAGGTAAATATTTCTAACTTACCTAACCTGGCGAATCGTTTGACCAATTAAACCACCCTTTTGCATTTTAGATGATGTCCCATTGATACCTTGAATCCAGGAAGGCCTTTGAGAATTGGGTTTCAACTCCAAGTGATCAGAATGTCTCAAACTGTAAAGCTTTGGATCTAACGCTTCGTAATACAAGTCTAAGAGGGTGGCTTTCTGTTTCTTTCCCGCTTCATGCAAGCACTGCAAGAAATTACCCTCTGATCATTCATAAAATTGAATAGATAAATGAAAGAAAAGAAAACGAAGTGTTTATTATTATTATTATTATTATAAATCTGTGTAGCAGCTAGAATTAATCATATATAATTCAATCAGACATGACAGTAATCGAAGCAATGAAGGTTGATTTGAATCTCACCAAAACTACACAGCTCCACAAATTCACCACTTCTATCATTTTTGACGGCCCATCCAACGCAACTTCACTTTTTGGTTCAGAGAGTCTCCATACAAGAGGATTTACAAAAATAACTTTAGACAATAACAATTGGCACTATTTTTACAAATATACTTGCAAGTTGCAACAGTATATCACAAGTACCTTGAACAAGATGGAAGATCAAAAGCTTGCTTGGGCCATGCGTCTGCCACAGAAGTAGCTTCCTCGCTCTGTACAACAGAAGAAGAAAAAGATAAGGCCGTAAGGATAAATTTAATGATGCCTAAGACCCAAGAGACACAGGAGAAACACAAGTATTTTTATTTAAGTTTATTATAATCAAGAACCAGAAAAAAAGAGGGGAAGAACAATAGTCCAAGCTAACCTCTTCAAGTAAGCCTTTCACAGTGAAGCTTAAAGGCTCCATAAGAAAATGTTGGACTAAGGCCATCTGTCAAAACATTGTTACCAGTCAGCTCGGTATAGCAAATTACCTCTTTAGTATTTGTAAGTCACTAAGCAGATACTGATAATAACGACTGCTTATTACAGGTGGCAAAATGGGAGCGTTAAGTAATGGGTCAAGTGACCCATGACTTCAAAAAAGACTAGTATGTTTTATGCTTTAAAAAAATACACATTTGGGCAACTTGTGACCTGTTTGCTGATAAATATAACCCACAGATAGTGCTTATAGTTAAGCCACCAACCTTTACAGCTCTAACTAAAGAAGTCAGGGTTCCATCCTGTCTCAAGAAGCAATTTCTTATAAAACCTGCAACCTTGTGACCGACTAAAAACCCAGAGCAAGGTTTCACAAGTACTGCCTTAATGATCGCATCCAATCTATCAGCTGGAGATCCCAAAAAAAACTTGGAAGGAGACAAGTGTTGAACTGCCTTGGAAGTAAGAATGCTTTTCGAGGCATCAAGTGTTGTTGCAACTCCCAGTATCAAGATGACTGGGATCTTAATCACCCATTCACTGGTTTAAGAAAATGAGATGTAAGTACGTGCAGGTCATGGTTATATGACATGAATAAAGAGTACAATCAAATAGTAGTAGATGTGATCAATATGACCCATTGGCTGATAAACGGGTCGGTTCTTGTTAACACAAAAAGAGCCAAATGAGTGTCGAAGGAGTCCAGACTGAAATGATATAACTTTGTTCAAAATAATATTAGACTATTACTGAAACAATAAAAACTATGTAATCATGTTTGACACACTAATTATTACAGTATAAAACTTTAAAAACTTTGGGATAAAAAGTGTATTGAGCCAAATAAAGACCCCATTTTGAACTGTCACCCAACCCGTCCGACCCACACGTTTTTCCACCTCTAGCAAATACTCCGTAGTAAATTATCCATGTGATGGTTAAATGCATACTATGCATTTAGAGCTGTTAAAAATCAGAAAGTATACCTCAACATGAGTATGAAATCAGAAAGTACAGGTCCGCTGCACCTATCCATATCTTCAATAATTACAACCACTGGGTGCTTATAATTATCGTGCTCAATATACCAAGAAGCTAAGATAGATATGTCGGGCACCTGTTTAAATAAGAGGTTAAGAACACATATTTGCTAACAAGGAAAATAACAAAGACACACAAATCTTACATCAATGCTACCACTCAAAATCTGCCTAAGCAAACTTCTCAAACAACCAGCTATTCCACTTTTGACAGAAAAGTCCACTGATGAGAGGGTAGCTACGTGGCATCCATGGGATTGCAAGTGTGCACCTAGATCCGCGAATGTCTGAAGGTCATCAACAAATTCCATGTTGTCTGCAAATCAGCGAGTGGTAATATTTAGTCTGAAATCAAATCACCAAGATCATTAACATATTTGGTCTCATTAGCACTAATTACAGACCTATTTTCTTTAAACGCAAATAGATGAAGGCGAGAATTCCAAACAAATTTGATAACTTAAAGAGCTTAAATATAGAAGGAACTTACTCATCACCACTAAGGCAGTGAACATTTGTTTGGCTGTAACATCAGTTACAATGGGATATGCACAAGTGGCTTTGTTGGCATCAGGCTTGCCATTTGAACAAATTGAATCAAATGATTTGTGCACCCAGCTATCTACCTCATTAAATACATCAGCATTTATGTTTTGCAGAACATCCTGCATTGGAAATTGAATACATCAGCATTGACGCCGTTTCTTTATGTTTCTATAAAGACGAGTGTAAAAAAAACTCAATGAAGAAGTTTAACACCATTATGTTACGGGAGTCTTTAAAACATAGGATTAATTATATGCAGGATACCCAACTATTAAAACTACATTATAGGCCACCAATATATGTATCTGGTTTCTTGATACCAAGACGGATAATGCTGAATGACGAGATAACGTGTTGAAAGTTTTTTAAAATAAGTACACGCCTGTTAGTTACTTTTTCTATTCTGCAGACTAAAACATTATTTAGGCCTTAAAGATAAAATAATTGAAAGTAAAAAAAAAAAATGCAAAAAAAAACATTATTTAGGCTTTTTTGGTGTGATTAAAGGGTGGCGTTTTAACGCATGATCCCTACAAACGAGAAGCGAAGAGGTTAACCTTAATGGTCGATTCAATTTTCACCCACGAGTTGTGGAAAATTTTCATTCGCGAGTTCTCATGCAACTGATCATCCAAAATTTCACCTTCATCACTAGTAGCCAATGACGCCGACAAATTAACCTTAACTTTTCTACTGCTCCTTCCAACTGGTTTCTTAACACGTTGTTGACAAGTAGATGCTTTGTGAAGCACATAAAACGGCTGTAAAACAGAAAAGTAAATAAATAATCAAACTTCAGTTATTCATTTTATAGCATTTCTTAAATCTCTGCTTATATAGTTTCCACACCATGAATGATATTCTACCAACAATATAGCCCAAAATATGTGTGAAATATCGCTAAATTAGTGTCCACACACACATCACTTAAGAGTGGATTAAAAATTCCCCATATGTGGTCATCCATAAATTATACACAAGTACACTAGTCATTAGTTCTAAAATCATATACTACCATACCACGAATGGTACTTTACCAACACGAATCAGGCTGGCTGAACACACGGCTATTTGTATAGGGGGTGTTTGTTTGTTTAAGCTTATATGTGGCTTATGAGCTTATTTGTGTTTCAGCTTATATTTCATAAGCCATAATCAAATAAGCTCATAAGCCCACATATAAGTTTAAACAAACACCCCCATATATTCAGATTTCAATCGCCTAATTATCGCATTTCCTTCCACATATCATAAAAATACAGTAAACAAAAACCCCTAAAATCAGCTGACTGATTTATGTCTAAAATTAGGGTTTAATAACTAATTAGTTGCAACAAATGAATGAAGAAGAAGAAGAGACCTTGAGATCGTTATCGGAGATATGAGGAAGTGACACGTCATCATCCGATACTGCTGCTCCTGGTGGTGACATGGCTAGGGTTTGTGAATCTCTGGCGGTGTTGGTACTTTTAGCTATGGACGATTTTTGGCGGGAAAAATTTAATGGGAAACAAAAAAAGGGGCGGGGTATTTTAATTGTAGGCGTGTTATTGAGGGTATCCATATTTACAATTTTACGATTTTCCTAAGCAAATATGTAGGAATTTAACAAGCTTATGTAGGATTTTAACAAGCTTAAGATTTTATAGGATCCCGATCTTTACCATTGGATCTTAAGATCTACTCCGATCCGATCTTACTTTTCTCAAATCACAAACTAAAAAACAACAAATTTATGGTTTATGGTTTTATATAATTTAAAAAACAATAGCTGATTCTTCTTAAATATTCCATATTCATAATTTATGACAACATTTTCATGAAATATTCATATAATTTCATGTTTATAATATATAATAATTTGTAGATTTGAATAATATTACAAAGATCATTAAAAAATAGCATTAAAGTAAGATCTTAGGATCCCGATCCGATCTTACGTTCACGATCTTGCAAAGATGAAAACGATCTTAGGTAGAATCCCGATCTTGAAAAACTTGATTAAGGGGCTGATGAGGTGGCGCTGAGACAGCCGAATAACGTGTTATTCATTCTCCCTACAGCTTGCACTCTTAGAATGTACATTTTATCTCTCTCGTATCTTGTTCTGGCGTGATTAAATATGTTGTTGTAAAATTGTAAAATATTTTAGGGCGAATCGTCTAAAAATGTAATATAAGATGCAAAATTTGCCAAGGTGAACTTGTAATTTTGAGCTTTTAAAAAATTTAAAAAACAGTATCAAAATGGAACGTAATAACTAGTTTGTCACGTTTTAAGGTTTACTAACTTGATATGAGATTTTATCAAGTTAATACACCCCTATACGTCACAAAATAGTTACTATATTTCCCTTTTTGTCAAACGTATGATTTCTCAATTCTTTTCAATCATTTTCAAAAACGAGAAATTATCAGGTTCCTTTTATTAACAAATTTTACATTTTGTGTTACCTTTTTTCGGTAATTTACCTGATATTTACCTTTAACTCTCTTAGTTAAAGGTAAATCTGTCATTCTTCAAAAGATAAAAAGTAAAAAGTAATAATTATTATGCATGTTTTTTTAAAAATTATGTTTTGTTTAATTGTGGATAATTATTTTGAGATGGGAAAGTATTTTTTTTTTCCTTCTAGTCAACTTAATTGTATTTATTGGAATAGTAAAATTTTGTACTTCATATTGCATCGACAGTGAAAAATTTATAGTGAATTTAAAGTTTTTTTTATGGCTAGAGGTGGTGGCATCTTCGAGTTCAGGCTTGACCCGTTCAAAAGTGACGGTTATGTGTTTGTTTAAATCGAAGAAGAGAAATGCGCGCTAGAATTGCAAAACTTATAAAAAAACTTCCACAGTGATGTGTAACAAAATCCTAGTAGTATGCTAAAAAAAAAAAAAAAAAAAAATATATAAAAAATATAAAAAAAAGCCTTTGTGAATGAAGAGAGTAAATAAGTGGTTCAAGTGTCATGTCACATGAAAGTTTTTATGTTAACTTTATGTGATTCTAGCAGATAAGATACTCGGTTACATAGAATGATAAATTTGCGATGTGTCGTGCAAAGATCTAACATGGGTCGTTGTTTTGACGATTTTGATGCATTATTGGTACAATCCGTTTGTTATGCTATTACGTAAATGTAACTAAAAGTCTACAAACATCGAGTTGTGTCATAGTAGTTTTTTTAAGAGGTTACACATAAAATTTGTTGATCGTAGGTTTTGAATCCATAATAATCGGTTCCTACTTCCTAAAGCTCGATTAAGATCAAAGACGAAGTAGTATCTCATTCCTGATGGATAATATGTCGTATTGGGTTGAAAGCAGCTGGCTTGTACCATGGCCTAAAAACCTCTTAAGGAGTGTTTGGAATCTGGTGTGACTGTACCTTTATCTCAATAATTTATACCCATATGTGTCCCTTTTTGGCCTTGGGAGGGAATTGGTGAACATATGGTGAAAAAAGGAGGTCTAATTCAGTAAGATGTACCATAATAAAGGATTGATCATTGTGAAGGGTAAGTAGTTTGGGTGGATAGTGTATGATGGGTGAAATAGAGAGGTGTGCAAGATGAACCTTTTTGGTCCATCCAATACATTATCACAGGAGGTAATTGATGGACTTCCCTCAAGGTATGCGTTCCTAAACAACTGAAGCCATTCTTAAAAGATGGAAATGTAAGTTGTTTGGTATAGCTCTTGATTGGAAGGGTTACGGGTTCCTAGTGAAGCCAGCCACCTATCTTCCTTTATCACTGTGGATGTTGGTCAAGTGATTTGGGTGGAAGGTGAGCCAAAAATGTAGTTAGATGGTTATGTGCATTAAGGTGAATTCAGAGCAGACTGTGGCATGCTGATCAAATGCTGATCGTCATCATGATCTAGTCTGTTCTAGCTTGTATTGCTTGTCTGATAAATGCTTCATTAGACATATCTGTGCTGTTGTGACACATATCAGTTGTATAGTTTGAGATGTATTAGATTTGGGAAATGTCCAAATCATGTTGTTATGCTTATTTGTACGCAAGTTTTGGAAGATAAATATATTTCACCTTTGCAAAAAAAAAAAAAAAAAAAAAAAAAAAAAAAAAGATCAAAGGCGAAGGCGAATCGAATAATTAACATACCATTATACTTCTTGTTGCATACGCACCATCATTCTTATAAAAGTACAAATTTTTATGGTTCTAGTGAACCCGTTAACTCTACTTCAAACATATTCACCTACTATCAACCAACGGCCTAATACAATAATAAGCAAGAAATGTTTAACATAGTATGCTAGTCGATAAGCAAGTCAATATCGCCAACACCACCGTCAGCCGCAACTGAAATGATCCCTTAAACTTCGTGGCGTAGTTCGGGTGATAATAGCCTAATCCCATAACGCCAGCTTTTGGAGTGACTGCTGTTGTTGATGTCATAGGAGAAGCTGTAAAACCACACATGACATAGCATTAAGCCAAATGTTATCGCATCATTACTATCTTTAGATTTTGAACCGTTCTTTTATACAAACTTGTTAAGAATGACTTACAAGCAACGGTGGAATTTGTAGTGGTATTTGCAATCGACCCTAGAGAAACTTGTGGCGTAGGCGGCATGGATGGCGAAGGAGAGCCTTTGTAAAACCAAAAACGTTGGCAAGTTAGTAAAATAATCTAGCACATAAATATAATGTGAGAATAATTAAGAACCTAACCTGTGCAAGAGGCGATGTCGAAGTTGACGCTACATATAAGTGGAAGTTGCATAGCAAGCGTCGTGTTGATAGGAAAGGTAGAGCTCAAAGCCGAGTTATTAAGCAAGATACACAAACACAACGGCTGCTGATCATTAACACGCTTCAAGTTATCACAACACATTTGGAACGGCTCTGTAGACAAACCTTGGATAAATGGGGCACACGCGGCTAGTGGAAGGATACGGGGCCCACATTCCATGATTGTGGGGGTTATTGGCAAGTTAGGTTGGGCAATTGTAAACAATGGAAGGTATGTTATGATCAGAATAAGAAAAAGACTTGTCGTTAGCATGGCGGCAGAGGGATGAGGTGAAGAGAAAGACATGGAATGTAGTTTGTGTAAATGGTGTGGACTGTGGAGTGATGTATAGAGGCAGAAGTCATTGGTTGAGTGTGATTCACAACATAGGCTATGTATGAGTCCACATGGTTAACCACTTTTAAGTACTTGGTACCACAGCTAGCCAAAGGTGCCTTTGACTATAACAATGCATATTACATGTATAGGTCTGGTTGGGTTTCCAGCACTAACTTATTGTTTGTAACCATTTAGCATGTTCTATAATGTTTTTGATAACCATTATAGTATTTGTTATCTATTCTATAATGTTTCCAAAAGTCTGCTAATGACACAAGAAGGTTTATAATTCTAACTTTCAACAATACAATTTGCAAGTACAGTGATTACAACAATAACTTAATGTTTTGACAATATAGAAGCTTTATGGGCTTCCTTACAGAAACTACAAACACTTCTATTAGGTGTACAAAATGCAATATTTTTCTAAGACAAGTTTTGATTCTGTGTCTTTTAGCTTACTTGCAGTCATTAAGGTATTCGTCAACTAAATTAGATCGTGAAATAATCAAAGGACAACCACACATTCGAGTTCTAGCACAAACATATATGTAATATAATTTCATATGAAAATTCACAATAGAAGCTCAGAATTCCAACCCAAAACCGATTGATAACAGGCAACTACGACTATATACACTCATCACATAAGTTGTATATTTCTAACGAGGAATTCACTACGCCTAAGCACACAAGTCCTACACGTGTTATTTTCACGTTACTCAATATTATAATACAAATAAATGAATAATACGTAAAAAGGAAACATTACGTGAAAGATGTAACGACTGATGAGGTTGTGACCAAACCAGAAAGAAGGCCGACCAAGGCTGCACTGTTGTAAGTGCTTGGTTCAGTTTGCATTGAGTTGTTACGGTCATCTACAAATGACTCGTTTAGAAATGGTCCACCAACAAGTGCTCCAACAGCAACGTTAGGGTTAGGTTTATCTGAGCTGAGCCAGTCCCAACCATCAGAGCAGCCTGTGGTTGCATCAGCTGGAATTGAGGCTCCTCTATGGTGCACATATTGCGAGTACTTGTCACCGTATCCAACAAGATAACTCATCTTCATTGGATTGTCTCCCAGCACATAGTTAGCCTAATGAAACATAAAATCAGATCAGTTCTAGATAGACACGGTGATTTTGACCAATTTACCTAAAAGTGGGTCTGTGCCGGTTTTTAGATTTTATCTTTGATGGGTCTGATGAGTCAAAACTCAAAACATGGCTGAAAAAGGCAGACCATATAAAACCCCCGGCTAAAAGTGTATTCAAATGCTTACAATCTCTTAAACCGTTTAATCAGATGTTTGGTTTGACAAATTCTGATTATTTGGGAAAATTAATAATAAAATTAGTGGGTCAACCCATTTCTACCCACATTAAAATTACTCGTTTGACCCAAACATATAAGAAGCATTTTGCCAGCTTTAGTATGTGAAGCATACCTGTGACAAGGCAAATTTTCTAAGATCTGATGCTGTGAAGGTGTCTGCATCACACTGGATCTTCAGAGACCGAGACGTAAGCATGTAATCGCTGTAAACAACAGCTAAAAAAGCAGAAGCAACAGGATGCTGTAACGCATTCCAGTCACTGATCCATATAAGACCATCTGTATTGTTCACATGCTACAGTAAGAAGATATTCTGGGATTCACATAAAGATAAAAACATACATATCAAGAAAAAAATATACTCCGTATTACTTTTGGTTCTGCTTAAGGTAGCGGTTGGGGATTTTGGCAGGAGGCCACACATAATAGCCTCAGCAGTCTTTCTGTACTTCTTTATGTCTGCATTTGAAGCAACTTTTGAATTAAATAAGCTTGACCTCGACAAAAGAACCTGCAAAGATCATGAGATAACGAATAATCAGATAATTAGTTAAGCAGTTGTTTAAGTGCTAAAAAATTATTATATACTGAGTATTATTTAAGGTACCAATGGATAAAATGACCTGGGATATCACATTTTTAGAGTCTTCAAATATTTAAATATTAATACATATTACAACATATAATTATTTTATCAACTATAGAAAACAATTTTCGTAAATCAGTACCATTCACAATGGAATAAGTAATCTTAGTTTTTCCATAAATTTGTTTTGTAGAAGCAGGTATGGGGTTAATAATGCAAAACAGATTATTTAACCTTTACACAAATCAGACCCATAATCACTTATTTCAAACACGAAAAACTGATTATTGTGATTGTGGCTTCAAAGTAGAGTGATCAGCGTTATAGCCCATAAATGTTAGCAGACTTTACCTGGGTCCCGGGGAGCTTGTCGTCCCAACTAAACCAAGTAGGACTACCCCAATTAGCAAAGGTTTCTCCATTAGTTCCAGTTACATAATCAAGATACGTCTGCTCAGTTGTTGCATGATAAAGCCAGCTAGCTGCCCACAGAAGTTCATCACCATATCCGGTTGAATTGTAGTATGTCTGAACTTCAGGAATGTTCTCACTGTAAGATCCTCTATGCTGGTCCGCGAACGTAAACAACTCTTTAGCATGCTTGAGGAGCGTGCTTGAATATTTTGGATCACTTGATTTGAACACCAGTGATGCAGATGCCATTGCTGCTGCAGTTTCGGCTGCAACTTCTGTTCCAGGGGTAGACGTGTTTATTTGTATAGTAGATCTTTTCTCGGTCATAGCTTCAGGTCTATCCCAACATTTGTGGTCAAGTTCTGGATCACCCACCTAAAGAGGACATCAAGAATGTAAACATAACACTTTAAACACCCATTTGGCTCGTTAAAAATAAACAAAACTCCAATCCTTATTTCAAGGCAAATTAAGAGTTACCTGAATGTACAACACATTCGGTTCAGGATGAGCGTTGACGAGGTAGTCAGTGATCCATTTAAGTGAGTCTTTGGCAGATTCCAATTGACCGGCTGCATTCATCTGATCGCCATACTCAAGGATGGCCCACGAAAGAACCGTGGCTGTGTAAACCATTGGGAATCCAAATTTCATATGATCTCCAGCATCATACATTCCCTTGCTTAGATCCAGCTTAACATCCTTTCCATCTGTTAGAGCCGAGTCCCCCCTCCATGATATTTCATTATTTTCCAACTTACCAGCTACAACACAAAGAGTCTTATCAATAACTATAGCTAAAGTGACATATCACAAGAAACACTAATCCAAAATATTCTAACAAAAAGTAATTTGATGTTATGTCTAGAAGTACAGTGTCCATGTTTTCCGTGATGTCAGATTAAGTGGCAATGGTACCTCTCGATGTAACATAGCATAGATTTTTTTTCACATTCATGGTCTCTCTTTATTTGTAGAATATAAAGTGTGTTCTGTTTAGGAGTCAAATCTAACTCTTCAAAACTAAAATACATAGATTATTCTTACAACATGTATATCAATATAATTAAGGGTATGCACATGCACACCCCCTCAATTGGCTATAGATCTGCCAGTATAATACAGTCAAAGTTATAAATACTTTATTATCCAAATTCAATGTAGTGAATTACATAGCATTATTGAAGTCAAATTCAGTCAACCAACTTGAATGTACTCGATGACTCAAATTAGGAGAACAAATACTATACAAAAAGCTATGAAAAGAAAATAACTTAAGATCTATACATATACAAACAAAAAAAGTACTAAACCGACGCATCTTTAGTTCATTCAACAATGCAGCCAATGGCAACAGTAAAATGATCATATACCTTCAAAAACAAAAGTAGTTATTTTCAAGTTACGAAATTACCTTTCTGAACATCAAAGAACTGCAAAGCGACCTTAAGAGCGTCACCATACTTCTTTGTAACAGCTCCGGGAGGCCCGGGAACAGGAGAATCACCATCGTCATCATCATGATGAAACTTGCTCCGCAATGTAAGGCCTAACGCTAAAGCAATCGCCCCTACTACAATAAACACAATAAACCACCCCCAACATCCTCCGGATTTCTCCTCCTTCCCCATATTCCTTCAGATCTAAACAATAATCAACAAACATAACATCGTACTCAGAGTTTTAACAATCATAATTTGAACAAAAGATCCAAATGTACAGCAAATTTTACTTAATACACAACGCATAATTGTTTTTTCGACAAAGTTACCCTCTTTCATCGACAAAAGAGAAGCAGGGGTAAAATTTTCGAAACCCCAAAATTACTTATCAGTTTTGTCATTTCGTGCTTCGATTCTAATCACCGCTTCTCATTTCAACAATGTGACAGTAAAATTACAGTTTTACGCAGTATCGAACAATAGCTACTCATTTTCATTAAAAAAAAGTACACATTTTTAACATAGAAATCAATCATTTAACTTCACAATTTGAACAATATAGGTCATCTAATCAATCTAAACAATGCAATATCAAAATTTGTGTTGTAACATATTTAATTACTACTAAACTAAACAAATTTGCTTAATTTAGACAAAATGTAATAAATACACTTAATACTTTTATATTTCATCAAAATAGAATTTACATAGGGGTTGAAGAAAAACGAGCAACAAGCTGCGCCGCTAGCCTTTAACATAAATGTAATAAATTTACCATAAATTTAAACAATGTAACAGCAGAACTAGGGTTTTTAAGGGTTTTGATGGATGAAATTAAGAAAATGTATATACCTGAAGACTGAAGTGAATTGATAATTACAGAGATCTGAAATGAGTAGATCTTAAAGGGAATGTGTTTGGGTTTGGTATTTAATCAGATTTATAAAAGTTGGTAAGGTTTTTAATATAGAGTATGATGACTCTGTTTTTTGGCGTGTGGAAATATAGGAAAGTGCACCGACAAATGGTGCGACTGATTCTTTGTTTGTTTGGTTTTTAGTGGCTAGGTAGGCTAAATAGACACTTGACGTTTGCAAACTACCTTAGATTTATATTGATAGATTGATTTGATAGTAATATTGTTTTACAAGTATTAGATGGGACTAAGTTAAGGGTTTTATTTTTCATAAAATGTTTTGTGAAAAATAATGAAAACAAAGATCGCGTTCAAATAAATATTTCCCAATAAAATGTTTTGCAAAACACAAAATCCTTTATTTCCTAGCTTAACAGAGGAAATTATAAAACAAATTTGAGTTGTTTTCCTTGTTTTCCTTTATAACCGACAACCCTCCCTCCCTTTTTTCAAAATAGAAAATACAAACATCAAATAAATGCGTTTTCTATATTATTTTTAGCAATCAACTTCTTTTGCTTATCACTATGGTGAGCAAGTGAAGTATCCTCATCCCGACCACTTGTGATATCTTTTATTATAGCTTTATGATCACCTTTTATAATAATATACAATAGATTTATGTCTTTTGATTTCACATAAGTTTCAAAGAGGTTTTTCCAATAGATAAAACCATTTGGTTCAAATAGTAGCGGTCTTTGCATAGATTGCCCTTCTTTGAAGTTTTCAAAATCCATGGATCGTTCCAAGTTTTAAAATACAATATATTTTAAAAATCTTGAGTAACGTGGCTCTTGATGACAATTGTGGAAAACTAGAAAGGGGGTTGAATAGTTTTACCGTTTTAAAATTTAATTTGCTTTGAGTACTTCGTGTGAATTCAACTAATTTAGATAACAAACAATAAATAATATGCAAGTAAAGAAAGAAACGATCAAACCACAACACGATTGTTTTATAGTGGTTCGGTCTACAAGGACTTTTTTTCCTTGCCCTACTCCACTCCCCGAGTCTCCAACTCGAGAGTTTTTCTTCACTAATCAACAAGCTCCTTTAACCGGCGGAGAAAACCTTTACACGTCGCTTACACAATATTTTCGACACAAAGCTAGATGTCGAGTTCTTTTACAAGGGTACAACCACTCCCTTCACACTATGTATTTTGAGCAATGTTGCAAAAATCGGCCGTATCGGCCGATTAATCGCCGATATATCGCTTATCGGCCTTCGACCTTATAGAATTTTGAAAATCGGTCAAAAAATCGGTCTGGGCAAAAAAAGAGCCAGAAATCGGCCGTATCGGCCAGCTTTAAAAAAATAAAAATTTAGGCATTCTACTTAATTTGGGGATCGTTTATTTCACTTATAACACACAATGAGCCTCATAATCAGAATTGGAGCCTTTTATTGAGGTTTGAAAACATAGTAGGCTTGGAATCAGTTACGATCTTTAGTTTGGTCTCCAGAAATACCCAAAACATGCAAAAAATGCCAATCCGATTAATCACCGATTAATCCCGCCTTGGCCGATTAATCGCTGCAGGGTGGTCGACCACCACGCTACCGATTCACGATTTTTGCAACATTGATTTTGAGGACTAAAATACTAACCGATCACTACAGAGGATTTATGATTGTTTGGTACAAACAATGATGTGTGAACAACAACAATTCACACAGTGACTAACTAACAAGTCTTGCAACGCTTTGTTGAAGCTTATAATGCTTTGATCTTCTTGCTACAAAGAAGTTCACTTAAAATGAAATATGAATGAGTTAGATATGAATGAAAGAATGTATGATGTTGTTTATGCTTGTAAGTGATGAGGAAACAACATGGAGTGACTTGCTATTTATAAGCAAAAGGCCTCAGCAAGCCACGGATGGAACGGATCCAAATGTAGGGATCCGTCCGTGTACCTGTTTGGTTCCGCGGGGACTTCACATAAGATCTCTAAAAAATCTTAATCAAATCTAACCAAAATATTTTCATATCTTTCCAATGATTCATTGAGTAAAGATCTAAACAAGATATTCATGATATCTTCCGATGATCTTCAAAATCTTCCAAAGATCTCAAAGATGATGCATGTCATGATGTCATAGTATATTTCCAATTTTAGAATAATTATGAATATGAAAGTGAACTTGTAAAATGTATCTACTAGTTAAGTGATGTTTTAACTTTGTATTTATGAAAGACTTGTGACTATATATGTAAAAGACTTAACTGTATATTTGTTTTGCTAAAAATAAAGTTTATAATTGTCGTTAACAAAATATAGCAAAGATCGTAAAATATAAATAACGTTTTTTAGACGATATTTGTATTAACAAACACATTATAAAATCAATCATCAAATAGGTGCTATGATCACATCAAATAAAAAACATATAAATATTTCACTTTATCAAATCCAACATCAACATGTTTGCTGTAGTGCTAAACCTTAAACCTCACACTATACCAAAAAAAATAAAAATAATAAAGAAAAAAATAAATAAAATCAGTTGATCTAAACCATCGAACCATGCAAAATTAGGCCCTAGATGCGCGGTTGGAGGTGGTTGCTAAAGGGATGACAATCGATGGTTGAAGGTGATGGTGGTCCTTCACAAACCATAGTGACCAACCTAAAAAAAAAAAGTAAAATAAACAAAATGAAGTGAAACAAATAAAATTATGTTCTCGAGTATCACTTATGTACGGAAAGAAAATGAAAAGACTGAAAAATAAGAGTAATTTAGTTGATTTTGAAGTAAAATTTCTTCTCTTATAATTATGCTGAAAATGTTTATTTTTTATTTCTTTCATTTTCTTTTTTCTTTACTAGAAAGACCTGTGAACTTAGCATTAAATAAGGAAATAAAAGAAAATAAAGAAAAAAAATCATGTTTTTGAGTTATCAATAGTTAAGTAGGAAAAAATAATTAATAAAAAAATAAAAACTAATTTAGTTAATTAATTTTAAAATAAAATATTTTTCTTTTAAAATTAGACCGACAATATTTAATTCATAATTTTTTAAAGTTTCTTTGCTAAAAAAATTGAGAACCATAGTGCACCGACAAATGGGTGCTGCATTGTTTTCATTAACCTATTTTACTTTACTAAAAGCCAACATCTTGTGATATTTTTTAGTCTTTTTAAATCACGTCATCAATAAGCAACTTCACTTAAAACAGTAAATAATCCCAAACAGTCCTTGAGATTTATATTTCAAACTGTCATAATCAAATGATCATTTGATTTAGTGTTTGATAAATTGAATCAATGTATCTAAGAGGAAGAGATTATTAGGCAACCAATGTTCAAATGAAAATAAGTAAACTAAAAAGTGTTTCAACTATATATAAATGTCCTCTCATAAAAGGTACTAGTAACATACGGGGTACTTAGCAAAGTTTCAACTGGGCTAGGCCTGAAATATCACCTAATAGGGTGTATCAACAAAACCTCATTGTTGTGTGAGAAGCTCTTCATCTAAATGGTTGTGCGTTCAAGTCATGCTTAGGACATATGAGATAGTCTGTGGTGTGTATATTGTGAGATAGTTAGTTGCCGTTTTAAAAAAAATTGTGTATCAAAATGATATACTGACTCTGACTCAATGCTAATACACTCGGTACGTTGTGAAGTTCCTAGGATCAAACCATGCCAGAACTACTCTTGTGATTGAGCCGTCCAACAGAGAAAGGAATCTGAGGGCGTTTCGCATGAGATGACCATCGGTTTGTGAGACATGTAGCGTCTATCGCGATATAGAACAATAAGGTTGCTTACCTGATAATAATCAATTCTTTTGTTTTAATTTGCGAGTGTTACTACCCAAATCTAATTTATCAGTTGCCTTTCACTATATCAAAAAATATAAACAAAAATAGCAATGCTCTCTACCAGGTCAAATCAAGAAGATAACGACGTTTTAACTTTTAAAGACAAACATTAAACTTTTGTCACATCAATGAGGTTAACTTAAGTTTTGTATTGATGTGTGATATGATATGACGTGAATCAATATGCATGCTTAATACATCAAACAACTTATTGTAAAATTGTGACAGATGGGCTTATTATTTTGTTAATCCGTGACCTATATAAATGCTAATATAATCTCCACCCATACGTTATATGTCTCAAATTTATATAAGATGGTATCGTGACTTCCATCTTAAACAAGTTCACACGACACCATAAGGTGACATGCAAGTAGGGCGCAGAGCTAGTATGGTGACAAATAATGATCGTATGCACAGATTCCATTACTATTCTATAATGATACTATAAAAATCCATTGTGATCATACTCGTTAATTAATAGTAATCTCAACTTACTGTCTATTAATTCCTATTTTTACGAGAAAATTTAAATTTTTCTGTTATTATTATTTTTACACGTCACGTTATCACAACATTTACTGAATGACAACACGTACTTCGAGACTCAGTGATTCACAAAACTCCATTCTCACTAAATCTAAATCTCACCAACTATGATAAGTACTAACAAAATTTTACACACTAAATATACCTAACTTTCACTAATTTATTTCACTAACTACACTTAACTCCACTAATTAACTTACACCAAATAAAACCAAACGGACTGCTTCTTACTTCCAGTTCCTGCCCATCACCACCATAGTCCAGCCCATCACCACCTCGCAAGCCCAGTTCACCCTTTTTGTTATTTCATGTGCCATTCGAATTCAGCCCCCTCCAAAACAAAGCGCATACTCCAAATTACTAAACGCGACCTAGGGATATTTTTGCATCACCTCGACCACCACCCACTAGGCATTAAACGTGCAAATTTTCAGATTTAAACATAAAGTTTTTCGAGGGTATCCAAAACCATTTCATTCGTCCCATTTCACACCCATACGTATAGACAAAACTCCCAAAACTCGACCATTTTGAACCCCGATTTTTCCTACGTTCTTCTAATGATATTTTTAGCATAATGAAACGTTTGAAATGAAGTTAAGACAGCAGGAGACCAATGTGGTACGCTAGCTTCATTTTTGAGCACATATGAAAAGAAAACGTGTGTATATATGTATCACCAACTAAGATAAGATTTTCCTACTCTCTCCTATCTATCTTAAAAATCTTGTATTGTCAGTAAACAAGCCTATGTGTCCTCTCATCCACAGTAGCCCTCAATGATTGGTTTTGAAGTCAATAGGTCAACAAACGTGTGTAATCTTCCTCTATATATCATACCCCTTTTATCCCACTCCACCCTACTCACATCTCACTTACTTTCATCTCTAAAAATACCTTAAAGTTCAGAGACTTCTGTCTCTCCTTGGGAAGCAATCGGGTAAAGAAGAAAATACGTTAAAACGTATTTTGTGTCTAGCGAGTAGACTGTTTTGCCTTGTGCCTCCATTCGAGTTCCACAGCCTCTTCACCACCTTTGAAAGGTGTAGTAAGTGTCTAATAACTTCCTTTGTTTTCATATCTCACGCACACAAAATCATCATGCATCATATAACTTTGTTACTCGAACGTATAAATATTACTATGTATTTTACATGCATTTTTATTTGGCATAACCCACATGAGGTGACGAACCTCCACCTTGGAAGGCTTAGAAGTCGTCTCCCACACCACTCTCACGTTTACATTCAGTCACATGCATGATTCGAACCCACCTATGTCAACCCTCACACGTATAAGCATGAGTGAAAAACACTTAGAATTATTCTAAGTGTTTTGTGTATATAAAACATGTCCAAGCCGACTTAAAAACAACTCCATAACTCACGAATCAACCAAATGACCACGTCTTTACTTTATACGACCTGTTAGACGACATAACCAGCTACCATTTTCGTATAAACGACTCATAGAAATACTCATGTTTCAACCACTAAAAACAGCCAAAGTAAATCGCAAAAACCCATTTTTAAAACAACTAAAAGTTGCGACATGGGTTTTATAACCCATTAAGCAGTTTTATAAGCGATGGAATAAGCTGGCTTTTTGGCACTTTTCAATATGAAAATGAGACGTTAAAAGTGACCTTTTTGATATACCCAACTCCCTCAAAACGTATGGATTAAAAAGAGTTAATGGACTTAGTAATATGGCTCGTTAAGGGTCCATTAAGATGGAAAATAAGCCAACGACCGAATAAGCAGTTGAAATAAGTTACATATGACCTAAAGAAGCCTTAGAAAAACTCGCCACAATTTTCCTCACCTATTTGACACTTTTGGACTGAAAATGTAACGCAAATTGCCTAGAGGGACTGAAACTGCCAATCCGAGAAATACATGGACTGAGACTGTGAGAACAGAACATAGAGGGTATAATTTGACAAATTATTGAATGCCAAGCCTTATTTGTATTCTTGGACAAGTTATGGACTATTTATGGACATTGGACTTAACGAAGGACTAACGATGTGACGCAAACGCAGTTAGGGTAAAAAGAGTAACAATTGAAAAAGAACAAGGACCAACTGATTTTACTTGACATTCTTACTTTATTTTCCATTTTTCACCCCATCACTTCATATGCATTTTCATACATTATAGTTACGCATTATTTAAATTTTCGTTATTTATTATAACTAGAAATTTAACAACTTCACTTCATGCATTACTTCATCACTTTCGAGGACGATATTTTGGATTCAAAGACATAGAATCAAGATAATATTATGTATAATATTATTTTTTTAACTTGAGGCATTTTAGGCATATCACACTCACATCATCAAATCGTTATACGATTTCTCACTTTCACACTCATTGTTAGTTGTAAGTCGAATACTTAGACATCCCTCATATTCAGGTCTCGTATTGAAGACGTTTCAGTGATCGTTCCCATAACCTTACTTGACTTCGTAATATCACCTTGTCAGATACACTCAAGGTGAGTCGTGGCCCCTACTTTTTTTAATGTTTGTTTTAATAACTCTTTGGGGGAGATACATGCTTCGAACTATATTTATTCACTTGTATAAACTCTTTAAGAAACTCTCACGATTTACCGTGAGTCGTAGCCCCATTTTTAATTGTTTTCAAGCTTTATACTTTTGGGGGAGATACATGCTCAACTGTTTTAAGTTTACTTTTATACTCTGAAAACTCTAATGATTTACTCAAAATCATCAACTCTGTTTTACATGTTTTGAATCACCCTTTGGAAGGGATATATGCTCGTTATACTTGCAAATTGCTTGCTTAGCTTTAACACTGAACTCAAATGATAGTATTTTCCAACTGCTTGTTGATACTGGTTTTCATTTTACACATTCACATAACACTATGAATGTACTCTTATTGTTTTATCAATTGGAAATAGTTGCCATGATTTAAGTACGCATATTCTATGAACCCCTGAAACCTATATTGCCTAAGTTTACTATGTTGCCATAAAGTCCCTCGATCATGAGCCATTAATCACTGCGGTGAGCGCGAATATAGTGAACAGCTTCGAAACCTGTTAGAGGCTGACGACCTATCCCACTAAATACTTTGACGGAATGCCTTTATGGTTAGTCGTATTTAGTCGCGATGCACTATATTTGAGAAAAATAGGAAGTTGGCAAAATCACCTATTACATGAGGGCCAAACCCATCAATCCTTGATGTGGACACCGCCGTTTTACGGTACATTGTTAACGTTTTGCGTGTCATGAGGCTTAGGGCAATATAAATTATATGAATGTTTCATGTATATTTAGATGCAGCTGTATTAGTATTTCACCATACCTTTATTATAGACTTCAGGCATAACACCGTTATTCTCATTACATGCTAGGACTATGATCCTATACTTGTACTTGATTGATCTTATATGTGACATACTTGTGATTTTTACTTAGAATAACTCATTTACGCTTCCATTACTAATTGCCACGTATTTTCAAATATCACTTCACCTTTGAAATTATTGAAAACCACTGTTTATTTGTACTCATACTTATTTCAAACATCACCGAACACTTTTGAAACTTATTGAAATAAATTATTTTTCATTAAACTCTACGAACTCACCAACCTTTGTGTTGACGTTTTAAGCATGTTTATCTCAGGTAATTAACGGAGCAGGACAAGACACGGAGCGGGCATTTTATACTCTGATAAACTACATTGTGTAAAATCAAATATGTCATTCTTTCCAAATTACCACACCCTTTTTGTGGGATTTTCAAATCAAATATTTCACTTTTGTATCAAAAATATTATTTTGAATGATATATAACTTTCAAAACGCCTCTTCCGGGCCGTTTTCTGAAATTTTAACTTCGATCCTCACCGTAACACCCTAATTACTTTTCCGCTGCCATAAAACAAATTAGGGGGTGTTACATATTCTATAATGAAGTAGCCCGTAACATTAGATATTGGCTTCACACTTGCCTTAAAGAATTGAACCAACTACCAAGAGTCAAGCCGAGCCTATAGCAACATAACAGACATTTGTGCCTTTAATGGAATGACTCACTGTTGAAAATTAACCATTGACATAGTTAAAAAACGAAGGCTTATAGGACATGATTATATTAGTATGTAATTAGAAGGTAGTATTATGTAATTAGATCAAACTTGAAAGGGTGCAATGGTTGGCCAAAAGACACAACCATCACCACCACAGGAAAAGGTGGCAGTTACCAAAGATGGCGGTTACCACCAACCATCACCACCGAAGCGTTGCAATGGTTCAATCGCAACCATTCAACTAGTATAAATAGGTTTATGTATTGTAAGACAAATTTTTAAGAGATTAATAACAATTCAATTCGATATAAAAAAGATTATTACATACATTTCATGTTTCTGATTCTACTGGGACCAACAGTGGTATCAAGAGCACAGACTTTTGTGATTTGAATCAACCCCAAATCACCAGTTCACTTTGTTTTACAAAAATCAGATTACATACCGTTACAATTGGGTACCGTTCTCACCCGTTCACCATTTCTTCGATTGCCGTTTTCAATCGCCGTTTACATTCATCTTGATTGCCGTTTTCAATCACAGTTTTTTCGATTGCCCCTTCAATCGCCGTTTATACAACCTATCAGAAAATTTTGTTTGCCGTTACCAAACAACAGAAAGGAAAAAACCAATTTTGTTCGCCGTTACCGAACACAGAAATATCGAAACCATTTTTTTTTCCGATCAGTTACAAACATTGAAGCATTAACGTTTCAATCAGAAAGCAAGAAAAAAGAAACCAGTTTTGTTCGCCGTTACCGAACAACAGACCATCGAAATTTTTTCGATCAGTATACAAGAATTGAAACTCTTGTGTGAGGACCTGATTGATACACGGTTAAGGTGGTTAAACCTTGTGTCTTTGTGTATAAGATATATTGAGTTAATATGATTAAGCACGCGGAATTTACTTAACCACACTTAGAAGGTTATGTATGTTATGGAAATGGAAGAATTATATTTGTTACTTAACAATGAACAAAGAAAGTTTTTCACTAAACGATTCAATATTATTCAAAATAATACGAGTGATCTTGTGTTTATCACTAGGGTTACAAAACCTTGAATCTTATGTTACAACTTGTGATTTTTGTTTGTTCTATGTCTTAACAGATATTCACACTCATATTCACTAGTCTAAGATCTCTTTTATAGTTGCAAAAGATCTTTACAAATTGCTTAAAGTCTTGACCGACTTACTTGGTTAACTTATGCTTATTGTGTCAGTACATAAGATACAACATGTATCTATGTATACAACTTGTTAACTAAGCACATGGAGTAAGATATTATCTACCGTATATGTTTGACCAAAATACAATAAATATCTTTTCGATCTTATCCTATGAGTCACTGATCAGCAGTACCATATACAACTAGCAGTACCTTCAACTTGAACTAGCAGTACCTTCTTGCTCTGGCAGTACCTTGATGTACTAGCAGTACCTTGATCATGAACTAGCAGTACCTTCGACTTAGAGTAAATTCTAATACTCTAACTTCAGAATATTTAATTCCCAACAATCCTCCCCTAAACATGTGAATCAATTCAAACATGTTTTCTGAATTAAATGAGGACTTGTGAAGATCTTTCAAACACTTCATGAATCTGAACTATTCTTCTTATTCTGAACTCATCTGCCTTGTTCTTCTTTGACTTTAGCAATATCAAAACATTATACCAAAAGATGGTGCAATTTCCTTGGATGGAGGAATTGTAAGAGGCAATGATTTCAACAAGTGAAATCATCTATCAGCATGCCTTTGCAAGTGATAAACAAACATAATGAACTGAAATTGAAATTTTCCTTCGTTTGATCTAGATAGAATTTTCTCCTTTAGAAATGCTTCATCCCTTCTAGATATTTGATTTGTTCTAATCATTTTCAACCTCTACATCATTATCTTGTATGCTCTTGTCTTCTCCTTCCATATATTGGTTTATACTTCCTTTCTGGGCAATTATTTCCTCTCCTGAGATTGTTACCTCCCCTGAAGCAAATAACTTTTGTTTCCTCCCCTTGTTTGGAAGATCTCACTATGTACCTTTGACTGATCTATCAATGTGAACTTGTTGTCAGACAATATTGTACATGAAGCCATCAATTCCTTAAGAGTTTAAGTTGCTGTCCTCATCACTTCTAGGTGTGTTAACTCCTATGAGAGGTGAATCAGTGGACATTTTGATTCATAATCCATCAATGAATGGTTTTTCTGAATCCTTGAAAATCCTTTTAAGAAATCATTTAACTTAGTAGTATGTTCATGATTTTAGAATTGAAAAATCATACTACATTCAACCATTTTGAAAGAATTAAGTGTATAACAGACACTTAATTAGCATTTCGGTTTAAAGCAACCTCTGGTTGTGTGAGAACCAATGTGTTTCAGTTATCACTAACTGCCTGTGAAAAGATAAATCTATTCAAAAGATTTTCTTGACAGGGTTTCCAGCTCATAGTAATTATTACCTCCAACACAAGTGTTAGATTCACTTTTACTAGCTGTTATTTCTATCAGATGTCCTTAGACTAACTCATTATACTTGAAAGTATAAAATGATAGAAAGTGAGTTGTATCAGTTACTATCTGATCAACTAAGTCATCAATTCAATGTGAAATATCATAACTAGATTTCAAGAAAGAAGTTTTAAGGAGGTTAAATTCCTAAACTCAGTCCATCATAAACCTATTATGGTTAGCAATTTGATAAGCATTCTGCTGTTCCCATTTCACTTGAAATATCATTTGTGTTCACATATTCATACCTGAAATAGTTAGTCTAAAACCAAAAGAACAATGTACAAAGTACTTGTCTTGCATTAGTATAATCATAAAACCAACTGTATGAATAACACAATTCAAATTTTGATATATTAGCAGTACCTTATAAATCCAGCAGTACCAACAAAAATTTATGTACAAAAACACATCATATTGAAAATTTAAAGATTAAGCATTCCAATACTTGCTATCAAGTACTGAAACCTTGAAACATCAAAAGCTTTTGTTAACAGATCTGCAAAATTATGCTCTGAAGCAATTTTAAGAACTTGAATTAATCTTTTCTCATTGCAATCTCTTATAAAGTGATGTCTAATTTCAATGTGTTTTGTTTTAGAGTGTTGTACAGGATTTTTAATAATACAAATTGTACTACTATTATCAATATAAATAACAGTGTTTAAGAAATTGTACCCATAATCAAGAAGTTGGTTTTGAAGCCATAAAACTTGACTAGAGCAACTTGCAGCAGCTATATATTCAGCTTCAGTTGTTGAATTTGCCACACTTGTCTGCTTCTTACACTGCCATGAGACAAGTCTACACCCAAGGAATTGACATCCTCCAGTTGTTGACTTTCTGTCCAAGCTAGCACCAGCATAATCACTATCCGAATATGCTACCAAGTCAAAAGGAGATTCTCTAGAATACCATATACCCAACCTTGGTTGACCTTTAAGATATCTAAAAATTCTCTTGACTGCAGTTAAATGAGAAACCTTTGGAGTAACTTGAAATCTTGCACAAACACAAACAGGAAACATGATATCAGGTCTAGATGATGTAGGGTACATCAAAGAGCCTATCATAGATCTGTAATTGTGTACATCTACATTTTCTCCATCTTCATCTTTCAGAAGGTGCTTCTCAGAGTCCATTGGTGTGCTTGCTATTTTTGAATCAGCAAATTGAAATTTTCTAAGTATCTCTGCAACATATTTGTCCTGACTAATAAATATGCCTTCAGATGATTGCTTAACTTGCAAACCCAAAAAAATGTAAGTTCTCCCATAGAACTCATCTGAAACTTATCTTTCATAAGCTTCTCAAATTCTAAACACATTTCCTTCCTTGTAGATCCAAATTTAATGTCATCTACATACACCTGTACTAACAGAAGATCCATCTTGTGCTGTTTGATGAAAAGTGTCTGATCAATCTTCCCTCTTTGAAATCCATTTTCTAATAAGTAGGAAGCAAGTGTTGCATACCAAGCTCTTGGTGCCTGATGAAGGCCATAGAGAGCTTTCACTACTCTGTACACTTTGTTTGGATGTAATGGATCAATGAAACCAGGAGGTTGTGAAACATACACCTCTCTTCCAATTTCACCATATAAAAATGCGCTTTTGACATCCATTTGGTAGACTGTGAAGCCTAAAAATGAAGCATAAGCTAGAAACAGCCTAATTGCCTCAATCCTTGCTACTGGAGCATAAACTTCATCATAATCTATTCCTTCTTCTTGTGTGTACCCTTGTGCTACTAGTCTAGCCTTATTCTTGATCACAATTCCTCTGTCATCCCTTTTGTTCTTAAAAACCCATCTAGTGCCAATTACCTTTTCATTCCTAGGTAAATCAACTAGCACCCAAACCTTTTAAATCAACTAGCTTTCTTTCCATCCTTATACGCAAACTCTAGTTTCCTTTTTGATTCTTTCGCCTCCTTCTCCTTCCTCCTAAGTAAGTCCGCTTCCCTTACCCTAGCCCTACTCAAAAGATCATCCAACGTAGTACACTTGAATGGTGAAATCACTTCACGAATGTCATCCTTGAGCATCCTTTGGAACTTGTCAACCTTTAGCTTGTCATTTCCAAGGTATTCGGGACAATAAGGAATCATATCATTAAACATCCTCCACATCTCATTTACCATCTCGTTAGTTTGAGTGAGAGATTGGAATTTCTCTCGAATTTTGTCCACCTCTTCAACCGGAGCATACTCGGCACTAAACAACTCCTTGAATTCTTTCCATGTACAAGTTTCTACCCAAGGTTCACCTTTTTCGCACACCTTTCCCTCCCACCAAGTCTTCGCACTATCACGAAGAAAGTTAGTAGCATAGATAACCTTCTTCCTTTCTTCACAACCGCTAGTACGAAAAGCACCTTCCACCGCCGTTATCCACCTATTACTAACAATAGGATCCAGAACACCGGTAAACTGTGGCACATCACAAGCCGTGAAGTCCCGGTAAGTAGCTTTGTCATTCTTAGTTTCTTTTGTCGGACCACATTCTTTCTTAAATGCCTTAAACTCTTCCTTCATTAGCTCCTTAAGATTTTGCGTCGTTTGTTGAACATAGTAGGGCATTGCTTGCTTAATAGCCTTACCCACTCTTTTTGCTAACATTATGTCTAGAGCTTTCATTTCATCCCCCGTGAAGCCTCTAAAGTCATGGCCTCCGGAGTTTGAGGAAGAACTCTCATTATCCTTACTAGCATTACCCGGATCACTTGCCGAAGTTTCGGCATGTTTGGAAGCCGTGGTCTTCTCGACTTCCTTCGGGTGAGGGGTTTCCATTTCTTCTTACTGAAAATTAGCAATTCACAACATTAAACACAATTATAAATACTTAGCCAATGCATGAATGACATTTCTATCTTATTCTAGCACCTTAGCTTGTCACTCATGTATGATCTAAATGATTTCAATTTCACATATGTCCCGTATTTTCATTACTACGGTGGCCAGGCGTAGTCATGGAAATATTGAACATATGGGTCCTCAAAACCATCCAAACAATACATAAATAACAAACACTAGCTCTAACCGCATCTATCCAAGGCCTAAGTCTAGGAAATCCTAAAAAGAAATCCTAAATCTCTTAGACCGAAGCTCTGATACCAAGTTGTAACGCCCCGTGCCCAATTAGACCAAAAATTTTGAACTTTGAACGCGGAAACGATTGACTACATTGAACTCATACATATTTTTCATAGAATGACCATAACATATAACTTTTAACATTTTAAACACTCTTGCAAGAACATCTACACAAGGACTCTTCAAAACATTTGACACAACTTTTCTAAAACAAACAGACAACCCTTCTGAGACCAAGATACGCCGCATCTATTTCTAGAGATACGCCGCATCGAGTCTGAGAGACAATGCGCCGTATCTATATAAGATGATACGCCGTATTATCCTAAACACGGATACGCCGCATCTATTGTATTAGATACGCCGCATCAACCCACTGAGACCGAAATTTACAAGAAATTGACTACGTTGCGCCGCATCCCAATAGGAGATGCGCCGCATCACATGATACGCCGTATCTCATAGGAGATACGCCGCATCTACCCTGCATCACAGAAATCCTGGACAGACCCTACTGATCAAAATATGCACAATCAACAGCCTCGGCTGGAAACCCGAGCTCCCGGACTCGAAACTTGACGAAACTTTCCAGAATCCTTTAATATGACCCTAAACTTAAATTCATGCAAAAACATCATCTGTTAGACCACTCGTAATAGTATCTCAAAATTTGGGCGGATTATACCCAAATACTCAAATGACCCATTACACTACCAAACCACTTATACCACAACCAAATCGCAAATAACTAGACCATAACCACCAACTTGGCATATCAAAAGCATTTCATACATACATGACCCGTTATCTCCTCAAAATGGGCAGAAATAAGCTTATACCAAACACCCCTTAATACGTCTAAAACTACCAACAAGTTCTACTTTCGACCCCATATAAACACACATAATAATCCACAATTTAGACATCAAGACAAGACCGTGAACTTAACAAAATGACCATATAAAAGAAGTGTACCCACGACACCAAAAGAACACTTGGGGCTTCCAACTTCAATACGCTTGGTCCAAAAGAGATCCGGTCTTCTAAGCTAGCTTCTATATACCTTCCTACTTACTTCCAAGCTACAACTACGCCAAATCCTTACCTTTGCTTCCACTGCTAGAACCTACAAAGATGACATTAACTTCAAACGTAAGCGAAAACGCTTAGTAAGTATACAAGGTATAATCAACATCACATTTACACAAGATTGGTGATTACCACCAATCATAACATTAACAAGGAGCATCAAGTGGGCGATTACTTACCTTAACCAAGCAAGTAATATATATATATATGTATAACATTTCATATCTAGCATTGGATCCAAGCTAACACATCATTACAAGCTCCACAAATATCACATTAACACAATCATAACATTAGTAGCATAACATTACAAAGATTATACTCATATACTTACCTCAACTCCTACTAGCTTCCTACTTGACTTTGAATGGGCTTCTATAATCACTCCCTATTACAAGATTAACTACAATTAGCAACCATCTAACTAAGGAGATCATCATTTCACCACTTTTTACCATAATCATCAAAACCCACCATATGAACCCTAATTTTCACAATTGGGGAAAGTTACTTACTTGTTGAGAAGAACACAATTAAGGTTTCCTTAAAGCTTCTTGATCACTTCTTGGTGTACAATTGAGACAAGATGACAATTTTAGCTTTCCCTCATATCTTTCTTCTATATGTCGACTCACCAAGAACCATCTAAATATTTCCAGACAATTCCAAGTCTTGTTTATTTAATTATATGCTAGTTACTAGTTTGGACTCTTGGCAATTATGGTCCTTCTAGTTCTATACTTCTCATTTAGCCACACCTTAAGTTATAAATAATCCCTAACATATTTACATAACATAATATTTACATTAATGGTACCTTGTTGGGGTACGGGTGTAATAATTCTCCCCTCCTTAAAATGAGAGTTCGTCCCCGAACTCTACTCGGGAAATAAGTGAGGATACTTGCTCCTCATTTTTGCTTCCGTCTCTCATCTAATGCTTGTACCCTTACGATGTTTCCATTGCACTTTTACCAACGGAATCTCCTTATTCCTTAGTTGCCTCACCTTCCTTCCTAGTATAGCCTCCGGTTCATCTTCTTGCGAAAGTAACTCCGGATCAATTTCAATGTCGTCTAATGTGACTACACTTGCTTCGTCCGCCAAACATTTCCTTAAGTATGACACATGAAAGGTATTGTGAATACCCCTCATTTCCTCGGGTAATTCCAACACATATGCTACTTCACCTACTCGTTTTAAGATTTTGAAAGGTCCTATAAACCGAGGACTAAGTTTCCCTTTGTTTCTGAACCTCAAAACGCCTTTCCACGGGGAAACCTTTAACATAACTAAATCTCCTACCTCGAATTCGATTGGTCTTCTTCGGTTATCGGCATAACTTTTCCACCTATCTTGTGCCGCCTTAAACCTTGCACAAATCGTCTCTATCTTTTCCGTTGTAGCCAACACTACATCCGTGCTCGCCAATTCCCTCTTTCCGACTTCTTCCCAACATACGGGTGTCCTACACCTCCTACCATAAAGCATTTCATAGGGCGGCATATCTATGCTTGCATGGTAACTATTATTATAGGCGAATTCGACTAACGGTAAATGATCGTCCCAATTGCCTCCAAAATCAATCACACAAGCTCGTAACATATCCTCCAAAGTTTGAATTGTCCTCTCACTTTGCCCATCGGTTTGAGGATGAAAGGCCGTACTCATATGAAGTTTCGTACCCAATTCTTCTTGGAAATCTTGCCAAAAATTTGAGGTGAAACGCCCGTCTCTATCGGAGACTATAGAAATAGGCACCCCATGACGTGCGATTATCTCGTTAACGTAAATCTTTGCTAGCTTATGAACGGGCATATTTTCTCGGATTGGAATAAAATGAGCACTCTTGGTTAGGCGATCTACTATGACCCAAATCGTGTCATTCTTCTTTTTCGTCCTTGGCAATTTCGTAATGAAGTCCATCGTGATCTTTTCCCACTTCCAAACCGGAATATCCAAAGGTTGAACTTTTCCATACGGTTTTTGATGCTCGGCTTTGACTTTTAGACAAGTCAAGCACTTCTCAACGTACTTTACACAATCTCTTTTCATACCCGGCCACCAATAGTTCTTCTTCAAATCGCGGTACATCTTTGTAGCTCCCGGATGAATAGAATATTTCGACTTGTGTGCTTCTTCTAAAATCAATTCTTTGATGTTGCTACGGAAAGGGATATAAACCCTTCCATACCGAGTCTTAATTCCTCGACTATCTTCTTCGAGATGCGGAATGTAGGAAGTGATACGCTCACCTTCCCTATTTTCTTCTTTCAATGCCTCCTCTTGAGCTATCTTGATCTTATCAAAAAGGTCGGTGGTGACAACCATTCTCAAGGAATGAATTTTAGTAACCTCATTTTGATCCTTTCGGCTCAACGCATCCGCCACCACATTCGCTTTACCCGGATGGTAGCGAATTTCGCAATCATAATCCTTCAACAAATCTAGCCACCTTCGTTGTCTCATATTGGGATCTTTCTTATCAAGGAAATATTGAAGGCTTCTATGGTCGGTGTAAATTACAAACTTGACACCATACAAATAATGCCTCCAAAGTTTTAAAGCAAAAACCACCGCCGCAAACTCAAGGTCGTGAGTCGCATAATTTTCTTCATGCTTCTTTAATTGTCTCGAGGCGTAAGCAATCACTTTTCCCCTTTGCATAAGAACACATCCAAGACCGAAATAAGACGCATCGCTATAAACCACCATATCTTCGGTCCCCTCCGGCAATACTAGAACCGGTGCTTCACATAATTTCCTCCTTAGAATACAAAAGGCTTTGTCTTGTTCTTCTCCCCACTCGAAGGTAGCATTCTTCTTAGTAAGTTTCGTTAAAGACGATGAAATTTTGGAGAAGTCTTGAATAAACCTCCTATAATATCCCGCAAGCCCAAGAAAACTTCGAATTTCACCAACATTCCTTGGTGCGTGCCATTTCATTACGGCTTCTACCTTTGAAGGATCGACTTTAATACCATCGGCATTAATAACGTGACCAAGGAACTGAACTTCTTGCAACCAAAATTCACATTTCGAGAATTTAGCACACAATCTTTCTTTTCTCAAAGTCTCAAGAATTTCTCGAAGATGTAGTTCATGCTCTTCCTTGCTCTTAGAATAGATAAGGATATCATCAATGAACACTATAACGAATTTATCCAACATCGGTCTACATACACGATTCATGAGATCCATGAAAACCGCAGGTGCGTTCGTAAGACCAAATGGCATAACCGTAAACTCGTAATGTCTATATCGGGTTCTAAAGGCCGTCTTGGGAATGTCTTCTTCTCGAACTTTCAATTGATGATAACCCGAACGGAGGTCAATTTTGGAGAACCACCGCGCACCTTGGAGTTGATAAAAAAGGTCATCAATTCTTGGTAACGGATACACATTTTTCACCGTGACTTTATTCAACTCACGGTAGTCAATGCACATCCGCATACTACCATCTTTCTTTTTAACGAACAAAATTGGTGCTCCCCAGGGCGAGCTACTAGGACGAATGAAACCCTTGTCAAGCAATTCTTGAAGTTGACTCATCAATTCTTTCATTTCGGACGGAGCTAGACGATAGGGAGTTTTAGCAATAGGAGTAGCACCCGAAACAAGATCAATACGAAATTCGACTTGCCTTTCGGGTGGAATACCCGGCAAATCTTCCGGAAAAACATCACGAAATTCATTCACAACCGGAACATCATCGATATTTTTCTCCCCAAAGCTCGTATCTACCACGTGAGCCATGAAAGCATAACATCCACGTGATAAATATCTCCTAGCCTTCATCACGGTAAATAACTTTAGTTCACCTTTTCTTTTATCCCCATAAATAATCATTTCACGACCGCTAGGATTAACAACTCGAATGATCTTTTGGCTACAAAGGATAGCCGCGTTATATTTATCAAGCCAATCCATACCGATAATAATATCAAATTCTCCGAGCATAATGGGAATTAAGTCGATCTTAAAGACACTTTCATCGATTTCTATCCCTACATCTCAATATACATCAGATACAACAACGATTCTACTATCGGCTATTTCGACTTCTAGGGGAATCGGAAGTTTAGCTAGTGGGGACTTTAGTTGCTTGCTAAAATCATAAGACACGAAAGAAACACTAGCACCCGAATCATACAAAACCCGAGCGGGTATGGAATTTACAAAATGAATACCTGTGATGACATTGGTCCCCGATTTGGCTTCTTCGACACCCATTTGATAGACTCGAGCGGTTGGTTTTGGAATCTCCACTTTCTCTTGCTTGACAGTTCTCAAAGGCTTTACTTCAATTGCCTTTCCTTTCGGGCAATCCCTTAACCTATGCCCTATCCCATTACACCCATAACATACTATCATCGGCTTGGTACAATCTTTGCTTTGATGATCTAAGGCTCCACATTTGTAACAACCCGGCGTATTACGCCTACACTCCCCAAGATGAAACTTGCCACACTTAGAACATGCTACCTTAGTTTTGTTTCCCGCATTATTCTTGCCATGGTCAAATTTAGCTTTCTTTCCATCCTTATCCGCAAACTCTAGTTTCCTTTTTGATTCTTTCGCCTCCTTCTCCTTCCTCCTAAGTAAGTCCGCTTCCCTCACCCTAGCCCTACTCAAAAGATCATCCAACGTAGTACACTTGAATGGTGAAATCACTTCACGAATGTCATCCTTGAGCATCCTTTGGAACTTGTCAACCTTTAGCTTGTCATTTCCAAGGTATTCGGGACAATAAGGAATCATATCATTAAACATCCTCCACATCTCATTTACCATCTCGTTAGTTTGAGTGAGAGATTGGAATTTCTCTCGAATTTTGTCCACCTCTTCAACCGGAGCATACTCGGCACTAAACAACTCCTTGAATTCTTTCCATGTACAAGTTTCTACCCAAGGTTCACCTTTTTCGCACACCTTTCCCTCCCACCAAGTCTTCGCACTATCACGAAGAAAGTTAGTAGCATAGATAACCTTCTTCCTTTCTTCACAACCGCTAGTACGAAAAGCACCTTCCACCGCCGTTATCCACCTATTACTAACAATAGGATCCAGAACACCGGTAAACTGTGGCACATCACAAGCCGTGAAGTCCCGGTAAGTAGCTTTGTCATTCTTAGTTTCTTTTGTCGGACCACATTCTTTCTTAAATGCCTTAAACTCTTCCTTCATTAGCTCCTTAAGATTTTGCGTCGTTTGTTGAACATAGTAGGGCATTGCTTGCTTAATAGCCTTACCCACTCTTTTTGCTAACATTATGTCTAGAGCTTTCATTTCATCCCCCGTGAAGCCTCTAAAGTCATGGCCTCCGGAGTTTGAGGAAGAACTCTCATTATCCTTACTAGCATTACCCGGATCACTTGCCGAAGTTTCGGCATGTTTGGAAGCCGTGGTCTTCTCGACTTCCTTCGGGTGAGGGGTTTCCATTTCTTCTTACTGAAAATTAGCAATTCACAACATTAAACACAATTATAAATACTTAGCCAATGCATGAATGACATTTCTATCTTATTCTAGCACCTTAGCTTGTCACTCATGTATGATCTAAATGATTTCAATTTCACATATGTCCCGTATTTTCATTACTACGGTGGCCAGGCGTAGTCATGGAAATATTGAACATATGGGTCCTCAAAACCATCCAAACAATACATAAATAACAAACACTAGCTCTAACCGCATCTATCCAAGGCCTAAGTCTAGGAAATCCTAAAAAGAATCCTAAATCTCTTAGACCGAAGCTCTGATACCAAGTTGTAACGCCCCGTGCCCAATTAGACCAAAAATTTTGAACTTTGAACGCGGAAACGATTGACTACATTGAACTCATACATATTTTTCATAGAATGACCATAACATATAACTTTTAACATTTTAAACACTCTTGCAAGAACATCTACACAAGGACTCTTCAAAACATTTGACACAACTTTTCTAAAACAAACAGACAACCCTTCTGAGACCAAGATACGCCGCATCTATTTCTAGAGATACGCCGCATCGAGTCTGAGAGACAATGCGCCGTATCGATATAAGATGATACGCCGTATTATCCTAAACACGGATACGCCGCATCTATTGTATTAGATACGCCGCATCAACCCACTGAGACCGAAATTTACAAGAAATTGACTACGTTGCGCCGCATCCCAATAGGAGATGCGCCGCATCACCTGATACGCCGTATCTCATAGGAGATGCGCCGCATCTACCCT
This sequence comes from Artemisia tridentata subsp. tridentata, assembly GCA_021014915.2. Classification (NCBI taxonomy): domain Eukaryota; kingdom Viridiplantae; phylum Streptophyta; class Magnoliopsida; order Asterales; family Asteraceae; genus Artemisia; species Artemisia tridentata. Next base: position 407,813,445 of record CP139504.1, read on the forward strand.
GCATCACAGAAATCCTGGACAGACCCTACTGATCAAAATATGCACAATCAACAGCCTCGGCTGGAAACCCGAGCTCCCGGACTCGAAACTTGACGAAACTTTCCAGAATCCTTTAATATGACCCTAAACTTAAATTCATGCAAAAACATCATCTGTTAGACCACTCGTAATAGTATCTCAAAATTTGGGCGGATTATACCCAAATACTCAAATGACCCATTACACTACCAAACCACTTATACCACAACCAAATCGCAAATAACTAGACCATAACCACCAACTTGGCATATCAAAAGCATTTCATACATACATGACCCGTTATCTCCTCAAAATGGGCAGAAATAAGCTTATACCAAACACCCCTTAATACGTCTAAAACTACCAACAAGTTCTACTTTCGACCCCATATAAACACACATAATAATCCACAATTTAGACATCAAGACAAGACCGTGAACTTAACAAAATGACCATATAAAAGAAGTGTACCCACGACACCAAAAGAACACTTGGGGCTTCCAACTTCAATACGCTTGGTCCAAAAGAGATCCGGTCTTCTAAGCTAGCTTCTATATACCTTCCTACTTACTTCCAAGCTACAACTACGCCAAATCCTTACCTTTGCTTCCACTGCTAGAACCTACAAAGATGACATTAACTTCAAACGTAAGCGAAAACGCTTAGTAAGTATACAAGGTATAATCAACATCACATTTACACAAGATTGGTGATTACCACCAATCATAACATTAACAAGGAGCATCAAGTGGGCGATTACTTACCTTAACCAAGCAAGTAATATATATATATATGTATAACATTTCATATCTAGCATTGGATCCAAGCTAACACATCATTACAAGCTCCACAAATATCACATTAACACAATCATAACATTAGTAGCATAACATTACAAAGATTATACTCATATACTTACCTCAACTCCTACTAGCTTCCTACTTGACTTTGAATGGGCTTCTATAATCACTCCCTATTACAAGATTAACTACAATTAGCAACCATCTAACTAAGGAGATCATCATTTCACCACTTTTTACCATAATCATCAAAACCCACCATATGAACCCTAATTTTCACAATTGGGGAAAGTTACTTACTTGTTGAGAAGAACACAATTAAGGTTTCCTTAAAGCTTCTTGATCACTTCTTGGTGTACAATTGAGACAAGATGACAATTTTAGCTTTCCTTCCTATCTTTCTTCTATATGTCGACTCACCAAGAACCATCTAAATATTTCCAGACAATTCCAAGTCTTGTTTATTTAATTATATGCTAGTTACTAGTTTGGACTCTTGGCAATTATGGTCCTTCTAGTTCTATACTTCTCATTTAGCCACACCTTAAGTTATAAATAATCCCTAACATATTTACATAACATAATATTTACATTAATGGTACCTTGTCGGTGTACGGGTGTAACAAGCAGGACCTTCAGCTGAACTAACAGTTCCTTCAAATGAACTACCAGTACCTTGAGAAGTACTAACAGTACCTTGCTCTGTCTCAGCAGTACCATCAATATTTAACATATTGAGTTGTTTCTCTGTTCCAACATCTTTTCTTTGAGCCTCAACATCTTCTTTTGCTTTATCAGAAGAAGATTCATCACTGTTTGAAGCTAAATCCACACTGGTACTTGACCACAATGGCATAATGACATCAGATTGATCTTTATCTAACTCCACCTCATTTGTTGCTTGTGAACCTGAAAAATTATTAGTTTCTGCAACAACAGGTATATAATTCATAGAATTTGTTAGATAATCAAGATCAAATATCCATTTTGGTCCTTGACCTACTACATTGGATTTGTTTTCCTGAAACTTCACATGTAGTTCTTCTTGAACTTTCTTAGTTCTTAAGTTGTAAACTCTAAAAGCTTTGCTAACAAGAGAATATCCAACTAAGAAACCTTCATCTGCTTTACCATCGAATTTTCCTAAATGGTCTAAGGTATTGAGAATTGTCACATGACATCCAAAAGGTCTAAGAAATCCTATTGCAGGAGTTCTACCATTAAAGAGTTCATATGATGTCTTATTGTGAGGCTGCACAACTAAAACTCTATTTTGAACATAGCAAGCAGTGTTGATTGCCTCTGCCCAAAAGATTATAGGTAGCTTAGAATCAGCTAACATTGTTCTAGCAGCTTCAATTAGTGTTCTATTCTTTCTTTCAACCACTCCATTCTGTTGTGGTGTTCTAGCAACACTATATTCTCTCCTAATACCTTTTTCTTTGCAGAAATCATCCATAACTCTATTTCTAAACTCTGTCCCATTATCACTCCTAATGACCTTTACTTTCTTGCTTACTTGATTTTCTATCAGTGTAATGAAGTCCTTAAGGATGCTTGATGTCTCATCCTTAGTGGCTAAAAAGAAAACCCATGTAAATCTGCTATAGTCATCAGTTATAACAAGACAATATTTTTTATGTTGCATACTCCTTACTGAAACTGGTCCAAATAAGTCCATATGAAGCATAAACAATGACTGATTGATAGAGTTAAAAATTTTGGGCTTACAAGTGGCTTTGTGTTGTTTGCCTTTTAGACAAGCAATGCATGTTTGATCATTTTCAAATCTTTTGTGAGGTAAACCTCTTACCAAACCATTCTTAACAATTTTATTTATGGTTTTGTAGTTAATATGACCAAGCCTTCTATGCCATAACATTGATTCATCTAATGTGGCCTTTGATACAAGACAAGTTAAATCTTCTTTAGGAATGATGTTCTTCATATCAACACTATACATATTGGCCTTTCTAGGAATTCTAAGAAGTACTTGATTTTCATCAGGCATCTTAAAATCCTTAGATAGAACAAGACATTCAGTGTCAGTAAAAAGAACATTATTCTTTTTGTCACACATTTGTGAAACACTAAAAAGATTATACTTTAACTCTTGTACATAGTACACATTTTCAAAATCTAAATTTCCGGTTTTAATAGTACCTTTACCAGAAATTTTGCCACGAAAACCACCTCAAAAGGTAACATATCCTTCATTAAATTCTTGAAAATCTGAAAGATAAGACATGTTGCCTGTCATGTGATTGGAACATCCACTATCTGAGTATCCTTGATCTTGATGATCAATAGAATGTTCCTATACACAAATAAGAGTGTTAGTTTTCTTTGGGGATCCAAGCCATTACTGACTTGGATCTGCCTCTTGCATCAATGTAATTTAATCTTTTAAGAACAGTTGATGCAACATTGGATTTTTGAATCCAACATGCTGAGGCCTTAACAACATTTGCCCTATTACCCTTAGCAGCAGAGTGAATAACATGCTTAGCAGTGTCTGCTAACTTTGAAGTCACACCCTTTGGTTTTCAAATTTCTTTGTGAACCACTGCTTTTGTTTGAATGGGCCTTAGAACAGTTTTAGATGCATGTATGAAAGTTGTTTTTGCATCCTTAGCTGTTGATTTTGGGTTAACAGTCATCATAGGTCTAACAGTACCTTTTGATCTACCAGTACCTTTAATTTGTTCTGGCAGTACCTTTTTGTCTGTATTAGCAGGACCTTTTTGTCTATCAGGACCTTTTGGTCCAGACTTGTTTGAGACTGTTCTGGGTTTTGTTCTATGAGTGTTAGAGTGAAAATGAGTTTGAGGAATTTGCCTTTTGTAGTTCACCCTATTGTTTTCATACCCAGTTACCCTTTGGTTGCAGAAAGCTGCAAGATGGTCAAAACTACCACATGTATAACAAGCTTTATTGTAAAATGCAAAATCATCACCTAATTGGTTAGACTTGAGGTTATTCCAATTCCTTTGGTTACCTCTGGGCTTGTTTGTAGTTCTATATTGTTCACAATATCTAACTGGTTTCCTAACAGTCTTAACATTTGACTTAGGCCTGTTAGTGTTGTGATTGACTATCTTAGGAATACTTGTTCCTACTTTCTTAACCAAGACAGGTTTAGACATAACCTGTTCTTCTTCATCACTATCACTATCAGTTGTACAATCTTCAACAACTATAGCATCTCCTTTCTTAACAAAAGACACCTTGTCCTGATAAGATAAAGTTTTATCTAAACTTTTACTTACCTTTTCTATCTTTGGAGATTTAGTGACCTTAGAACCATATTCCATGATTGGTTCTTGAAACTCAGGTAATCCTGTGTGTGCTAAATCAATACCTGGAGGTGAGTGAACACCTCTGTATGGTGGGGGTACAGACTTAAATCCAACACCAGAATTAACCTTATCAATAACTTGGGCTTCCCAAAGCTTATTGAATCCTTCTGAGGAATGAGCTAAGACATCCACAGAAACCTTTACATTTTCTCTTTCATTTTTGTGTTTAGCTAATGAATCATTCAACTCAACAATACACTCATCTCTGATCTTAATGTCATTTTTTAGTATATTGATGTCATCAGCAAAATGAATTTCATTATCTTTAAAATGTAAGACTTGTTTTTCTAAAACACCTAGACCTCTTTTGTGATTAGCCAAATTAAAAAGAGAGTTAAGTAGCTCTTCTCTATGAGCTTCAAATCTCTTATTAAGGTCTTTATAAGCTTTAAGATTAGGACATGATTCAGTACAAGATGTAATATTGTTTACCTCTGAATCAGAATGGGCCATTAGAGCAAATTCATTGGCCAAAAGAGCAGCATTTGGTGGTGCATCCTCTTCAATAGCCATAGAGCTCCAATCATAACCAATACCATCAATAGCCAACATAGCCTTTGGCTCTTCAACAGTAACTTCCTTTTTCCTATCTTGCTTATACCATGTGTTTCTATTCTCCTGCTTTCTTGGGCTTCTACATTCCTTAGCAAAGTGTCCTAACCTATGACAGTTGAAACACTCCACTTTCTTTTTATCAAACCCAGCAGTATCATTACCATTTATGGTAATTTGCTTCCCAGTTCTCTGCCAATGCTTCTTGGCCCTCATGCTGAGCAAAGCAACCTGCCATTTGATGTCCATCTCTTCCAAATCATCACTATCAACCTGTTCAAGGTCTTCATGATTTAGAGGAGAACCACTAGACTGACTAGATATAAATACATAGAATGCTGGATCACCAAGTCCTGCAATAGTCTTGTGTGCACTAGTAGAAGGACCACCATTTGTAGCATTAGAAACACCTTCAACTTCTTCTACCTCTTCTGTCTTACCAATACTAGGAGATGACAAGAGTGCCACATTCCCAGAACTAGTACCATAAATTCCAGACTTTCTAAGACTTTGTTCAACAATTTTGAAGTTGTTGTACAAATCATTGAGCTTCATTGTTTCAATGTCTGGTTTGTTCATCCAGACAATAACATGAGTATGGAACTCATCAGGTAGACTTCTTAAGAACTTCATGTTGAGATCTTCCTTCTCTATCTCAACACCCAACACAGCTAACTGACTGACAAGCTTATGTAATCTTGAGAATAGCTTATCAAGAGATTCATTACTAAAAGCAGTAAAGTTTTCAAATTGTTGCTTTAGTAGTGTCTTCTGTGTCTTTTTGGTAGTTTCATTACCACCAAAATATGCACAAATCTCTTCAAAAAGAGTTTTTGCATCAAGATACTTGTTAAATGATAGCATCTGCTCACCAGGAATGGTCATAAGCAGCAAATTTCTTGCTTTCTGATCATTTCTCTTCAGTATCTTCTCTTCATTTGACACTGGTCCAATATTTCTTTTCCTACTTGTTTTACCTTCTAGGACAACCTCTGAGTAGCTTGGTGAAAAAGAATCACCATATATAATGATATCCCAAAGAGTGTAATCTTGGACCATGAAATATTGCTCAATTCTCATCCTCCATAACTCAAACTCATTGGGTTTGATCATGGGCAACTTTGCAGCAACATTTGTTTGAACATCATGAGCTTCCATTTCTATTTCTTCTAAATCAATTATATCAGCTTGAGCTCTTATACCAACTGTGAGGACCTGATTGATACACGGTTAAGGTGGTTAAACCTTGTGTCTTTGTGTATAAGATATATTGAGTTAATATGATTAAGCACGCGGAATTTACTTAACCACACTTAGAAGGTTATGTATGTTATGGAAATGGAAGAATTATATTTGTTACTTAACAATGAACAAAGAAAGTTTTTCACTAAACGATTCAATATTATTCAAAATAATACGAGTGATCTTGTGTTTATCACTAGGGTTACAAAACCTTGAATCTTATGTTACAACTTGTGATTTTTGTTTGTTTTTTGTCTTAACAGATATTCACACTCATATTCACTAGACTAAGATCTCTTTTATAGTTGCAAAAGATCTTTACAAATTGCTTAAAGTCTTGACCGACTTACTTGGTTAACTTATGCTTATTGTGTCAGTACATAAGATACAACATGTATCTATGTATACAACTTGTTAACTAAGCACATGGAGTAAGATATTATCTACCGTATATGTTTGACCAAAATACAATAAATATCTTTTCGATCTTATCCTATGAGTCACTGATCAGCAGTACCATATACAACTAGCAGTACCTTCAACTTGAACTAGCAGTACCTTCTTGCTCTGGCAGTACCTTGATGTACTAGCAGTACCTTGATCATGAACTAGCAGTACCTTCGACTTAGAGTAAATTCTAATACTCTAACTTCAGAATATTTAATTCCCAACATCTTGTTTCAATCAGAAAGATAAAAAGGAAATGAATTTTGACCGGAGTTTGGCCGGAAGTGACGAACCCTAGTTTTTGGGCCTTTTTTTTTGTGTGTCGATTGAGCTTGAAGAAGAACATCGACCGGTTTATTGGATTATTGAAGAAGAACTATTCTTGTTTGTGATTATTGGATTATTGAAGAAGAAAGGAGGAGCAGATCATATCAAAAAAGGAAAAAGAAGAAAGAGAGAACAGAAGAAGATCGGATAAGAAAGTAAAGTGGGAAGAAAGTCAAGAAACCGGATAAGTTTTACTCATTTTATACATACTATTTTACAAGTGTTAGATATTTTTTTTACGTATTGTTTTTTTTTAAAGTCTTACTATTATAAAAGTTATTTTAAATTGTGATTAAATTTTTTTTATATATAGTTTAAAAATAAGTTTGTGTTAGACACTTTTTATGAAAATAATTATGGGAAAGGAAGATGGGGAAAGTTTGAATAATAATAAGGGAATAGGATCGACACACTATTTCCAATGCCCCTTGTTGACAACAACAAACTATACGATATGGTCAATAAGAATGAAGATCATTTTACAAGCAAATGGTCTATGGGAAATGGTCGAATCCACTGATAAAACTCAAGTTGATGAAAAGCGAGATAAGACCGCAATTGGGTATCTATTTCAAGGATTACCAGAAGATATGATATTGCAAGTAGCAAATTGCAAAAATGCAAAAGAAGTTTGGGATACATTAAAGACTCGAAATGTTGGAGTAGATCGAGTACAAAAGGCAAAATTACAAACTCTCAAATCCGAATTTGAGATGTTACAAATGGAGGAAGATGAAACTATTGATTCATTCACCGCGAAAATGACAAGTATTACATCAAAGATGACAAGTCTAGGATCAACACTTGATGAATCAACCCGTGTACGAAAACTGCTAAATTCCGTACCCGAGAGGTTCATTCAAATTGTCGCATCAATTGAGCAATACTCCGATCTAGATACATTGACTCTAGACGAAGCTATTGGAAGATTAAAGACCTTCGAAGAAAGGATAAAGGTTAAGAAAGGAAAGATCGTTGATCATCAAGATAAACTATTATTTACAAGACATGACAACAATAATGGTCGAAGACATCACTATGATAATCAAGGAAGAGGAAGATATGTTCCACCACATAAGCGAGGTTATGACAATGTTAGACAACATGGAAGAAACGAGAATCACTCGGAAGATACATTTAATGAAGAAAAGAAAGTCCCTCAAGATCAAGAAGGATTTACAAGGAATACAAATGAAGTAAGATGTTATAATTGCAACAAGCTTGGACACTATGCATCAAATTGTCGACGAAGACCTCAAAGACAACAAAGACAAGAAGCATCGAACCTTGTGGAAGAAGATTTAGAACCACAATTGTTAATGGCATCTACAAGCTTCAACAAGACTACGCCAACGAATGAAAGCAATTCATTTGCAAAATTCCATGATGATGAAGACTCAAAGTGGGGAAAAATTATACTAGATGAAGATGAAGGACGACATAATGAAGAACAAGAGACAAAAGAGGACTATGATGAATTAAGCATGGAAGATCAACAAGTCAATGATGTTTATGAGAAAGGAAGAAAGCCTAAAGTCAAGACACATTTTTGGAGCACTATTACTTCAAAGTTGGTTCAAAAGATCAAACACAAGATGAAAGGAAATTCAAAGTACAAATGAAGACAAGATCAAAATTGAAGATTAACTACGTCAATGCTTAAGGGGAAGAATGTTGAAAATTAACCATTGACATAGTTAAAAAACGAAGACTTATAGGACATGATTATATTAGTATGTAATTAGAAGGTAGTATTATGTAATTAGATCAAACTTGAAAAGGTGCAATGGTTGGCCAAAAGACACAACCATCACCACCACAGGAAAAGGTGGCAGTTACCAAAGATGGCGGTTACCACCAACCATCACCACCGAAGCGTTGCAATGGTTCAATCGCAACCATTCAACTAGTATAAATAGGTTTATGTATTGTAAGACAAATTTTTAAGAGATTAATAACAATTCAATTCGATATAAAAAAGATTATTACATATATTTCATGTTTCTGATTCTACTGGGACCAACACTCACGAGCCCATGCCTCAATCTTTCAAACTTGGCAGTCCATGTGCTTAAGGTCGAGCATATATGCTACTATGTTCACGTGATGGATTAGCTCGTGATCTACTAGCTCAAATACACACTTGGTGATAATACTATATTAACGACGCATAGGGTGGATAATTTGTTGCTCTTATACACAGAAAGAGGAAAATGAATGAACATTAGTTATTAGCTCAACAAGCGTGGCAGTTTTTCAGGAAATTTACAGAAAAATCCTGCTTGCAAGAAGAAACAATTAAACAAAAGATGTTCATTCATCTTTACAGTAAACGAGGTTAATCAGATAATTACACTCGTATATATTCAAAATCCGCCCAAGATGCTGCCTAAAACATTTTGTCTAGTCGTCATCCTTGAACTCTCTGGCAATGCAAATCAAAAAATTCAGTGAGTTATAATTAGAGGTGAATGTGCATGCTTGTGTTGGAAAACTATATAAACGAATAATGTTTACTGTAGTTCAAAACCGGACCCATATTTGTAAGCTTTGCAGAAACTGTATTACCAAAAAATTCAAATCCGATTCAAGTTTTAAGGGTTTGTTATGCATTTTTATACACTTGGATCAAAACTCAACCTATTTGACCCATTTGATCCGTTTTATTTTTGTTTAAAATTGCTTAACAAAGTTGAACCATTAGTGGTAAAATATAACCTAAATAGACCCAGTTATTGGTAAATGGTCAAAATGCAATCACAAGTTACGATAAATTTTCATCATTCAGACAAAAACTGCATATCACTAAGTACCTGCGGTCAAGGTATCGAGGCTGAATCCCACTGCCTTGACATGTGGTGCACGTTAAACCACCAGCACCATCACAATTTATGCATCTTGACACTTCTGTTTCACCCCCTCCGAGCTCAACTGCTACAGTACCACTTCCTGAGCAAAATCTGCACGATTCTGGAAAAAAAAAGGAATTTTAATATCTTTCCAAATTAGTACATTACATACACAAGAACAACTTAAAATTAACTCCTGCATATTCACTAGAAGACTGCCATTTTCGTATATATGTTACTATCTGAGATCATATATTTTTGCTTTCTAATGACTGCATGAAAATATAATTTCTACAATGTGATGAGAACTAGCAATATTGCTTCATAGATCATCCAACTATATATCCAGCATTGTTTACACTAAATATGATAAAAAACAAGGCGAATAACGGGATTTTTCTCAATTATTTACTTTACTTAATAGAAAAAGTAACCGAAGGACTACTAGGATACCGGAAATTTTCTTCAGTTATTAACTTTACATAAAAGATGAAAAAGCACGGACTCCTTATACATTATCTGGTATTTTATTCACTAAGAATCTTAAAGTAACATCATCGAAATTTATAAACTGAAATTGATACAAGCTCAGCACAAAAAAACTATTTTCTTCCTTCTTACTCCCCTTTTAATCAGTTATCTATCAAAATATCCCTTTGTTAGTATTGTTACAGAATTGGTTGATGAGGGGGGGGAGGGGGGGGGGGGGGGGGGGGGGGGGGGGGGAGGAGAGGGAGGGGTATGAGAGTTACTTACGTGCGCCAGTTCCATTGCAGGGGAAGCATGGCTGTGTGTTATCTCGTTTTGACTGCAATACATACATTGCTGTTAGTAAATGCAATTTCAAATTGCTCTATAATTCAGTAGTCAATTAAAATTTGGTTTCCAATAGCATCAGTATCACATTAAAAGTTTTCTACTAGTATCATATATCTAAAAACAAACGGTGTACTGCTGCCCAAATTACAAGGATGCTAGACAAGCAATAAAACTTTGGTCTGTAGCTTTAGACATATTAATCTTACTAGGACACGCACAATGTAGCGAAGAATCCCCCATGTAACTGGCTATATGATGATCAGTAGTATTGGACAGCCTAGACTAAATGGGCACGACCAAGATATTATTTGACGGGCTAGACTAAATTCAAGAGGTTTTAAAGTGAAGACCTAAATGCTCTCTGCTTACTGATTATCGTAGAAGAATTGATCTAAATGACCTGATGGATCGACTAATGAATTTCACTCCATCTATTCCGGCTGCTGACACATGGGAATCCTCTCTTGAAAACTCTAAAACGTTTTCTGTGGCTACAATGCGTAGAAGAATTGATCAAGAACTACGAGTTTCAACAGATGATCAGATCCGTTGGAATAAATAAATCCCTATGAAGATGAATATCCACACACGGAGACACGAAAAAGACAGATTACCAACACATTGGAATCTTGACTACAGGGGAATTGATCTTGACTCGACAAGGTGTCCGGTTTGTGATGATGCAATATTGCAATTGAAACCACACAACACTTGTTTATCGATTGTGATGTTATAAGGTACCTGTGGCTATCGATTAGGCATGGTGGAATTTGGACAGCTTCCCCTCAAACGTGACTGATTTGGTTTCCTGGGCCGACACAAAGCCTATCTTTAAAAATGTGAAAATCTGTTTCAATGCGGTTGTTCAAACAGCTTTTTAGGTGATTTGGAGGTACAGGAACAAAGATTGTTTTTATGTTAAACCACCAAGGAAAGATACCTTACTAGATGAGGTCAAAACACTTTCATTTTCTTGGATTACACATAGGCGTTTGAAAATTCGGCCTGTTTGGTATGAATGGATAGTAGATACTAGATACAAAGTTTGCTTGTAATACTACAATGTAATTTTCATTGTTTTCCAGCTCTTGCTAGTATCTATTTTAATAAACATAAAAGCCGTTAAAAAAATGATTATCGTACAAATGTTTCTCAAAGTCGTATTTCTTAAAGTTTCTAGGACGGGGCTAGCTCTAATACCAATAGATACAAACCCATCCCATACTGGGCCGCATCAAGCCACAAGCTTGGTGTAAAACTCGCTCTAAAAAGCTAGCTCAAAGAAGGAGGGGACACCTAAACTTTATACGCTTTGAAGAGCCAATGTCCTCGTTTTTCACGGTTTATAGACAAATTAAGCAAGCACATTTTAACTTCACTCTAATAGATAAAAAATAAATTGGCAACACTAGAGAAAATTGAAAACAAAGAACAAGTATCAGAAAACACACAGCATTTTCAATCTGCGACTCGTAGAAAATCGGCACACCAATACCAGCAGCAACACTAACAATTCCAACAGCCACAGCAACCACCTACCAACAACAATACAAAACTTGACAAAACATAAAAACATAAACACATATCCTATGAAAACACAAACTAACTCCTTAGAAAAAACATGAAACATAGTTTTCCAAACCGTGTTTTGATCAAGTTCAGCTCTGATAATATGAGGATAACGTTGTTGAGTTGTTTTTAAGGCAACTGAATATGAATGTGAATGTGAAGATTGTGTAAGTTTCAAAGGAGGTGATATGAATGGAGACCGAAGAGACATTGCAGATGACATCTTTTGTATGTCTTCTTTTAGTTTGTGTTTTGTTTATCTCAAAAGAACAGAATCTAGATTATTGGAGGGAGTTTGGATCATGTGGGGTAACCTTAGTTTTCAACCAGTAAAACAAAAAGATCATATTCCCATTTCACTCCCTTTGAGTTCTTATAGCTTACATAACTAGCTTTTTTGTTTTGCGTTTGGTGTGCGGTTAGTTAGTTAGTTAGTTAGCTCGAGGTTTGATCACGACGTAAACTGTTCGTATTTTTTCTACGAAAATGGTTTGTGCACTATCTGATTTAGCTGATATGTCGTTATATAATGTAATGAAAACATATGATTTACAAAGAGTTGACGTGCCTAGTAAGTACTAATAATTTTGATGGTGTACAAATCATCTGCCTGATTTTTATGCAGTTATTTTTTGGGTTTGAAGTGATCTATTATGATACAATTAGTCGTTATTTAGTTATTAATATATGGATTTAGTAAGCCCATTGAATTATTCCTCTTCTTTCTTATCATAGATTGATACTTGAATCACAACCAGATCTTCATTGCTGATAAAGATGTGCAGTATCCTGGAAGTGAACGATGTATCGTTGACTAGTAGTGACGCAAACAGAAATATGCAAATCTGGTAGACCATGCAGATATAAAACTGGGGGAAGTTGAGACTATAACAGCAATTCCTGAACCTTTCGGTCCATCAAAGGGGAGCTGAAGTCGACAAAAACAAGATCAAAAAACAGCAATTCGTCATGTAAATATTATATGCCATCATACTTATCTTTGCAAACATAAATGTCTTTGTTCATGACCTGGGAGACTCGTACACAGTGGCGAATACAAATACTGATCACAACAGAATACTCTCAATTCTCATGAGAATAACTACAACGAAAAAAGTTCAAATGGGTGACCACGTAAGTCCATCGCATTGTAAAACCACATCAACATTATCAAACCTCCATCTTACAAGAGTTCAATTTTTTTTTTCTTTTTTGCGTTTACCATGGTCGCATGTGTTGTTACCATATCAATTACATCTTTCTCATAAAATTAATTAAATTAACCTAACAATAGCTAGTCTATAGCTTTTTAAAGAGCTAGTTCATATGTTGTCTATGTCCAAAACAAATCATAATGACCTCAAAAAATGGTTGGTTGACCCATGGATGATGTTCTACTATTATACTTTCATGGGTTTCAAACTATTCACAAATGTCGCACTCTTATCAAAACCTTGGAGTAAAAGAATCCGAACCGCTTCGATGCCAGTTTGAAATGTGAAATCAAGCTGCAAAACACAAAAGTGACACAATCAATCATTAGGTCATCTAGAGGGTGTTTAGTATCGGCCCATGCTGTTTATTGCATATTGCGATAAGCAATCTGGAGTTTAAAATAAGCAATCCCAAACACCCTCCGATTCTTTTATTTGCTATACGCAATTGTTATGTGACATACCTCTTCACTTTCTTGTTTGCTAAATCGTCGAAGAACATAGCTAGCAGCTTCCATCTTGCCAGGTGGCCTCCCAATGCCTACAAAGGTTGACAAATTTATATTTATGCGTGCATTGATTTGAGTTATGTTTTATCTTTAACATGTCAAAAGGGTAAATATTAAGAAATCTGGTCAAATGGGCCAACCATGTCGAAAGTCGCTCAATGTGCATTTATAAGGCACAAACCTCCTAAATCATTTCGTTCAAATAAAATACATTATTATTGATATATTACGATTTTTATAAACACATTTGACACACTAGTCACTGAAAAAATAAAAAATATTGGAAATACGTGTCCCGATTTAACCCAACCCTATCCAAACCAATAATTACCCTTTTTGACCCATTAGGCCGTTACACAGCCCACCCGACCTGCCGGCTTTTTTCACACCTAATACAAACTATTTACATGGTGGTGAGCGTACCTATTCTTAAGCGGGGAAAGTCACGGCTACCCTTGAGGTGATTAATTACACTCTTCATCCTTTAAAGAACACAAATATTATCAGCATTAACACAGAGCATATGTCAAATTGATATAATAGGCAAATATAAAACTCTTAAATATGAAACAAATATTATTCTGCAAACAAGTTGAGAGCTTTTTATATTTACCCGTTGTGTCCACCGTGTCCACCTTTTGGCAACATCCGCAACTTTCCGAAAGGCAAATCCAAGTCATCATAGATCTGCAAAAGACATCTCATAAGTTCAAAGCATTTAAAAACGATACTAAAAAGTAAAGCTAAATTAGAGACTTTAATCCTTTACCACAAGTACTTGCTTTGGTGGGATCTTATAGAAGGAAACAATTGCTCCAACCTTGTAGAAAAAAATCAAGAAGTCAATAAATTGCATAAAACGGAAGACAAAAATAAAATGGGAACCAGCTGAGCTTACTTACAGACTCACCGCTAACGTTCATGAAAGTTTGGGGCTTAGCAAGCATCAACGGAACGTTCCCAATTGACCCTAACATATAAAGAACAACCCCACTAAGATATCAATAGAGCAACATGGAATCTCAATTCAGTATAATATGTTTGAAAGAGCTACCATAACTAACAGCGATACAGAATAAACAAAAGTGGGTCACTTTTAACAAAGCCCTTATGGATAACGTCAGATTTTTAGAATCACGATTAGGTGGTTGGTGAAATATGGTTGAGAAACGGGTGATAATCATGCATAATCACTTCTAGATGATTGGGCGGTTAGCGATTATAGTTATAGTTTTACTATCTTTTATACAAAAATCAATCAAACAAGTGAGTTTTTAACCATAACTCTCATGGCTAAGGTTATCAAAATACAATAAAAGACACAATTTTTCTGAAAGTTATGGTCTTAAGTTCATAATTGATATCAGGAGCATTTTTCTGTTGGTATCTAAGTAATGGAAATCGGTTGGCACAAGTCTCGTCATCAACTTTAAGACATATATTTGCTGATATATGGACAAAGCATAATAGCAAAATTTCGAACAATAAGCCTGACATATTTATTGCTTTACTATTGGAATACATCAAGATATCTATGATGTTATTAGGCAACACTTTTCATGGAAGGATATATATAAAGACAATACATGATTTGAGAATGATAGCAGACCTTTTCCAAAGAAAGCTTTATAGGCAACACTTTTCATGGAGATATCTTCAGCTTCTGCTATCGCATCTACCATCTCAAAACCCACCTACAGATACCCAGATTCGCAATGGTTCAGAGATATGTATAAACTAAACTTATCCTTTAATAATCATATAGATTCCATCATTTTCACTATATTACTTATTGTGAATGACCACCTTATTGTTGTTTGTTACCAAATGTGCCTAACCAAATTTGATCGCAGTTCCTATGAGGTGTTTTGCAGTAGGTAATCCTAAATAAACATAAGCAGAACAAGCATAAGAAATCGAGTGCAGGGTGTAGTGTTTATGTTGTCTGAAGCAGAAGCACGTTATCATTTAACTGTAAAGTGACCGTTTCTTTATCACATAATCCACATCAATTTGGTCACTAGTCCAAACTTTATTAAGCAAACTTGATTATTTGACCCTGAATAATCACATGGGCAATACTATAACTGTTTAATCTTGGATCCGGATAGCCCTGAATCCACCCCCATGTCATAACGTTAAACCCGCAGTTGTAACTGCATGAACTCTAGAAACTCATTATATGCTCCTTGTAAACACAATTAGTGTATGCCTAATGCAAAGAAAACTGCATGAGGTCAATTACACAAAAATGCATCTTACTTCCATTTTTTGGTGTCATTAGGCAAGATTTAAGTTTTTTAGGTTTTAGATACAATATACTTTCAAGTGTTCACCACTGAGTATATATGTAACCGTTTATAGAACGTAAAACCATTACTTGCATAGTTGTATAGAATGTAGACACCTGAAAGTATGTTGCATACAAAAACAAATACCAAAAAAGATATACCGAGTATATATCTTGTATCATGACACAAAGAACTAAAAGTAAGTTACATTCAATGTGTAATCCTACACATTACTTCTACAAATAATTAACAAGAAAAAACCACCCCCTAAGTGGCAAAGTTGGTAAAAGCTATCATCACTAGAATGTGGTACGTTTGGAGTTAAAATCATGCTTGGTGCAAACAAGCCTCAAATGGTCACACCAACCTCCCGTTTAGGGACGGCTTTTCCTGGATTGAGTCTGTGTGGTGGTGGGGTGAAGCCCCTAATCTATAACACCCCATTTAGGTGTTATTCGAAAGCAATGGACTATTCAGATTCCCTAAAAACTAAGGTGGAAGGGTACTAGACTTAAAAGGAGCTCAAAATCATACTTATGTGCACAGGGATGGAGCCAGGAATTTGTATTGATGGGGGCTCAAAACTAATTTTTTTTTCCGTTAGTAACATACAATTCCTTGTTTTAGAAGTTAAATTGAAGTGATCATTCGACATACGGGATCAATGATATTTTTTTTGGGTAGTAACAATGTAACACACAATTACTTGATTAGTTGAGAAAATGAACAAAATGGGAAAAATTGGCGTAAATGGTAGTACCGTTGTTTATTAGATATGGCAATTGGCAGGTCTGTATGAAGAGCTTCTATGAAACGTAGGCTATTATCCAAGCTACAAGGGGGCTGGTTGGGCACCCTCACCACCCCCCCCCCCCCCCCCCCCCCCCCCCCCCCCCCCCCTCTTCCTCCCCTACTGGCTCCATCCCTGCTTACGTGTGACGGGTTGTTACATAATCTAAGAAATTAGAAACTAATGGGGGTGCTTGTTTAAGCTTATTTGATAAGCTCAATTTTTCCGGCTTAACTTGAAACTTGTGGGCTTATATAAGATTGTCATGTCAATCAAAACTAAACATAAAAAGTATCTAAAAAGTCAAAAAAAAAAAAAAGAAAAAAAAAAGAAAGGTACAAACATTATGTCTGGTACGATGATACAACTTGCCAGGATTCCCAAGCCCAACAATCAACCACGGATACTGCTTCACCGGTTTAACACTCGCCTGTTCTCCAGCCACAGGCGCGTGTACATCACGCTCCGTTGCGGCGGATGAAGAAGAGGATGTGCACATTGAGATGGTCTTGAATAAGTTACGATAAGAAGAATGAAATTGAGGTTTATAATAAGATGATAGTTTATGGAGACAAGGTGAGGGTGATGATGATGATAATGATAACATATTCATGGTGGGTGTTTGGTTGTTTCTGGGATGGTTCTGAAACTTGGGGCCGAAGGATGTTTGGTGGTGATAAAGTAATGGAGGGTTGTTGATGCTAGTTTGTTTAATTTTTGACAAATAAAGAAACCGGCGCTTCCGTTTATTAAAAAAATGAGTTTTTTATGTTCGTTTATGTTCGTTCATTAAGATACTAAATGAACATTAAACGAACATAAATGATCGAACATGAATGAAAATAGACAAACAAATATAAACTTTATTAAATTATGCACAATATATTGTTTTATAAGTGTTGTTTTGTGTAAACAAACCAATTTTAAAATTATACAATTAAAAGATATATGATATACGAACATAAATAAATAAATGAATATAAATGAACGCATAATCGGACGTTCACGAACATAAATGAACGGACGTGACTTTTGTTCATGTTCGTTTAGCAACTAAACGAACGTAAAATATTGTTCATGTTCGTTCATTTAATAAATAAACGAACATAAACGAACTTTTTACCGAACGGTTCATAAAATGTTCACTGAACGTTCAGTTCGTTTACAACCCTAATGGAAAGTATAGGGGTGTTTGGGAAATATGGGTGACAGTTCGTGTCAAGTTTACATTCTACCTTCCCATACCCAGCTCATGCGAGATTGGGTGTCTTTGTTGCTTGTTTGTTGTTTGTTCGGGTCGAGTTTAGGTGTGCAAGTTGGGAAAAACAAACCTGAATATCACTTGTGTATGAACTTAATTGATTGACATGTAACTAAACACGACTCGTTAAAATTGCTTATTTAATCAAACTTTTTATTCCAGTAAGTATAGCTTTTAAGTTTTTGGTCGATTAAATCATTAGTTTAAGTCTACTGTCAAGTATAAATATAATAAAAGGCTCTTATTTTTAGAATGTTGTGGTGACAACTTTAGGTTGTTGGTGACAATCACAAGCTCCTTTCCCGGCATAAACATCCTTTCGCTTTGTTGATTTCGCTAAAATCATTTATATTAATAGACTTTTGTGTTAAACTAGTAAAACGAGTTTGCAAGTTGACTTGTTAACCATTATTAATATGAGATTTACTTTAATAAAAAGGTTAAAAGCTCAAGTGAGTTGGAGACATGCTTAATGCTATGTGCACTAAGGGGTGGTTGCAAGCATTGTCCCCTCTTTTCTTGTGAAAAGTTAGTTTATCGACCAACTGACTTGTGGAGAAGGTTGTGTGCGTGTGAGATTATAGTGTGGTATATTTGTATTTAAGTGAGGTATATTTGGGTGGTAAAGTTGATTGTTTTATTGCACCAAGTTGGTGGTGGAGAGAAAAACTGAAGCACCCAATCTAATAAAATGTTAAATACGATGACCTACTTGTCTATTTTCATGTTGAGTTTTGGTCGTGTTTCATATCTTGTCAAAAATTGTTTTACTTAGTTTGATTAGCTTATTTGATGTATTTAGTATTTGCAACTTGTATAGACTAGGAATCGTTGGTAGGCTCACTTTGTGTGCTTATAAGCTCATCATGTCTTATGCTTAAACTGATAAAATCATATGCTGAAACAGTTGACTGTATTCGTTGTTTGAGTTAATTATCGCACAAGCACATAAGATAAGCTAATAATCCATTTCGGTTTTTTCAAACTAAAAGACTTTATTTGTGTGTATGCCATGAACCCATATTTGTTCATAACTGGGCCCGTTTTAGTCCAGACTAGTTTGTGGCTGGTATCAATTCCATGGGCTAAATTTTACAATTCTCTTACCTAGAAAAATCTTTGCAAAAAGTATTTTGCATCAAAGCTCAAATAGAATGATTTTTGCATGGGTTTTCTAACTTGTGCCCCAGCGGCACATGTTAAAAATCGTCTCACAATCTGAGTGTCACCTTTTGAATAGCCAACGCCCAGCAGCCATTGGTTAGTCCCCATTATCCTCCAGCATCAGGCCCCACAACCACTTACTGGCCATCCACTTACTGGCCATTCGGAGGGTGACACCCAAGTTGTGAGACCTCTTTAACGTGTGCCCAAGGGCACAAGTTAGAAAAATCTTTTTTGCATTGCAGTTTGGCCAACTTAAACATACTTAAACCGCTCTCATCTTAATCCCAAATGTTTTAGCTTCCCAAAACCAAAATGGAATGTGATGACGGACCTAGGATTTTTGAGACGGCGTTGCACAAATTTTATTTTTTTATTATTATACTAGTAATTACTAAAGTTGCCTATAAAGATTTATTATTTAAATTTGGGGTTGTGCGTGCTCAAAAAAGACATATTTTATAAAAAAAAATTACACTTCGTGACCTACACACTCGTTTCCCATGTGAGTCCGTCCAATGTAATCAAATCTAGCTGCCTCCTTGTTGATCCAAGTTCTTGAAATTCAAGCAAACTGACATAAAGTCCATAGTTTATTAGACAAGAAAGATAACCTAATATTATTAAACATACTTAATTTGGTAGGGTTGGTCACATGCTGATGTCCACCATTACCATTTGCTACATGTTTGACTCTTATCTCTTATGTTCAATGACTTCAACTACATAATCAATAACATGGTATATCTTAAAACTTTTCAAAATATCCTAATATCTTAATAAGCAGTCGGCATATGTTAGAAATGAATTTTATAATAGAAAGTTTGGTTAAACAAACTGGAGGTGGCTTAATACAGACACCTTCAGTTTTGTTGCTTAATATTTTCAGTCATGTTTCTCTATTAAGTCATAAACAAACAGTTTTCATATGACTTAATGAATTCAATTTTTTTCCATATTAAATCAATTAAGTCAAATTCAAACAACACGTAAGTCATGTTTAACTAAGATATAACTTAATGTAGAGACTCGCTATTTTATACTAACTTTGTATTTTCAGTCATTTTTTCGTATTAAGTCATAAACAAAAAAATTGTTCGAATTTAATTTTTTTCTATATTAAGTTAATTAAGTCAATTTCAGACACCTTGATTCGTAAAAGGGTGTTGCCACATATTGAAAAACATTATGGCAAAATTCTAGATGTGCATACGAAATAAATTTATAATTCACGCGTTTCACACACACTTAAAAAGTGTGCGTGTAGCTACCCATCACACAAAAAGTATGAAAATATATTTTTGACTTCTTATATGACACTATGATTCAGTGACGGAGCCAGGATTTTTCATTCGGGTGGGCCAAAACAAGTACGCAAATGTGTAAAATTTAAGAGTCTTACGATAAAAGGGTTTCATTAAAATCGTCAAGACCATAATCTAAACTAAAAGTCGATTTTGCAATATCTTTGTTAGTATCTATTATTGAATTACCAGATTAATGATCAACATCCATTAAGACTTTCAGTACGTAAAGATAATTAAAAGAAATTAAACATTACAAACCATTAGTGAATTACCGAATAGCAAGTTAGTTTGTATGGGCTATAGTTTTGTTTAGTCATCAGCGATCAATTTTGGTCTTTCTACTCCAAATTGTTAATTTGCATGAACCAGTTATTTAATTTTTGGGTGGGCCAATTACTTATTGAGTGGATTTAATTTTAAATAGTATAATATACGCATGTTGTTAGTATATAACAAACATTTTAGGCCAACCCAATGTGCCATTTGGCTCCGTCCCTTACGTGATTCCATAAAAAATAGTGTAACAAACAAAAACTTAGTAACTTTCTCACTCTATATAGAGTGTCACCGTTTCTAGGAGCTTGTAGGTAACCTAGTGGTACTTCATGTATTGTGAAAAATACTCTCAAAATAAATGATTACGAATTTGTTTCGTATGTAACATGTATGACAAATTTTGTGATGTATAGTGCGAGAAGGTTTATATGCTTTTCAAGTTAAAAAAGGAAAAGGGATATGCTTTTCAAGAAACCAAACCCATATTTTTTGTGACAGTTTTATGTGCAACTAATGACACTATCCCGTACTATGAGACACATACATGTTTTTCACTTCGTTTTACACGTACACAAACATGAGATTCACGACTCTGTAGTCTAACGATGACGTATATCCAGGGACCGGACTTAGGATTTTCGAGAATGATGACGTATAGTCTACACCCGGGCCACGAACCCGGTTAGTAAACAATACTAACAATTAAGCCCACTACGCTTGGGCCGCAACTGGACTACCAGTTATGCGGCTTGGGTCGACAAGGCCCAAGCCCAAAGTTATTTCCGGATAATATATAGAATATCTTCTAAATAAAGAAGATATATACTATATACCCGATGTCGGCTAATACGCCGAAGAGTAGGGAACACGAAACCCACTAGGGTTTCATGCATATATAAAGGGCACCCAAGCCCTCGGTGAAAGGTACGATCTTCAATAAACCCTAACCATAAACTAAACCCTACGTTCGATTACTTACTCTCACGCCGGAGGATAATCGGGGGAGACAATCCCTCGATAAGCCTAACGGTGTTTGTTCTTTTTCTTAGTGCGCAGGTCTCATCAAGCATTAAGATTCGAATTGGTACGAGAAAAGAAGCCCTATCAAGGAACGCCCAACTTTTGTATCAACAAGTGGCGCCATCCGTGGGACCCTACACTAAGGATTTTGCCAAAGAACTAGAATGACGAAACACGGAAGTCATAAGAGTCCGCATGGGAAGAAAACGCAGGACGACCTGCTAGGGAAGAAGCATCAAACTGATGCAGCTTCTAAACAGGCCTCTGGGACAACCAGTACGCCTCAAAACCTAGGAGCGCACCCAAATCTGGTCTTTCCTGCAGTGGAATCGCTTACCAGGTTTACCCCCGCTATTACGACAAGTACTAGTGAGATAGAACTGGAGCGCACACCTCATGCCATGCCAGAAGTAAACTTCACTGAGCCTCCCAACGCGCCTGTACGAAACAAGGATCCAGCTTTGGAAACCGACTCTATCGCGCTAGAAGGAGTTGCCTCCGAATTAGCCCCAAGTGACTTCGTATCTCAAAACTACGAAGCCTTGACTGCGCTCATGCGAGAGGAGGCAAAGAAGAGGTCAAGCCAAAGTCTGCACGCCAGACTCAACTTTGACCCTAATCCTGACGCATCCCCACCGCGCTACCGAAAGGAAAGACGCGAGAGGGATAGCCGTAAACAGCCAGTGTTCGCCAGGATTGGAAGGAAGGTTGTGGACGATGAAGCAGCCGACCTTCAACATCTGGAAGAGCCTGAAGAGGGGGAGCGGCGCGCCAATGTCCACGCTAGGCTTGGCAGACGCAGAATCCAAGATAGGCTTGGGCGACGATGTTCCCCAAGTGAAAGCCCCTCAAGCTCTGACTCTGAGGATAGCCGGCGCAAGCGCCGCAGAGGAGCAACCTCAGACTCTGATGATAGTCGACGCAAGCGTCACAAAAGAGTCCGCTCATCTTCAAGAGATTCCTCGGACAGCGAGACTGGACACTGGAAATCAAAAGGAAAATACCGCGACCAGGAAGACGAAGACATGTCTCTTCCCTGGCGTCGCCAAAAGGTTGATGCGTTCACGAGGCGCATCAGTGACTTTTCTGAGAATAAGAAAAGGCGCATGCCTGCTAATGTCAAAACATATGATGGGACAGGTGATCCTGATGATCACCTAAAAATTTTCGAATCAGCAGCTACTATCGAAAATTGGCCGCAACCTGTGTGGTGCCATATGTTCAACTCCACATTAGTAGGGAATGCGCGCAACTGGTTTAGTAAGCTTCCACGCAGAAGCATTGATGGGTTTGAAGAGTTGCGCAGAGCGTTTCGCTTAAACTTCACTCAAAGGAAGAAGTGTGCTAAAAACCCTGTCGAACTCGCTAGGGTTAAACAGCGACAAGGGGAATCCACAAGCGCTTTCATGGAACGCTTCAAGGACGAGTGCATGAAAGTCAAGGCGTGTCCAGAGATATTAAAAATATCGGGTTTTATGAATGCAATCAATAACCCAGATCTGATAAAAAGCTAAATGATAAGGTTCCCCTAACCTTTGATGAGCTCATGAAGCGCACGAGGTCTTTCGTCCAAGGAGAAGAAGCCGCTGCGGATAGCAAAAAAGGCTATTCGAATCATAGACCACAAGAGGAGTCAAGGAGACAATCCAATGACCAGGGTGGCAGTCGTAACAGCCGCAGCAGAGGCTATCGCAACCAAGGGAGTGGAAGAGACAATGATAGATACACACCCCTCACAAAAACCCCAAGGGAGATATTTGTGACGGAGGGCGCAAACTTCCCGAAACCCCCACCAATCCGCACCCCAGAGGATAAGCGCATAGGGAATGGTTATTGCGAATACCATGGACAGAAAGGCCACACAACTAACGACTGCGTCCAACTGCGCCAATTGATTGACAAATTGGTAAAGGAAGGAAAGATGGACCATCTCGTAAAAAACATCAGAGAAGGGAAAGACAAATCAAAGCCAGGAGCCAAGAAAGAGACACCAAAAGAAAAGGCGGATATCATCTACATGATACAGCCATGGCCTCGCGCGACAAGACAGAAAGTTAGTCAGCGCTTTTCTAAGGAAAACGAAATTTCTTTCCCCTCCCTGACTGCGAACAACGCAGTTGTGGATCCACTCACAATTGAAATACATACGGGGGGTCACGACATCCGTCGCATGTATATAGATGGAGGTGCATCCGCTGATATCATATATGAACACTGTTTCAAGAAGCTGCGACCTGAGATACAGAGTCAGCTGACCCCAGCCACAACGCCGCTCACAGGCTTCACAGGGGAGAAGATATGGCCCACGGGGCAATTACGTCTATTTGTAGAAGTTGGTGACAAACCACACTCTACAACTACCTGGATGAACTTCATGGTAATCAGATCCCCCTCCCCGTATAACGGTATTATTGGGAGACCTGGAATATCATCCATCCGCGCCGTACCATCCACAGCGCACGGGATGCTCAAGTTCCCAGTGGAAGGAGGTATTGTCACCCTTTACAATACCACCACACCACCCAAAGAATGCAACGCAGTGACAAGTGACGTAGGCGTTGTTCCAGAACAGCGCGCAATCAAAGTCCCAAACCTAACGGTCGCCATACACCCTGAATACCCGGGTCAACAGGTATCTATTGGCGGGTCTCTGTCTGACAAAGGCAAATCAGCTATATGCGCACTCTTGCAAAATAATTTGGATATTTTTGCATGGGAGCCTAAGCATATGACAGGAGTGTCACGCTCCATCACGGAACATAAGCTACAAATCCGACAAGGATATCCTCCAATACGACAGAAAAAGCGAGGACAAGCTCCAGACCGCGCAAAAGCCATCCTGGAAGAAGTGCATAAACTAGTAGACGCAGGCATCATGCGTGAAGTCTACTACCATGACTGGCTCTCTAACCCAGTAATGGTAAAGAAGAGCGATGGCAGTTGGAGGATGTGCGTAGACTTTACAGATCTCAATAAAGCATGTCCACAGGACTGCTACCCGCTACCGGAAATAGATTGGAAAATTGAATCTCTATGTGGATATCCCTTCAAATGCTTCCTGGACGCATACAAGGGATACCACCAAATTCAAATGGCGGAGGAAGACGAAGAAAAGACGGCCTTCCACACAAGTCAAGGGGTATACTGCTACACAAAGATGCCCTTCGGCCTAAAGAACGCAGGAGCAACATACCAAAGATTGGTGGACACTGCGTTCGAGAAGCAAGTGGGACGCAACTTGGAAGTATACGTCGATGATCTCGTCATCAAAAGCCATACAGAGGACGAGCTGGTGCGCGACATGGAGGAAACGTTCAAAACACTCAGGAGAATCAACATGAAATTGAACCCCAAGAAGTGTACGTTTGGCGCTACGGAAGGCATGTTTCTCGGGTATTTGATAGAACCCGATGGGATCAAGCCTTGCCCAGAGAAGACTCAAGCAGTCATTGACCTCCCCTCACCGCGCACACTAAAAGAAGTTCAGTCACTAAACGGCAAGCTAGCCGGACTGAACCGATTCTTATCCAAATCAGCAGACAAGTCACTTCCCCTGTTCAAGACACTCAAGAAGTGCACCAAAAAGGGAGACTTCAGGTGGACTGCGGAGGCAGAAGAAGCCTTCCAACAACTCAAACAACACATAGCAGCGCTCCCAAAGCTTGTTGCACCCCGACCAGGGGAAGAGCTGATCATGTACCTATCTGCGACCCAAGGAGCAGTCAGCGCAGTCCTACTGACAGATAGGAATTCCGTCCAAACACCCATCTATTTTGTTAGTAAGGCGTTGAAGAAAACGGAGATTAACTACACTGCAATGGAGAAATTGGTCCTAGCCTTAGTGTTTGCAGCGAAAAGACTGCGCAGGTACTTCCAGGCGCATCCAATCGCTGTTATCACAGACCAACCCATCAAACAGGTTATATCGAAACCCGACGCATCGGGACGCCTACAAAAATGGAGTGTGTTACTGGGCGAACACAACATATCATACAGACCGCGCACTGCAATTAAGGGGCAGATATTGGCCGACTTCATCATCGAGAAGCCGGATACTGACACTCCACCTGCGACAAGCAAGGAAGAACTTCAAGAACCATGGATTCTATTTACTGATGGATCCTCATGCGTAGATGGATCAGGAGGCGGCCTTATTCTCACCAACCCAGAAGGAGTTGAATTCACCTACGCACTACGTTTTGAATTCACAGCCACGAACAACGAGGCAGAATACGAAGCACTCCTAGCTGGGTTACGCATCGCAACTCAAATGGGTGCACGCAACCTAGAAGTAAACGTCGATTCGCGGCTAGTGGCTAACCACGTGTCAGGAGAATATATAGCAAAGGAGGAACACATGATCCAATACCTCGAAAAGACCAAATCTCTGATCCAGAACTTCGATAGGTTTGTCATCAAGCAGGTTCCCAGGAGTGAAAATAGGAAAGCAGATGCGCTGAGCAAGATTGCATCCACCAGTTTTGCGCATCTATCAAAACAAGTTTTGGTGGAAACCTTGAAAAACAAGTCAATCACAGAGATGGAAATATCCACGGTGATAGAAGAGGAAAATCCTACGTGGATGACACCGATCATTGACTTCATCAACAAGGGTATACTTCCCCAAGAACAGAAGGAAGCTCGAAGAATCCGACGCACGGCGCAGCGATTCGAGCTCAGAGACAACGTCTTATATCGACGCTCATTCCTACAACCATGGCTTAGATGTGTTGGACCTCTCCAGGCAGACTATGTACTTCGAGAGATCCACGCAGGCTCATGCAGCATGCACTCAGGACCACGGTCCATTGTAGCGCGCGCCCTAAGGTCTGGATACTATTGGCCAACTATGCACCGTGACGCACGTGACTTGGTACGGAAGTGCAATGATTGCCAAGTTCACAGACCTATTCCGCGTCGACCACAACATGAACTAACACCTATTACATCGCCATGGCCCTTCTACAAATGGGGTATCGACATCGCTGGACCTTTCCCCATTGCCGCAGGAGGATTGAAATTCCTCATTGTGGCAATAGATTACTTTACCAAGTGGATCGAAGCAAAGGCAGTAGCAACTATAACAGGTAACCAGGTTAAACGATTCGTGTGGGACAACATAGTATGTCGTTTTGGATTGCCTGGAGAAATTATCTCTGACAACGGAAAACAATTCCGTGATAACCCGTTCAAGGACTGGTGCGAACAACTGAACATAACGCAGCACTTTGCATCAGTAACTCATCCACAAACCAATGGTCTGGTCGAGCGCGCAAACAGAAGCCTTGGCGAAGGAATAAAAGCGCGCCTGGACAGACACAAAGGTAGATGGGTAGAAGAACTATCACATGTTCTTTGGGCGCACCGAACAACCATCAAGGTTAGCAACGGGGACACTCCCTTCTCTTTGGTCTATGGGACAGAAGCGGTTATACCAGCTGAAATTGGAATGCCAACCATCCGTACTGCGGAAGTTAACGTGGCAACCAATGACGATGAGCGGCGCATAGACTTAGATCTGTTGGAAGAGAGACGTGAGCGCGCAGCAATACGCGAAGAGAAAGCTAAGTCAAGAATGAAAAAATACTATGACACCAAAGTACGCAGCACTTCATTCAGACCAGGCGACTTCGTATACCGCGAAAACGACTCAAGCCGCGCAGAAGACACTGGGAAGCTAGGACCAAAGTGGGAAGGACCTTACGAGGTCATAGAGGCACTTGGCAATGGAGCGTACAAGCTACGCGACAAGGACGGAAATGAGCTACAGCGAACATGGAACGTCCGCAACCTTAAACGGTGCTATCTTTGAATAAGGCTACGGCCCAACATGGACACTCTTGCGCTTTAGAAAGTGCCCTCAATAAAGATCCATGTAATTTTATTTTTATGAATTATCTAGATAAACATTCTTTTTCAAAACTTGCAAGTATTAATAAAACGTTATGGTTTCTAGCTAACTCCATAACACATTCAACTTTATTGTTTGCATCTTTTATTATCATGTTTCAATATTGTTATATTCTTGCCTACATGGCGTGCATGCACACACTAAGACCCACGATGGCAGAAAGGATGAGTAAACCTAATAAACTACTCGTTGAGTAAGAGGGTTGCAAACCCATCAACACCGGATCACGAATCCTTGTTAAACACCTTGCGCTCAAGACGTTGGCGCAAGCTCCTCACGCACCCCACGACGGATGCGCGATAGAGCACACTGTGCGCGTTTAACAACTCAGGAAATCAAGACTCTTGACTCCTTAAAGTACAATACGACAAGTAAACTTACAAAAATACATAGACGACTATGATTAAGTTGGAAAAATTCAACACACGACTACGGTCCTTAAGGAAATTCATACACGATTATGACCCTTATTTTCTAAGTACGCTTAAACACTTAAAGCTATCTTCACGCAAGGATACATAAGTCATATAAGAACTACGAGTTCAAAAAGCATAAGTATTTAGAAGTTATAGACACACTAAGTACAAAAGCAACTTTTTATTTACAGAATACGTTTCTACAAAAAGGCTTATACAAAAAGGCTAAATGCTATAGGCACGCCTTAGCTGGCTAGAGCCCCCACCAAAAGCCGCTTCCTTTGCATCCTCGAGTCGCTTCAGTAACTCCGCATCATCAAGGGAAACAGTGGCCACACAGACAGGCACACCATCGGATCTAGGCTGATGCGCAGCGCCTATGCCGCACAGAATGGCCTTTCCTTTCTCGCCTTTCTTTCGAGCGACCCTGGAAACATGCGCATTTAGCGACCTTTGCAAAGAAATCTCTTTCTCAAGACGGAAAGGATTCAGAATGTCACGAGGCTGAGCAAAAATGGGTACCTTCAACTGCGCCACATCAGGCTTCAGGTAGAAGTCCACCTGCTGATCTGCACCATCCTGCAGATGCCTAGGAAGAGTGAGCCCCGCCATGATCACATTGATCGGCTGGTCCTGATCACGCTCCAAGAGAGCGATGTGCGGAAGCTCAAGCTTCTTTAGCTCCTCCATGGCAGCAACAAGCTCAGCATGGGCATCCTATAGGTGATGTATGAAATAAATAATCATATTAAACATATAAACGCAGCGGATAAACATCACCACACAACGGATCCATAGTGCCATATGATCAATCAAAATTAATAAACACATAATCAAGTGAGATATACCTTTGAAGCGTGATCCGGGAGTCACCAACAATACTATACCCACGATTTGATCAAGAAACCCAAGAGATCAATAAGGTTGATCTCCTCTAAGATATGCCCACACTACACGTCCTTGATCACCACCCGATGCTAGTCTATCAACCCGTAACCAATTAATCACCCTTGAATAAACAAGATGCAAGAGTGAAATAGATCAAAAAGAAAACCCTAGGTTTTCTTTCTCTTTGTGCCGTACAATTAGAGGAGGAGGGAGAGAGTTTATTTAGTCAATTTGTTAAATGATAATTAGGAGTGATTTTAGCTAATTATTATTTACCAAATTTAAATCATAACTTCCTCTTGAACCTCCCATAAGGCCGGCCACATTAGGGGCCCACAATGGGCTTGCCCGTTGTTGGCCCAGTCCAAAAACACTAAGTCTAACTTAGTATTTAATGGCCCGTTATCGATCTCGAGTTACGTAGTCGTTTATATATTGTAAATACGATAAATACAATCTATAAAATGATGTCTCTGTGTATAAGTGTGTGACCCCATAGGCTCACATATGTCTAGCCATATAATTAGTAATTATGACACGAGCATTCTCCAACAGCTCCCACTTGCGACGTCATAATAATCAAGTAATTATACAAGCAATGGTTAGCGTCTAGCAACACGCCAAAGCCCCTAGAAATATGTGAGAGTAGTTTCTTAAACGTCTCATTTCAGATGGTTTATATGTCATATATCCTTTTGTTACAGATACCGTGTTGAATATTAGACATGGATCAAATGTCATTCTAATTGTTCAACTATTATGTTTCTCGATACGGATATTGAACAAGATTACCAAGTGAATTAAGATTCATCTTAATCTCATTTGGGTACGGCCATACAAACATCTGTTCAATTCATCGAGGGGCCCAATAGTATCTAACTCCATAACATGTGGAGGAACAAATCCTGTTTTGACTACACGTGTCATTCACATGCTTCATATCACTCCTGATAATGGCCTTTATAACTACCTTATTCAGGACAGCGTTTAACCATATCAAGGAATGAAATTCCACACATGCAAGACCTGCTTGCATCTCAAGTCTAAGGATAAGAGACAAAACCTCTTGCGAGATTCACTATTGACGACGATCCATGTAGTGAATTCTCGTAGGTTGGGTCAATCCAATGTTCATCACAATGAACAACATGTGAGTTTGGCAAATGAATCACCAACACGCTCACATTTGCCTTAATTTGATGATACTCCCGTATCGTCAACCGACAATGGATAATTTTAGAATAAATAAATTATTCATGGATTAAACATGCAAATATAGAACACAGTTGATATAAAATGAAAACGATCATAACCATTACATCAATTCATTGCAAATACAAACCGTTTAACGTTCTAATTATTCAAAATACTAAAAATACAGATCTACATGAGACTACTAGCTGGTCTAAGTCCAATGCTCCTAGCATGTTCGACATGTTTGGCACAAGGCATTGGTTTAGTAAAAGGATCAGCTATGTTGTCATCTGTGTGAACTTTGAGAAGACGAATATCACCACTTTCGATCACCTCTCGAATGTAGTGAACTTTTCGACGAAAATGTTTGGCACCCCTTTGAACACCTGGTTCATTGGCTATGATAATGGCACCTGTATTGTCACAGTACATATCCATAGGTCGTTCATTGCTGGGGACAACGCCAAGCCCAGAAATGAATTTACGTATCCAAATCGCCTCCATAGCAGCTTCAGAAGCAGCAATGTATTCAGCTTCTGTAGAGGACATCGCGATAGTGCTTTGTTTGGCACTCTTCCAGTCAACAGCACCTCCGTTCATGATGAAAACATACCCCGTTTGGGATTTGGTGTCATCACGATCCGTCTCCCAGCCTGCATCAGTGTAACAAGTAACACCGAGCTCACGCTTGACATCACCACCATAAACAAGAAACATATCCTTAGTATTTCGTAGATACTTTAATATGTTCTTAACAGCAGTCCAGTGACATTCTCCTGGATCCTGTTGAAATCTACTCGTTAGGTTCTGAGAGAACGCTATATCAGGTCTAGTGCATCTAACCGCATACATTATGGATCCCACAGCCGAAGCATACGGGATTCCCTTCATCCTCTTCACCTCATCAGGTGTGGAGGGTCCTTGAGCTTTACTCAATACTGTATTTGGTTGCATTGGAAGATTTCCACGTTTGGAATCTTGCATCCTAAATCGCTTCAGGATTTTGTCAATGTATGCACTTTGACATAAGCCGATTAATCGTTTTGATCTATCACGATAGATTTTGACTCCAAGTATGTACGCGGCTTCTCCTAGATCTTTCATGGCAAAGCAATTTCCAAGCCAGGATTTTACATCTTGTAGCATTGGAATGTTGTTTCCCATGAGCAATATGTCATCGACATATAAGATTAGGAACACGACCATACTTCCACTAGTTTTTATGTATACACATGGCTCATCGAGATTTTGAGTGAAACCAATCTTCTTGATTTCATCGTCAAATCTCTTATTCCAACTTCTAGATGCTTGCTTTAATCCATAAATGGATCTTTGAAGCTTGCATACTTTAGTTGGATATTTAGGATTCACGAAGCCCTCGGGTTGCACCATATAAACGTCTTCGTTTAGGTGGCCGTTCAAGAAAGCTGTCTTGACATCCATTTGCCAAATCTCATAGTCATAGTACGCTGCTATGGCTATAAGAATCCTAATAGCTTTTACGTCTGCAACAGGCGAGAAGGTTTCTTCATAGTCAACCCCATAGGTTTGAGTGAAACCTTTTGCTACTAGACGAGCTTTGTAGGTGTGTACTTTTCCATCCATGTCGGTCTTCTTTTTGAAGAGCCACTTGCTCCCAACGGTTTTAGCGTTAGGAGGTAGGTCAACTTCGACCCAGACATCGTTGTCTTTCATGGATTTCATCTCCGCATTCATAGCTTCGATCCATTTATCGTGTTCAGGACTCGATAATGCATCTCGATAGTTAGCGGGTTCACCATGATCCCCTAACTCATGTTCCTCAGCATCGACATAGAAACCATATCGCTCAGGTGCTTGAGGTATCCTTGCGGATCTACGAATGGGAGCAACATCTTGATGAGGTTCAACATTTTCATGTTCAATCTCATTTTGATGCTCACTAGTGTTACCAGAAGGTTGTGCATCTTCCTCTTGAATTTCATCAAGGTCTACATTGCTCCCACTTGCCTCTTGTGAAATGAGACGGTTCTCAAGAAACTCAGCATTCCGGGCAACAAATATTTTGTTCTCGGGTGGGTAGTAGAAATAGTAACCCATTGTTTCCTTTGGGTATCCTACAAAGATACACTTGATAGCTCTGGGCTCAAGTTTGTCAGGTGTGTCTCGTTTCACGAGAGCCTCACAACCCCAGACTCTCAAGTACGACAATTTAGGGACCTTCCCATGCCATATTTCATATGGTGTCTTGTCTACCTTCTTGGTTGGAACCAAATTGAGAATGCGTGCAGCAGACTCTAGAGCATAGCCCCAAAAGGACATTGGCAATGTTGTTAGACTCATCATGGATCGAACCATGTCTAGCAAGGTTCGATTTCTCCTTTCAGATACACCATTATGTTGTGGTGTATATGGAGGAGTGAATTGTGAGACAATCCCACACCTTTTTAGATGATCTAAAAACTCTAGACTCATATATTCACCCCCTCGATCTGATCGAAGAGCCTTTATGGTCTTGCCGAGTTGATTTTCCACTTCATTTTGAAAAACTTTGAACATTTCAAAAGCTTCATGTTTATGTTTAATCAAGTAAACATAACCATATCGACTGAAATCATCAGTAAAAGTAATGAAGTAGTTAGCTCCTTCCCTTGACTTTGTTCTAAATGGGCCACATACGTCAGTATGTATGAGTCCAAGTAGATCTTCAGCTCTTTCTCCAACATGGGAGAAGGGCTTTCGTGCCATTTTACCAGATATACAAGAAATGCATTTATCAAACGACTCAGGGTCGGTTGACTCTAAAAGCCCATCGTGTTGCAGCTTTGTAATGCGTTTCTTGTTTATGTGACAAAGACGACAATGCCATAGGTAAGTGGAATCTAAATTATGTTTAGATTTCTTATTGCTAACATTATATATAGAACTATCGTTTGAAATAGAATCACGCATATCAATTTCAAAAATACCATCACGAGGAATAGCATTAAAATAAAAAATATTATCCTTAGAAACTGAAATGCCAAAATCCGTAAATGTATGAATGAAACCATCATCCTTCAAACGAGAAAGTGAAACAACACCTCTAGTAATAGTAGGTGCAAAATGGCAATTATTTAAAACAATAACTAGACCATTAGGGAGGATGAGATCAAAGCTCCCTATTGCTTCGACAGCTGCACGGTTGCCATTACCAACGTACAGGTTCAAAGCTCCATGCTTCAACTTTCTGCTTCCCCTAAGCCCCTGCACATTATTACAAATGTGAGTGCCACAACCAGTATCATATACCCATGATTTATTAGGAAAAGTATAGAGTTCTATAGTGAAGATACCTGATGTGCTAGCTTTGCTAGCTTTGTTCTTCTTCAACTCTTCCAGGTAGGTCGGACAGTTCCGCCTCCAGTGCCCCTTCTTTCCACAATGGTGACAAAGGGTGTCCTTAGCCGGGTGCTCCTTCTTAGCAGGTGGGGGGATCTTAGGTTGGGGGGCATAAGCAAGCTTATACTTGCCCTTCACTTGTCCCTTGCCTTTTGCATTCGGCTTCTTCTTCTGGATTCGTCCTTCCTTTATAGCTAGGACCATAGGAGCCTTCTTGGGCATTCCTTTCTCTGCAAGTTTCAGCATGTTATGCAGCTCAGGAATGGTCTTGCCCATGCTGTGCATGTTGTAGTTTTGCACAAACTGATCATAATCCTTTGACAGTGAGGTTAGTATCAAGCTCACTCCAAGGATCTGAGGCATGGGGTATCCAAGACGCTCCATTTGGTCAAGGTAGCCCTTCATTTTCATGACGTAGCTACTGACCGTTTGGCCCTCCTCCTGCTTGCACGCATGAAAAGCTTTGACAGTGTCAAACAATTCTTGCTCAGCTTGCTGCTCGAACATTGTTTTCAGTTCGGTCAGCATGTCAAATGCTGCAAGGTTCTCTAAGTTCTTTTGGAGCTCAGGGATCATGCTTGCAAGCATAAGACAAGCAACCTCTTGCTGCTCGTTAACCCTACGAGTGTAGGCGGTACGAACAGCAGCGGAGGCATTAGCAGGGGGTGCTTCAGGTAAAGGTTCTTCCAGATGGTAAAACTTTTGTTCAGCCCTTAGGACAATCCTCAGGTTGCGATACCAGTCCAAAAAGTTATTACCATTCAATTTTTCTTTTTCAAGAATTGATCTGATGTACGAGTTGTTTATGGTATGATTAGGAGTTGTCATCTACAAAACAAACAAAGTTCAAATTTTAGTAAGTTTCAATAATTAATCCTTTTTAAAATTAACTACCCAAGTTTAAGCATATTAAAACAATTAATTTTACGAAAAGGCTAAGATCCTCATTGAGGTTCGACCATTAATGCAGTTGATCTACTAGAAATGGTGGATTCAATAGGTAGGTAACGCCGACCAATTGCATTACATGTGCAACTCTTAGATCTTTATGGGACTCATGGCACTAGTGAACAAGCAACTAGTGTCAAGCTGGCATGTTTAGTCCCATCTTTGCCTCGGGTAAGGGTCTGACCACACTACTCGATTAAGTCATCCAATTTGAAAACTGTGAGAATAATCCTAGGTCTGACCATGGAAAATAGTCACCTTGGGTTACAATTCAACCTAGGTCTGACCAGATGCTAAAAGGTAATTGCAAGTGTTCTCATAATTGGACGGCATGACTTAAATTTTGACGGGTAAATTGTTTTGATGTGAA
Organism: Artemisia tridentata subsp. tridentata; assembly: GCA_021014915.2. Lineage (NCBI taxonomy): Eukaryota > Viridiplantae > Streptophyta > Magnoliopsida > Asterales > Asteraceae > Artemisia > Artemisia tridentata. The sequence goes on from CP139504.1 coordinate 407,848,346, forward strand.
TCAAAAACGTGTACGAAAGAAGCATGCATTCATTCTTCGTAGCACAAGTTAAAAACTTTTCTTAACTTAAGTCTAATCATTGTTTTAATTTATGTGTGTCAAGTTGTCCATTTTCAAGACTAATAGATATCCTATGTGGATTATTTAGTTTGGACAATACAAATAAATAAATAAACAAACAATCTCAACCGGTTGAAGTGTTGTTTATATAGAAAACAATGATTTTAAGTTTCAAATCATATTTAAACTTAGTTAAACTAAATCATAAGACTTAGTTCAAAAATGGTTTATGTTTAGTTTCAAGTTTTAAGAAAACATTTTTCGTTTTACATGTAGTCACAACATACATAAAAACAACCAACCAAACATTCAACCACAATATGCAAAGCCTCAACCGATGAAAATCCTATGCTTGGTCTTGTGAGCCATCACAAGAACCAAGAGTCAACTAGGGACTAATAACACAACCACATGGAGGGCTCCCACTTGCTCCAAGACAATCATGAGCAAGTAAAAGGCCCATTATGCACTTGAACTTCAGTTTCTGTCAGCCCAGTTTTTCTGTTTTGCAAGGCCCAAAAGCCCAGGAAGATCACCTCCTCATGATTCGGCCCAGTTGACAAAGTTGTAGCCCTATGTCTTGTGGACCTGCACCAAAAATTTTAGAAAAAAATACCTTACCAATCAGCAGATAATCACGTTTTCCCAACAGGTGTCCAGCAGCAACTTTCAGTCTACAACTCTTCAATCTTTCGCCTTTTGCTTCCAAGCTCTTGTTTACAATACATATAAAGTAAAATACAACTAATCTACTTTGTATCTACTGTAAAATGCCCAAACATTGGCAAAACCAAAATTGAAATACATTACAAAAGTGCCGAAACAATGGCAAAACCCCAAAACTAGAAAAATTGCAACCAAACATCACAATCACAACGCACAAGTGGTCAAGGTTTTCATCGGCTTTGCATATACACATAATAATACATACAATATGATCATTACAAGGTGTTGGCTAACTCCATGGACAAACATGCATGTATTTGCCATGGATAACAAAATAAATAACAAGAATTAAATTGTTAGCCAACGAATCGAAGAAATAATTAACAAGAATTAAAACCCGAATAGTACACGTGACAAATGGCCATAGACTCATAACCCACTGATTTTAGGACCTCCTTAAGACCATTTTAACTCAGAAAAATAAGCCTCACGGGCTGATTAAAAATTGGGTTAAAAATCTCTCAAAAAACACGTTTTTAGGCCATTTTACGGGTACCGATCAAGTAAACAAACAACATATGCATAACAAATGGCCATATGATCAAAAAGTCCAGATCTTAAGACCCTCTCAAGGTCGACTTATATCATATTTATAAGCCCTAGGGGCTGTTTGAAAATAAACCCTTTAAATTCATTAAAAAACATCGTTTTTGGCCATTTTTACGCATATATGATGATCATATGACAACATATGATGGCTTTGATACCACTATAGGTGATGTATGAAATAAATAATCATATTAAACATATAAACGCAGCGGATAAACATCACCACACAACGGATCCATAGTGCCATATGATCAATCAAAATTAATAAACACATAATCAAGTGAGATATACCTTTGAAGCGTGATCCGGGAGTCACCAACAATACTATACCCACGATTTGATCAAGAAACCCAAGAGATCAATAAGGTTGATCTCCTCTAAGATATGCCCACACTACACGTCCTTGATCACCACCCGATGCTAGTCTATCAACCCGTAACCAATTAATCACCCTTGAATAAACAAGATGCAAGAGTGAAATAGATCAAAAAGAAAACCCTAGGTTTTCTTTCTCTTTGTGCCGTACAATTAGAGGAGGAGGGAGAGAGTTTATTTAGTCAATTTGTTAAATGATAATTAGGAGTGATTTTAGCTAATTATTATTTACCAAATTTAAATCATAACTTCCTCTTGAACCTCCCATAAGGCCGGCCACATTAGGGGCCCACAATGGGCTTGCCCGTTGTTGGCCCAGTCCAAAAACACTAAGTCTAACTTAGTATTTAATGGCCCGTTATCGATCTCGAGTTACGTAGTCGTTTATATATTGTAAATACGATAAATACAATCTATAAAATGATGTCTCTGTGTATAAGTGTGTGACCCCATAGGCTCACATATGTCTAGCCATATAATTAGTAATTATGACACGAGCATTCTCCAACAAGCTCAGCATGGGCATCCGCCTTATACCCAGGCACCTCAGTAAGCGGCACGGTCAGCAACTTGGCCTCCGCAAGCTTGTCTGCAGCCGAGGTCTCACCGTGCGCAATAGCGCAATTCACAACCTTCCCAAAGGATGCGGTGACCTCAGGATGCTCCAGCGTGCACATGGCAGCCAAGCGAAGACCATGGCTGATCAACCACCTACAAAATAACACAAGTGTTAAAGAAAGAAGGTCCAACATATATACAAGTTATAACGAAGTAAATTAGCATATACCTGCGCTCAGCCACAGACTGCACAAGATGGGGGTACAGCTCCTCATCGTACTCAATGCTGAGCTGGCGGAGCTTCTCCTCTTGCGTCTTCAGGGCAAGCTCAATGCGGCTGCGGAACTCTTCAATATTGGCAAAGTGCTTGCTCCTATTCTGCTCCAAGTACTTCAGCGCCCACAAAGAGTTACGCCTCTGACGGTCTGCAAAAGCACGCTCCCGCTCCAACTCAGCCAGCACCATGACCTTCTCCTCACCCATTTTTCGCGCAGACGCCTCCGCGCGCTCCAGTTTAGCCTTGGAGCTCAGCTGCTCATCTTTAGAGCTTGCTAATTCAGCCTGCAAAGACGCTAATTGCGCCCGCAGTATGGAAACTTCATCAGACTGGTACACCCTGGCTTGCGAAACCAGCTCAGACTGGCGCACAGCTATGGAGGCCAGCTCCTCCATCGCGGAGTCAAAGGGACTTAACTCCACTGCAATGTCCTTCGATGCAGACGCCTCAAGGGGACTCTCCTTGGGTGGCGCACTCTCATCAACAACACCAGCAGGCTGTTCACTGTACGAAAAATCAAGAAGCAAGATCAGCGTACGGAAAACGGTCAAGCATATACAAAATCCTAAGGGATTACTAAAAACTACTTACGTAGGGGGAGGAGTCGAGGACACGTTTTTCTCCTTCTCAGCCTCAGTTGAGGACACGTCCTTCTCCTTCTCAGTTTTAGTCGTGGACGCACCTCCACCAGACTTCTCAACTTCCACACTGAAGACACGGAGCAACATGGTTAGAATAAAATACAACTTGACAAAAGTTTATAACTAACAATTCAGATACTTACTCCATCTGCACCTCAGTAGAAGATGGGCCTTCCCCAGCCTCAGTCCGCGGCCTCTTGGAAGGCCCTTCACCATAACCACCAGACGCTCTCTTCCGCGTCAGTGGGGAGCTCTCCTCCATCTCACTGTCAGTCTCCTCTAAATGGATCACCGTTTCGGGAAGAGGAGGCTGCGCAACGTCAGGACTTGGCTGCACAGGAGGAGCCACCTCCTGTATTGGCTCAGCCGCTATCACATCAGGGGAACCTTCGGGATCTGGGATAACCAAATCCACGACGCGCCCTGCCGTCGCCTGCAGAATAGTCTGCTCACCATCCCCCAGAGGACGCACTCCCACCGCCACGGAACGCGGATTCTCCAGCCTCACAACAGCGAACAGATCCATATCTGCGCATCAAGTAAAAAAGGAAAGCAAGTTACATAAAGTATGGAAAAAGAAGAAGCGCTTACACTAATAAACGACAGTAAGGCGACAGAAGGAGCACCCACCCGTGCCATCCGCATTCAAGAATGTGGGGACCTCCGTCTCATGCTCGAAGTAGTTGCGACTGATGCCCATATGCACCAAGAACGCCTCCGGATATGGCTTGATGGGAATACGGTTCTCATCAATGATCGCCGCATGATCCGCGTTATACCACGTCTCAGGGGGGCGCTCATCCTTGGGCAGATCGGCACGGGTGTAAAATGGAAAATGGTCAGGAAAGACGGCTTCATCAACCCAAAAGAATTTTTCCCTCCAATCCTTGAGCTTATCTACCTTCTGCACGTAACACTGTAACTTTCCAACGCGCTTCGAGAAGGTAACCCACCCATTTGACCACGTTGCGTGATAAAACGCGCGAAATAAGTGGAGGGTTGGGTGAATCGCCAACAAGCGACAGTTCACCTCAAAGTTAGCAATCTTCCCAACACCAATACAATGCAACTGGGAGATGTGGAGATTGTAATAATTGAGTATGTCACTCAGTAACACGGAGATGGGGACGCGCTGATTCGCCCACTCGAAAAAGCGCGTATATAACCCCACCTTCCCAGCAGGGAAATCCGCGATAGTGTCATTTGGGCCTGGTACCTCAGGGCGCAGGCCCATGGGGATAAAATAATCCGAGGTAAACTGAATCAGTTCATCCTCGGTTATGTTAGAATGGAAATTATGGAGTTGCGCTACCATTTTGTGAATCAGAATATGGGCGCACGCGCTATTACCTTTGAATTATTGTTTTTCGAAGAAGATTTGAAGATGTAAAAATGGCGGAATTGTGATCTTTTAACTGTGGACGTCACAGTGAATGAGAGGCGGTAGTTTATATACTTTTTCTACCCACCACAGATGATTGACACGTGTGCCCCACTAGCTCAAATCGTGTGGCTAGGATAAATGACGGTACAAGGCAAGTGGACAAACTCTCCACTTCCCAAGGTACCCAAATTGCACTTTTTTGGACTAGATACATCACACGTGTATTCTTAGGCGGTATATTTTTTGAAAGCTTCCCGCGTACGCATCGGGAATCATTTCGACACGACTCTAGTCTAGCGTCCGCAGGTTTTACCCTGCGCACACTAGACTGGGGGGACATGATGACGTATAGTCTACACCCGGGTCACGAACCCGGTTAGTAAACAATACTAACAATTAAGCCCACTACGCTTGGGCCGCAACTGGACTACCAGTTATGCGGCTTGGGTCGACAAGGCCCAAGCCCAAAGTTATTTCCGGATAATATATAGAATATCTTCTAAATAAAGAAGATATATACTATATACCCGATGTCGGCTAATACGCCGAAGAGTAGGGAACACGAAACCCACTAGGGTTTCATGCATATATAAAGGGCACCCAAGCCCTCGGTGAAAGGTACGATCTTCAATAAACCCTAACCATAAACTAAACCCTACGTTCGATTACTTACTCTCACGCCGGAGGATAATCGGGGGAGACAATCCCTCGATAAGCCTAACGGTGTTTGTTCTTTTTCTTAGTGCGCAGGTCTCATCAAGCATTAAGATTCGAATTGGTACGAGAAAAGAAGCCCTATCAAGGAACGCCCAACTTTTGTATCAACTTAGGATTTTAGAGAAGGTGTTGCATAAAATAATTAATTGTTGGACTAACTAAAGTTATACCAAAAAACTGAAAGTAGCAATTAAATTTATCGAGGATTGCACATACCAAAAACGACACCTTTTAAAAAGAATTTGCACTTCATGACCAAAAATCGAGTGTAGCCCGTGCAACACCCAACACCAATGTAGATCCGTCCTTACTTATGCGTCCGGAAGACACGGATCCGAAAGACAGCTATGACCGAACGACTATATGTGATTAGGTGACGTGGCAGGATATTAAAGACAATCGCTCTTTTATTCAATACATCTTTTATCCAACTGTTCCTTCCAAGGACCGAACTTGCGTCCCTTTACCTGAATATTGCGGGATGTTGTCCCCTACGTGGACATGTCTTGTAGCACCTATGCTAGGCATAACTCGGCTCATCATTTTCCTATGTTGTCAGGTATAACGATTAAGGTGGTATAAATATACAAAGTTCATTTTGTTTTAGGTAACTCATTTATTAAGTATTTACTCACACATTTATTATCAAGCCGTTCGGTCTTAACATGTACTTAGGGGCCGTTTACTAATAACTTAATGTCCTGTTTGGTAACAAAACTGGCTGGAAACAGGAAACTTTGGTGTTTCTTTTTAACTTATTGCAAAAGAGAATCCTTAATGTGGAAGGGGGCAATTAAGCATACTGTTTCTATTCAGGACGTCTTAATACGATTTTTTTCCCGAACTAGTGTAGGTGGAAAAAATAAATTCGAAAAATTTAGAAAACTTCGAAAAAGTCTTAATACGATTTTTTTCCCGAACTAGTGTAGGTGGAAAAAATAAATTCGAAAAATTTAGAAAACTTCGAAAAAATTTATAAAAATTCAAAAAAAATTAAAAAATTCGAAAAATTTATGAAAATTCGAAAAAATTTATAAAAATTTTAAAAAAATTCAAAAATTTTTAAAAATACAAAAAATTTATAAAAATTGAAAAAATTTATAAAAATTCAAAAAATTTATAAAAATTCAAAAAAATTTATAAAAATTCGAAAAATTGATAAAAAATCAAAAAATTCGAAAATTTTATAAAAAATTTATAAAAATTCAAAAAATTTATAAAGATTGAAAAAATTTATAAAAATTCAAAAAATTTATAAAAATTCAAAAAAATTTATAAAAATTCGAAAAATTGATAAAAAATCAAAAAATTTGAAAATTTTATAAAAAATTTATAAAAATTCAAAAAATTCGAAAATTTTATAAAAATTTATAAAAATTCAAAAAAACTTATAAAAAATTTGAATTTATTAAATTTTTTTTCGAATTTTTATAATTTTTTTTGAATTTTTAAAAAATTATAAAATTTTACAAATTTTTAGAATTTTTAAAAAATTATAAATTTTTATAAATTTTTTGAATTTTTTAAAAATTTTTATAATTTTTTATAAAATTTTCGAATTTTTTGAATTTTTATAATTTTTTTGAATTTTTAAAAAATTATAAATTTTTACAAATTTTTTGAATTTTAAAAAAATTATAAATTTTTATAAATTTTTTGAATTTTTTAAAAATTTTAATAAGTTTTTTCGAATTTTTATAATTTTTTATAAAATTTTCGAATTTTTTGAATTTTTATAAATTTTTTGAATTTTTAAAAATTTTCGAATTTTTTTAAAATTTTTATAAATTTTTTCGAATTTTCATAAATTTTTTGAATTTTTATAAATTTTTTCCACCTACACTAGTTCGGGAAAAAACTCGTATTAAGATGGTCAATTAAGCATAAAAAAGAAACAACATATATCCACACAGGACCTAACTAGAAACAGTACACATATATCCACACAGGACCTAACTAGAAACAGAAAAAAAAAAGAAACAGCCCCTTACTCTCACATCGGAGCTTGGTCTTGAGATGAAACCTAAAGCAAAACTAACACGTGTCTTTCCATTACGTCAGATGCATTGAGGATATCACTTGCCACGTCCAAAGGAACCTGCACACTTCGAACCCAGGGAGCAGTTTATTGCTTCTGCATGTAACATCTTTAACGGATGGTTATATACTTATATATATCAACAAATATTATAGCTGAGCAAGTGAAGAGTAGTTTCAACGTATGTGAGGTTTCCTTCCTAAGCAAGTTCCATATGTACTTTCTATATGTTTCAATGGGTCAAGCAACGTATCGTAATTGCAAATTCTATGTAGTTCTTTAGTTAAAAGTTAGAACTATTGGCATAATATATAGGTACCATTGACGTAAGAGAGAATAGATCGCATAATATAGTTACTTGAAGAAGCTAGCGTGCACTTTGAACATGTTGAGTTGATTTGGCTTAAGAGAGAATAGATCGCATGATGATTTTGTAGGTTAGTGAATTTGATTAGATGGATCATGAACAAAAAACAAAAGCCATTGACATTAATTGACCATATGTGGTTGACCTTTAAAGGGTAGCGACACCGGGGACAAATGACTTAAATGCAGAAGGGCACCACACCCTAGGAAAATGCCCATTATATTCATACACGCACAATCACTCACGTGTATTCTTATCATATCTGTTAATTAAAAAAGGAATCGATTGAAACACTTTTATTTTTTATTTGCACATTTAAATGTATTACGTGATAAAGCAGCGTATAATAAATATACAACTGGTTATTGCATAAATTAATACTCCCTCCGTCTCATTTTAGTTGTCCAGTGTTGACTTTCAAAGTCTTTTTGCTTCAACTTTGACCGTAAATATTTTTGTTTGTATTATATAATACTTGGTGAAAGTTATATCATTGAAAAGTTTGTTTAAAATCAAATTTATTTATATATTTTATATCAAGTGTTATAGAATATAAAGAAAAATATTTGCGGTCAAAGTTGAAGTAAAAAGACTTTGAAAGTCAACACTGGACAACTAAAATGGGATGGAGGGAGTATATGTATATAAAAAATAAGAGTGTGCAAATAACTTCATATTTAAAAATAAACTTCCAAAACATGAAGAAATATACAATACTACAAATTTGTATGCTTTGGAGCGGAGAAAAAGAAATATACAATACTACAAATTTGTATGTTTTGGAGCGGAGAAAAAGAAATATACAATACTACAAATTTGTATGTTTTGGATTGGAGAAAATTGTTGTAACATGTTGGTCTTAAATCTTCACACTATTTTTACCTAAAAGATTTGACTAGATTCTCACATTTGAAAGTGTTTCATGCATTTTGGTTAGTATTTCTACAAACTTATAAAATTTAAACTTTTCTATATATATAATTTTGGCAATCTAGGTTTTGATCACATGTTTAAGCATGGTTTATATTTACATGAATATGATTTTGAAATTTTAAAAAAAAAAAAAAAAAAAAAAAAAAAAACCCTACAAAATTTTGAATTTGTTGAGAAGAGGGAGACAAAATATGATAAGGTCTCTAGTCTACGGTAGATTTGTTGAGTAGCAGTATTAGAAAAGGAAAGTAATAGGAAAGGTCTTGTCACAAGACAACACACATTCATTCACTTACCTCACATCAGAATATTATGCAAGTACACCGTACCACAAAACCCCAACTATTTTATGAAAAGACCTTTTTCATACTTGTATTTGATGGGTCGGTCAATATTTATACATTTAAAAATTACATTAAAGCATTTTCTATTGCTAAAACTTATCAGTCTGAAATTGGAAAAGTTCATTTTAATGGTGTTTGACTAGTTGGTTGAATTCAGTTTGCTAAATAAATAATGAGTTTGAAATCTTAGTTACAAAAACATGGGCTACATTTACGTTAGAAAAACGAGGAATTTTTTAAGTTGTATTTGGTGTGATGTCGCTAGAATTACTTATTAGGGAGCATAAAGTATCGCAGTATTATCAGGAGTAGCACAATATTGTTTTCTTTTATCATTCATTTATTGACCAATGTTCTCTTGAAAACCGTTGTAAAATGCCCTTTCTTTACTAGGTAGTAGTTACCATCAAACCTAACACACAAATATACCACACTTGAACATAAATATAAACTACAACACACTCATACACATACAAAATCACTAAAATTTCATTTGGTGAAACCGCAATCGAATCACCCATTCATTCTTGTGACCATGCGGTGAAGCAAGGGTGTCATGGTGGTGGTTTACGCGTGATCAACGCTGAGTCTTATGATTCCACGATGACCCTAATCTAAATTTCTTATCAAAATATATTAACTATGTAACATTTATCAATTTTAATTTATTGTTTATTTATAGTAATTTTTGGTTGGTAAATGTCAAACTACCCCTTTAACTTTACTAAAGTTATAAATTACCCATTATGCTTTCTAAACTTTATATTTAGCCCCCTTTTAAGTTTAAATTTATAACAAACTAACGGGAAGAGATCCGGTGAGAAGAAAAACTAAAATCAGAAAAATGAGAAGTATTTCTAGCCACACATATTTAATAAAAGGGAGAATTTTGTATACTTTTCGTTTTTTCTCACTGTTTTCATTTTAATTTTTCTTCTCATGTAGTCCTAACCCATTAAACTTGATATTTTTACTCATATTTTAAAAATAAACTCACCCTTGCATAAAAGTTTTATATCGAAGTTTCTCACAGCAACGCACGGGTTACAATACCCTTATTAAACACACATGTCATCTAAAAATAGTTAAAAAGGAAAATAAAACTTTTTTCTATTTTATGCACCCCACTCGTCAATCGGATGTTGAATCCCCGACATGAATGACATCTGATAAATGTGTTGTAGGTCGGGACTGCCATAAAATCTGACGTCAATCACACAATATCACTATGCCGTATCTTTTAGGGGATCGACAAGCTTGAATATTAGAAAAACAAATGGATAATAATAATAAAATGTATCTCACTTGTCCATTTTTATTATTGCGTGTAGCATTCTTTCTCTTTTGCTTATATAACACAAACATTTAAAATTTCTACCTTTCTTGTATCCATTAACCAACTAGCTTGTACAACATGCAACCTACAAATAGCCGGTTATTTGTCATATAATTTCATTTTTTGTAAAATCATTGTTATTGATGTAACAACAGTAAAATTTCAGGTCATTATTTTTACTAATTTTATTTGTATATTATTCTATTTTAAGTAAATTAGCTTTTGTCGGGAAAGTTGCCCGCGTACGTCGTGACACGTACACTTGAATTCGTAATTTGACTCAGGCTATGCTCAGTCTACCCGTTAATATGATTTACTTTCCCTCACGTACTTGTTTTCATATGGAATATTCTATTTTTCCATTTCTACGCGAAGTTTGCACTTTTTACGTTTTACGCATTTTCGGCTCGCGTTTTAAGCTTTAACGACATTATAACACCCCGAAAGACTCGGGAAATATATGAAACATCAATTTAGGTCATTTTAAGGCAAATGTGATATTTTTATGAAAATATTACCTTTATGACATTTATTTTTACAAACTATGCATAAAAAGTACCCGATATGGCTCCGTTAGACTTTAAACCCACTCCGTAGGTAACTATACTTATACAAAACCAAATAAAACTATCCATATACCCTCCCCACCCCCTTGTGGATGTCCACATCTAGGACAACTGTCCTAGACACTCATATTAGTCACTTACACATTTCACTTCTTACATATCCCACTCAAATCTCACTTTAACCTCATTTTCATTTGTGATAAACTCTACATTTTTCTCTCCAAGCTTTTCTCCCCCCTCCTTGCTGCCGTACAGTAGCAGCCCCAACACCATCACCATCATCAAGTTTTCTTACATCAAAAGCTTCCATTACTTGTTACTTGTAAGACCTAGTAAGTTTCCCTAATTTATCTCATCTCATTTTGTTTCTTTTTATGATTATTAGAGATTTTTATAGATCTAAGCTAAACCACTCTTGCATGTATGTTTTGAGAGATCTTGATTCAAGTTTTCATAGGAATATAAGACTTAGATAGGTAGTTAGGCTTGATTTGGTTAGTAGATGCAAGAGTTGGATTGATTCAAATGGGTTTTGATTAATTGTTAATGATTTCTCCATATTGTTTTGTTATAAAAATTGATTTTAGATCTACAAAATAAATCTTGAAACTCCTGGACTTGCTGAAGTTTTGAACTAATAAAAGGGTGGTAATGATTAATCTTTACATGCATTACCCAAAAATTTAAATAATAGAGCATAAAGGAACTAGTGGTGATTGGTCCAAACCTGTTGTAACACCCCCAAAATTGATTTAGCGGAAGCATACATGTTTGGGTGCTACTAAATTGGTATCACAACACAAAGTATAAATAATGGTTTTACCTCAATTGTTTAAATAGATTTCATATTCAAAAGAGAATTGTTTACAACATTTCAAAAATTGGTGCGGAAATATAAGCCCATAAAAGATTTCATGTGGTCCCAATTATATCAGAGTCTTCTATGACCATGCCATGCCCTGCCGAAAGCCTTCACCACTAGATTATCGCCTTAACCTGAAAATACATGCTAAAAGTGTCAACACGAGGTTGGTGAGTTCAAGGTTTAAATATTCGTGAATGTGGAATGCCGGTTTATAATATTCAGTTAAGCGGTACGCTCGTAATGACCAGTACACCTGGTAGTGTGACCGTTACGCCCGGTAATGTGACCGTTACGCCCGGTATGTGACCGTTACACCCGGTCATGTGACCGTTACACCCGGTCCTGTTATATGTGTTCGTCCAGTACCCCTGGTCAATGTGTGTGTTATGTGTACATATAATGCATTCGAGTGAACATTCAAGTATTTCAGCCAAACAGTCAAATATGGAGTAAATAGTTCGCATTTTCCAAATAAACAGTCATAGAGTTTAATTAAAAACGAGCATGTATTCTCCCCCAAAACAGTTGTAAAACAAGTAAAGGTAGGGGCCATGAACTCACCTTGGTAAATAGCGGTCAGATCACAAAATAGTTTAGACAGTGTTCAGCACCGACACGCGACAAAGATGGAAGATAGATCAATTTCAAGAGTCACCAAAGAATACCCACTCGATTCCAAGCTAGCCACACCTTCCTTTTTCCCCTTGATTTACTCGACTGGAATATTGTTTGAGGTGAGATTGATGATCTTGGTGTGACCTAGTCTCTCCTGGAACCGAGTTTCTTAAAGGGTAGTCCATGGCAAATTCTTGACTCCCTTTCAATCTAACAAAGATAAGGTTTAACCATTTATGGTTATCTCTCTTGGACTTGATAAAGATTCGACCTCCAGGGGAGGGTTTGAGTCTCGATGAAGCTTTGGGAAGGTAAGAAAAGTGTTAAAATCTTTAGATTGATGGTGATGGAAGATAGCAGGGAGCCAGGGAATATTGTTGCGTGTGGTGAAGAGGTAATAGGGAAAAGGAAAGCAGTAGATAAAGAAGAGATTGGGTTTCTTGCATCTCCATTTGATCCAGTCCTTGGTGGGGTTTATTTGGGTTTGTGTTGGAGTGTATCGAAGAAGATGAAAAGGGGATCAGGAAAAGATCAGATAACTCACGTGAGGGTAATGGTGTGGGAATAAGTGTGTTTAATTTTATTTGTTTTTAAACTTTTAGTGTATTGAGTGTACCCCATGTCCCGTTTAATTAAGGTTTATTTACAGTAACGCGCTTTCACGTAAACGTGAAAAATATAATTCTGGAACCGTTTTCTCGTTACTGATGTAAAATAATTTTGTCGACTCATAAAAATGAATTTTAAAATCCAACCTTTACTAATGTGGTGTCGGTACGCGTGTGGTGTCAGTTTTTCGGAAAAACAAGATAACCTCTCGTTTTTTATTCGTTAGTGTCTGAAATTGTTAGGAAATGATAAATTCACTTTTACTGATAAGTTTAAATAATTTTGGCGAGTTATTGCACGCTACTGCGTGCGGGTTTTCTTCCCAAAGTAGATATACAATTGTTTAGTTTAACAGTTGTGCAATAACAAATAGGAATTTATTATTAAAATATTAGTGGAAAAGTACCGGTTGTCACACCTGTCCAGGATTTATTGAAGCAAAAAATGATTCACTATTTTGTTCTCACTGGGTTTTAAGCTAAAAAAAAATATTGTGAGTTAGCCACAGATCTTAGGGTCATTTCCCCGAAAGCCTTACATCCTAATTCATCCTGATGATTTTATTAGAAAATCTACACTAAAACTTGTCCAGGATTGCATGTCAGTTTTGAAAGGCCTAATACTCTAAAAAGTAGTATAGTACCACCTGTTGGTCAAAACATACAATTTTTAGCTAAGACATGTAGAAAACTTTTCCCACTGGTCTTGTTCCCATTATACCTGTAGATATAAAGATTATCTCATTTTGCTAAGCCTAACTAGATGCTGGAAGTAACTGCATAGAGCCACATGGGTAAATTAGTAACTTCTCCCATGTTCTGAAGTTCTCAGTTAAGTGAGGTCTTGATTTTTGAATAATACAGAGTCATACCTTTCCAAGCATATAAAGTTCATAATTTTAGCCTTAACGGTTTAGAAATGTCGACCCGATTAGTGCGGTATTTTTATAAATTTTCTAACAGCTTTGCATTTTAAATCGTATAAGCTTTTACGAACGTCTTTTCGACCCATGAATTGCTATAAGACTTTTAACTAAATTACCTTATGATATCACAAGTATAAGTACTGAATAAAAACATAAGTATAAGTGTTACACCTTAATTCCCCGAGCCTAAGTCATGTTGTACTTTATTTAGGCCGTTTTTAACTTTTGCGACTTTTCTCTCGACGTGCACTTTTCCGGTTTCTTCTACCACTTCATCATTGGTGAGTCATAGCCTCACTTCTACTCTTTTAATTAATTTATAAACTCTTTGGGGGAGATACATGCATTTTTTACTTACATATTTTACTCGGTTATCATAAACATTTTACTCGATTTATGAAACACTCTATTTGTGTATTTAAAACATATTACTTGTTTTTACTTTCACGAGTATTATAAACTTTCACATATTACTTCGAGCTCATAATCCCACTTTTACTCATTTTTCAATCTCGTGAGGAAATACATACTACTCCCATGAACACAAGTATTCACTGTTTATGTTATGGGTGCTACCAACTGGCCCACTGTTTATGTTATGGGTGCTTACATCTGGCCCACTGTTTATGTTATGGGTGCTTACAACTGGCCCACTGTTTATGTTATGGGTGCTACCAACTGGCCCACTGTTTATGTTATGGGTGCTTACATCTGGCCCACTGTTTATGTTATGGGTGCTTACAACTGGCCTATTGTTTATGTTATGGGTGCTACCATCTGGCCCACTGTTTATGTTATGGGTGCTACCAACTGGCCCACTGTTTATGTTATGGTGCTACCAACTGGCCCACTGTTTATGTTATGGGTGCAACAACGTGGCCCAATCTTGAGACTTGTGTTTAACTGATTTTTATACAAACAAACTTTGGGTGTATTACAACTAGCCCACTTTCTCTTAAACTTGAAATCTTGTGATCATCTATTTTACTTTAAACATATGAATTCACTCAACCTTTGTGTTGACTTTTAGCATGTTTTTTCTCAGGTTTTAAGGCATGAAGGTCTTGGATGGAGTCGCACGGATATCTTTAGAAGACTCGGCATATTTTCACATTTGAAGAGACTATATTTTAAGGATTTATGTTATGATTAAAATATTTGTGATCTTTTGAAAACATTGTTTTTTTTTTATGAAAACTGTTGGGACCTTTTTGCAAACTCTGAGGTTTTAATGTATCAAATGTGAAATATTTTTAAAACGTCTCGTTTGAAAGGTCGTTTTTCATGACTTGTACTTTGTGCTATGAAGTAATACCCCAGTGACACTATCTTTCGCTGCGATAATTTTGGGGCTGTTACAGAATGGCATCAGAGCTACAGTTATAGAGAACTGGGTCATTTTCGAAACCTAGATTATAACTATTTTTCACTAAAGAGTCTCTCATTGCTGTATCCGATATCCGTGCGCGTATACCACCAGATTGCCTATGCTGTTATACATATGTCATCACTATTGGTATTATATAAAGTATATTTATATACACTATTATTTATATAAAGTTTAATTATATAAATGTTTGACTGATTTTGACCTCTTACGCTTATTTCCGGAGCTTGAGCTCAAACCCTGTTTTCTCCGATTACATACCTAAACTTACATTTTAATGGTCTCTTTTATTTTCTTAAACATCGTGAGTAATACCGTGATTCGCTAAAACTTTTTCATAACCTTTCATAACATCGTTTTACGCAAAAGCCGTTACAGTCTATCGATTTCCACTCGATTGTATTACTATCCGTCTCCAACGACGAGTTGAAACATTTGTCTCATACTTTTAGAACACCTACATCGCCTCGTAAACCATCGCCTAAAGACACGCCGGATGATTAAAGCATGACTTTAACGTGCCGCCTTGGAACACCCTGCTTTCGGAACACGACTTTTAACGTCTCATTCTTTTTCACTCCTTGTGTTATGAAGAATCAAGCCGCTAGGAAGGTAACGCCGAAGCTTGACAGCAACGTTTACCTTAACTTAATACTATTTTTCGATTCCGAGGACAAAATTTGGAAACTTTTCGGCCACCATTCTGACACCCACTTCACCAACTTATATACTAACGTCTAATAGTGAGACAAGCCATTCGAGGACAAGGCTATAGAGTGTGAATTCAAACCAGAAGATTACTCTCTTGAAGAAGAATCCCTCGGAAGACGAGGAGGAGAACCATTACTGCACTTACTCCTCCCACTCGACCAGAGTCTGTCACCAGAGAGCCCATCCACCACAGCATCCCATCGTTGGTGACACACATGCCACATCATGAGAGATATTACACGTCAGCAGAAATGAGCTGTAATAGCCAACCTACAGTCTCGTTGGAGCATAGTAAAGCTCGAGGAGCCTAGTGCGGATCTTACTTAATCAACATTCGTGATATTTATTGACTTTACCATTTATTCTTTGTTCTCATTTATCCTCAATCAACTTTCATAATACTCAATGTCTTTCTCATTTTATATTGTTCTCATTTAACATGCATGCTTTCAACGTAATGCTTTTCACATTTATTGTTGGTCCCCATTCATTCCCAGTTAGCATTCGCAATGCTTATTGTCTTTGTCATTTTTATTGCCTTTCTCATTAATTGTTCATTCTCAGTTAGCATTCGTGCTGCTAGTTGTCTCTCTCATTTATTGTTTGTCCTCATTTCTTCTTATTTAGCATTCGAGATGCACATTGTCTTTCTAATTTATTGATTTTCTCAGTTATTCTCATTTAACATTTGTGATATTTATGGATTTCATCATTTATCGTTTGTTCTCTTCCATGACATTTATCGTCTTTCTCCTTTATTATTTGCCTTTACATTTATTGTCTATCTCATTTGTTATCATTTAAAGTATTGTTACGCTTATTGCTTCCTTAATTCTTGTCTATTTCACTTCATCTCTTTTAACAATTGTGTGTCTATTATCCTTCCCAGTTTTCGATTTTCCTTATTTATTCTCATTTGACACTCGCAAAGAATATTGTCTGTCTCGTTTATTATTGAACCTCATTTAGAATTATGTCTTTCAGTATTGGTCTCTTTTGACTATTGATTTGATTCGTTGGTTGTCTCGATTAATTGATTATTTGTGTTAATATTCTATATCTCTTCGCTTTACTATTATTGTAATTTATGGTTCTTCTGTTTGCATTAATTTGAGTCATTGATCTCTCTTTTACACACCCTTTCAATTGCTTCTTCGTTCGTATGAATATCAAATTTTCTTTCGAGCAATCTATGCTCATACTAGTACGAATGATATAGACATCTAAATCTATTCTTTATTGTTTTGATTCATTGATCCTTTCATTTGCATCGATTGATAACAGTTTACTTCTTTGTTCGTACAAATACCTAATCTTTCTTTTGAACCCTTTTACTCATGCTAGTACCAATATTTTTGACATCAAATTTTTGATCCACTAATGCTATTCATTGATCCTTTGGTTACATTATTCGATAATGACTTGCTCCTTTGTTCATACAGATATCTAATCTATCCCTTTTAAGCAGTCTTTGCTCCTAAAACATTACACTCGACAGAATTCTATTACTATTTTTGTGATTCATCAAGATCTTTCATTTGTATTATTAATTACTCCTTGTAACTATCTTTTACCCCAAGGCATTGGCATCTACTTCTTTCGACTAATAGTACGCTCTCGTAGTAATCCCATTCGCATTAATCATTAGTACGCATCAGGGCGTAGGAACAACACTCCAGGACAACAGACTGCAAGCAGTACAAGATCGTCAGGAGAGTTACGTAAAAGTTCGCCACGAAAGAACGTGTTATGTTTCGGAAAACGATGAAAACTGAACTCGATGTACGTTGAACCCTACAATAATTTGGCAAAAGCTGTACCGGTAGCTTATTGACTTGAACTTCTGCAAGAGCTTAGTAGTTTGCCCAATACATTTCACGATTCAAACTCGAAGAAGTGCCTTTCGGATGAAACCCTCGTCATTTCACTAGAGGAGATTCAGCTTGACAACAAGGTTAACTTTAATAAGGAACCAGTTAAGATCATAAAACTACTTGACTGAACCGAACATTACATTATCGTTCCTCAATTATACATAGCCTAATTACCTATGTCTAATTCAGGAGGGATCATGTTATGCTGGGAACAGTCACCAGTAAGTTTTATTAAAAACGACTTTTCACTTATATCCTTAAAACAATTTGTGAATTTTCTTAAGATTACACAACTAATCAGACTCTTATCCTGCCTTCACCATGTAAAATCCGCCTCGTCCGACACCGTAATCCGAGGCGACAAATCAAACTACATCGCTAATTATCCTAGAAACCATTCGCTACAAGTACCCTCACTTTTTTTTCCGATACACCGTCAGCCGATAAGATAAACTGAATCACGAGGACGTGATTCATTTTAACGGATGGGTAATATAACAACCGTGAAATTTTAGGTCATTATTTTTACTAATTTTATTTGCTTATTATTCTATTTAAAGTAAATTAGCTTTTGCTGGGAAAGTTGCCCGCGTACGTCGTGACACGTACACTTGAATTCGTAATTTGACTCAGGCTATGCTCAGTCTACCCGTTAATATGATTTATTTTCCCCCACGTACTTGTTTTCATATGAAATATTCTAATTTTCCATTTGTACGCGAAGTTTGCACTTTTTACGTTTTAAGCGTTTTCAGCTCGCGTTTTAAGCTTTAACGACATTATAACACCCTGAAAGGCTCGGGAAATATATGAAACATCAATTTAGGTCATTTTAAGGGAAATGTGATATTTTTATGAAAATATTACCTTTATGGCATTTATTTTTACAAACTATGCATAAAAAGTACCCGATATGGCTCTGTTAGACTTTAAACCCACTCCGTAGGTAACCATACTTATACAAAACCAAATAAAACTATCCATATACCCTCCCCACCCCCTTGTGGACGTACATATCTAGGAAAAGTTTCCGAGACACTCGTATTAGTCACTTACACATTTCACTCCTTACATATCCCACTCAAAATCTCACTTTAACCTCATTTTCATTTGTGATAAACTCTACATTTTTCTCTCCAAGCTTTTCTCCCCCTCCTTGCTGCCGTACAGTAGCAGCCCCAACACCATCACCATCATCAAGTTTTCTTACATCAAAAGCTTCCATTACTTATTACTTGTAAGGCCTAGTAAGTTTCCCTAATTTATCTCATCTCATTTTGTTTCTTTTTATGATTATTAGAGATTTTTCTAGATCTAAGCTAAACCAATCTTGCATGTATTTTTTGAGAGATCTTGATTCAATTTTTCATAGGAATATAGGACTTAGATAGGTAGTTAGGCTTGATTTGGTTAGTAGATGCAAGAGTTGGATTGATTCAAATGGGTTTTGATTAATTGTTAATGATTTCTCCATATTGTTTTGTTATAAAAATTGATTTTAGATCTACAAAATAAATCTTGAAACTCCTGGGCTTGTTGAAGTTTTGAACTAATAAAAGGGTGGTAATGATTAATCTATACATGCATTACCCAAAAATTAAATGATAGAGCATAAAGCAACTTGTGGTGCTTGGTCCAAACCTGTTGATGCGCGTGATGTGTCGTTGCAGTTTAGCAGTTTTAATGCCTACTCAAGTTTTAAATTTATATTTAGCCGACTTATCAATAACACACACACTTAACGAGCAGTGTACCCGGTCAGTATGAATATAATGGTAAGTAGAGTGTCGATCACTAAGAGTGGAACGTATTATCTCGTTATTCTTATCAGTATTTTAATATTCTAACGCAAGGGGGTTTCAGCCTGAGAGACTGGCACGATTTGTTTGCAATTAAATAATAAAATAAACCAATAGGCACGAATCAGCAAGTAGCACACACGTACACAGATAAATACTCGAGACAATAAGAGGGCTGTCCTTATGATTAAGTAGATTGTCACTTGTTTTATTGATAGCTTTATATGAAGTGTATGTAGTTAACCCTTTCTCGTTGGTCCTATTCTTATCGGCGAGTAAACCCTTAATGATTACTTATGTCTAAAAGTTATTCCTAAGTGATCAATTTAGTAATAACCGTGGGAGCCACATTATTTTCCGCAGTCAAATGCCCGCAAGCCACTAATAAACAAAGAGGTTATCAATGCACTAATAAGTAGTAACCAAAGACATCAACATATAAACTTTAATTGATGGGAAAGCAAGTATTAAAGGGAGTGCAATCTTTCGTTGTCACATTACACAAGCCACCAATCCTGATGAATTAAAGTTTGCTAACACAATAAAACAAAACTACTTAATGAATTAAACACATGCAGCACCTTCTTACAGCTCTTGTATCTTCGTTTGGTATGTCTTGTGCTACCTCCTTGACTGAATTCGTCCTAGGGTTCTGCTGCTTCGGTCTTCGAATCTAATATATTCCCCCCCGAAATTCGTCTGGTCTTGGGGTATTTATAGTTTCTGTCTGAGGGAAGATGCGGCGCATCTATTAAGTAGATGCGGCGCATTGACTTAACTTCGAGTGGGGTCCAAGATTATAATATTCAGGAATATTCGTACACCGCCAGAAGATGCGGCGTAACTCCATGATTAGATGCGGCGCATGTCCTCTTGTATCTTGGATCGTATCTGGTGATATCTTGATAGAGATGCGCCGTATGTAATGAGTGAGATGCGGCGCATCTGGAGCAGATTAGTCTTGATCTTCTTCATTTCAGTAGACTCTTAACTTCTTGCATGTTTTGCTCCATAATCAGTCCAAAATCGCTAAGTTTCACCAAATGCTTGTTTTCACCTGAGAATTACAAAAGTAAACGATTAAGTATCAATCCTCATACATAATATAGTAAAACAAGTCAAATTAATAGGATAAATGATAGTAATAAAATGTACTTATTTGAGTTCATCAAATATCCCCCCACTTGAACTTTACTTGTCCCCAAGTAAACCTTAGAATTTCTCTTATGAAAATGTATCCTAAAAGATGTTAGGATTTATTTTTATATTTAAGCATGTATTCGTTTATTTCATAATCACACAACTAAACACTTAACGAATTAGAAGTAAAATAAAATAAGTTGATAAAAGCAAATCTAATCGTTTAACTGTCCAGTCGTGACGAATATTCTATCATAAGCTTGGCAAGTATACACATCTCCTCCACTAAAGCTAAGGAATAACAAGTCTAAAGCGGTAAAAAGGGTTTTTAGGCTTAAGGGTTAATTATTCTTGATCACTATCGATCTCAAATTTCAGAAAAGGCGACAAAATCACAAATACATGATCGAATCCACGAACACGATACTTGCAATTGCTCAAATCCTTAACTCGAATAGGCTAAAGATAGGTCCAAACTTCACCAATAATAATATATCAAAAAGGGCGACAAAATCATAAATACATAGCCGAATCCACGACTACGATACTTAAGATTGCTCAAATCCCTAATCTCAATAAATCAAAGGTTGGTTGGATAAAGAATAATAAAGGGCATGGATAACATTTGGGATATAAATTGGTGTAAAATGAAAAATAAACAAAACAAATAAATTAAAATCCTAAGTGTGGTTAATCACTATCCCAACCATCCCATGAATAAGACTCATATCATCGAATAACTCACGCTTTAACACTTGAAACACACGCTTTAGGTAGACACGAATTATACTCAACAAGATCTTAATCAAAGAATAAACCTTAATTGGCGTTCCCATAACTGCCAATTCCCATTCAATCCATAGATATAGTACAACAAATAGTGGTGATATCGACCACTTACATAACTTTACATAAGTTGGTTAAAACTAACTTCCAACTTTTTTTTTTTTTTTTTTTTTTTTTTTTTTTTTTTTTTTTTTTTTTTTTTTTTTTTAAACATAGACATAGATGTGTAAAATTTCACCACATCACTATAATGATAATTCTGGATAATTTTTCCATACTTTTCATAACTTCAGAAATAACGGTAATAGTGAAAGTAGTAAACACACGAAAAATAAACTCAAAGATATACAATATTTACTTTCACTCCAATTGCATTGTGCAATTTCCCGACCTAACCAAAGATAATGAATTACGCACGCGAACACAGGTAATGTAAGGAAACACACTTTGCCTATAGCAATTAACCAACCACGGATTCTAATCTACAGGGTAGGCTAAGGTGTAAGGGTGTAACGAAACATTTTAAACATAGGTGTAAGAAACGAAAGGAATGGCTCTGAGTGTTTTTCTAGGGGTATCTTACTCTAAAAATGAGAGTAACAAAAGGGTTTATACGGGGGTTAACTAACCAGTGTAGTTAGTTAATAACACATAACATATAATAGGCTATTTGGGTGTAATCCTAGAATTTTACCAATTTAGACAAGTCATTCCAATTATATAAATATAATACTTATTATGGTGGTCTCGAATAGTATACAAGCCAAGTTCTAAAGTTTACAAGTCACCGGCACACTCATAGATTTGTGAATTTTTGAAAAATCACAATTTTTGAAAATAACGTCACGTGTGCAGCTATGCAACTTAGATTTTAAACAAAAACATGCTAAAATTTTTTTAAGTTTGATATATTAAGCACATTTTAAGCATAATTTTTGAAAAAGTTAGGACAAGTAATTGTTAAGTGTTCTAATTCTCCAATCCCCCCACTTAAGTTAAACAACGTCCTCGTTGTTTGTATAAAAGGTTAAAAACTGAAAAATAAAAGAATTAGAACAGGAAAACTCCCCTGAGATTTGCTCGGTATGATCCTCCATTTGTATTAGAGCAAAAATCATCTTTCTTGTGGATTAGAACGTTAAAGCTTCATACTTGATGTATCCACAGGAAATCCAGGAAACTATAATACCACCAATACTTTAAGACACACCTAAGATAAGAAAGGTTCAAACTTGCATAATACATTAGTAGTTAGGAAAAATAAAACTTAAAAATTAAAACTGAAAATCATTAGGTCAGTCGATGCGCCGTATCTTATGGAAGAAGATACGCCGTATCGAGCCTGGAATTAATACGGATCAGAATAAAGATGCGCCGCATCCTTAACCAGGGATGCGCCGCATTAAAATAAACTGATAAAAAGTTTTAAAGTCGAAAATAAAAATGCAGAAAAATTAAAATAAGATATGACCATTGCAGGAGATGCGTCGCATCTCAGAATTGAGATGCGCCGTATCCTCGGCGGCCTGACTGACTCGACACAGAAAACAGAATAATAAAAATTCTCCGGGTTGTCTCCCGGCCAGCACTTGTCTTTATTCCAGAGTCTTCAAGTTAGACTCACGTTCAGCTCATCAGTATCGATCATTTATCCCTACATGGCCACGTAGGATCCATTTAGCAACCAAATCGTCTCGTATATATTCAGGTCCCAAATTCAAAACTCCTTTGTAGAATCCTTCCATCAATTGATATGGGTACTCAATCCCTCTCTTATTGTCATCATCACTAATAAAAAGGAAGGGAGAAAATTTGTAGCAGATCCTACTAGTGGTATGTTTAAATCCAGGATGAGTTCGGGGCATCATATAAGTGATAACGTCGCTTACACATTGAAAGGTAATCTTTCCTTCAAATCGTTTTGCATTAATAGTTATCTCCCTACAAAATGGTTTTCCAACAATCACGTCACCCATATTGCTGTCACAATAGGCATTCATGTCTTCAACAACGGCGAACTCAGTTACAATAGTAAAGCGTCCCACAAATATCGGGACATTAATGAAGGCACAAACTACATTCTTTCCCTTATACTCCACTTTATTTCTCATAATGGAATTGTAAAACCTTCTTGACATGACATTGATTGGTAAAATAGGAAAGAAATTGGCGTCAATACACTTGTACCCAATCATGCATGTGAATTGCAAATTGTAAGCACAATCGGCGTGGATCCTTCTACCGTAATCCCAAGAACCATCATACCCCTCAAACTCATCGTAATTCCTAGTATTAATAACGTTAATTTTTGGACTATCAAGAATTTCTCCTTCTTCTAACTCAGATTCCGCATCATCCATGAATAGGTCATTGGATTCTAATGGTCCATTAAGGTCATTAAGTTCAATGTAGTCCCCATTGTAACGTTCGGGTATTTTTCATGCACTAATACATCGTTCATAAAATTGGCTTCGAAGTCGAAGTCAATTAGTTCTCGGAATCCTTCCATTTTCCTTCTGAAATAATCACAAAAGCATCAGTAGGATCTGTTCGCTAAGAAGAAAAATTAATGAATATAGAAACGGATATAAGAATAAAAATAACTGATATTGGCAGACGATGCGCCGTATCCAAAAAGTTGGATACGCCGTATCTTATAATCGTTAAAATTGAATCAGACTTTATTCAGAAAATAGATACGCCGCTTAGAAATTAGAATGCGCCGTATCAATTTAATTAATCAAAAATCGATATTTATTTAAAATTAAATACGTCGTATTAACAAAAGTTAATGCGCCGTATTTTCGTTACGTTTAAAAATACAAGATTTTTGATTCCGAAGATGCGCCGTATCGATAGAGATCGATACGTCGTATCTGTTTAATAATTCGCAAACTGTTTTTAATTAAAATAATAGATACGCCGTATCTGCTAAAGCAGATGCGTCGTATGGCGTTATCGTTTAGAATTTTTTTTTATCAAAAACAGATACGCCGTATCTGCTAAAGCAGATGCGTCGTATTACTTTATCGCTTAGAAAAATTTTCTTATTAAAAACAGATACGCCGTATCTTGGGGAAAAGATGCGTCGTATCGAATTAATTAAACGCGTTGTATTTAAAAAAAAAATTAAACGCAATACGCCGTATCTGAGAGATCAGATGCGCCGTATCGTTTGATTTAGCACAGTACAACGATAGCAGAACAGAAAAAATACGAAAAATAAAAACAAAAATAAAACACACGAACAAAAATAAACACAAAAACAAAAATAAAAGCAAACAAATAACACACAAAACAACAAATATGCAAAATAATACAATGATGCAATTAATCTAATAAAAAGAAAAACCTAATTAAAATACTAATCAAATTAACAGATAATAACAATTCACTCCCTGGCAGCGGCGCCAAAAACTTGATGCGCGTGATGTGTCGTTGCGGTTTAGCAGTTTTAATGCCTACTCAAGTTTTAAATTTATATTTAGCCGACTTATCAATAACACACACACTTAACGAGCAGTGTACCCGGTCAGTATGAATATAATGGTAAGTAGAGTGTCGATCACTAAGAGTGGAACGTATTATCTAGTTATTCTAATCAGTATTTTAATATCCTAACGCAAGGGGGTTTCAGCTTGAGAGACTGGCACGATTTGTTTGCAATTAAATAATAAAATAAACCAATAGGCACGAATCAGCAAGTAGCACACACGTACACAGATAAATACTCGAGACAATAAGAGGGCTGTCCTTATGATTAAGTAGATTGTCACTTGTTTTATTGATAGCTTTATATGAAGTGTATGTAGTTAACCCTTTCTCGTTGGTCCTATTCTTATCGGCGAGTAAACCCTTAATGATTACTTATGTCTAAAAGTTATTCCTAAGTGATCAATTTAGTAATAACCGTGGGAGCCACATTATTTTCCGCAGTCAAATGCCCGCAAGCCACTAATAAACAAAGAGGTTATCAATGCACTAATAAGTAGTAACCAAAGACATCAACATATAAACTTTAATTGATGGGAAAGCAAGTATTAAAGGGAGTGCAATCTTTCGTTGTCACATTACACAAGCCACCAATCCTGATGAATTAAAGTTTGCTAACACAATAAAACAAAACTACTTAATGAATTAAACACATGCAGCACCTTCTTACAGCTCTTGTATCTTTGTTTGGTGTGTCTTGTGCTGCCTCCTTGACTGAATTCGTCCTAGGGTTCTGCTGCTTCGGTCTTCGAATCTAATATATTCCCCCCCGAAATTCGTCTGGTCTTGGGGTATTTATAGTTTCTGTCTGAGGGAAGATGCGGCGCATCTATTAAGTAGATGCGGCGCATGTACTTAACTTCGCGTGGGGTCCAAGATTATAATATTCAGGAATATTCGTACACCGCCAGAAGATGCGGCGTAACTCCATGATTAGATGCGGCGCATGTCCTCTTGTATCTTGGATCGTATCTGGTGATATCTTGATAGAGATGCGCCGTATGTAATGAGTGAGATGCGGCGCATCTGGAGCAGATTAGTCTTGATCTTCTTCATTTCAGTAGACTCTTAACTTCTTGCATGTTTTGCTCCATAATCAGTCCAAAATCGCTAAGTTTCACCAAATGCTTGTTTTCACCTGAGAATTACAAAAGTAAACGATTAAGTATCAATCCTCATACATAATATAGTAAAACAAGTCAAATTAATAGGATAAATGATAGTAATAAAATGTACTTATTTGAGTTCATCACCTGTCCAGGATTTATTGAAGCAAAAACGATTCACCATTTTGTTCACAATGGGTTTTAAGCTAAAAAAAAATATATTGTGAGTTAGGCACAGATCTTAGGGTCATTTCCCGAAAGCCTTACATCCGAATTCATCCCGATGATTTTATTAGAAAATCTACACTAAAACTTGTCCAGGAATGCATGTCAGTTTTGAAAGGCCTAATACTCTAAAAAGTTGTATAATACCACCTATTGGTCAAAACATAAACGTTTTAGCTAAGACATGTAGAAAACTTTTCCCACTATCCTTGTGTCCATTAGACCTGTAGATATAAAGATATACTCATTTTTCTAAGCCTAACTGGATGCTGGAAGTAACTGCATAGAGACACAAGGGTAAATTAGTAATTTCACCCATGTTATGAAGTTCTCAGTTAAGTGAGGCCTTGATTTTTTAATAATACAGAGTCATAACTTTCCAAGCATATAAAGTTCATAATTTTAGCCTTAACGGTTTAGAAATGGCGACCCGATTATTGCGGTATTTTTATAAATTTTCTAACAGCTTTGCATTTTAAATCGTATAAGCTTTTACAAACGTCTTTTCGACCCATGACTTGCTATAAGACTTTTAACTAAATTACCTTATGATATCACAAGTATAAGTACTGAATAAAAACATAAGTATAAGTGTTACACCTTAATTCCCCGAGCCTAAGTCGTGTTGTACTTTATTTAGGTCATTTGTGACTTTTCTCTCGATGTGCACTTTTCCAGTTTCTTCTACCACTTCATCATTGGTGAGTCATAGCCCCACTTCTACTCTTTTAATTAATTTATAAACTCTTTGGGGGAGATACATGCATGTTTTACTTACATATTTTACTCGGTTATCATAAACATTTTACTCGATTTATGAAACACTCTATTTGTTTATTTAAAACATATTACTTGTTTTTACTTTCACGAGTATTATAAACTTTCACATATTACTACGAGTTCATAATCCCACTTTTACTTGTTTTTCAATCTCGTGAAGAAATACATACTACTCCCATGAACACAAGTATTCACTGTTTATGTTATGGGTGCTACCAACTGGCCCACTGTTTATGTTATGGGTGCTTACAACTGGCCCACTGTTTATGTTATGGGTGCTACCAACTGGCCCACTGTTTATGTTATGGGTGCTTACATCTGGCCCACTGTTTATGTTATGGGTGCTTACAACTGGCCTACTGTTTATGTTATGGGTGCTACCATCTGGCCCACTGTTATGTTATGGGTGCTACCAACTGGCCCACTGTTTATGTTAGGGTGCTACCAACTGGCCCACTGTTTATGTTATGGGTGCAACAACGTGGCCCAATCTTGAGACTTGTGTTTAACTGATTTTTATACAAACAAAATTTGGGTGTATTACAACTAGCCCACTTTCTCTTAAACTTGAAATCTTGTGATCATCGATTTTACTTTAAACCTATGAATTCACTCAACCTTTGTGTTGACTTTTAGCTTGTTTTATCTCAGGTTTTAAGGCATGAAGGTCTTGGATGGAGTCGCACGGATATCTTTTGAAGACTCAACATATTTTCACATTTGAAGAGACTATATTTTAAGGATTTATGTTATGATTAAAATATTTGTGATCTTTTGAAAACATTGTTTTTTTAATGAAAACTGTTGGGACCATTTGCAAACTCTGAGGTTTTAATGTATCAAATATGATTTTTTTTTAAAACGTCTCTTTTGAAAGGTTGTTTTCCATGACTTGTACTTTTTGCTATGAAGTAATACCCCAGTGACACTATCTTCCACTGCGATAATTTTGGGGGTGTTACAATTGATCACCTACACCACGTCTATATCATTTCCCTTTTATCTATATAAAATCGAGATCTAAATCATATCATTATTATTAATCTCCTACACCACAACCACACCCATTAAACCACCAACACACCTATGTTCTTTCTCACACGACCCACCATCACACCTCCTCCTTCATGTTCATGTTCATCTTTATCTTCTTCAAAATCAAAACTCAAACTTAAACCCGTAATCATAATACACATTCAAGTCGGAACCCTAAATCAGAAACCAAATCAAAAAGAAAGCCCATATTTAAAATCAAACATATGTTCAAATCAATACTTAATTCCCCCCCCCCCCCCCAAATAAAATTGATTCAAATCAGAAAAATAAAATCAAAATCTAATTAATTCTAACTTAAACCCTAAACCAAAACATAAATAACCAAAAACCTAAATCAAATTCAATTTCAAACACTAAATAAAAATCAAATTTCGAACCAAATCCCTAAATAAAACGGAAATTGATCAAACCCGTAAAACGAATTTCAAAACCCTTAAATATAATTGAAACTGAATCAAAATCTTGATAAGGATGATGATGAATCTTTTGTAGATTTACATGAGTATGGTGGGGATGATGGTTGCATGGTAGATTTAGAGAAGTATGATGATGGATGTGCGGGGGTGATGTTTGAAATTAATGATAAAAGTGGTGATGTGCTTGTAATTTGGTTATTATAAAGTGTATTTTTGTATATTAATTAAGAGTTTGGTGATGTGCTTATGTTTTAAATTTTTATGCATAGAAGTGGGTATAGTGGAACGTCAAATGGGGGTAAGAGGTTCACAAGAATCAGTAGAGACGGGGAAAAATTGAGCAAGTTAGACCCTTTTTTTTGTGTCACCTAAGTTAATCAATATGTGACCAAATTCTCAGGTTGTCTGTTTAGACCAAGGTCTTTCCGATCACTGCCCTCTGTTTCTACAAGTGGAGATACATGATTTTGGCCCGCGTCCGTTCAAAATTTTAACTCGTGGCTTGAAATAACTTTATTGGAAGTGATAGTGATGAATGCGTGTGTATTGCTCTAATTCTTTTATATCCACGGCAGCGGCTCCAAAGACTTGGTGCGCGCGTGATGTTGTTGTGGTTTTAGCAGTATTAATGCCTACTCAAGTTTTAAATTTATATTTAGCCGGCTTATCAATAAAACACACACTTTAACGAGCAGTGTACCCGGTCAGTATGAATATAATGGTAAGTAGAGTGTCGATCACTAAGAGTGGAACGTATTATCTAGTTATTCTAATCAGTATTTTAATATCTTAAGTTAGCTATACAACCTAATCTAGCGCAAGGGGGTTCAGCCTGAGAGACTGGCACGGTTTGGTTATGATTAAATAGAAAACTAAACTAATGAGCACGAATCAGCGATTAGCACACACGTACACAGATAGATACTTGAGACAATAAGAAGACCTGTCCTGATAATTAAGTAGCTTGTCACTTGTTTTATTGCTAGTTTTATATGAAGTGTATATAATTAACCCTTTCTCGTTGGCTCTAATCTTATCGGCGAGTAAACCCTTAATGATCACTTATGTCTATCCCACTATCCTAGAATATTGAGCATTTGTGATGCCCACGTTTCGTATACGCTAAAATAGATAGGCGAGGAAGGGGCATGGCGACCCAAGCAATGCTCAGCTAGACACAGAGGTTATCAATGCACTAATAAAAGTCACCAAAGACATCAACATATAAACTTTAATTAATGGGAAAGCAATTTTAAGGGGTGCCCATGATTTTCCGTAGTCACATGGAATCGGCCCATCAATCCTGATGAATTAAAGTGTACTAATACAATAAAACAAAACTACTTAATGAATTGAATACATGCAGGACCTTCTTACAGCTCTTGTATCTTCGTTTAGGGTGTGTCTTGTGCTGCTAATACGTCTGAATTCGGCTCCTAGGGTTTCTTCGGTCTTCGAAAGCTTAGTGTGTAGGATCCCGAAATTCGTCTGGCCTTGGGGTATTTATAGTTTCTGTCTGAGGGTTAGATGCGGCGCATAGGATAAGTAGATGCGGCGCATTGACTTAACTTCGCGTGGGGTCCAAGATTAATATATTCAGGAATATTCGTACACCGCCTTAAGATGCGGCGTAACTCCATTTCTCTATGCGGCGCATGTCCTTTGCTGTCTTGGATTATGACTTGTGAAATCTTGATAGTGATGCGCCGTATGTACGAAGTATGTTGCGGCGTATCTGGAGCAGAACGATCTTGATCTTGTACATTTCAGTAGACTCTTAACATCTTGCTTGTTTTGCTCCATAATTAGTCCAAAATCGCCAAGTTTCACATAATACTTGTTTTTACCTGAGAATTACAAAAGTAAACATTAACGTATCAATTCTCATATATAATATAATAAAACAAGTCAAATAAATAGGATAAATGATGATAATAAAATGTACTTATTTGAGTTCATCAAATATCCCCCCACTTGAACTTTACTTGTCCCCAAGTAAACCTTAGAATAAATTTTATGAAAATGTATCCTAAAAGATATTATGATTTATTTTTATATTTAAGCATGTATTCATTTTTGTCGTAATTGCACAACCAAACACTTAACGAATTAGAAATAAAATAAAATATTTTGATAAAAGCAAATCTAATCGTTTAACTGTCCAATCGTGACAAATATTCTATCATAAGCTTGTCAAGTATACGTATCTCCCCCACTAAAGCTAAGGAATAACAAGTCTAAAGCGGTAAAAAAGGTTTGTTGGTTAAGGGTTAATCATCCTTCTTAATCTCCATCGATCTCAAATTCCAAAAAAGGCGACAAAATCACAAATACATGATCGAATCCACGACCACGATACTTGCAATTGCTCAAATCCTTAACTCGAATAGGCTAAAGATAGGACCAAGTAATCTTCACCAATAATATTATATCAAAAAGGGCGACAAAATCATAAATACATAGCCGAATCCACGACTACGATACTTAAGATTGCTCAAATCCCTAATCTCAATAAATCAAATGTTTGGATAAAGAATGATATAGGGTATGGATAATATTTGGGATACAAATTGGTGTAAAATGAAAAATAAACAAAACGGATAAATTAAAATCCTAAGTGTGGTAAATTACTTTCCCAACCATCCCATGAATAAGACTCATATCATTGAATAACTCACGCTTTAACACTTGAAACACACGCTTTAGGTAGACACGAATTATACT
Source organism: Artemisia tridentata subsp. tridentata (assembly GCA_021014915.2). NCBI lineage: Eukaryota > Viridiplantae > Streptophyta > Magnoliopsida > Asterales > Asteraceae > Artemisia > Artemisia tridentata. The sequence continues at coordinate 407,879,727 of CP139504.1, forward strand.
CAACAAAATCTTAATCAAAGAATAACCTTAGTTGGCGTTCCCATAACGGCCAACTCCCATTCAATCCATAAATATAATATACAACAAATAGTGGTGATATCGACCACTTAATACAAAACTTTACATAAGTTGGTTAAAACAAACATCCAACTTTTCTTTTTCTTTTCTATTTTTTTGATTTTTTTTAACATCAACATATGTGTAAAATTTCACAACTTTTCTATCACTATTTTTCCGGATAATTTTTCCATACTCTTCATACTTTCAGAAATAACTGTAATAGCGAAAGTAGTAAACACACGAAAAATAAACTCAAAGATATACAATATTTACTTTCATACCAATTGCATTGTGCAATTTCCTGACTCAACCAAAGATAATGAATTACGCACGCGAACACAGGTAATGTAAGGAAACACACTTTGCCTAAAGCAATTAACCAACCACGGATTTTAATCTACAGGGTAGGCTAAGGTGTAAGGGTGTAACGAAACATTATAACAAAGGTGTAAGAAACGAAAGGAATGGCTCTGAGTGTTTTTCTAGGGGTATCTTACTCTAAAAGTGATAGTAACAAAAGGTTTATACGGGGGTTAACTAACCAGTGTAGTTAGTTAATATCACATAACATATAAAGGCTATTTGGGTGTAATCCTAGAAATTTACCAATTTAGACAAGTCATTCCAATTATATAGATAATACTTATTATGGTGGTCTCGAATAGTATACAAGCCAAGTTCTAAAGTTTACAAGTCACCGGCACACTCATAGATTTGTGAATTTTGAAAAGTTCACAATTTTTGGAAATAATGTTATGTGTGCAGCTATGTAATTTAGACTTTAAACAAAAACATGCTAAAAATTTTAAATTTTGATATATTAAGCGCATTTTAAGCATATTTTGAAAAAGTTTAGGACAAGTAAGTGTTCTAATTCTCCAATCCTCCCACTTAAGTTAAACAACGTCCTCGTTGTTTGTGTCAAAGGTTAAAAACTGGAAAATAAAAGAATTAGAACAGAAAAACTCCCCTGAGATTTGCTCGTTATGATCCTCCATTATTTGTATAAGAGCAAAAATCAACTTTCTTGTGGATGATAACGTTTAAGCTTCATAGATGATGTATCCACAGGAAATGCAGGAATCTATAATACCATTAAGACTTTAACACACCTGAGTTAAGAAGGTTCAAACTTGCATAATACATTAGTAGTTAGTAAAAATAAAACTTAAAAAATTAAATTGAAAATCATCAGGTGAGTCGATACGCCGTATCTTATGGAAAAAGATACGCCGTATCGAGCCTGGAATAAATACGAATCAGAATAAAAGATGCGTCGCATCCTTAACCAGGGATGCGCCGCATTAAAATACTGACAGAAAGTTTTAAAGTCAAAAGTAAAAATGCAGAAAATTAAATAAGATATGACCAGTGCAGGCGATGCGTCGCATCTTAGGATTGAGATGCGCCGTATCTTCTGCAGGTCTGACAGACTCAATACAAAATCAGAAAATAAAATAAAAGATAAGCATGGGTTGCCTCCCACGAAGCGCTTGTTTTTGTTCGAGTCACGAGCCTGACTCCACCCTTATTTACTGTGTAATAGGGTGTTGTTCCCCCCACTTGGGATCAAGTGCGGGTGATAGTAGCAATAAACACGAAAAGAGTGTAAATTTGCTATTAAAGATGGAAGAAATACATAAAGATCATACCTTGGCAATATATGTACATCTTCCCTATTCTTACCCGGTTTGGTTGATGACTTGACCATTCCATCTGAAAGAGTAGTGTGTTGAGGAAAAATGAGTCTCCTTTCTTCTTGGTTAGTCTCTTTGGTAGTAAGGCGTCCCTTGACTTCCGCAGAAGATGAGAAAGGGTCTTTAGCAAGTAAAAGTTCGAGTTCCTCTATATCCTTCATAGGGTCGAAATCATCATCTTCATCAATAATAGCAATGTTTAAGAGCTCATCACCAAACTCTTCCTCGAGCTCCACCAAAAACGGGTTGATCACAGGTGCTTCATGTGCTTCAATAGGTAGTGTAATAAATTTGACCTCATCATTCTTTTGTTTTGCAACCTGTTTAGGAAAACTAGCAAGATTATTAGTAACGGGATTAATAATATTAAATAAATTTGTACCACTTTGTGTTGTAAGTGACTCCAATTCATCTTGTGAATCTTCATCTTCAACTAGTGGTCTTGCAATTTCATAATCGTCCCGAATTTCATCCTTAAATAAGTAATCCCAGATTTCTTCAAAATCCCTCGTTGGGTCAAAATCTGGTTGAGGTATGTCATCATAAACTATGGCGTCAAATGGTTCGAAATCAAAATTAGAATACTTTTCATCTTCATCCGATGGATTGTCTAATGGTGGTAATACGATTACAGAATATTCTTCAACGTAGGGTTCCGTATACACATCATCTTGTGCAATTTTCGGAGAAAAAGTACTATCAATAACAATTGCCGGAATTGGTTTCACGGTATATGAATCTTCTTCATCATCATTTGACATACACCATGTGTGTTTAAATGGCAATTTGTTTCTTTCTTTCCTTGACTTTTCTTGTCCTAAAATCAAGTATTCTTCCATAGTGATTTCTTTCGTCTCAATGACTTGTGCACCAAATCTTGCTCTTTTCCAATCATACAACTGATTATTGCTCAAGGCTTTTTCCTCTTCAAACCTAATATATTCTTTCATTGTAATATCCGGATCGTCCATCTTCCTGAAATAAAACTTACTCGTGCAAAAGAAGAGTGAAACAATCAAAGTAAAATAAAAGTTGCTGATATCAGTAGACGATGCGCCGTATCCAGAAAGTTGGATACGCCGTATCTTATAATCGTTAAAATTTAATCAAACTTTTATTCAGAAAATAGATACGCCGCTTAAGAATTAGAATGCGCCGTATCAGTTTTAATTATCAAAAATCGATTATATTTATTAAAAATTAAATGCGTCGTATTAACAGAAGCTAATGCGCCATATTTTCGTTAAATTTCAAAATACAAGATTTTTGATTCAGAAGATGCGCCGTATCGATAAAGATCGATGCGTCGTATCTGTTTAATAATTCGAAAACTGTTTTTAATTTAAATAGACAATACGCCGTATCTGTTAAAACAGATGCGTCGTATGGCGTTATCGTTTAGAAAAATTTCTTATTAAAAACAGAATACGCCGTATCTTGGGGAAAAGATGCGTCGTATTCGAATTTATTAAACGCGTTGTATTTTATAAAAATTAAACGCAATACGCCGTATCTGTAAAAACAGATGAGCCGTATCGTTTGTATCAGCACAATACAACGATAGTAGAATGCAGAAAAATAAAAAGAGAAACAAAAATAAAATCAAACAAAAAGAAACAAAAATTAAAGAAAACAAATAACACACAAAAACAGAAAATATGCAAATAATACAATGAATGCAATTTAACTAATATACAACGGGTTTAGCGGTTAGAATCTAAAAAAATTAAAAAGAAAAACCTAATTAAAATACTAATCAAATTAACAGATAATAACAATTCACTCCCCGGCAACGGCGCCAAAAACCTGATGTGCGTGTGTATTGCTCTAATTCTTTTATATCCACGGCAGCGGCTCCAAAGACTTGGTGCGCGCGTGATGTCGTTGTGGTTTTAGCAGTATTAATGCCTACTCAAGTTTTAAATTTATATTTAGCCGACTTATCAATAAAACACACACTTTAACGAGCAGTGTACCCGGTCAGTATGAATATAATGGTAAGTAGAGTGTCGATCACTAAGAGTGGAACGTATTATCTAGTTATTCTAATCAGTATTTTAATATCTTAAGTTAGCTATACAACCTAATCTAACGCAAGGGGGTTCAGCCTGAGAGACTGGCACGGTTTGGTTATGATTAAATAGAAAACTAAACTAATGAGCACAAATCAGCGATTAGCACACACGTACACAGATAGATACTTGAGACAATAAGAAGACCTGTCCTGATAATTAAGTAGCTTGTCACTTGTTTTATTGCTAGTTTTATATGAAGTGTATATAATTAACCCTTTCTCGTTGGCTCTAATCTTATCGGCGAGTAAACCCTTAATGATCACTTATGTCTATCCCACTATCCTAGAATATTGAGCATTTGTGATGCCCACGTTTCGTATACGCTAAAATAGATAGGCGAGGAAGGGGCATGGCGACCCAAGCAATGCTCAGCTAGACACAGAGGTTATCAATGCACTAATAAAAGTCACCAAAGACATCAACATATAAACTTTAATTAATGGGAAAGCAATTTTAAGGGGTGCCCATGATTTTCCGTAGTCACATGGAATCGGCCCATCAATCCTGATGAATTAAAGTGTACTAATACAATAAAACAAAACTACTTAATGAATTAAATACATGCAGGACCTTCTTACAGCTCTTGTATCTTCGTTTAGGGTGTGTCTTGTGCTGCTAATACGTCTGAATTCGGCTCTAGGGTTTCTTCGGTCTTCGAAAGCTTAGTGTGTAGAATCCCGAAATTCGTCTGGCCTTGGGGTATTTATAGTTTCTGTCTGAGGGTTAGATGCGGCGCATAGGATAAGTAGATGCGGCACATTGACTTAACTTCGCGTGGGGTCCAAGATTAATATATTCAGGAATATTCGTACACCGCCTTAAGATGCGGCGTAACTCCATTTCTCTATGCGGCGCATGTCCTTTGCTGTCTTGGATTATGACTTGTGAAATCTTGATAGTGATGCGCCGTATGTACGAAGTATGTTGCGGCGTATCTGGAGCAGAACGATCTTGATCTTGTACATTTCAGTAGACTCTTAACATCTTGCTTGTTTTGCTCCATAATTAGTTCAAAATCGCCAAGTTTCACATAATACTTGTTTTTACCTGAGAATTACAAAAGTAAACATTAACGTATCAATTATCATATATAATATAATAAAACAAGTCAAATAAATAGGATAAATTATGATAATAAAATATACTTATTTGAGTTCATCAGATAGTTAAGAATGCGTGGTCCACTTCGGTCTTTAATCCTAGGTCTAAGTTGATACAAGGTGTTATCATTCCTCTTCATTAGCAAGAGAAGAACTCAAAGTATTCAAGAAGATACAAGAGTTGTATATGTTTGGTTTTTGTAACACTTTTTACATCCTTGTTGTATCTTAGCATACATCAAGATTATCTTTCTTTTGTGAGAGTGTGAGTGAAGATCATTGTGATCTTAAGAGATAGTGAAGATCTCTTAAAGCCATTGGGCTTGTGTATGAGTGATCAAAGGATCTAGAGTAGTTAGATTGAGTAGAGTGAAGTAAGAGTTGATCTTTGTGATCGTGTTGAGATCTTGGTGATCTCTTGTAGCCATTGGGCTTAAGTGATTGGTCACGTGGACCTTGGTAGATTAGTGCTAGCTAAGATTAGCACTCAACATCTAGCTTAGTGTCGGTAATAGGATAAGCGACGTTTACGGTTTTCTCCGCCTGAAGGGAGGTTGTTGACATAGTGCTTGAAACTCTCGAGTGTGGTACTCGGGGAGTGGAGTAGGGCGAAGAAGAGCTTCGTAGTCGAACCACTATAAATCTTTTGTCTTGGTTTGATCTTTCCAACTCTACTCTTTACTTTTATTATTTAGCATTAGTTAGCTTAGTGTGTGGTTCATATTGGTGTTGATTGATTACACATAGATTTCGAATCAAAGTTTCCAATAGCAAACTTTTAAAACAAGATTTTTAAAAGAACTTAAAACTGGCAAACTATTCAACCCCCCTTCTAGTTTCCCACATCAACAATTTGACTTTCAAGCTTATTAATCTTTTCAACAAGAGGTGTATTACTTGGACTGTCAAATGCATCAATGGTAACACTTGCCTGTTTACTTACAACAGGATCTTCATCCAAATCACCATGGGCGTCAAGAGCATTAGCCGGGTAATCACTTCAGCAACCTTGTTTGGTTGTTTAGTATTGTTGTTCTTCTTTTGGGCAACCTTATTTGTAGCATTATATGTGTTGGCCGTATCACCCAATTCAGTAGTATTTGTTAGGATTAAAAGCCTTCTTAATGTTGTTTGATCAACTGCTGCTCTTATTGGTGTTACTGCTGCTCAATGAAGTTAGTGCTGCTAAGAAACTTCAATAAATATCTGCTAAGTGGTTAAGACTGCTAGTACAAAGTTAAAACTGCTAGTGCAAAGTTAAAACTGATGATGAAGTTAATGCTATTCAAGGTAAAAGTTACAACTATTAGTATAAGTTAGTACTGTTAGGCAATTTGGTTAGTACTGCTTATTAGATATGTATTACAGATTTATAGAAAAGATTTGATATACTTAGGAAAGTATTGTAAGCCGTGTAGGACTCCTTGGTATATAAAAGGAGGTCCTAGGGCATATAGTTAGACACACGAAAAGTATCAAAGTCGTATAATTCTTAGCTTCAAGGTTTTGTAACCCTAATACTTTAAGAGTATTCATATTATTCTTAATAATATTGAGGCATATTTGTTTGTTGAATTATATGTTCATTGTTTTACTATTTCATTAACAATTCTTCTTAATATTAAAGATTAGATTCCGCATAATCTTTAATACACTCAAACACAGTTTCTACTATAGTTATGTTAGATTTATCTAATATAACTAAACCTTTACAAGCTAGGGAATTCGATCTAAGTTCAACTGGGATTCAAAAAATGGTATCAGAGCTTGTTAAGAAGCTGTGATCTAGAAGAATTGAGAAGATATGGATCAAGATTCTGCACACATGGTAGCTGCATCCAAATTTCCCATGCTCAAACCTAGTGAGTTTGAGATATGGAGGATGATGATTGAACAATACATCCAGATGATAGACTATTCGCTATGGGAAGTCATAGAGAATGGTAACACCTTGCCAAAAACAAGAATTGTTGAAGGTGTTTAGACAGCCTTGCATATTTCAACTACTGAACATAAGGCTTAGAAAAGACTAGAGGTGAAAGCTAGAAGTACTTTAATGATGGGCATTCCTAATGAACATCAGTTAAAGTTTAACTCCATAAAAGATGCTAAGTTGTTGCTGGAAGCTGTAGAAAAGAGATTTCGTGGAAATGATGCTACAAGAAAGACTAAAAAAAATCTCTTAAAGTAGCAATATGAAAACTTCACTGCTCCAAGCTCAAATATGCTTGATCAAACTTTTGATAGGCTTAAAAAGCTTGTGAGTCAGTTGGAGCTTTTGGGTGAAAAGCTTCCACAAGAAGATGTTAATCAAAAGTTATTAAGAAGTTTGTCACCTGAGTGGAACACACATGCTGTTGTGTGGAGGAATAAAGCTGATTTGGATACTATGAGCATGGATGATCTCTATAACAACCTTAAGGTGTATGAACCAAAAGTTAAAGGGATGTTGTTGGGAATTAAAACACTTAACAATTTGTACTGCCAAGCTCAGAGATTGAACTGTTGAAGATTAACACTAACATTACTAAATGAGTTAGTACTGCTAGTGTAAATATTAGTACTGCTGAAGTTTACTGATAGAAGATAGTACTGCCAGTGATAGAAGACGTGTAAAGTGATAAGTTTAGAAGATATTCTATGTATATCTTATAAGTTTAGAAAGGTACAAATATTGTATATTGATAGTTATCTTGTAAAGGACTCTTTGTGCCTATAAAAGGAGGTCCTAGGTTTAGATGTTATATACATGAGTTTGTGTTAAGATTCAAGATTGTAAACCCTAGTGATATTTAGATCACTCGTATTATTATTCTAATAATATTTAATCGTTTTGGTTATATTGTGTTCATAACAGAGTTTACTGTTTCATTGCTTATACATTGATATTGCTAAGTGTATTCTTCTAACTATCAAAGAGTAGATTCCGCATACTCTTTGGTATACTTAAAGTTTCTAGACAAAGCTTAAGGAGATCGTGTATTGGGATCCACAAGTGGTATCAGAGCCTTGGTTCTGAAACTTTGCTCTAGAAGAAAACTACTTAGAAGAATTTCCTACCCACACAGAAGAGATGGATATCATAGAAATTGCTCAAACAACTACCACAGCAAAGTTACCCATTCTTAAACAGGGTGACTATGACATGTGGAGGCTCAGAATTGAGAAATACTTTCTTGTTCAAGACTATGCTCTATGGGAGATCATAGAGAATGGTAACTCATTCACACTAGTTCCTAAAGTAACAACAATTGATGGTGTTGCAACCACAACCATACCAGGTCCTGTAACTGTTGAGGAAAAGATCCAGAAAAGGAATGATTCAAAAGCTAGAAGTTTGTTGCTGATGGCTCTCCCCAATGAACACCAGTTGACCTTTAATCAACACAAGGATGCCAAGACCTTGCTTGCTGCAATAGAAACAAGATTCGGAGGCAATGATGCAACTAAGAAGACTCAGAAGACTCTTATTAAATAGATGTATGAAAACTTCAATGCTACTAGCACAAAGTCTTATTACTCTATCTTTAACAGACTTCAAAGAATTGTAAGTCAACTAGCCATCTTGGGAGAAAGTATTTCACAGGAAGATTTAAACATGAAGTTTTTAAGAAGGCTTCCATCTGAGTGGAATACTCATGTTGTTGTCTAGAGAAACAAGCCTGATATGGACAAAATGGGCTTTGATGACCTATACAACAACTTCAAGATTGTTGAACAGGAGGTGAAGAGGACTGGAAGCTCAAGTTCTAGCTCTGGGAACATGGCATTTGTATCATCTCCTAGCAATAGCAGTCCAGAAGAAGTTAATACTGCTTCAAGAGTTAGTATTGCTAGCCCTAAAGTTAGTTGATGCGCATGATGTGTCGTTGCGGTTTAGCAGTTTTAATGCCTACTCAAGTTTTAAATTTATATTTAGCCGACTTATCAATAACACACACACTTAACGAGCAGTGTACCCGGTCAGTATGAAGATAATGGTAAGTAGAGTGTCGATCACTAAGAGTGGAACGTATTATCTAGTTATTCTAATCAGTATTTTAATATCCTAACGCAAGGGGGTTTCAGCCTGAGAGACTGGCACAGTTTTGTTTGCAAGTAAATAATAAAATAAACAAATAGGCACGAATCAGCAAGTAGCACACACGTACACAGATAGATACTCGAGACAATAAGAGGGCTGTCCTTATAATTAAGTAGATTGTCACTTGTTTTATTGATAGCTTTATATGAAGTGTATATAGTTAACCCTTTCTCGTTGGTCCTATTCTCATCGGCGAGTAAACCCTTAATGATTACTTATGTCTAAAAGTTATTCCTAAGTGATCAATTTAGAAACAACCGTGGGAGCCACATCTTGTCCCGCAGTCAAATGCCCGCAAGCCACTAATAAACACAGAGGTTATCAATGCACTAATAAGTAGTAACCAAAGACATCAACATATAAACTTTAATTGATGGGAAAGCAAGTATTAAAGGGAGTGCAATCTTTCGTTGTTACATTACACAAGCCACCAATCCTGATGAATTAAAGTTTGCTAACACAATAAAACAAAACTACTTAATGAATTAAATACATGCAGCACCTTCTTACAGCTCTTGTATCTTTGATTTGGGTGTGTCTTGTGCTGCCTCCTTGACTGAATTCGTCCTTTTGCTCTGCTGTCCGAACTTCGGTTTTAGGGTTTCGAACTCCAACTCTTACTCTTCTGGTCTACGGGGTATTTATAGTTTCTGTCTGAGGGAAGATGCGGCGCATCTACTAAGTAGATGCGGCGCATGTACTTAACTTCGCGTGGGGTCCAAGATTATAATATTCAGGAATATTCGTACACCGCCAGAAGATGCGGCGTAACTCCGTGATTAGATGCGGCGCATGTCCTCTTGTATCTTGGATCGTATCTGGTGATATCTTGATAGAGATGCGGCGCATGTTGATAGTGAGATGCGGCGCATCTGGAGCAGAATTGACTTGATCTTGTCCATGTCAGTAGACTTCCACTTTATGCACGTTTTGCTCCATTATTAGTCCATAATCGCTAAGTTTCACCAAATGCTTGTTTTTACCTGAGAATTACAAAAGTAAACAATTAAGTATCAATCCTCATACATAATACAGTAAAACAAGTCAAATTATTAGGATAAATGATAGTAATAAAATGTACTTATTTGAGTTCATCAAATTAGTACTGCTAGTTCACAAACTAGTACTGCTAGCTTATGTGATGACACTGTCTATGCATTTTTAGCCAGTCAACCTAATGGGTCCCAACTTGCACATGAGGACCTAGTTCAAATCCATGAAGATGATTTAGAAGAGATGGATTTGAAGTGGCAGCTGGCTTTGCTGAGTATGAGGGCTACGAGGTTTTTCCAAAACACTGGAAAGAAGATCACTATCAATGGTAGTGATACTGCTGGTTATGACAAATCAAAAGTGGAGTGTTACAACTGTCATAAGTTGAGACACTTTGCTAGAGAGTGCAGAGGGCCAAGGAACCAGGATAACAGAAGCAGAGGTCAAGTGATAGGATCTAAATACACTCCTTGTGTTGAAGATACTTTGAGTTAATATTAACTAGCACGCGGAATTTACTAGCTAATACTTAGAAGATATTGTTTGTGATTGTTTGTGTGATGAATGAATGTAATAGTGAATGAAAAATGAGTAAACGACCAAATAACCAGCTTTAATATTATTGATAATACGAGTGATCTTCGACTATCACTAGGGTTTAACAACCTTGAAGCTTTCACAATAATACGTATATGAGAGATGTGTATAGAAAACCTAACCTATGATCTTCTTTTATAACACAAGAAGTCCTTTACAAGTAAACTAACATCCGTATCAATCTATCATTATAAGATATACACAATATCTATTCTATATATATCCATATGCATTTCTGTTTTCATCTCATAATCAATACTAACCATCTATACTAGCAGTACTAACTGACTTAGTACTGTTATGGTTAATCTTTAGCAGTTGTAACTTTGACCCGGCAGTACTAACTGTTGATTTAATTCCCAACATCAAGAAAGCAGAGGTTCTAGGTATCAAGAAGGCACAAGTAAGGGAGTCAAATGGGTCGACCCTACCCGAACCGAACCCTACCCGAACCCGATAAGGCCTTATAGGGTCGGGTTGATTCGGGTCCAAGTTAGCTTATCGGGTCCTATCGGGTCAACCCGATAAACCCGATAGCTTATAGGGTCGGGTTAGGGTCTTAATTAGTTCGTTATCGGGTTGACCCGATAAACCCGATAAAATATTATGACCCACTAAAAACTTAGATAACTTTTTAACTAAATCCCTTTTGACAGTCTTTTTGTCATAGTTTTTAACCAGCAAGCTTGCTACATAAATATATTATAAACTACGTATTCGAATTTGGTTCTAGTGACATGTAGATTTGCATCAGTAGCTTAGGCTTCTCATTTTTACAACTGTTCTGCTACATGATGCAAAAACAACATGTTTAGTGCCAAAAAAAATTCAGTGACTAATTGTAATATACTCTGTTTTTGTTAGACATTGGGCGTAGGAAATACTAGTGCCATGTTACTGAAATGGTGAAATATAAACTGATCTTACATCAGTTAGCATGTAATAGTAGTAGTGAAATATAAACTGATCATACATCAGTTAGCATGTTATAGAAGTAGTAGTAGTGAAATATAAACTTGTTCTTTTTTATCTAGTGAAATATAAACTGATCTTACATCACTTGCTGATCCAACATGTTTATATACATACTGATCTATCTTTTTTTATTACTTTGTGACTGATTACATGACTAACCCGATAACCCGATAAGCCCAACCCGATAAACCCGATAACCCGATAGACCCAAACCCGATAACCCGATTCCTTATCGGGTCGGGTTGCGGGTTAATTTTTATTTTTCGAAAACCCGATAGACCCGACCCGATAGAGGCTTATCGGGTCAGGTCGACCCGATTGACACCCCTAGGCACAAGGTAGACTATGAATGTTGAAGACACTTCTGCCAAAGCAATGTTGGCAATTGATGGGCTCGGTTTTGATTGGAGATACATGGCTGAAGAGGAGGCTCCTACCAACTTGGCACTCATGGCATTTTTAGACTCAGAGGTATACACAAATAATACTTGCTCAAAAAGTTGTCTGAAAAACTATGAAACTCTTAAAACTCAGCATGATAATTTAAGAGTAGAGTTTAATTAACCTGAGTTAAATCTTGCAAATTATAAAAGAGGTTTAGCTGTTGTGGAGGAACAACTTGTATTTTACAAGAAGAATGAGATTGTCTTTACTGAGGACATTTTTGTGCTCAAAAGAGATATATCATACAAAGATGCTAAGATTAGTGTGCTTAAAAATGAACTAGACAAAATTAAGCAACAAAAGTAAAATATTCAGGTTAGAGTAGAAAGGTTTGAGGGTGCATCTAAGAGTGTAGACAACATTATAAAGTGTCAGTACACTAACAAACTTAAGAAAGGTCTAGGTTATAATGCTGTTCAACCACCACATACAGGGATGTTTCCACCCCCAAAGCTTGACTTGTCTGAATCTGAGGTTGCATGTTCTGGACCTAAGGCTAGTGCAAATGTTTGTATAGATAAGCCTGAGGAGGGTAAGGAATCTTTTGAGAGTGCCAGTGACATCTCATTGGTTGATGAGATGGTGTCAGAGGTTAAGGTAGAAAAGAAAACTGTTCATACTGTTGCTAAAATAGAAGTCACTAAACCTAAACAATAGGTAAAACCAGTTAAGAAACAGGTTAAATATGCTGAGGGAAACCAGAGAAATTGGAAAAATAAAAAGTCCCAACAATTAGCAAGTGATTTTGTCATGTATAATAAAGCATGTTTTACTTGTGAAAGTTTTTATCATGTTCAGGCTAATTGCAACTACCACCAAAAGGAAAGGGTGGTAAATGGAGATTCTAGAGTGAACACAAATTGCTTTGCTAGATATAATCACTATAATGCTCAAAGAAACATGGCTCCCAGAGCAGTGTTAATGAGAACTGGCCTTAGACCCTTTAATACATTTAGGCCAGTTAGTACTGCTCAACCCAAATCAACTGTTTTTAGCGTAAAACCATCATCATACTTTACTAAATCAGCACAACAAACTGCTACAAGTCCCTTTTATAAGAAAACAACATTTGAGAACAAGAAAAGGGTTAATACTGTTTACAAAAGAGTTAATACTGCTAGGCTAGTAGTTAATACTGCTAGACCAAATTCAGCAGTTTTAAATTCTGTTAGGGTAAATGGGGCTAATGCTGTTAAGGCCTCAGCATATTAGGTTTGGAGACCTACCAAACCTGATAGTGCATCAATCATATTGAAAAAATATAATTACATTGATGCACGAGGCAGATCCAAATCAGTAATGGCTTTGGTCCCTAAAGGAAACTAATTTCCTTTATTCTATGTGCAGGGACATTCAACAGAAGAGGATCAAGGATATGTTGATAATGGATGTTCTAGGCACATGACTGGTAACATGTCTTATCTATCAGATTTCAAAGAATTTGATGGAGGATATGTTGCATTTGGGGGAGGAGCCAAAGAAGGTAGAATTACAGGGAAAAGTATAATAAAAACTGCTTGATTTTAAGGATGTGTACTTTGTTCAAGAACTTAAATTTAATCTCTTTAGTTTTTCACAGATGTGTGAAAAAAAGAACAGTGTTCTCTTTACTGAGACTGAATGTCTTGTTCTTTCTCCCAACTTTAAGTTACCTGATGAAAATCATGTATTACTCAAAGTTCCTAGAAAGAACAACATGTACAGTGCTGATATGAAGAACATTATTCCTAAAGAGACTTTAACTTGTCTTGTTGCAAAGGCCACACTTGATGAATCAGTGCTTTGGCATAGAAGGCTTGGTCATGTGAACTTTAAAAACATTAATAAACTTGTTAAGGATAATCTTGTGAGAGGATTACCTTTAAAACATTTTGAAAATGACCAAACTTGTGTTGCCTGTTTAAAGGGGAAGCAACACAAAGCCACTTGTAAGTCCAAGATTTATAACTCTAATACTCAACCATTATTCATGCTTCATATGGACTTGTTTGGTCCAACATCTGTGAGTAGTTTAATGCATAAGAAGTACTGTCTTGTTGTTACTGATGATTATAGCAGGTTCACTTGGTTTTATTTTTAGTAACTAAGGATGAGATAGTTGGCATTCTTAAGACTTTTATTACTGAGATAGAAAACCTAGTTGATAGGAAAGTAAAAATAATCATATGTGACAATGGAATAGAATTTAAAAATAGGGTTATGAATGAATTTTGTGATCAGAAAGGTATTAGAAGAGAGTTTAGTGTAGCTAGAACTCCTCAGTAGAATGGTGTTGCTGAAAGGAGGAATAGGACTCTGATAGAGGCTGCTAGAACTATGTTAGCTGACTCTAAGTTACCCACTACATTTTGGGCTGAAGCAGTTAATACTGCTTGTTATGTGCAGAACAGGGTTTTAATGGTTAAGCCTCACAACAATACACCTTATGAACTCTTTAGAGGTAGATCCCCTGCCTTAAGCTTTATAAGACCATTTGGATGCCATGTTACTATTCTGAATACCTTAGATCACTTGGGTAAGTTTGATGGAAAGTCAGATGAGGGATTCTTGGTTGGTTACTCTATGAATAGCAAGGCTTTTAGGGTATACAACATTAGAACCAGGAAGGTAGAGGAAAACTTGCACATTGAGTTTTTGGAAAATAAGTCTAATGTTGTAGGAGAAGGTCCTAAATGGCTATTTGATCTTGATGCTCTAACAGAATCTATGAATTATGTACCAGTTGTTGCAGGTACAAATACTAATGATTTTGCAGGTCTTGAAGATAGTTATAATACAGGTCAGTCAAGCATGGAGCCATGGTCAAGCAAAGACTACCTAGTGATGCCAATATGGAAAGATAGTTCATTGTTTGACTCATCTTCAAAGAATGCCAGCACTGATGAGCCACAACCTTCAAATGATGCTGAAAAGAATGATGAAGGTGTCAGTGATGAAAGAGGAGTTGTTGATAAAGAGAAACCTGAAGACTATACTAATACTAATAGTACTGGAGGGCAAAATGTTAATACTGGTGGGCCAAGCATTAATACTGCTAGCCCAACAGTTTCTAATGATAAAGAACATGTGGATTTCAAAAACATGCCTACATCATATCAAGCTCCTACAACTCCCCACACAAGAATTCATAAAGATCATTCACTTGATCTTGTGATTGGTGATGTTCAGTCTGGTGTAAAGACAAGAAGGCAAGTTCAATCTACAGATGAACAAGGATTTCTCAGTGAAATCTATAAAGAGAAAACTCATGAAGACACCAATAATTGTCTATTTGAGTGTTTCTTATCACAAGAAGAACCCAAGAATGTACTTAAAGCACTACAAGATTCAAGTTGGGTGGAGGCTATGCAAGAGGAGCTTCTACAGTTTAAACTACAAAAGGTTTGGGTGCTTGTGGATTTACCTAAAGGCATGAAGGTGATTGGTACAAAGTGGGTCTTCAGGAATAAGAATGATGAAAGAGGAATAGTGATCAGAAACAAAGCAAGGTTGGTTGCACAGGGCTATACTCAAGAGGAGGGTACAAATTATGAAGAAGTTTTTGCCCCCTGTGGCAAGAATTGAGGCAATAAGGCTGTTTTTAGGTTATGCTTCATTCATGGGATTAATAGTATACCAGATGGATGTGAAAAGTGCCTTTCTGTATGGTACTATTAAAGAAGAGGTTTATGTTATGCAACCACCAGGGTTTGAAGATCCTGATCATCCTGACAAGGTCTACACGGTGGTGAAATCGCTTTATGGTTTGCATCAAGCTCCAAGAGCCTGGTATGAAACCTTGGCTAATTACTTATTGGACAATGGGTTTCACAGAGGAAAGATTGATAAGACCTTGTTTATCAAGAAGCAAAAAGGAGATATTTTGCTTGTTTAGGTCTATGTGGATGATATTATTTTTGGATCTACAAAGAAGGAGATGTGCATTGAATTTGAAAAGCTGACGCATGATAAATTTCAAATGAGTTTTATGGGTGAGCTCAATTTCTTCTTAGGACTGCAAGTGAAGCAGAAAGAAGATGAGATATTTATCATTCAAGATAAATATGTTGCAGAGATTTTGAGGAAGTTCAATTATGCAGATGCTAGACCTGCTAGCACACCTATGGATGCAGACAAGCCTTTACTCAAAGATTTAGATGGTGATGATGTTGATGTTCATCTCTACAGGTCAATGATTGGATCATTGATGTATCTCACATCATCAAGGCCAAATATTATGTTTGCAGTTTGTGCATGTGCAACGTTCTAAGTTACACCTAAGGCCTCACATTTACATACTGTGAAAAGAATCTTTAGGTATCTCAAGGGTCAACTTAAATTGGGCCTTTGGTATCCTAGAGAGTCTTCTTTTTATCTGGTGGCATATTCAGATAGTGATTATGCTGGTGCAAGTCTAGATAAGAAGTCAACAACAGGTGGTTGTCAGTTCCTAGGATGTAGGTTGATATCAAGGCAATGTAAGAAGCAGACTATGGTGGCCAATTCTACAACTGAAGCTGAATATGTGGCTGCTGCTAGTTGCTGTGGACAAGTACTCTGGATTCAGAATCAATTGCTGGACTATGGGTATAACTTCATGAATACCATGATTTTCATTGACAATAGTAGTACAATTTGTATTATTAAAAATCCTGTACAACATTCTAAGACAAAACACATAGAGATTAGACATCATTTTATAAGAGACTGTAATGAGAAAAAGCTAATTCATGTTGTTAAGATTCATATAGATAACAATTTTGCAGATCTACTTACAAAAGCTTTTGATGTAGGAAGGTTTCAGTACTTGGTTGCAAGTATTGGAATGCTAAACCCTTAATGTATTAATCTCTTTGTGTCTTTGTATTGAAAAAGGATTTGTACTACTAGTTGTGTAAATTAGTACTGCTAAATATAATTTGTACTGCTAGTGCAAATTAAAACTGTTGTGTTAGAACTGTTAGTCATAATTTATACTGTTATGAAGAAAATACTTTGGATTGTGTTTTCTTGGTTTTCGACTAACATTTGCAGGATCAGTAACCAGTATGATTGGATTTGATGATGTATGAGAAGCAAAAGTTGTGGACTGTTTGCTGTAAAGGTGTTGCATAAGTAGGGTTGCAACTGATTCATGATAGAAAGGGTTTGGGAATCTCTTGACCAAGGTTTACACCTGAGTTGGGAAGTTCTTTAAAATCTTTTCTTGAAATCAATCTATCTTTAACATGTATTGATGGTCATAGTTAGTCAGATAGTAACTGAGCTAACTCACTTTTTACCATTCTATACTCAGTATAGTGTGTTAGTCCAAGGACATCTAGTATTGAGAACAACGAGAAAAAGTGAATCTAGTACATTTGTATTAGAAGTAACACCTGCCATGAGCTGGAATCCCTATAAAGAAGGCTCTTTGAATGAGTCTATCTGATCACGGGCATTATTTATACTGAAAACATTGGTTCTCACACAACCAGAGGTTAAATGCAACCTAAATATGATTAAGTGTCTTCCTTTACACTTGATCCTTTCAAAAGTTTGAGAGCAGTATTGTTTTTAGTAGAAAATTAAGTTTATACTGCTAAGAAAAAGTTTTTCCAAAAATTAGTACTGCTAGGCAAAAGTTTGTACTACTAGTGTAAAACTTTGTACTGCTGGGTAGCCGTTTGAACTGTTTGGTCATAACTGTTTTTCAAAGATAGCCGTTGAGATATTTTTGGCAGTTAATTCGCTTATAGGTTTCTTAATATTTGATAATTCTTATCTTTTTTTAAATTAAAAGCTTTCTTCATTCTAACGAAAAGATTTACCCAATCGATCAAATTGAAACCCTAAGCATACTCTATAAATTCTCAATTGGCTATACCAAACATTCAATTCTCTATTAATCGATCATAACCCAGTATACTCATCAAACTTTTATTCATCAAATGGCTAACATGGAATTCGTTGATAAACATAACATGATTACTTTCTTGGAGTACCTAGAGGGAAGTCAAGGCTTTCATCAGATCTTAGAATTTCTTAATGGTAGTTCAATCAGGTATGCTCTCTCAGTGAATCCAATCATATATAGTTCTCTAATCAATCAGTTATGGCAGACTGCTACTGTCAGAACACTTGATAATGGAGTATAAGAGATAACTGCAACAGTTGATGGTAAGCTTAAGACTATTACTGAAGCATCTGTTAGGAGACATCTCCATTTGACAGATGCTAATGGTATTAGTTCTTTACCAAACACTGAAATTTTTGAAAACCTCTCCTTGATGGGTTATGTAAGAACTAATGATAATTTGACTTTCAAAAAGGACAGTTTTCCCATCAATGGAGATTTCTCATACATACCATCCTACGTTGTTTAAGCTCAAAGAAAACATCTTGAGAACAATTTAGTAGTAATATTGCTACTGCTATTGTTTGCTTGGAAACAAATAGAACTTTTAATTTTTCAAAATTGATTTTTGATAGTATGGTGAAAAATGTGGATAGTAATTCAAAATTTTTGATGTATCCAAGATTTATCCAAGTATTTTTGAATATGCAAAAATGTTTGCTTCAACCCCACAACAATGTTTATCGAACTCCCTTTCTTACTTCAAAACTTTTTAACAACATGAAGAGGGCAACTCAAGGTTTTTCAGGGGTTGAAGTACCATTATTTGATACTATGCTTGTTCTAGAGGCAACAAATCAGGGTGAAGGATCAACAATCCCAGTTAAGTCCCAACACATACCTATCAATGTTCCATCATCATCACACACCCCAATAATTTCACAAACATATAGTAAGAGAACAAGAAAGGAGTTTGTGGTTCCTCAGTCCAGAACTTCTACTGATCTAAATGTAGCAGATGAGGATGTCTATGACAGAGTGGTGAGGGTTACCACTACTATGTCTAGCTTAGTAGCAGCACAGGCTAGTGGTACTATTGATAAGACCCAACCCACGGCAACATCTCCTGACTCAAGCTCACATGAGCATGTTTCTAATGATGGACTCCCCAGCCATCAGGATACAATGGGGGACATGTCCCATGATTCACCTCTCACAGGAGGTAACACACCTGGAAGTGATGAGGGTAGCCAGAAACTTAAGGAATTGATGGATACATGTACAACATTGTCAAATAGGGTTACTAGCTTAGAAAATGAACTAACACAGACCAAAAAGCTGTATGGAGGTGCTCTTACCAAAATTATACAAAGAATGAAGAGATTGGAGCAAAATCTTAAAGCCAGCAAAGCAAAAGAAGAGCCAACATTGTGGAATCCTCCAGTTCAGATGAAGATGATGATCTTGATGATTTTGATGATTCTTCCTGATGTGCGTGTGTATTGCTCTAATTCTTTTATATCCACGGCAGTGGCTCCAAAGATTTGGTGCGCGCGTGATGTCGTTGTGGTTTTAGCAGTATTAATGCCTACTCAAGTTTTAAATTTATATTTAGCCGACTTATCAATAAAACACACACTTTAACGAGCAGTGTACCCGGTCAGTATGAATATAATGGTAAATAGAGTGTCGATCACTAAGAGTGGAACTTATTATCTAGTTACTTTAATCAGTATTTTAATATATTAAGTTAGCTGTACAACCTAATCTAAAGCAATGGGGTTCAGCCTGAGAGACTGGCACGGTTTGATTATGATTAAATAGAAAACTAAACTAATGAGCACGAATCAACGATTAGCACACACGTACACAGATAGATACTTGAGACAATAAGAAGACCTGTCCTGATAATTAAGTAGCTTGTCACTTGTTTTATTGCTAGTTTTATATGAAGTGTATATAATTAACCCTTTCTCGTTGGCTCTAATCTTATCGGCGAGTAAACCCTTAATGATCACTTATGTCTATCCCACTATCCTAGAAACGATAGAATAAATAGGCGAGGAAGGGGCATGGCGACCCAAGCAATGCTCAGCTAGACACAGAGGTTATCAATGCACTAATAAAAGTCACCAAAGACATCAACATATAAACTTTAATTAATGGGAAAGCAATTTTAAGGGGTGCCCATGATTTTCTGTAGTCACATGGAATCGGCCCATCAATCCTGATGAATTAAAGTGTACTAATACAATAAAACTAAACTACTTAATGAATTGATTACATGCAGGACCTTCTTACAGCTCTTGTATCTTCGTTTAGGGTGTGTCTTGTGCTGCTAATACGTCTGAATTCGGCTCTAGGGTTTCTTCGGTCTTCGAAAGCTTAGTGTGTGTAGGATCCCGAAATTCGTCTGGCCTTGGGGTATTTATAGTTTCTGTCTGAGGGTTAGATGCGGCGCATAGGATAAGTAGATGCGGCGCATTGACTTAACTTCGCGTGGGGTCCAAGATTAATATATTCAGGAATATTCGTACACCGCCTTAAGATGCGGCGTAACTCCATTTCTCTATGCGGCGCATGTCCTTTGCCGTCTTGGATTGTAACTTGTGAAATCTTGATAGTGATACGCCGTATGTAAGAAGTAGGTTGCGGCGTATCTCGAGCAGAATGATCTTGATCTTGTACATTTCAGTAGACTCTTAACATCTTGCTTGTTTTGCTCCATAATTAGTCCAAAATCGCCAAGTTTCACATAATACTTGTTTTTACCTGAGAATTACAAAAGTAAACATTAACGTATCAATTCTCATATATAATATAATAAAACAAGTCAAATAAATAGGATAAATGATGATAATAAAATGTACTTATTTGAGTTCATCAAATATCCCCCCACTTGAACTTTACTTGTCCCCAAGTAAACCTTAGAATAAATTTTATGAAAATGTATCCTAAAAGATATTAGGATTTATTTTTATATTAAAGCATGTATTCGTTTTGTCATAATTGCACAACCAAACACTTAACGAATTAGAAATAAATTAAAATATTTCGATAAAAGCAAATCTAATCGTTTAACTGTCCAGTCGTGACGAATATTCTATCATAAGCTTGGCAAGTATACGCATCTCCCCCACTAAAGCTAAGGAATAACAAGTCTAAAGCGGTAAAAAGGGTTTGTTGGTTAAGGGTTAATCATCCTTCTTAATCTCTATCGATCTCAAATTCCAGAAAAGGCGAAAAAATCACAAATACATGATCGAATCCACGACCACGATACTTGCAATTGCTCAAATCCTTAACTCGAATAGGCTAAAGATAGGACCAAGTAATCTTCACCAATAATATTATATCAAAAAGGGCGACAAAATCATAAATACATAGCCGAATCCACGACTACGATACTTAAGATTGCTCAAATCCCTAATCTCAATAAATCAAAGGTTTGGATAAAGAATGATATAGGGTATGGATAATATTTGGGATACAAATTGGTGTAAAATGAAAAATAAACAAAACAGATAAATTAAAATCCTAAGTGTGGTAAATTACTTTCCCAACCATCCCATGAATAAGACTCATATCATTGAATAACTCACGCTTTAACACTTGAAACACACGCTTTAGGTAGATACGAATTATACTCAACAAGATCTCAATCAAAGAATAACCTTAGTTGGCGTTCCCATAACGGCCAACTCCCATTCAATCCATAAATATAATATATACAACAAATAGTGGTGATATCGACCATTTAATACAAAACTTTACATAAGTTGGTTCAAACAAACTTCCAACTTTTCCTTTTTCTTTTTCTTTTCTTTTTTTTTTCGATTTTTTTTTTTTTTTTTTTTTTTTTTTTTTTTTTTTTTTTTTTTTTGACATCAACATATGTGTAAAATTTCACAACTTTTCTATCACTATGTTTCCGGATAATTTTTCCATACTTTTCATACTTTCAGAAATAACTGTAATAGCGAAAGTAGCAAACACACGAAAAATAAACTCAAAGGTATACAATATTTACTTTCATACTAATTGCATTGTGCAATTTCCTGACTCAACCAAAGATAATGAATTACGCATGCGAACACAGGTAATGTAAGGAAACACACTTTGCCTAAAGCAATTAACCACGGATTTTAATCTACAGGGTAGGCTAAGGCGTAAGGGTGTAACGAAACATTATAACAAAGGTGTAAGAAACGAAAGGAATGGCTCTGAGTGTTTTTCTAGGGGTATCTTACTCTAAAAATGAGAGTAACAAAGGGTTTATACGGGGGTTAACTTACCAATGTAGTTAGTTAATATCACATAACATATAAAGGCTATTTGGGTGTAATCCTAGAAATTTACCAATTTAGACAAGTCATTCCAATTATATAGATAATACTTATTATGGTGGTCTCGAATAGTATACAAGCCAAGTTCTAAAGTCTACAAGTCACCGACACACTCATAGATTTGTGAATTTTGAAAAGTTCACAATTTTTGGAAATAATGTTATGTGTGCAGCTATGTAATTTAGACTTTAAACAAAAACATGCTAAAAAAAATTTAAATTTTGATATATTAAGCGCATTTTAAGCATATTTTAAAAAAGTTTAGGACAAGTAAGTGTTCTAATTCTCCATTATGCGTCGTATCGAATTTATTAAACGCGTTGTATTTTATAAAAATTAAACGCAATACGCCGTATCTGTGAAAACAGATGCGCCGTATCGTTTATATCAGCTCAGTACAACGATAGCAGAATGCAGAAAAATAAAAGAAAAACAAAAATAAAATCAAACAAAAATTAAAGAAAATAAAAAACACACAAAAACAGAAAATATGCAAATAATACAGTGAACGTAATTTAACTAATATATAACAGAGTTAGTGGTTAGAATCTAAAAATTAAAAAGAAAACCTAATTAAAATACTAATCAAATTAACAGATAATAACAATTCACTCCCCGGCAACGGCGCCAAAAACTTGATGTGCGTGTGTATTGCTCTAATTCTTTTATATCCCCGGCAACGGCGCCAAAAACTTGATGTGCGTGTGTATTGCTCTAATTCTTTTATATCCACGGCAGCGGCTCCAAAGATTTGGTGCGCGCGTGATGTCGTTGTGGTTTTAGCAGTATTAATGCCTACTCAAGTTTTAAATTTATATTTAGCTGACTTATCAATAAAACACACACTTTAACGAGCAGTGTACCCGGTCAGTATGAATATAATGGTAAGTAGAGTGTCGATCACTAAGAGTGGAACGTATTATCTAGTTATTCTAATCAGTATTTTAATATCTTAAGTTAGCTGTACAACCTAATCTAACGCAAGGGGGTTCAGCCTGAGAGACTGGCACGGTTTGGTTATGATTAAATAGAAAACTAAACTAATGAGCACGAATCAGCGATTAGCACACATGTACACAGATAGATACTTGAGATAATAAGAAGACCTGTCCTGATAATTAAGTAGCTTGTCACTTGTTTTATTGCTAGTTTTATATGAAGTGTATATAATTAACCCTTTCTCGTTGTCTCTAATCTTATCGGCGAGTAAACCCTTAATGATCACTTATGTCTATCCCACTATCCTAGAAACGATAGAATAAATAGGCGAGGAAGGGGCATGGTGTTAGACCCGTTTCCCGGAATACAAATAGGCCCCACCCTAGATGAAGTTGACCCGAGCCTACGTATGTTTGACTAAGGATATGTGGTTGAATCTTTTAAGTGGGTGTTTGATGAGGCCTAGATGCGGCGCATCAAGAAAGTTACATGCGGCGTATGGTAGAATGAGAAGTAAAACCGACTTGTTATAGTCCATGCGCCGTATTGGAGAAGGAGATACGGCGTATATAAGATGCGGCGCATCTAAAATATAGATGCGGCGCATCGACCTTAAATAAGCAGAAATGACAGAAATGCCCTCTCAGCTAGTTTATATGTATTAGGTTCTAGATATCTCCACACAATTCTTGTGTGTTCCTGTGATGTCGAGATAGAGAGAAGAGAGGGAAGATGATGGAGCATTTGGTGATGAGATGATGATGGTTTAGTGGTGATAATTCAAGGGTTAAGCCTATAGCTTGTTTCTTACATAAGGTATGATGTTCATAATGTTTAATTAGAGTTTAATTGGTGATTTAAGGGTTAGGATTTATGAACCCTAACTTGGGAAGAATTGGGTAAATGGTGTTTTAAGATAAATAAGAGGTAATGATGATTATGTGATGAGTTTATAATGGGTTTAAGTTAGTAAATGATGGGATTTATTCTCATATAATCAATATATGATTATATGATGATTAGAAGTGTTTAGAGGATAGTTATGGTTGTATTAGTCATGATTATAGTTAATGATTATGTATTATATGTTATGTATGATTATGTGTCTTAGGGTGTTTATGATGATGGATGATGATGGATGCTTGGATATGCTTAGCTTGGAGATAAGGTAAGTAAAATGATGATGGCATGTATTATATGGATGTCTAACATGTATGTGTTATGTGTGTTTTGTGACTAGTGATAAGGAATTGGATATGTGCTTATGTGCTAGGATGATTATGATCTAGGTGATGATTTGGTTATGATGGTAAGTTGATGTTAGATGGTTATGCAAGAATTAGAGAATGGAGTAGCTAAGTAAGTGGTTAGAGATAGGTGATGCTTATGTGTTTTGATTGAAGTATGATGGTATGTGATTATCGTTTTACTTACTAAGCGTTATCGCTTACGGTTTAGATGTTTAACCGTTTTGTAGGTTCATGTGCGGCGGAATGAAAGATTATGTGTGGTAGCTTAAGGATTTGGAAGCGGTTGGAAGATAGTGAGCATTAGGAGCTAGGTAGGACGCCGAGCTCGATTCAAGGTTGTGCCCCCGAGAGTCTCTTTTATGAGTCGTTTATTGTGTGTCAAAGTCGGGTAACGGTTTGGGAGTCTAACGAGTTGTCAAATGTGTTTTAAGTGTTTTTAGTGAATGTTTAAGGGGCGTTTGGACTTAAGTGTATTCGTACCCATGTTGGAGTCAAACGGGTCAATTGCCGTGTATTATGGTTTGTTGTGGTTTTGAATGTAAAATGAGTGTTTTGGGCATAAGTTATAATGTTGTATTGAGGTTAAAGTGGATTGTGGGGTGTGTTGAGTATATGCAGGTTTTCCTGCTGAGGTTCTGTCTAAATTGGTCGATGCGGCGTATCTAAGATATCAGATGCGGCGTATCCGAAGTTTAGGGTGATGCGGCGTATCACTTCAGGTTGATACGGCGCATGGTCTATCGGCTTAGATACGGCGTATCCCTAAAAAGGATACGGCGTATCCTTGGTCTGAAGGGTCGTTTGGTTGTGTTATACAATTGATTATGAAATGTTTTGAAAGGTGTTCGAGTATATGTTCTTGCAAGTATTTTAAAGGGTTAAATGTGATAGATTTTGGATATGTAAATGAAGAATTTGTATGAGTCCGGTAAAGTCAAGCGTTTCCGCGTCAAAAGTTTTAAATTTTAGTCAAACCGGGTACGGGGCGTTACAACTTGGTATCAGAGCTTCGGTTTAAGTGAATTAGGTTTTCTTTAGGATTGCCTAGACTTAAACCACTCTTAGAAGCGTTGGACATAAGTGTTGGTTGCGCGAAAAATTAATTGCTAAGTGTTAAATGGATTACGTTTGATGCTGGTTGAGCCTATTGATGGTAGGTGATGTATGCTTATAATAGTGTTGTTGTGTTTGAGTTACAAGTCCATGGGGACTTGAGATACTTAGATGATTAGTTAGTCGTGCACCTTGGTTGGTGACGGGGATCGTATTGCAGTATGTGAATGTATTATAGAACTATAGTGATGAATTGTGAGTAGCAATGCTAAGTGGTATTAGAGACGGGCTAGTAAGTAAATTAAAGGGTTATGATGCCTTAGTTATAAGGTTGGTTATTGCTTGCGAATAGCTAGAATATTGATGCTTAGGCATAGATTGATTATGCGATATGATATATGATGCCATAGGCTTCATGTTTTGATTATGTTATTAATGTTCTAACACCTGCCGGATAAGTGTTAAGAGTTATGATATGATTGCTTATATGATGTTAAGTGTTGTCGTTTATGCGATGTTAAGTCTATGGTAAGTCATTATAGGTCTAAGTTTTATGTGGTGTGCTTGAGAGCACGATGGCTTAGAAGTGTATGAGTTAAGATGCATTTGAATGCATGTTATGTGTTGACCTAGTTGTGGTCGATAAAAATTAAAAAGAACACATCGATATGTGAAATAAGTTAAGAAGCAGGGTAAGTACTTGGAAAACATAGATGTTTTGAAAGTGTAATATAAAGCAAGAAATGAATAACGAAGTATGTTATTAATCTGATGATTGGAAATACATAAATGAATACATGCTTGGGGCATGAGTTTTTATATGCTAAACCAAATGAGAAAGTAAGGGTGTATGAATAAGATGTGGTGAGGTCATGTATCATATAAAGCATGATAACTAAAACATATTAATACCAAATGGGTAGAAATGATGAATGAGATATAGATTCCGCTAGAAGTTAAAAGTAACTTGAAATATGCTAGAAAGAATTGTAAAACATGAATATAATCATGTCAATATATCTGTATTGAAATGTGTATGATGAGACTTATGTGAGTGCGATAGAATAAACCTATGTAAGGTTTATATGCGTAAAAGTTGAAAAGACTAAAATGAAGTAATGGTAAAGGTTGAGAATGTAGTCAACACTGGGTTGACGGGCAATAATAAAAGTGCGTTGTAAGAACACATAGAAATGTGTAAAATATAATGAACAAATACTATATAGAACTTGTCTAAAATAAAGATGACACGTAGTGAGTTGTTGACGAACGTAAGAATGAGTTTATAGTTGGGTTGTAGATGTGTAAGTAAGTGGATCAACGTAAGGGTAAACAACACAAGATTGTGTATGATAAAAGAATAGCCATAGCAGGACAAGAAGAAAGATGCTAACTGGTATTAGGGATGGAATCAATAAGTAACTTAAAGTGTTAACGCATAAATAATGGATTGTGATGACGAGAAGTGTACTCAATCACAATGTGTAATGATAAGATGAAATTGACACGCTAATTGTTAGGGGTTGTTGACATAAGAAAAATAAATAAGATTTAGTAACGACGCCTTAAGTATGGATCGTGATGATATTGGGTGTACTAACGTATAGTGTGAAGAGACAAGACGAAACTAATGAGTTAATATTAAGGTGTTTGATAACTTGAGGATTAAAGAATGAGGATAGAAAGAGATGGCGTGAATTGTGACCCACATAGGGTCTCATTAAATTTAGGGATTAAGGACTAAAGTTAAATTGGTATAGAGACGGGGTAACGGTAGGGTAAAGTACTTGAGAGTTAAGCGTGAAAGTGAAGTTGCGATTAAACGGGGATATATAACGGACGGAAATTAAATGAAAAAGTTTGAGTGTCAGAAATTAAATGCGATAAGTTAAGAATGTACATGGTATACTTAACATGACGTAAAATTTGTAGGATTGAAGTAAGGTGTGTTGGTAAGATAATGACAAAATAAAAAGAGTACGTTTAAACGCTAATGATCAAATAGGACGAGTCAAGTGTGCAAGCAATAATATAATAATACATTGTGCGGTAACATAACGAACTTACGAAAATAGAATGCGTAAAAAGAAAAGGTAACGCTAATGAAGGTGTTAACGTTATTAATCTATGAAGGACATATATGTAAATGGCGAGAAAGAATAATATCGCTTAAATACATAAATAAATCAAGAAATGAGATAAGGTATGAGAATAAGAATGCAACGAGTTAAGAATGTAAGAAAGAATGGAATAGAGCGAAATTTCTTAAGTACTAATAGCCATAATGAGATGGGCATGTATGAGGTTAAGGTATTGCCATGAAATAATTACATTACGGCTAAGGCGATCGGCTGTAATCACTATAATGAACGCATGAGTTACAGTTGGTAAAATGTGAGAAGTCTAGGTGTAAATCAGTCGAGTGGACTAAACGGTAAAGTAAGAATGTGAAAATGATTAATGAAGGCTAATAATGCAAGAGGTAAAGTAAAGATGTGAAAATAACTAAAGCGAATTAAGAATGTAAGGAGTGTGTAAGAGATAAAAGCGTTGTTCTAAAATTTTCATATTACTGCAAAGGCGATTAGCGGTAATTACTATAATAATCGAATGTAATAATGTGTGTGTGGTGCTTATGACTTGGATCTGTTGTTAAGGTGATAAGGTGTGAATGTAATGATCCTTCGGGATGAATGTTAAATGTGGTATCCCTCGGGATGACCAAGTAAAGGAATGTTAAGGAATCCTTCGGGATGAATGTTAAAGATCCTTCGGGATGAAAAGTGTTGCCTTCACCGGCAAGGGATTGCCTACGTCCATGGCATATAAAAGTATCCCCATGATGAATGTGATAATGTGAAGGATCCAAGTCTAAGAAAAATAAAAATAATGTAATAAAAACAATGAGAAAATAATGAAAGTTAAATTGGGAATTAGGAGTAGTGGTGTTATGTCGGGAGTACATAACCACTAATTTATATTTCTTGATTTACATCGATTGGGACGCCTCTCCATGTAAATGAAGAATTATAAACGAGTAGGCTTATGTGTTGCCGACACGGCACGAGTAGGGTTAGAGAAGTAGAAGGCGGGAGTTTAGAGTTAGCTGAGAATCATAAGGACCAAGAATAGGAGGATTAAATTTAGATTGTGTCTTGTAGTGAAATCTTGTGAGGAATCTAGGTTTTGAGTTTTAAGTTAACTGGCGGAATAAAGGAATCGTAATGATGTTTCAAAATGTTGTATACGTAATTATGTTGTGGTGCAAAATGTGAGTATGGAAACAGGTTGTGATGATGTCTAGTGTAATGAGGTGATAATGTTAAAGTATGGCGCTACAAAGCTAATCCCTATAATATATCTATAAGCCTTAGAAGGCAATCAAAATGACATGAATGAATAAGCAGGCTTATGTGTAGCCGATATGACGTGAGCATGAAAAATGAACGGAGAAAATGAAAAGTAAAACGTGTTAGACGTTATAAGAAAAGAAAGATATGAATAAAACTTATGACGACATTAAGGTCTTATGCGGAGCCTTAAGATAGACGCTTGGAATGAGTTGTGTGTTGAATTGATAAGAAATTTGGGTAAATTTTCTTAGGATTCGATAAGATAGATTGCTTAGGTGATATGTAAGAAAGAATTTTGTAAGGTGCCGTTTGTATGGTACCTTGTATATTTTAAGTCAAGCTGCCGGTTTTGATTTGATATATGTTGGTAATATGTGGAATGGGAGATTGGCCGGATTATGATGTTATATTATGTTTAGTGTATTGATGATGGCGTGTTATAGTAATGAAGTTTGACTTATCTAGAGTCAGGTATATAGATGTTCCCAGATGACAAGTAGTCATTATAGGAAATCTTAGAAACGTTGCGATGATAAGTGTTGATTATAGTAGATTACGCGTTGAGATTATGGTGTAGAAGTCTAGAGTTGCAAGATCATTGAGACCGCTGCACTAAATGAACTAAGAGTTAAGGGGCTAAGAATGAGAGGAGATATGAGATTAAGTGTGGTTAGAAATAGAACGACAGATTTCGGGGACGAAATCTAAATAAGGGGGGTAGAATTGTTAGACCCGTTTCCCGGAATACAAATAGGCCCCACCCTAGATGAAGTTGACCGAGCCTACGTATGTTTGACTAAGGATATGTGGTTGAATCTTTTAAGTGGATGTTTGATGAGGCCTAGATGCGGCGCATCAAGAAAGTTACATGCGGCGTATGGTAGAATGGGAAGTAAAACCGACTTGTTATAGTCCATGCGCCGTATTGGAGAAGGAGATACGACGTATATAAGATGCGGCGCATCTAAAATATAGATGCGGCGCATCGACCTTAAATAAGCAGAAATGACAGAAATGCCCTCTCAGCTAGTTTATATGTATTAGGTTCTAGATATCTCCACACAATTCTTGTGTGTTCCTGTGATGTCGAGATAGAGAGAAGAGAGGGAAGATGATGGAGCATTTGGTGATGAGATGATGATGGTTTAGTGGTGATAATTCAAGGGTTAAGCCTATAGCTTGTTTCTTACATAAGGTATGATGTTCATAATGTTTAATTAGAGTTTAATTGGTGATTTAAGGGTTAGGGTTTATGAACCCTAACTTGGGAAGAATTGGGTAAATGGTGTTTTAAGATAAATAAGAGGTAATGATGATTATGTGATGAGTTTATAATGGGTTTAAGTTAGTAAATGATGGGATTTATTCTCATATAATCAATATATGATTATATGATGATTAGAAGTGTTTAGAGGATAGTTATGGTTGTATTAGTCATGATTATAGTTAATGATTATGTATTATATGTTATGTATGATTATGTGTCTTAGGGTGTTTATGATGATGGATGATGATGGATGCTTGGATATGCTTAGCTTGGAGATAAGGTAAGTAAAATGATGATGGCATGTATTATATGGATGTCTAACATGTATGTGTTATGTGTGTTTTGTGACTAGTGATAAGGAATTGGATATGTGCTTATGTGCTAGGATGATTATGATCTAGGTGATGATTTGGTTATGATGGTAAGTTGATGTTAGATGGTTATGCAAGAATTAGAGAATGGAGTAGCTAAGTAAGTGGTTAGAGATAGGTGATGCTTATGTGTTTTGATTGAAGTATGATGGTATGTGATTATCGTTTTACTTACTAAGCGTTATCGCTTACGGTTTAGATGTTTAACCGTTTTGTAGGTTCATGTGCGGCGGAATGAAAGATTATGTGTGGTAGCTTAAGGATTTGGAAGCGGTTGGAAGATAGTGAGCATTAGGAGCTAGGTAGGACGCCGAGCTCGAGTCAAGGTTGTGCCCCCGAGAGTCTCTTTTATGAGTCGTTTATTGTGTGTCAAAGTCGGGTAACGGTTTGGGAGTCTAACGAGTTGTCAAATGTGTTTCAAGTGTTTTTAGTGAATGTTTAAGGGGCGTTTGGACTTAAGTGTATTCGTACCCATGTTGGAGTCAAACGGGTCAATTGCCGTGTATTATGGTTTGTTGTGGTTTTGAATGTAAAATGAGTGTTTTGGGCATAAGTTATAATGTTGTATTGAGGTTAAAGTGGATTGTGGGGTGTGTTGAGTATATGCAGGTTTTCCTGCTGAGGTTCTGTCTAAATTGGTCGATGCGGCGTATCTAAGATATCAGATGCGGCGTATCCGAAGTTTAGGGTGATGCGGCGTATCACTTCAGGTTGATACGGCGCATGGTCTATCGGCTTAGATACGGCGTATCCCTAAAAAGGATACGGCGTATCCTTGGTCTGAAGGGTCGTTTGGTTGTGTTATACAATTGATTATGAAATGTTTTGAAAGGTGTTCGAGTATATGTTCTTGCAAGTATTTTAAAGGGTTAAATGTGATAGATTTTGGATATGTAAATGAAGAATTTGTATGAGTCCGGTAAAGTCAAGCGTTTCCGCGTCAAAAGTTTTAAATTTTAGTCAAACCGGGTACGGGGCGTTACACATGGCGACCCAAGCAATGCTCAGCTAGACACAGAGGTTATCAATGCACTAATAAAAGTCACCAAAGACATCAACATATAAACTTTAATTAATGGGAAAGCAATTTTAAGGGGTGCCCATGATTTTCCGTAGTCACATGGAATCGACCCATCAATCTTGATGAATTAAAGTGTACTAATACAATAAAACAAAACTACTTAATGAATTGAATACATGCAGGACTTTCTTACAGCTCTTGTATCTTCGTTTAGGGTGTGTCTTGTGCTGCTAATACGTCTGAATTCGTCTCCTAGGGTTCTTCTGTCTTCGGTCTCTAAAGTCTAAGTCTGTCGGATCCCGAAATTCGTCTGGACTTGGGGTATTTATAGTTTCTGTCTGAGGGTTAGATGCGGCGCATAGGATAAGTATATGCGGCGCATTGACTTAACTTCGCGTGGGGTCCAAGATTAATATATTCAGGAATATTCGTACACCGCCTTAAGATGCGGCGTAACTCCATTTCTCTATGCGGCGCATGTCTTTTGCTGTCTTGGATTGTAGCTTGTGAAATCTTGATAGTGATGCGCCGTATGTACGAAGTATGTTGCGGCGTATCTGAAGCAGAATGATCTTGATCTTTTACATTTCAGTAGACTCTTAACATCTTGCTTGTTTTGCTCCATAATTAGTTTAAAATCGCCAAGTTTCACATAATACTTGTTTTTACCTGAGAATTACAAAAGTAAACATTAACTTATCAATTCTCATATATAATATAATAAAACAAGTCAAATAAATAGGATAAATGATGATAATAAAATGTACTTATTTGAGTTCATCATTCTTCCAAATAGGGGAGGAAGATAGCTAAAATAGATGAAGATCCTAATACTTTATTAGATCAAGAGGGTGCAGAGACTGAGGGGAGGCAGTTTAAGCATGATACAGGTGGTGATTTTCATATGGTTCAACAAGAAACTGAACCAGTTAACATTCAAGATCAAGTAACAGAACCAGTGAATCTTGAAGAACAAGTGAACCTTGCAGATACAGCTACAAGTAGTAGGATAGGAGAAGGTACTGCTAGCTTAGTGAACAAGATAATTGAAGTGTCCAGGCAAATGATTGATGTGGTTCAAACTGCTGAAGCAAATCCAAGTACTGCTAGTCTTTCTATTAGTACTGCCAGTACAACTTTTAGTACTGCTAGTATTGTTCATATTAGAAGAAGTGCAATTGATAAAGGAAAAGAGATTATGGTAGAGTCTGAGTCTACAAAGAAAATTAAGAAGAATGTTTTAGCTTAAATAAGCTTTGATGAAGAAATTGTACAAAGGGTACAAGCTGAAGAACAGGCTAAGTTTGAAGAGGAGCAAAAGATTTCCAAGTTTATGGATGAACAAAGACTGGTTAAAGAAACTGTTGAAGCAAAGAAATTGGTTCAAGAAACAGCAGATGAATTGTTACCTCTGAGGATCTATGAAGAAGATAGAGCAGCTATTCCAGAAGCAGTAAGAGAAGATACTTTCAATGATTTGCTTGAGGTGATCAGAAATAATCAGAGTAAAAAGATGAGTGCTGCAAGAAGGAATAAACCTCCAACTCAAGCACAAAATATGAAATACATGAAGGAATATCTGAAGAATCAAGATGATTGGACTCTGAGTCAACTGAAAGGCAAATCATATGAAGAAATTGAAGATTTGTATTCCAGAGCATATAGGAAAGTTCAACACTTTGCTCCAATGGGCACAGAAGAAGAAAGTAGAATTACAAAGAGAGATGGAATAACATTGGAATCTAAGCCTTCAAAAAGACAAAAGATCAGTGTAACTGATGATGAAGAAGAAGAGGTTGTATTGTCTGATGAACAACTTCAACAGATGGTGATTGTAGTTCCAGATGAAGGAATGAATGTTGAAGCCATACAAACTAAATATCCTATCATTGATTGGGAAGTTCAAAAGGATGGAAGGATAAAAAGCTGGAAGATCATCAGGGTGGGAAATCATATTGAGGTATATCAGTTCATGGAAGATATGCTCAAGGCATTTGACAGAGAAGACCTATTGAAACTATGGAGTTTAGTTAAAGAAAAATTTAAATCTTCAACACGAACAGATAACAAGGAGAGAGCTCTATGGGTGGACTTGAAGAGAATGTTTGAGCCAGTTGCAGATGACAGTATATGGAAGTTTTAAAGTGGAAATCAAGGGTTCAAATGGACATTGTACAGTTCATGCGTAGTTAATCATGTCTCAACAAGGGTTAGAACAGACATGTAAATGCTAGTAGAGAAGGACTACCCACTATCATTAGGTACTCTCACTTTGATGATACTTGAAAAACTACATGTGGAAGAAGAATCTGAGATGGCAAGAGAACTGCTACAGAAGATCTACACTCAGTGTGATAAAGTAATGATGGCTGGTAGAAGGTAAAGTGTTTGGAAGAATCCTCTCAAGTTAAGGATTTAATTCAAGAAACTTGATGATTTGGAGGAAAATCACAAGTTTAGGGGAGAATTGTTGGGAATTAAAATACTTAACTGTTTGTACTACCAAGCTCAGAGATTGAACTGTTGAAGATTAACACTAACAGTACTAACTGAGTTAGTACTGCTAGTGTAAATATTAGTACTGCTGAAGTCTGCTGATAGAAGATAGTACTGCCAGTGATAGAATCCGTGTAAAGTGATAAGTTTAAAAGATATTCTGTGTATATCTTATAAGTTTAGAAAGATACGAATATTATATATTGATAGTTATCTTGTAAAGGACTCCTTGTACCTATAAAAGGAGGTCCTAGGTTTAGATGTTATATACATGAGTTTGTGTTAAGATTCAAGGTTGTAAACCCTAGTGATATTCAGATCACTCGTATTATTATTCTAATAATATTGAATCATTTTGGTTATATTGAGTTCATAACAAAGTTTACTATTTCATTGCTTATACATTGATATTGCTAAGTGTATTCTTCTAACTATCAAAGAGTAGATTCCTCATACTCTTTGGTATACTCAAAGTTTCTAAACAAAGCTCAAGGAGATCGTGTATTGGGATCCATAGATGTCTAGCTCAAGTTCAAGCCCACAAAACATGGCTTTTGTATCCTCTTCAAATAACAGCACTAGCAGCACTAAAGGAGAAGTTAATACTACTCAAACAGTTAATACTGCTCTTGAAGTTTCTACTACTAGCACTCAAGTTAATGCTGTCAATATTGATAACTTGAGTGATGCTGTTTGATGAGTGTCTAAATACTCATCATTTCTTTCACATTTTGACTGCAAAAACATTTAAAAGCATGCAGTTATGCCTCAAAATTCAGAAATTATCATTGGATTGTGTTTTTATATGTTTCAAATGCAAAATGATTGAAAACAAGTGAAAATGAACGAAGTTTGCATAAATGGCAAGTCTAGTCCCTCGAATTTCAAAAGTTGTCAAAATTAGTCCCTAGGGTTTGAAAAATGACATTTATGGTCTCCGGGTGTTTTAAAATAGAAAATTATGTTTTATGGTCCTTGTACTATTGAAACTTGGCATGAATGGTCCTTTTGATAACTTTGGTGAAATTACAACTCAGCCCCTTCACAAATCAGAAAATACAAAAATGGTCCTTGTGATTAAACTACAAACCAACCGGACCCTATTTTAAAATAAACCCAAATCCTACCCAAAACAACAAACCCAGCCCATCCTAAACTAAACCCAAAGCCCAAACCCGACCCACCAACTTAAATAAATAAAAACCGGGTCAAACCCAGTCAAACCCACTCCTTCTGTTCATCTCCCTCCCAACTCCCTGATACACAAAACCAGGTGGTTTTGGCCACCTGCTACCACCACCTCACCCCCCAGCTGGCTACTCTACACCTCCACCTCAATCTCCCACCTACTTAGCTACTCACCAACGTGCCCTCATGACTCAGAAAAAAGCCAAAATCCCACTTGGCCATTTCCTGCCAAAACAAGATTGAAGGGTCTAGATTGAATTGATTTAATCCAATGATGGGGAAATGCTCAGAGGTCGACAAGGAAGCTTATGGGAGTAATATTTAAGAAGAAGAAGACTGAGAAAATGGGTGTCACTGTATTTAGACCAAGAATTTCGTAGTGTAGGTTTTTAAATTAAGTTCAGTTAAATTTTATTGTATCTTTAATTTTAGTTGAATGTAATTTTCAGTTTAAGTTTAATTTCAAACAAATCTTGTATCATTTTAGTTTTAATTTCAATTTTAAGTTATTTCAGTGATTTAAAATTTGTTGTTGTTTAATTTCAAAAGCATCTCTTTTCAGTGTAAATAAGCTAAAATAAGTTTGTGACACCTTATTGTTAGCTTATTTTCACTTATTCTGTGTTAATTTTGAAAAGAAACCAAAAGTCAAGAAAAGTCAAACAAAGTCAACCAGTACTGTAGCATTGCTTATTTGAGCTTATTTCACTTTTTCTGTATTCTTTACTAAATTGGAAGTTAGTGCAAGTTATTATTCTAGTCAGTATCAATTATATCTCATATTCACTTATAAAATTCAAAAACAGTCAAAAAGGTCAATTTTAGTCACTAGCTTATTAGGACTTATTTTAATTTGTAACTAGCTTTTCTCAGTTTAAATAGGTTATCTAGTCATTAATAAGTCAGGAGTTCAAGTTATTTCAGTATTTTCTAGTTTCATTCTCATAACAGTCAATATTAAGGGATGTTTGGCTTATGAGTCAAACTGGGTCAAAAGTCACCATCACTGTTCATTGGTCATAAGGTCTACTTTGATTGAGCTTATAGCAGCTTATATAAGCTATTTTCATCATCACCCTGTCTGTTTTGAAGTTTTTACAGGTTTGGAATAGGATGGTGCAGGCACAAGCAATGAACTGTCACAACAAGCTCCAAATAAGCTTGGCTTATTTGGAGTCTTTTTACCATTTCTCAGGTTCCATTTGCTCCTTTCTAAGTATGCTTTAAGTCCCCTATAGCCTTGTTCAATAGTTTGCAAAAATCAGCCACATCAGTAACAAATTCTGCACATTTTTCGTATTTTCCATTTTCAGCCCAGTTTTCGTTTATTTTTCATTTCTTCATCATAAGGAGTTATTAGCTAAAATTTGGCACGCATATAGTTCCCTAGCTTGTGTACTTAGTCATATTTTTAGTTTAATTTTTAGAATTTTTCTTACCAGCTATTCAGTGGCTTGAAAAGGGCATTTTTGCCCTGTATACTGAGCAATCAGCAGCCTCAGTTCCATAAGCTCTACTTCACAAGCCCCTAACTTGTTCCTCACTTAAGCTTAAGCTGAGATTGTTGGCTTTTTGGAAAGCCCACATAGCAGGCTTTTCATATCTATGCTTACTTTGTGTTAAATTGCTTATTTAGTGTCTTAAAATTCAGCTAGAAGTAAGCCATTTAGCCTTGTTTCTGTCTCAATAATACAAGCTGCTCGTTACTCGAATTGGCTGACGGCCTAGGCATATTTTAGTTTTTTGAGTTGAATTAGGTTTGTTTAGGTCTATTACACTATACCTGATCTTTTGGTGCATTCTAGTGCTTATTTGCTTATTTTTGTGCTTATTTCCAAACTGCTTATTAGCCCATTCAGCTTATTAGTGGGCTTATCTAACTTTTTATATTTTTCCTAGTATTCTGCTATCATATAGTATTTACCTTGAATTTTTCAGATTTTTCCCAAGTCATTTACTATTTTTAATCCTTTTAATTAGTTTCTAATAGTTTTTAATTCATAATAAAAAATATAAAAGTCAGAAAAATATAAATCTTTTTTCTAAAATTTTCTTTTATTATTTAGGATTTAAGAAAAATAATTTTGCACTTGTAAGATTAGATTTCCATATATTTCAGTTTTTAGCCCGTTTTTCACTTTATTCTACTTTTTTCGGTGCTTATTTTAAGTTTTCAAAAATATCATCTTTTATAAAAAGTGCTTATAATTAAGTACTTTATCAATTTCGAAAATCAAAAATCCAAAATTATCCCGTTTTTATATTTCCCATTTAGCTTATTTAAGCTATTTTCTTTTATTCCTTAGTATAAATCACTCAAAACCTTTTCCGTTCAATTATCACCCGATCACAGATTCGTTTTATTTCAGTTTACACACCTCGTTGGGACTTAACGACCCGGGGATACACTAAACTCCTTTGGTAAATTGCATTGTGCCCTCGATTGTTTGACTCTTGTTGACCATTTACCTGGTCAGTATTAGTTGACCGTTTGGGGCCGATACTGTTATTTGTTCATTCTTTGCTAGTCAACCAAATAGTCCTCAACTTGTACATGAGGACTTGCAACAAATTCATCCGAATGACATTGAAGAGATGGATTTGAGATGGCAAATGGATATGTTGACTATGAGGGCTAGAAGGTTTTTGAAGAATACAGGAAAGAAGCTTACTGTCAATGGAAATAAGAACATTGGTTTTGATAAGTCCAAAATGGAGTGTTACAACTGCCGCAAGAGGGGACATTTTTCTATGGAGTCCAGAGCTCCAAGAAATCAAGACTACAAGAAGAAGGAAAGCTCAAGAAGGAGTGTGCCTGTGGAAACATCTACTTCTACAGCTTTGATGTCATGTGATGATCTTGGTGGTTATGACTGGAGTGATCAGGCAGAGGAAGGACCTAATTATGCACTAATGGCTTACTCATCTTCAAGTTCTAACTCAGAGGTATCCAATGATTCTATTTGTTCAAAATCTTGCTTGGAAACTGTTGATTATCTTAAATCTCAAAATGATAAACTATTAAAAGATTTAAAGAAATCTGAGTTAATGGTTCTAGGTTATAAGACAGGTTTAAAGTCAGTGGAAGAAAAACTTAAATTTTATAAAGCAAATGAGTCTGTTTATGTACAAGATATTAAGGGCTTAATATTTGAAATTCAAGTAGGAGAAATAACTATTAGAGAGCTTAGGAAGAAGTTTGAAATAGTTCAAAAAGAAAAAGATGGCATTCAACTTAATGTAGAAAAATTTGAAAATGCATCTAAAAGTTTAAACAAGCTCATAGAGTGTCAGATATTTGACAATTGCAAGAAAGGTTTAGGCTACGATAATTATAATACAGCTCCACCTCCTTACACAGTAAATTTCATACCTCCAACACCTGACTTGTCTTTTAATGGTTTAGATGAGTTTGTTAATGAGCTTGTAGTTGAGAAAAGTAAAGCTAAGTCTAGTGAAGAAGAGCCTAAGGTAGTTAGGAAGTATGATGATGCCCCAACTATTGAAGAATGGGTGTCAGATGATGAGGAAAAGGATGTGTCTCAACCTAAAATTGAAAGAAAACAATTAGGCCTAGTATTGCAAAGATAGAGTTTGTCAAATCTAAACAACAAGGAAAAACTACTAGAAAAACTGTTAAACATGTTGAGCAACCTAGGCAAAACACTCACAATCCAAGAGGCAATCAAAGAAATTGGAACAATATGATGTCTCAAAAACTAGGAAGTAATTTTTAGATGTTTAATAAGGCCTGTTATGTATGTGGAAACTTTGATCATTTGTAGGTTGATTGCAATTACCATCAAAAATAGTTTCAGAATCAAAGGATGGTAAAACATGTTTGGAGCAATGCTCAAAGGGTGAATCACCAAAACTTTGCTAAAAAGACTCACCCTTGTGCTAAAAAGAACATGGTTCCAAGAGAAGTAATAATGAAGT
Source organism: Artemisia tridentata subsp. tridentata (assembly GCA_021014915.2). NCBI lineage: Eukaryota > Viridiplantae > Streptophyta > Magnoliopsida > Asterales > Asteraceae > Artemisia > Artemisia tridentata. Next base: position 407,918,790 of record CP139504.1, read on the forward strand.
CTGGCTTAGTATCAATTAATATTGCTAGACAAAATATTTCAAAAACAGCAGTATTAGTTAATACTGCTAGACAAGTTAATGCTGCTCATTCAAAAACAACAGTGAATGCTGCTAGATCAATGTCATATCTTTCAAAAATAGCACATTCAACTGTTAAGAGGCCCATTTAAAAGAACACAACATTTAATACTGCTAGGCCAAAAGCAGTAGTTAATACTGCTAGGCCAAAAGCAGTAGTTAATACTATTAAGGGAAATAATATTAATGCTGTTAAGGCCTCAGCTTGTTGGGTTTGGAAACCAAAGCATAAAGTTTTAGACCATGTTTCTTAACAAAACAATTGATCAATCACCCTGAAAAAGTTTGATTATGTTGATGCACAAGGCAGATCCAAGTCAGTGATGGCTTGGGTTCCTAAAATAAACTGATTTTCTTACCTAATGTGCAGGGCAATCCACAAATGGATTTACAGGATCAAGGAGTAATTGATAGTGGATGCTCAAGGCACATGACAGGGAACATGTCCTATCTTACAGACTATGAAAAGATTGATAGAGGATATGTTGCTTTTAGAGGGAACCCCAAAGGAGGGAAAATCACAGGAAAAGGTACCATTAAAACTGGTAATTTAGATTTTGAAAATGTGTATTTTGTGAGAGAGTTAAAGTTTAATCTCTTTAGTTTCTCACAAATGTGTGACAAAAAGAACAGTGTTCTTTTTAATGACATTGAATGTATTGTTTTATCTCCAAACTTTAAGTTAATTGATGAAAGTCAAGTTTTACTTAGAGTTCCTAGAAAGAACAATATGTATAGTGTTGATTTAAAGAACATAATTCCTAAAGGAGGTTTCACTTACCTTTTTGTAAAAGTCACATCTGATGAATCTAAACTTTGGCATAGAAGGCTAGGACACTTAAATTTTAAAACTATGAATAAACTGGTTAAGGGAAATCTTGTAAGAGGTTTACCTTCCAAACTTTTTGAAAATGATCAAACCTGTGTTGCTTGTCAAAAGGGAAAGCAGCACAGAGCCTCTTGTAAGTCCAAAACTAAGAACTCAATCAATCTTCCTTTACATTTGTTGCATATGGACTTGTTTGGACCAACATTTGTAAAAAGCCTTATAAAGAAAATGTATTGCATAACTGTCACAGATGATTTTAGTAGGTTTACATGGGTTTTCTTTCTAGCTACTAAAGATGAGACTAGTGGCATTCTTAAGTCTTTTATAACTAGAGTAGAAAATCTAGTAGATCACAAGGTTAAGGTGATTAGATGTGATAATGGGACTGAGTTTAAAAATTGAGAGATGAATCAGTTTTGTGAGATGAAGGGTATTTTGAGAAAATATAGTGTAGCTAGAACTCCTCAATAAAATAGAGTTGCTGAGAGGAGAAATATGACACTAATTAAGGCTACTTTTTGGGCAGAAGCAGTTAGTACTGCTAGCTATGTGCAAAATAGAGTATTAGTAGTTAAGCCTCATAACAAGACGCCATATAAACTTTTTCATGGTAGAACACCAACTTTAAGTTTTATGAGACCATTTGGGTGTCCTGTTACCATTCTCAATACCATAGATCACTTAGGAAAATTTGATGGTAATGCTGATGAAGGTTTATTTGTTGGATACTCTTTGAATAGTAAAGTTTTTAGAGTATTCAATAGTAGAACAAGGATAGTGGAAGGGAACTTGCATATTAGGTTTAATGAGAGTACACCTAATGTTGTAGGTAGTGGACCCGATTAGCTATTTGATATTGATGAACTAACTAGAACAATGAATTATGAGCCAGTTGTTGCAGGTACACAGTCTAATGGTTTTGCAGGTACAAAAGCAAGTTATAATACAAGTCAAGCTAGAAAAGAGACAGAACCTGTCAAAGATTACATTTTGCTACCATTATAGACTGCTGATCCACCATTCTCCCAAGATCCAAAGAGTTCTCAAGAAGATGAATTCAAACCTTCAAGTTATGATGAAAAAAAGGTTAATGAAAGTGAATGTGATGATCAAGAGAAGGAGATAATGTTAACAACACTAATAATGTTAACACTGCTAGTGATGGAAACGACACTAACAATGTTAATATTGTTAGTTCAACTATTAATGCTGGTGGTATAGAAGTTGATGTAGTTGATCCAAAAATAAGCATTGAACTTCCATTTGATCCACAAATGCTTGCTTTGGAAGATACTAGCATATTTGACTACTCCAGTGTAGATGAAGATGATGCTGAAGTGGCTGACATGAACAATTTGGATACAACAATCCAAGTCAGTCCTACTCCAACTACAAGAATTTATAAATATCATCCTCTTGATCAAGTGATTGGAGGTGTGCAATCAGCTACACAAACAAGAAAGATGTCAAAGAATTTAAAGAAACATGGGTTTGTTAGTACGCTTCAACAAAGAACAAACCATAAAGACCTTCAAAACTGCTTGTTTGCTTGCTTTTATCACAAGAAGAACCCAAAAAGGTAATTCAAGCATTGAAGGATTCAAGCCGGATAGAGGCTATCCAGGAAGAGCTTCTACAATTTAAGTTACAAGAAGTTTAGACTTTGGTGGAGTTACCTAATGGAAAAAGGGCTATAGGCACTAAATGGGTTTTCATGAATAAAAAGGATGAAAGAGGAATTGTGATAAGAAATAAAGCAAGATTGGTTGCTCAAGGGTACACACAAGAAGAAGGGATTGACTATGATGAAGTCTTTGCCCCTGTTGCAAGAATTGAAGCAATTAGACTATTATTAGCTTATGCCTCATTTAAAGATTTTGTAGTGTATCAAATGGATGTAAAGAGTGATTTTCTCTATTGGAAGATTGAAGAAGAGGTGTATGTATGTCAACCACCAGGATTTGAAGATCTGGACTTTCCAAATAGAGTATACAAGGTTGAAAAAGCACTGTATGGACTACATCAAGCACCTAGAGCTTGGTATGAAACCTTGTCAACATATCTGTTAGACAATGGATTTCAAAGAGGGAAAATTGACAAGACCTTATTCATCAAAAGGCACAAAGGTGATATTTTGCTGGTCCAAGTGTATGTAGATGATATCATCTTTGGTTCAACAAAGAAGGAGCTATGCATTGCATTTGAGAAGTTGATGCATGAGAAATTTCAGATGAGTTCTATAGGAGAACTTACATTCTTCTTAAGATTACAAGCGAAGCAGAAGAAGGATGGCATATATATTAGTCAAGATAAATATGTTGCTGAAATTTTAAAGAAATTTGGGTTTACAGAAGTCAAGACTGCAAGCAGACCAATGGAAACTACAAAGCCTCTACTCAAGGATGAAGATGGTGAAGAAGTGGATGTTCATATGTATAAGTCAATGATTGGTTCATTAATATACCTTACATCTTCAAGACCTGATATTATGTTTACAGTTTGTGCATGTGCTAGATACCAAGTCAATCCAAAGGTTTTACATCTTCATGATGTGAAAAGGATTTTTAGGTACTTAAAAGGTCAACCAAAATTGGGCCTTTGGTATCTTCTGATTTAGGTCAATTATAGTATATATTTCTCCAAAGGAAACACACAGGAAATATGTGTAACCCGAGTCGTAGTCCCGATGAAGATTGAATGGAATTTAGTGATTCGGGATTTGTGATTCGTGTAGTGAATGTGAATAAGAGTGATTAATTTTTGATTACACTACTAATATTAAAATAACAATCAAGATTAACAATTAAACTAAGCTAATAGAACAATTAAACTAAACATTTAAACGAAAATTGAATTTTAAAAACGAACGCGACGTAATTTTAAAAACGTAAATAAAAGTGATTTTCTAAAATTTAAAACCTAAAAATATAAAAATAATTTTCCTATATTAAAACTGATAAAAGAAAATTTTTGGAAAAAGAAAAATATTTTTTTGAATTTTTAATAATTTTTTATGAATTTAAAACTAGTTAAAACTAATTAAATGATTTAAAAATATTAAAACTAATTGGAAAAAACTGAAAATTTCTGAGTAATTCTAAAATTAAGTGATTTAACTAGGAAAAATAAATTCAGAAACTAATTCAGCTTAAATAAGCTGAACAGTCAAATAAGCACTTATGAAATAAGCCAAAAATAAGCAAATGAGTTCCAGAAATTATCTAATGCTCAGAAAAGATGAAAGGGACTTATTTAAGCTCAGAAAAATCAAATGATTCCAAATTAGCATAAGAAATAAGCAGAACAAGTAGATGAGCAGTAGCAAAACAATGGTAGAAGCAGTGACCAAACAAGCTCTTAGCAGCTTAATTTTAAACCAGATTAAAGCAATATAGTGAAATCCAGATGCAGAAACTTGAACCCTATATGAGAAACCACTTATATCACAAATATGCCCAAAAGTATCCACCAATTGCTATCCTAATTAGATGCTCAGAACAGACTGGTATGGAACTATGATTGTGCAGACCTGGAAAGCAGATTATAGGACCTATTTGCAGATCTGAAATAAACCACTAATCAAGCCAGAAACCTTGATACCAGATATTGAGCTTCAAGTTTGTTGTATCAACTACCTACAAACCAAATTTTAGGTCCTAAACTTAATCCAATAAGCCACAAGTAAGGGTAAATCAGCAGCTTTAAAAAAAATTCTCTGACAGCAACTTTAGAAACTTGGCGCAAATGAGTGCAATAACTAGTCTAGTCCTATCCAGCTATACTTAAAACTATCTTAGGCACCCAGAAATGCAAAAAGGAACAACAACTAAGCTCAGCTAATTGCCGAGCTTATTGAAGCAGATTAGTGGCTAAAAAGGCAAATATAGACCAATAGCTTCTAGTGAGCTAATAACCCCAAACTTTCAATTGATCTAGGCTTAAATTATCTAATAACAGCTTAATCAGTTTCAACAAACTATGCAAATGAACAATGCCCTTCTTATCTACCCTAACTGCTACTTATCTAACTTAACTGCTAGTACTATTTTCACTAGAACCAACAAATTCAAGCTATACTATCAATACTCTATGATTACTTAATGCTACTAAACAACTGAAAACAGAATTCAATCAACAATTTAACAGCAACTACAACATGAAATAAGAACTATGCAATTTAAATGAGAATTTGATTAAACTTACAAACTAACCCCAGCTAAACAGGGGTATAACTTGAACTGAGCCTATCTTTAGATAAGCTCAAAACAGCACCCAAACCTTGGAACCACCTCCTGATAAGCTAGCAGTTTATTGAGAGCTTGTTTACTTTTTGACTTTTTGATTATTTGAGAAAGTTGAACTGATTTTAGATAACTAACAAGCTCACAGCAAACTATAAGAGATTGTATAAGCTTATTCTAACAGTAAAAGGCTTATTGAAGCCGAATTTAAGTAATTGAAAACTCTTTTTTTTTTTCTTTTTTTTTTTTTTCTGATTTTTTATATTTTTTAGAATTGCTAAACAACTATGGAAGATTGATTATATTTGATTAATAAGAGTTTGAATAAAACAGTAATAAGCTTAAAATAACTAATTTGAGAAGATTAAACAACACGAATTATAATAAAAAGTAAGCTAATATTTCATTAAATAAAATTGAATTACACTATGAAAGCTTGAGATTACAATTAAAAATTGAAATTACATTTAAGAAAACAAAACAACAGCATAACCTTACTAAAAAACTACATGATTTCTGAGGAGGAAGAACCCTCTATTTATAGACTCGGCATGAAGGATCTAGACTCTGCCATGTCAGCAATCTAGGTGATATTTGTGTTTCTTTGAGTCCCTTGATAGCCCTTAGATCACCTTGGTTACCACTCCTTTTCATCTCAACCCTCGGATCAAATCATTTCCTCATGATTGGCACTAACTTTGATGTGGATTGCCAGCGTGTCATTCCCTGATATGTCAGGGTCTTCTAGAAGTGAATTGATTGTACCATTTTGCCCTTAATTGTGGTGAAAGATGGTACGGTAAAATTAGGGTTCGTCTGGGTGAAATGGGGAAGAACAATGGGCGGGTAAAAGTGATGTGTGAGTTTTATTTTTTTTATTTTTCTTTGACTGTGTGATAAGGATTTGACCGGGTTATTGTTTTTGGGTTGTGGGTGGATCGAGTATGGGTGTGATTGGGTATGGGGTAAAAGGGTAGTGGGCTTATGGTTTATTTATTGGTGGGCTTAGGGTGTGGGATGGATTGGGTAATTTTTGGAACCGGGTTTAGGACTTTGGATTAGTTTTAAGGATTTAAGGTTATTTTAGGGACTATAGGTGTAATTTCTGGATTTTGAGTGACCTTTGCTGCCATTTTTCAAAAGATGATCTTAAGGGCTGATTTTTACAAACTTTGATACATGGAGGACCTCGGTTGACTTTTTGACCATATTTTCTTTTCCGGCATCGGCTTTGAGTCTTTTCCATATCTCGTGCTCGTTTTCTCGGGTTTTCCGTGTCTTTTGTCGTTTTTCTCGATATCCGTCCCTGCATATACAAAAACACAAAAACACAATATCTTTTGGCATTTTGGTCGGGTTTTTGGTTATTTTGGTCTTAATTTGGTCAAGAAAAGGTATGTGTTTAAGCACATACCAAATTCCCCCAGACTAAGCTATTGCAATGTCCTCATGCAATGTTACAAAAACACGTTTTTGAAACCGAAAATTTCCAATCTCTTTTTACTAACTTTGAGAAGTAGCAAAATTTTCAAAAGAGATCAAGAAATCTTAAGTTCTAAAAACTCCCCATTTTTCCTTTTATTCTATTTTTGTAATTTTCTAATTATTCATGTGACGGTTTTGTTGACAATCATTATCTCACGATAACTTTAAGGGTCTTCGAGTAGGAAACACGACTCATGAAGAAGTGACCATACGGATAAAATTCGTCGTTCCTGATTTTTCACGAGTCCCCAAACTAAGCTTAAAAACGAAATCATTGTTATTTACAAGTTAGATTGCCAACACTACTCATAAAAGCTAATTGTGGACTCTTTGTTCCCAAATTCCTATTTTCCTCTATTTATTTTATTTTTAGTGAGAAATGAATTTATTCAAATTCTCGTTTCGATAATTTTTATTCTGATAAAGATACCTTAGTTTAGACGCTAAGTAGTTTCCAAACCTTCCCTCGAAAACTGTTGCATACAAAAATGAGGTCCACATCAAGGTCTCTGATTTAACACGATTTTGAGGATATCCCTTTTATTTGCGACCGAAACAACTCATCTACGAGTCCAGAGACAGAAGCCTTTATTAGGATACCCCCGGAGTCGAAGTTTGGCATTTTTAAACATTATTAAGCACATTAACATATTTAATCCTTAGCCCTTTATAACAATCACAACATCGGCTGCGAACCGGCAAGATGTGATAGTCTATTATGACCTTGTAATTTTTCCTCTGCCTTTATTAGAAGTCTATAACATCGGCTGCGAACCGGCAAGATGTAGAAAACTTTTTATGTAACACCCCCTAATTTGTTTAGTGGCAACGGAAAAGTAATTAGGGTGTTACGGTGAGGATCGAGTTAAAATTTCAGAAAAACGGTCTGGAAGAGGCGTTTTGAAAGTTATATGTCATTCAAAATAATAGTTTTGGTACAAAGGAAAAATATCTGTTATGAAAATCCCACAAAAATGTGGTAATTTGGAAAGAATGGCATATTTGATTTTACACCATTTTATTTATCAGAGTATAAGATGCCCGCTCCGTGTCTTGTCCTGCTCCGTTAATTACCTGAGATAAACATGCTTAAAACATCAACACAATGGTTGGTGAGTTCGTGGAGTTTAATAGAAAAGAACTTTCTTTCAATAGATTTTAAGAGGTGTACAGTGATTGTCGCAATAAATAATAGTTCTTCATTAAATAACAATTTGTGTTGAATAAAATCCACAAGTAATTCATGTATGATCTCCAAAATCATAAGTTTCAAGTTTTTAAATGGAAATGAGCTACGTTGTTATATGCTCGAAATGATGTGTTGGGTCAACTTTTAGGAGTAACAATATACCCAGCATTTTGGGTTGTCTTTTGTAGAATTCACAATTAAGTCACATATGATAACAACTAAGGTTCAAGTACATGATTCATAATCATAACACATAGTGAAAACATTAATCTAGTGTCTGAAATCTATCAGTGTGGAGTGGTGGTTACTAAATACAGCTGTATCCTAGGATATATATGAAACATTCATATATTCATAAAGTTATATTGCCCTAAGCCTCATGACACGCAAAACGTTAACAGAGTACCGTAAAAAGGCAGTGTCCCATCAGGGTTACTGATGGGTGTTTTTAGCCTTCATGTTAATAGGTGATTTGCCAATTCCTATTTTTCTCAAATATAGTGCATCGCGACTAAATACGACTAACCATATAGGCATTCCGTCCAAGTATTTAGTGGGATAGGTCATCAGCCTCTAACAGGTTTCGAAGCTGTTCACTATATTCGCGCTCACCGCAGTGATTAATGGCTCATGATCAAGGGACTTTATGGCAATAAAGTAAACTTAGGCAATATAGGGTTCAGGGGTTCATAAAATATACGTATTCTGGTCTTGGCAATTATTTCCAGTGAAATGTAGAAATATCATAGTAAAGTAACAGTACATCCATTTGTTATATGAATGCATACAATGAGTCTTAGTATCATGTTATACCAAGTAGTTTAAAAATGTTATCTTCCAAGTTCCGTGTTTAAGCTAAGCAAGCAGTTTGTACATATAACGAACATATATTTCTCTCAAAGGTGATTCAAACATGTAAAGCATAGTGGATGATTTTGAGTAAATCATGAGAGTTTTATATAAGTAACTTAAAATAGTTAAAGCATGTATCTCCCCCAAATAAGTGTTAAAAGTAGGGGCCACGACTCACCTTAGCCACAGCAAAGCAAAGATCACACTGACACGACTGGCATCTAGAGCTTATCACAACGTTCTCAAAACATACGGCACGAGGGTACACGGAGGTACAAGCACGGCGATACACAACGATCTAGGATCGGCACAACCTAATACGTATACGGTTATCTCAAAATACGTCTCGCAAAAGTAATAAAGTCTATAAAAGACAATGTGTCGTAGTTTTCGTGGATTACTCAGTTTTCAAAACTTATCAAAAGCTTAGTTTCAACGTTTCGTGTGGTGTGGTAAGAAGACATAGACTCGACATACAACTCACGCCGAAAGAAATAGACAATGACATAGTCGAGGGAATACTGACGAGGTCTCAACCCAACGGAGACGAGCTCTAGAAGTTAACGACAAATAAACACCTTAAGTAAATAAGTTAGTATGTACGTTTCGACATTTACCCCGTTATCCCAAATAGTTTATATAACATATAAATGTTACGAAGTATATAATAAAAATAAGTTTAACTAATAAAAATAGTTTTTTCTTGAGTCATCGAGACTTAGATCAAACAAATCTGAAATTACAATATTTAATAAGTTTGTGTCTCGCTATTATTCTTGTAAATATTAGCATTGGTTTTATTGAAGATTTTGTGTCCGTTTCGTGTTTAATATATTCAATAAGTCCAATGTCTAATGTAGTAAGTCCGATAGCGATCCACATTTGTCCAATGTCCAAGTACAATAATCAAATCCGTATTCAAATCAATTCCAAAATCCAAGTATAATTATCATAATCCGTCTTCAAAACCGATTCACAAGTATTACCCGAAACGTACTAATGATTGCCATTAACATAAGTCAAACACATTATTACCACGTTTACCATTTAATGAATATATCCCACAAACTAACACCCCATTTATTTTGTTAATGGACTTTGGAGTCCTAAAGAAAATATATTAACCAACTTGTTGCACTCTAGTTGCAAATGGGCTTCGGCCCAATCATTCGCAGACCAAACGCACCCAAATAATTTATGTTGGGCTTTAGCCCATTAAATCCACACCCCAAATCCAACTGATTTTAACTGCCGAAACAAATGAACACCTCTTTGACTAACATTTGACTCACCAATTTAAAGCATACCATGGCATTTTATTTGACCAAAATTATAGCTAGACTTTCTGCACCTAAGTGGGTTTCGAAACAGATTCATAATAACATAACAATTTATAACCAAAACATATAACAACACTTGGTGTTGTCGTTGTGGAACCGAGATCAAAACGCAAGCATAACGCACCCTCTTGGGTATACTAGTGAACCGAACAACACCAACAATAAGAATAACAACCATGATACTAATAATATTGCCGAGACCCTAGCGGTCTCGGCCTCAACCTGAAACGAAACCAAATGGGCCCTCGGGTTTGACCCGACTCGGTTTAAATACAACTCGACAAACACCACTTTATCAATACTCTAACCACACGAATTTTAGTATCCAAAACAAGTTTATATACGGTTTTTAATAACAAAACTAATAACTTCAAAATTCTCACCGAGTCGAATGAGTTGACTCGGTGAGTCAACTGAGTCGCGGTCGAGTCACAAGAAAAACAAACGAGTCCACACGAGTTTATAACAAAAATGTTTTAAACCTCATTTCATAGTCCAAAGTTAACTTATCTTGGTTTAAACTTGTTTCGAATCCACGAACACAAAAACAACACCAAAATAAATCGGTAATAATAATAATAATAAAAATGTAACGACGGGATTCTCGGTTTTACCATGACGAGAAGGAGAAGAACAAGGTGGTGGAGATGGCGGCTGTGGTGGTGCTGCTACGGCGGCTGTGGTGGCTGGAAAACTCGAACCCAAATGAACCAAACAATTACCCGAAATAAAATATACACCATCGATCTATACATTGTTACCTCCAACTTGTGTTGCCGGAAAACTCGCCGGAAAAATCATAGCTACCGAAAATAAAAGAGAATAGATGAGGGTGGGTTCCTTGGCGCGTGAGGTATAGGGAAATGATGAGGAGATTAAAGAGATTAAAATGGTGGTGGTGGTGAGAGGTGGTGAGCTGCGGTGATGGCTCAGATGGCCGGAGTTGGCGCTGGAAAATAGAGAGGAGAGAGAGGTGAGGGAGATGGGATTGTCCCTAATATTTTTATAAGTGTGTATATATAGTGTAGAGATAGGTAAGACATGGATAAGGAAATCTAGCAAGGACCAATTGTATTGTAGATTCTGTTAGATTTTTATAGATTGCATATCCTTGGTTATATGAAACGTGTGAGAATTGGGTAGGAAGATATTGTAGATATTTAGTAGATTTTTGATGTCCTTTTGATATATACGTGTATACATGGAATGAGAAGATATAAAACATGTGGGAATTGGGGTATGATAGGTGAGGGAATATGTATGGGCTAAGATAATATGTTATTCAAGTGGTTGTAGTAGGTATAGATTGATTACATATTTTTATAAAAAGTGTCGGTTTGGTTTATATCATCCGAAAGATCTATGTAATGTTTCTATATCAAGAAGAAAAATAAAAGAGTAGATCGTATATAAAAGATATAGAACTAAGTGGACACATTTTGCTTGTGAAAAAGAAATAGATCGATTTATTATGGAGTAGAATTTGCATGATCTACATATTACATATAAGAAGAGTTTGCATACATAACTTCGTATTGTAAAATGAAGGTAAGTTGAAATTGAGTTAAATATTCGAATTGTAGAAAAGCTTGTCCTTATTTGGGACGTTTGAATTTAGTGAAAATAGGGTGTCGTGGTTTATTCGTGTCTCGTAGTATGTGTCGTTACTTAACATATAATCGTGAAACGTAATGGGTTAATAACAACATATAAGGGAAAAGTTCAAATTTTCCCGTAAAAATGGGTTTTGTTAAACAGTAACTCGAGGTTATCTTTAATTAATGAGGATTATTACAAGGGATTTTCGTGGGATTCTACATTTTATGGCTTTGGATTATTATTATTATTCATTATTCATTAATTATTTGTGTTGCCAAACCCCAAGTCCTACGGCTTTTATAACAATCCCAACATCGGTTGTGAGCCAGCAAGATGGAATAATCTATTACACTGTAACACTGGCAGTACCTTGATGTGTACCCAACTTTCATAAGCAAGGATTCTCTAAGGAAGAAATAAAAACTAATTATTGTCAAAACTAAAATAGCTTTAATTATTCATAGATTTCTATTTTTAGGGTGAAACAAGCTTATGGGAACAAAAAGCCACAAATAACTTCGATGAGCTTTAAAGAGATCCAACTACTCCACGTTTAGCAATCTAACTTATAAACGACTCTATCATTTCTCGTTCTTCGCAAATTTAAAATCTTAAATAATAAGATCCGCGAATGCTTAGCCAAATAATCAAGCCATGCATATATAAAGTCAATTATGGGAACTTGCAAATTCTTTAGAAAGAATTCGCGTTTTCTAGCTCCTTGTGTAAAAGACTAGCACGAGCTTATAGATTATAAAAGGTTAAGGGAACAAGCTAGGGCTCAACACGCCCGGTCAAGTCAGAATTTTATTCCTACTCTCACCAGCGGAAAGTCAACAAAAATGTCAAAATTTATTATATTTTTGCAAAAAAATTTTAAAATTTTCTCATTTTTTTAATTTTTTCAATTTTGGAGGAAAAACGGGGTTGCATGAGTAATCGGCAAAAATGCAAGGCAAAAATCAAATCGACAGATTACCCCCCCAGACTAAAACGAGACATTGTCCTCAATGTCTTAAAGGTAAGGGTTCTCCTACATAAATCTAAGGCCGTTTATTAATTATGCCAAAAGATAGATGTAAAACGATAAGATTTCGGATATCGGATGATGAAACTCTTGTGGAGATAAGCAGACAACGAGCACGAGAGTCTTCATCATCGGGCATTCCTGGACATACCACAGAAAAACAACGAGACACAAGATAGGGAAGAGGAAGCCCTCCTCACGTCACTTTATTAGAAAATAGAAAGAAGATAGATGGATATGCATGGGGTGCCTCCCACGAAGCGCTTGTTTTTGTTAACCGAGTCACATGAGCTTGACTCGACCCCGAATTTAATTGTCCTTGGGGGAGCAAGTGGAAGAGATAATCTCAATCGGACTTTCGTTCAAGATGTTTGGATAAACATTGAAGTACAAGAAAGTTCCACTCCGATTGAGATACCCACGGCTTTAGAAGATGAAAACGGTGATGTCGGGGTCGAAAACTTTGTCTTCATTTCCGGCTGGAAACGATAGTAAAGTTTCAAGCAGAGATGACTCCGGACAGAATGGGAGTTTTTGAACAGAAAGAGGTAGAGAGGAATCACTTTTCTCCAGAATTAAAAGTTCCTTAGATGAGGCAGGAAACTTTAAATTCTTAGCACGAGTCAATTTCATCAAAGGCTGAATTTCACCATCAATGAGTAAGCCTGGCTTAAATACTTTGTCCTCACAAGAAAACTCAGCAGGGTACTCGATGGAGGACTCAATAAAGAAATCATCCTCGGGAGAATGAGGAGCTAAGTCATGAGATACTATTGAAGCATCCTCAATTATGATTTCAATTTTAGGGCCTTTTTCAGTAGGTTTGCCATATAAAAGATTTCTCCATTCGGTTTGATCGGCCCTAAAATCGAAGAGATCATCATCATCTTGTAAATCATTAAGCTCGGTGTAAGAATCAGATGATGGAGCATGGTATAAAAGATTTTCAACTTCCTCAAGATTAGCATGAAAGTTAAAGAGATCATCATCATATGATGGAAGTGGATCGTCGTGAGCGGGTTCATCGGCGAACTCCTCGGGATAAGAATCATATTTAGACGGATCATGGTTCAGTAAAAATTCCAATTCTCTTAAGTCAGATTCAAAATCAAAGTCATCGTCCTCGTCCCCCGGTGGGATTGGATCGAGATGAGCGAGTTCATCGGCGAACTCCTCAAGAAGAGAATCAATACTAGAAGTGGTACTGCCACTACTTTGCTCTTCTGATTTTGAATCAACAATTTGAACGGATTTAGGCGTCTTTTCTTTATCATCTTCCAGGGGAAATAATGGTTCATCAAATTTCAAGACATCTTCCCCTGGATCACTATCGGTCTCAACAATTTCCGGTGAAATTGGAGGAGGATCAGAGAACACTTCGAGCTCTTCCCTCGAGATTTCACTTCCCTCAATCGGAGGAGAAGGATGGGAAGAGTCGGAAAGGACATAATCAACAATCTCTACACGATAAACCGTCTCCGGAGGTGGGACAAGTGGTGTGCTCTTAGAGCTAGCATTTTCCACCACTTCCGTTGTGGTCTCCGAATCCGATTCATCATCATCAAGAATGCTCTTAACATCCGCGGAACAACTTTCAAACCATTTGGTTGAACCGGGTGCAATTTTCATAGCTTTGAGTTCGGCACGTTTTTCAGACATACTCTTAACCGCAAATCTTGAGAGAATCGAATCACTTCTTTTGGAAGCAATTACTGGATCAGATTTTTGATTAACCACTGCAACGTTGCTTTTGGTGGTTAGCGGTTTAGAGTTTTGATTGATTTGAAACGTGACTTTTTCATTATCAACTCGTAGAGTTATTTCTTCTCCGTACACGTCAATCAAAGCCCGCCCGGTCCTCAAAAATGATCTTCCGAGAATAAGAGGAACCCGGGGGTCAGCATCAAAATCAACCACCACAAAATCGACGGGAAAATGAAACTTCCCCACCTTGACAAAGACATCCTCGGCTACACCTTTAGGACGGGTGATGGAACGATCCGCAAGCTCGAGGGTCATGCAAGTGGGGGTAAGTTTGGGCAGAGAAAGCTTTTGCCATACTGACAACGGCATTAGGTTGATGCTAGCACCGAGATCGGCCAAGGCGGAGCATTCAACCATTCCTGGAAATTCACATGGAATAAGGAATTTTCCGGGATCTCCAAGCTTTTCCGGAAGCTTTTTGAGAATTACCGCTGAGCAGTTTTCATTCAGATGAGTTTTTGCTAATTCAATTAATTTTTCCTTGTTATTCAATAAACTCTTGATGGTGGAAACAAAATTAGGCATCAGAAGTAAAGCATCCGCGAAGCTTATATCGAAATGCAATTCTTGAAAGATTTGGAAGAATTTCTCCATTTGATTTGAAGCTTTATCGCGGAGCTTTTGATCATTCATTCTCGAAGGATACGGAAGGTTTGCTTTGACGGGAGCTTTTTCAGGAATTTCTTTGGGCTCCAGCACAACCTTTGGTTCAGATGGATGGATGACCGGAGGTTGGACGTCTTTGGTTCCTCCGTTGTTAGTAGGAGGTTCCATGTCCTTGGTCACCTCGGGTTCACGGTCGACTACCTTGGGAGGTAGAGAAGAAGCGGTAGCCGGAGCCGTGGGTCCATCATATGAAACACCGCTCCGAGTCGTGATCGCCTTAGCATCGCCCCTCGGGTTAGCGATCGTGTTGCTTGGGAGAGAAGTAGTCCCTGAACCCGAGGGTCGATCATTTAAACGTTTGTTCAATTCGGTTATTTGATTAATCATCATTCTATTCATTTCCTCTTGATTTTTCATAAATTGCTTGATAAGCTCATCTGAGGACGGTTGGTTTTGAATCAAAGCTTGATTTTGATTATTCAAATTTTGTCCTCGGTTGTTTTGAAAATTTCCATGATTATAATTCCCTTGATTCGGGCCTTTTTGAAAATTTCCCTGATTTTGAAAGCTTTGCCCTTGATTAGCCCGATTTTGATTTTGATTGTATGGAACAATGTGGTTCGGCACATTCTGATTTTGATTTTGATTTTGTGTGAAACCGGGTGGTCCGAGAAAATTGTTAGAACGGTAGCTGAGGAGATTACGGTCTCCCTGAGGCTGGTAACCGTTACCACCTTGATTGAAATTTCCAGAAGCAGCATACACATTCTCTTGAGTATAGCCACCGGAGGCTGGGCACTCAAAATATTGGTGAGGACCACCACATATTTCACAACTCTGATTGACAACATTAACTTGATGAGAAGAGGATTGTGCTTTGGTTAATGATTCAACTTGTTTAGCAAGAAAGGCAATAGTCTCATTTGTTTTGGTATTAGCATCAAGAACACGAGCTAAAACTTCATCACTAATTTTGTTAGCACTCGAAATGGGAATTTTGTTTCGTGAACTCCTCACTTTTGATTTATTCTCAATAATCATGAAAGCATCCTGACTATTTCTCGTTAACAAGTTTCCACCTGCAGCAGAATTTAGGGAGTCTTGACTGGCCAGACTCAACCCATTGTAAAACGTGTCAATTTGGTGCAAGTCAGAGAAGCCATGATTAGGACACTTTTCTAATAACTCCTTAAATCTATACCAAGCTTCGCTGGACGATTCATCGAAAGCTTGTTGAAATCGAAAGATTTGAGTTCGGAGACTAGAAGTTTTGGAAGGAGGGTAGAAATGATTGATGAACTTTGTAGCTAAATCTCCCCAAGTTAATATGGAGTTAGGAGGTTCTTTCTCTAGCCAAGTTCGAGCCGCTCCTTTCAAAGAAAAGGGAAACAATTTCATTTTGATGACATCGTAATCAACTTGGTTAATCTTAATTGTTTCAGCAATATCGGTGAAATTTCGGATATGAACATAAGGGTCTTCATGATCAAGTCCGTGAAATGAGATACCCGTGATAAGATTGAGTAACCCGTGATTGATTTCAAAGTGATTTGCTTGAATATTGGGTATCACGATGGCTCGTCTAACACCATTGAAAGGTGTTTGGAGACGTTCCTCCATTGGACGGAGATCGGGAGCTTGAATGTCATTAACACCCACCGGAGGGTGTTGATTGTTTGGGTTGTTGGCCATTTCCTCAACGGTTGAGAAATGAACACGGTTGTTTTGACGGATAATCCTCTCGGGATTTGAAAGTGGTGAAAGAAGAGGTTGAGAAGAAGAAGAACGGGTGTGCATACACCAAAAGAAATAAAATCAAAAAGAAAAATCAAAAACAAAAGTTGAAACTGAAAATATTTTTGGATTTTTATTTTTTTTATTTTTTTATTTATTTTTGGTACCGATCCCTCAATCAATATTCGTTTCTTTTACGACTACGCGCAGAGTGGCGGAGAAGCAAAGGTCTGCCGAAGCTAATTAAAAACCCGCCTCTTTCGGTCTGCAATTTAATGTCAAGACCATCCTTAAACCACTTGTATAGGTTGTAATCGAAAATAATCCGAAAATCAAATGATTTCACGATTGTTTTGTTGTTATTTCGGAATGGTTTACAACACTTTTGAAGAAAAGTGAGGATTTATTATTTTTGGTATTTTTGAAAACACTTTAGGAAAAGTGTTTTTATTTTTTATTTTTTTGTATTTTTATTTTTATAAAACGATAACTTCCGAGGAAGGGTCTTCAAAACACGATTCGAAAAACAAAATCACAAATTCTCGTCAACCTTCCCCGGCAGCGGCGCCAAAAACTGATTTAGGTCAATTATAGTATATATTTCTCCAAAGGAAACACACAGGAAATATGTGTAACCCGAGTCGTAGTCCCGATGAAGATTGAATGGAATTTAGTGATTCGGGATTTGTGATTCGTGTAGTGAATGTGAATAAGAGTGATTAATTTTTGATTACACTACTAATATTAAAATAACAATCAAGATTAACAATTAAACTAAGCTAATAGAACAATTAAACTAAACATTTAAACGAAAATTGAATTTTAAAAACGAACGCGACGTAATTTTAAAAACGTAAATAAAAGTGATTTTCTAAAATTTAAAACCTAAAAATATAAAAATAATTTTCCTATATTAAAACTGATAAAAGAAAATTTTTGGAAAAAGAAAAATATTTTTTTGAATTTTTAATAATTTTTTATGAATTTAAAACTAGTTAAAACTAATTAAATGATTTAAAAATATTAAAACTAATTGGAAAAATCTGAAAATTTCTGAGTAATTCTAAAATTAAGTGATTTAACTAGGAAAAATAAATTCAGAAACTAATTCAGCTTAAATAAGCTGAACAGTCGAATAAGCACTTATGAAATAAGCCAAAAATAAGCAAATGAGTTCCAGAAATTATCTAATGCTCAGAAAAGATGAAAGGGACTTATTTAAGCTCAGAAAAATCAAATGATTCCAAATTAGCATAAGAAATAAGCAGAACAAGTAGATGAGCAGTAGCAAAACAATGGTAGAAGCAGTGACCAAACAAGCTCTTAGCAGCTTAATTTTAAACCAGATTAAAGCAATATAGTGAAATCCAGATGCAGAAGCTTGAACCCTATATGAGAAACCACTTATATCACAAATATGCCCAAAAGTATCCACCAATTGCTATCCTAATTAGATGCTCAGAACAGACTGGTATGGAACTATGATTGTGCAGACCTGGAAAGCAGATTATAGGACCTATTTGCAGATCTGAAATAAACCACTAATCAAGCCAGAAACCTTGATACCAGATATTGAGCTTCAAGCTTGTTGTATCAACTACCTACAAACCAAATTTTAGGTCCTAAACTTAATCTAATAAGCTACAAGTAAGGGTAAATCACCAGCTTTAAAAAAAACTCTCTGACAGCAACTTTAGAAACTTGGCGCAAATGAGTGCAATAACTAGTCTAGTCCTATCCAGCTATACTTAAGACTATCTTAGGCACCCAGAAATGCAAAAAGGAACAACAACTAAGCTCAGCTAATTGCCGAGCTTATTGAAGCAGATTAGTGGCTAAAAAGGCAAATATAGACCAATAGCTTCTAGTGAGCTAATAACCCCAAACTTTCAATTGATCTAGGCTTAAATTATCTAATAACAGCTTAATCAGTTTCAACAAACTATGCAAATGAACAATGCCCTTCTTATCTACCCTAACTACTACTTCTCTAACTTAACTGCTAGTACTATTTTCACTAGAACCAACAAATTCAAGCTATACTATCAATACTCTATGATTACTTAATGCTACTAAACAACTGAAAACAGAACTCAATCAACAATTTAACAGCAACTACAACATGAAATAAGAACTATGCAATTTACATGAGAATTTGATTAAACTTACAAACTAACCCCAGCTAAACAGGGGTATAACTTGAACTGAGTCTATCTTTAGATAAGCTCAAAACAGCACCCAAACCTTGGAACCACCTCTTGATAAGCTAGTAGCTTATTGAGAGCTTGTTGACTTTTTGACTTTTTGATTATTTGAGAAAGTTGAACTGATTTTAGATAACTAACAAGCTCACAGCAAACTATAAGAGATTGTATAAGCTTATTCTAACAGTAAAAGGCTTATTGAAGCCGAATTTAAGTAATTGAAAACTCTTTTTTTTTTTCTTTTCTTTATTTTTCTGATTTTTTATATTTTTTAGAATTGCTAAACAACTATGGAAGATTGATTATATTTGATTAATAAGAGTTTGAATAAAACAATAACAAGCTTAAAATAACTAATTTGAGAAGATTAAACAACACGAATTATAATAAAAAGTAAGCTAATATTTCATTAAATAAAATTGAATTACACTATGAAAGCTTGAGATTACAATTAAAAATTGAAATTACATTTAAGAAAACAAAACAACAGCATAACCTTACTAAAAAACTACATGATTTCTGAGGAGGAAGAACCCTCTATTTATAGACTCGGCATGAAGGATCTAGACTCTGCCATGTCAGCAATCTAGGTGATATTTGTGTTTCTTTGAGTCCATTGATAGCCCTTAGATCGCCTTGGTCACCACTCCTTTTAATCTCAACCCTCGGATCAAATCATTTCCTCATGATTGGCACTAACTTTGATGTGGATTGCTAGCGTGTCATTCCCTGATATGCCAGGGTCTTTTAGAAGTGAATTGATTGTACCATTTTGCCCTTAATTGTGGTGAAAGATGGTACGGTAAAATTAGGGTTCGTCTGGGTGAAATGGGGAAGAACAATGGGCGGGTAAAAGTGATGTGTGAGTTTTTTTTTTTTTTTTTTAATTTTTCTTTGACTGTGTGATAAGGATTTGACCGGGTTATTGTTTTTGGGTTGTGGGTGGATCGGGTATGGGGTGGATTGGGTATGGGGTAAAAGGGTAGTGGGCTTATGGTTTATTTATTGGTGGGCTTAGGGTGTGGGATGGATTGGGTAATTTTTGGAACCGGGTTTAGGACTTAGGATTAGTTTTAAGGATTTAAGGTTATTTTTGGGACTATAGGTGTAATTTCTGGATTTTGAGGGACCTTTGCTGCCATTTTTCAAAAGATGATCTTAAGGGCTGATTTTTACAAACTTTGATACTTGGAGGACCTCGGTTGACTTTTTGACCATATTTTCTTTTCCGGCATCGGCTTTGAGTCTTTTCCATATCCCGTGCTCGTTTTCTCGGGTTTTCCGTGTCTTTTGTTGTTTTTCTCGATATCCGTCCCTGCATATACAAAAACACAAAAACACAATATCTTTTGGCATTTTGGTCGGGTTTTTGGTTATTTTGGTCTTAATTTGGTCAAGAAAAGGTATGTGTTTAAGCACATACCAAAATTGGGCCTTTGGTATCTTCTCCTTTTGATTTGGTAGCATACACTGATAGTGATTATGCTGGAGCAAGCTTTGATAGGAAGTCCACAACAGGAGGCTGTCAATTCCTTAGATGTAGATTAATATCATGGCAGTGCAAGAAACAGACATTGGTTGCAAATTCCACAATAGAAGCTGAATATGTGGCTGATTCAAGTTGTTGTGGACAAGTGCTTTGATTCAGAATCAACTACTTGATTATGGGTACAATTTTATGCATACGAAGATCATTATTGACAATAACAGTACTATTTGCATAATTAAAAATCCTGTTTTCATTAAAAAAACAAAGCATATAGAGATCAGACATCATTTTATTAGAGATTGCAATGAAAAGAAATTGATTCAAATGGTTAAAATTCATACTGACAAGAATGTTGCAGATTTGCTTACAAAAGCTTTTGATGTAAGTAGATTTCATTATTTGATTGCTAGTATTGGAATGCTAAATCTTTAAAGTCTTTTACCTCTTTATTTTTTTGTAGAGTTTTGTATGAATTAGTACTGTTATTCATGTCATTAAAAGTTTCTGCTATTAAGTATAATTAGAACTGCTGGTTATACTTAATACTGTAGAGTTTCTGCTGCTGGTTATACTTACTACTGTTAGGTATAATCAATATTGTGATCATTGTGAAAATTGTTATGGCTTGTGTTTTCTTGGTTTTTGAACTAACATTTTGCAGGATAAGCAAAGAAAAGTGTTAGCTTGATGATGAAAAAGTTGTTTGGAATGGAGTTTGAGTTAATGCTAGTAACTCAAAGTTAATGCTGCTAGGCATAACTTACTACTGCTGGGTTGTTCAAGGTACTATTTCATAAATACATCGATTAAGGGTTTAAATCATTCAATCATTCATTTAATCGATTTCATTCTTCAAAATACTCTCTAATCACAAACCCTAACTCAATTTTATCATCCAATCTCAAAAACCAACACAATGGAGAATCTAAAGTTTGCTGATTCACACAACATGGTCACATTTTTGTCTAAACCCACAGAGAGTGAAGGGTTTGAACAAATAGTAGATTTTTTAAATGCACACCTTATAAGGTATACATTCACGGTTAATCCCACTATATATGTTTCCTGCATTGAACTGTTCTGGTCTTCTGTTATGGCCAAAACTATCAATGAGGAAGTATAGTTACACGCCGTAATAGATGGCAAGGAGATAACCATCACTGAATAATCTGTTAGAAGAGATCTTCAACTAGCAGATGAGGAAGGTATTGATTGTTTTCCTAATTCTATCATTTTTGAAAATCTTGCATTGATGGGGTATGAGAAAACTTTTGACAAATTAACTTTTTATAAAGCATTCTTCTCCCCACAATGAAAATTCTCAATTCATACTATTTTGCAGTGTTGGGCATAAGTCCAAAGACTACTGCTTGGAATAAGTTTAGCAGTATATGGCATCTGCCATTATCTGCTTAGCTACAAATCAGAAGTTTAATTTTTCAAAATTGATTTTTGATAGTATGGTTAGAAAGTTGGATAATTTGTCTGGAAAATTTTTAATGTATCCAAGGTTTTTGCAAGTATTCATGGACAAACAATTTGATAAAAAGCCAAATCATAAAAGAATATATATTGCCCCCTCTCACACTAAAAAGATTTTTTCAAATATGAGAAGGGTAGGCAAATGTTTTTCTGGTAATGTAACACCTTTGTTTCCAATAATGGTGGTACAAAACCAACCACAAATGGGTGAAGGTTCAGCAATTCCTAGTGATCCCCAACACACACCCACCATTTTACAACCATCCACATCTCAACCCCAAAAGACACAAAAACCTAGGAAGCTTAAAAGAAAGGGTACTGAGATAACTCAGTCTAGTGCTCCTACATACATTGTTGCAGATGAGGCTGTCCATAAGAAGTGGGTGACCACTACTACTTCTAGCTTAGAAGCAGAGCAGGACAGTGCTAACATAAATAAGACCCAATCTAAGGCAACATCTAATGAATCTAGTTCCCAAGGAACTAATTCAGGTGATGGTCCCAGGTGCCAAGAAGCCATGGGGGATACAATTGCTCAAACTAGGTTTGAGAATGTATCTAAACAATGCAATGATTCACCGCTCGGAAGAGGTAACACACTTCGAAGTGATGAGGATAGTATGAAACTAAATGAATTGATGGCATTATGTACCAATTTACAAAATGAGGTTCTTTACTTGAAGAAAACCACTTACTCTCAGCAAAATGAGATCACAAGTTTGAGGAAGAGGGCCAGGAAGCTTTAAAAGAAGAAGAGGTCAAGAACTCATGGGCTGAAAAGGTTATACAAAGTTGGTGCTAAATCTAGGGTAGAATCCTCTGATGATGAAGAGAGTTTAGGTGAGGATGCATCCAAACAGGGGAGGATTGATTCTATTGATGTCATGGATGAGGAGGTGTTGGATTTAGGGAAAGAAGTTATTGGTGAAGGAGTAAATGAAGGGGGAAATGTTGTTGAAGAAGTAGTTGAGGTAATTAGAACTGCTAAGCTGATGGTAGATGTTGCTCAAGTTAGTAATATTAGTGATAAAGTTAGTGCTGCTAGTGCTGCAACAACTGTTAGTACTGCTACACCAACTACTGATGATGATATTACTATGGCTCAAGCTCTTGAATCTTTAAAAAGCACAAGACCCAAGGAGAAAGGGGTTGTTTTCAGAGAGCCAAGTAAATCTACAACAACAATATCTTCACAACAAACACAGAGCAAGGGTAAAGAAATTTTGATAGAACCTGTGAAGAAGAAAGATCAAATCATTCTTGATGAAGAAGCTGCTCTTAAATTACAAGCTGAATTTGATGAGGAAGAAAGACTTGCAGCTGAGAAAGAAGAAGCCAATATTGCCTTGATTAACACATGGGATGATGTATAGGCAAAGATTGATGCTGATTATGAACTGGCTGAAAGACTGCAAGCAGAAGAACAAGAACAGTTGTCTGATGATAAAAAGGCTAAATTATTTGTACAACTGTTAGAGAAAAGAAGAAAGCACTTTGCAGCAAAAAGAGCAGAAGAGAAAAGAAACAAACCACCAACAATAGCTCAACAGAGAAAGATAATGTGTACTTACCTTAAGAACATGGAAGGGTACAAGCTCAATGCTTTGAAAAACAAGATTTTTGATTCTATCCAAGTGATGTTTGACAGAGTATTCAAAAGGGTAAACACATTTGTTCATCAAGAAACAGAGTTGGTGGAAGGTAAAGAAAAGAGTGCAGGGACTGAGCTGGAGCAAGAGGTCACAAAGAAGCAAAAGGTGGAAGATGACAAAGATACAATAGAGCTTAAACAGTTCATGGAAATCATTCCTGATGATTAAGAAGTACCAATTGATGTTGTACCTTTGGCTACTAAGCCTACAGGGATTGTTGACTGGCAGATATACAAAGAAGGAAATAAAATGTATTGGAAAATCATAAGAGTTGATGGAAAATCTCAGTTATTTACAATCTTCAGTCAAATGTTAAAGAGTTTTGACAGAGAAGATTTGAAAACTTTGAGGAAATTGGTAAAAGCCATGTATAGGTCAACAAGGCCAGCTGGAGACTATGACTATGTGTTATGGGGTGATCTAAAAACTATGTTTGAACCACATGTAAAGGATGCAATATGGAAGGCTCAACATGGATATAAAGTATTGAGCTGGAAGCTATATGACTCCTGTGGAGTTCATTCCTTGATGATGCAATCTATGCAAGTCTACATGTTGGTGGAGAAGAAGTATCCCCTTACACCACCTACACTTTCACAGATGCAGGAAAAGAAGTTTGAACTTGAATATGATAGTGAAATGGCTAATCAGCTTCTTTGGTCCATCCTGAAACAGCTTAAGAAGATATGAAGTGTTTGGAAGCATCCTCCTGGTGTTTATTAAGCTTTGAATGAAGAAACTTGATGATTTTGAAGAATAATATCAAGTTTAGAGGAGGATTGTTGGGATTAAAAGCCTTCTTAATGTTGTTTGATCAACTGCTGCTCTTATTGGTGTTACTGCTGCTCAGTGAAGTTAGTGATGCTAAGGAACTTCAATGAATATATGCTAAGTGGTTAAGACTGCTAGTACAAAATTAAGACTGCTAGTGCAAAGTTAAGACTGTTGATGAAGTTAATGCTGTTCAAGGTTAAAGTTACAACTGTTAGTATAAGTTAGTACTGTTAGGCATTTTTGTTAGTACTGCTTATTAGATATATACTACATATTTATAGAAAAGATTTGATATATTTAGGAAAGTATTGTAAGCCGTGTAGGACTCCTTGGTGTATAAAAGGAGTACCTAGGGCATAGCGTTAGACACACGAAAAGTATCAAATTCGTATAATTCTTAGCTTCAAGGTTTTGTAACCCTAATACTTTGAGAGTATTCGTATTATTTTTAATAATATTGAGACTTATTTGTTTGTTGAATTATATGTTCATTATTTTATTGTTTCATTAACAATTCTTCTTAATATTAAAGATTAGATTCCGCATAATCATTAATACACTCAAACACAGTTTCTACTATAGTTGTGTTAGATTTATCTAATATAACCAAATATCCATTAGTTTTACCTACTTATTTTTATGAAATGCCAGAGGGGTTCAAGTGTTGTGCAAGTAATGTCGTCGCATCAGACCTCTATCTGAAATGGGCACATTTTTTTTGGCTTGCATATAAAACCGTTAAATACTAAACATACATGAGTTAAAGTAATTCATATGTACATGCAATATCTTTTTAATTTGCAAGTGTAATAAAGCCTCTCTTTATTATTACACTGGTCCAACAAAAACTTGTGAAATACCCGTAATTGCAAATAAAAAGTGACTTCCTCACCAAGTGTCACTCAAAAACAAAAGAGAATAATAATATAATATTTCTGATTAATAATAAAATAGTTATTGACTTGTATTTTTTTGTTTGAAGAAACAAAAAGAGGAAAAATAGGGTAGGATCAAAAAGAAGTAGTAGGCTCACTTTCTCCGCGTTTCCTAAGGCTCGGCTCATGGGGGATATCTCTCTCTCACAGTCTAGTACTTCTGTTGACACCATCTTTATATGTTTCTTGTTATTTATATGTTTCTTGTTATTATACCTGTTTTTTACCCTTAAAAACCGATCACATGAAAGCCTAAAGATTGCCTTTTATTATTTTTAATTTTTTCATTTTCAGTATAGTTATGATAGTTTATTTATTTATACTTGCCTACTTTTTATTCCAAGAGTTTTCACTATAGTTTCTGATTTCTGGGAAATCCTAAGTCACATTATTTATCCAAGAAGCATTTCATCCTTTTTTTTTGTTTTGAAAATACTAGAAAAGCATTTATAGTTGTCTTATCCATTTAAAAGGAAAAAAACTTGAAAAATATGTTTAAAGCCTAAAATAACTCAGTAACCTTTTTATTTTTATTTTTATTATTATTATTTTTTTTTTTAAACTTATCTAGCTATTAAAGATAAAAGTTACACTTTCTTATTTTCTTGGAAAGACTCACTTGTAATCAATCTTTAAGATTTCAGCTTTCTTATTTTCTTGAAGACCCTAAAAATCCCATTAAAAATCTTATTTTATTCAACAATAAAGATTTACCTTCCTTTTAATCTCAAAACATTTAAACTTTCTTTTTTTCGTGAAAACCCTAAAAAACCTCATTAATTATCTACCTTTATTCACCAAGAAAGAAATACCAATAAACACATACACTTGAAAGAACACAACAGTGTAGGCTGTCACTACAGTGAAACAGGTAGCTAGACATTTTGTATGTAAGATAATTAGTCTCTTCTGTCTCTTCAATTTTAAGGGAAGTAGCATAATATTATAAAGGTGACCAAACATCAATCAAAACCCGACGACGACTAAGTTGCCACAGTCGGTGACCAAGTTAATTTTTTTTTAATTCAAATATTTTAAAACACAAATTTAAAATTCATTAAAAATAAAACATTACATAAATTATTCAAATAAACATTAAAAACATTACGTAAATTATTCAAATAACATTAAAAACATTACAAAAATTCTTCATCGTCATCGTCATCGTCACTTGCGTATTCGTCTTCGTTCTCTTGATTGACTTGATTTCTATGATTTCTCCAAATGTGTTCGATCAAATCAGATTTTAAATGTAGATGAGTTGGTGAGTTTTGGAGCTCCTGTGATGCTTGGTACGCGTTCCAAGCAAACTCCGCAAACTCCATAAACTCACTCATAACTTCTTCACCATCGTCGGAAGACGAAGAACCAAAAAATAACGTGTTAGACATAATTAAGAGAATGTGTTTGAAGGTATTGATAGAAATGTTGTTTGAAATTGTGTGTTTAGAAGTGTGTTTGAGGTTGGTATTTATAAGGTTGTAAAGTGGTAAATTAAAAAAAAAAAAAAAAGAAAAAAGAAATTTTTTTTTATTCAAACAGTAATATCATTTTTTTGGATTTTTGTTGAGTGCAAAATCGGTCGAATATGTGACCCTTCTCTCCAAAATGGTGACCGACGACCGACCTCGACCCAACGTGTCACAGTCGAGACGACCGAGCATGACCTAGGTCGACCTTGCCTCTTCGACCTTTTTTGTCTTTTTGGGTCATAATTTTGAGGTCCACCTTTTCCCTACATTTCATATATCTACTATTCAATCACACTGTTTCACTTTTAAAGAAACCAATACTATAGAGAAAGTGTCTATTTGTGGGTGTATGTGAGAGAGTGTGAGAAAATAGGATAGAAGGGTTTGACAGAAGATATCGAGGCCATCATCATATCTCTCCTTCCTCTTTGCTCCTAACTTCCAAGAAGAGTATAGAATTCAGGTTGTTATTTTCTTCCACTTGTAAAATCTCATACATACTTTCTTACTATAGAATTGGTCTTTAGTTCAAATTATTTGTGATTAAGTAGCTAGCTTGGGGTCTTCCTAAATAGTTATTATTTTCTTCTTTTGTTGAACTATTACTTCTAATGTAGTACATCATTTAAGTGTCAATCGTGTTTGATCGGGCGATCTCATCATTTTCTTTGTATGTACATATCCACTAAGATTAACAAATTTTTTGGAAAGAAAATGCATAGAACCGTCTCTCATTTTTAACAAAGTCTTCTTTCTCAACTTTTATCTTAAATATTTGTGTTTGTGTTATATAATACTTGATTCAAAATATATGAATAGATTGAGTTTTAAATGTATTTTCAACATGTATAAATTTTATCAAATACTATATAACACAAGCAAAAGTGTTTAAGGTCAAACTTGAAAAAGAAAGACTTGAGAAGTCAAAACTGGACATTTAACATGGGACGGAGGGAGTATGATGTATCATAGTTCTTTATCGATTTATAGATTTTTTCATCTAGTGCATTTTAGTAAAACTTTGAATCTAAGAAAATTTTGATATATTGTATAGTCATATATGATGTATCATATAGTTCTTTATGGATTTATAAATTTTGACTATTTAAAAAATATATATATGTATATATAAATTATTGTGCAAAAAAGTCATCAATAATTGTTATCCCAAGAAGCATTACAAATCTAAGCCCTCAAAACCCTCGTCTCGAAAGAACAACTTCTCTTCACTTTCACGAGATCCAATCTTCTAAGCTTCTCTTCAATTATACTTCCAAATCACACTCTTCATACTTTATAATTATACTCATATTTCTCCCATATTTCCTAGTTTTTCTCCACACGAGTTAACTCATTCATCGGAGTTAACTCGTTTGTTCAGAGAAAGTTTCTTTAAACCCATCAAATCTAAAGCTTATTTATTGGTGTGCAAAAGGGTTGTTTACAAATTTATTTAAGAAATTTTTGGCAAATCAAGAAAAAATTCCGATCTAATTATATTCTAAATATATTTTTTCAGCTTTTGGACTATTTTTAGTGTTCAATTACTAGCTAGTTCTTTCTTGATATATATGGTAGTGATTATTTTTTTTATTTTTTTATATATATTTTTTAATTCTAATGTTTGATAAATTGTACCAGCTGGGAAGCATAATTCAAGCAAATTGGAGCAAGAACTATTGAGAAACAAAATGGCATCATCCTCAAATTCACCATGTGCAGCTTGCAAGTTTTTACGGCGAAAATGCCAACCAGAATGTGTTTTTGCACCCTACTTCCCACCAGACCAGCCTCAAAAATTTGCTAATGTTCACAAAGTGTTTGGAGCAAGCAACGTGACCAAGCTTCTAAATGAACTCCACCCTCACCAACGGGAAGATGCAGTGAACTCGCTAGCTTACGAAGCTGAAATGCGCCTTAGGGAT
Organism: Artemisia tridentata subsp. tridentata; assembly: GCA_021014915.2. NCBI lineage: Eukaryota > Viridiplantae > Streptophyta > Magnoliopsida > Asterales > Asteraceae > Artemisia > Artemisia tridentata. Next base: position 407,947,467 of record CP139504.1, read on the forward strand.
CCGGTTTACGGGTGTGTTGGTGTCATTTCACTCCTCCAACACCAACTACGCCAGCTTCAAATGGATCTTACCTATGCAAAGTCCGAGCTTTCCAAGTTCCAAAACCATAACTTGAGCGACACTACCGCTCAAGGACTTATTGCTGCAGCTGCTGCAGCCGCAGCAACACACCACCAAACCCTAGGAAATAACTTGATTTCCTGTTGTTCTGGTGGTGTCACCAGAGACAATCTATACCACCAACACCAACAATTTTTCTCACCTAGAGATCAACAAACATCCATTATTAGGGCGTTTGATATCAACAATAATTACGATACCACCGCCGGTGTTCTTGCAATGAATATATCCAGCGGTGGTATCGGCCAACACCCACAATTCCAACAACCACGAGGCGCCGGCACCGATGATCGGCCTACAACGATCGACCCTTCTTAGGGTTTCTAAGGTAATTAATCATCTATAAGTATCTTGTTTGTGGTGTTTTTAATTTAATTATTGCTTCATTGTAATAATAGTACATGATATTACTCCATGCTATCATAATTTTATGAGTATACTTGAAACTTCATATAATTATACCATAAGTTTTGTTTTGCTCATTTGATGTACGTTTCTTGATATTATTGTTTGAAAATTATTTTGCTGCAAAATGGATGGAGATCAGAAGATGGGGACATGTACATGCACAGTAACTTATTTTTAACTTATTTTCTTATATCTAGCTGTTTCATTTCACATAACTTCAAAGTTGTTTAGTATAGAAATGCTTGTATTTTTGTGTGATGAAAACTAGGTGTAATGATTACACCTATGGTCTATTTCTTGTTTTACAGAAGTAAGATGGTCAAATTTATTGTTACTATTTATTTCTCCATGGTCATATTTATATTTATTTTTTTGGAAACAAGGAATAATATTATATTACATGACTGACAATAAGTTGACAGATACTCCGTATCTTATAGGTTGATATAATTCGAGCTAAATTTTACATGGTTTGAGTTTAGATTTGTATAAAGAAACAAGCTCAAAATGTATACAAAACTTTTTAAGGCATGTGCATGTTATAACTTCTAATTGAGCTCGTGTTATCAAGGACCATAGTAACTATTGATACTTTTGAGATATTTGAGCTCAAAATTTCTTGATATGTGTTCGAGTCTAATCAATAAAACTTTTCAAGCTATGAATCTGGCTTGCTCTCGAACTTTGATGTATGGGATGAAATATGTACATATTTGGCAAATAAATTTTTTATTTCTGTAAAGAAATTCGTAATATTTTTGTTATGTTTGGCTCGAATAATGAAAATGTTATAACATGAAATTGAGATGATTGAATTTTCTTTGTGAACTTGTTCACTTTTTAATTTGATATGGTTAGAATGGATTTTAGACCCCGTAAAGCTTGTACTAGTATCGGGTAGGTGCTAGTTATTTTTCTCTCATGTAATCGTTCCTAGCTCCTCTCTAGTTTTTGTCAATATATATGCTAATTTCTATTTTTAATTAAAACTGACACAAGTGATTAGGGTATATATTCATTAGCCAAAAGATGAGGAACCATGGTTAACCAAAAAAATAAGTTTGTGTTATAGATTATTTCTTTCATTCCTTGAAAAGTGGTAGAACCAATGAACAGACCTTCCAGTTGTGAAAATCGCGCCTAAGGCGCGCCTAGACGCTAAGGCGCATGAGGCTCTAGCCTTGGGGCTTTTTTTGGATCGAGGCTCACGACATGCATGAATCCCAAAAAAAGCTCGCACCTTGGGGCTTTTGCGCCTTTGCGCCTTGGTGCGCTTTTTGCGCCTCGGTGCGCCTCGGAGATGTAACAGGTTTTTGGGCTTTTTTTCTAAATATTAAGATAAGATACATGGGCCTTATAAGTTATATACATGGGCCTTTTAAGTCATAGGGTGAGTATTTGTATGATTTGTAAATTTGAACTGATTTTATGTTTATTTTATTGATTGAAATTTTCTTTAAGAAATTACTTTGTTTCATTAAGTATTTTTCTTTATTACATATTATCATGAAAATGTGGCATTATGACTTAAGTATAAATACGTTGCTTGCTTGATATTTTGAGTTAAATTGTAAGCTTTGTTAAATGTAAGTCTGCAAGTGTAGGAAACAAGCATATTTAGTCTGATATGAATTTTAATCTCTATATAGGTCATCGAGCCAAAGAGTTGATCCGTTTGAGATGTGACAACTGGTCAATTTTAATCTTTATAACGACAATATGTGTCATGTATTAAGTATTTTAATGTTATTTTGTATTATTTAAGCTACATAAATGGCCATATATGTTATAAAAAACTTAATTTATTTAGTGCGCCTCGTATTCATGAATCCCGCGCCTTGGAGTGCGCCTCGCCTCGAGGCTCTTTGACCCCCTTTGCGCCTTAGTGCGCCTCGAGCCTTTCAAAACACTGAAAAGTGGTAGAACAAATGAACAGACCTTCCTGTTGGAATATGTAAATCATAACAATTATATAAACATATAACATACACATCAAGCACGCAGCAGAAAACAGGATCTAAATACTAGTAATTAATTAACTGAATATAAAAGAAAATGCGTACCTTGATTTCTAGCAAAACAAGAAATCAAACTTATCTTTTCTTCTCTTGATCAAATAAAATGATTAACGTGAAACCCCTTACCGTTTTGTTTCACAATCCAACATGGAATAACTAAAGTAAGTTATTACCAAGGTCTTGTACAAACGTACTATAACCAACTAACGTTAGATGCTAGTGTAAAGACACGTATTAAACCAAAACCAATTTTGTTTAATAAAAGCAATCGATCCCCTCCCTTATAGGAAGTTGTCGACCAGATTTAAGAAGAAAAGAAAGAGAAACAAACTTAGGGTTATAGTAACAAATGAACAAGCTAGAGAAACTAATAACCCAAAGGTTTGTATTTATAGTGGAACTATTCTTGGTCACCAAGAAATCGATCTAGGGTTAATAATCCCTAAGAAAACCGGCCACCCATATAGAATGGGTTCTAGATCCTTCTTGTGCCTCAAATTTCACTAATAGTCCTTCCTTTATTAACTTAACGGCCGTTAGTTAATTCCGTTAATTACTTAACGTCCGTTAGGTATTATTTCGTGTCCTAAATAATTAAATACATAACATGGTTATATATTAATTATTTCCGTTAGTCATTAATACGTAAAGTGTGCAATCCCAAGATCCCGTGTTCGATTCTAGTTATATACGTTTTAATATTTTTCCATTAACTACTTCCAATCGTTGATAAACCCTTATATATATTCTTACACGCGGTCATCAATAGTCAAGTCACCATATATTCAAATGCTTTATGAGTTTGAGGGATTTTATCCGTACATCATTTATGTTAGAGTTGAAAAAATGTATGGACAAAAAGCTACTGCAATGAAACGGATATATATATATATATATATATATATATATATATATATATATATATATATATATATTTATATATATAGGTTAAATACAAAAATCATTTAACTGTTTTATGGTAAAAATAATTTTTTTTACGACAAGGAGAATATGTTAAAAAACACTAACAAGAAACTAAAAAGAATTATGATTTACGGACGATGTAACATTACAAAGATCACAACTCCACTCCATCCAAGTTTCCAGTTAGGGTATTTTCTTTTTCCTACTAGAAATCCAGGAAAAAAAATGAAAGTTTTACATTGTCAAGGATAAGTTTTGTGGTAAGTAGTTATTTAAAAATGCTTTTAGCAAGTCCTGCGCATATGTAATCACTTTGAAAACATGCATGTTCATATGATCAACTCTTAATAAATATATGCATCCTTTCTTGAAGTTGGTATGTGAAATGACATATGGCTCTTGCATGGGCTAGTAATGTTCTCATTTAGACATTCTTTCCATGTGAGCGAATGTCTAATGAATATGCATTATGATGATTCGTGTTATTGGTGTATACGTCCTTGTAGCGATTATTCAGTTTTGTTTTTCATTCTTATATATTGATTCGTATTAATTTGAAATACATATAAAGACCTATAAAAGTGTCCAGATTTCACAGGTCATGAACCCTCATATACATATCTACTGTTAGAGTTAATGTGGAAAAATATTAACGTGTATGTCTAGATTCGAACACGGGACCGAGGGATTGCGCACTTTACGTATGATGATCAAGTAAATAATTAATGTATGTATATTTATTATGTGTATTAATTATTTGGACACGAAATGAGACATAACGGACGTTATGTAAACTAACGGTGTTGACTAACGACCGTTAGGGAATAGTTAAAGGACTATTAATGTAAAAGGAGAGTGGAAGGATCTAGAAACCTTGGCCAACAAGCCAAGGCCGATCGGCCTAAGGGTTAAACAACCCTAATCGGTTGCCTTTGGGAGCAAGAAATCCATTCCCTATAAATACACATGCTAGGGTTATTTGTTTTGTGATCTTGTGCAATACTATAACCCTAAAGCTTTGTGTTTTCTCTCCTTTATCCTCCAAATCCGGTCGACATACTTCAAGGGTGTCGAACCATATTTTTTGTGTAGCAAAAAATTGTTTTTGGTTTTACGTGTCTAATCACTAGCATCATTGCTTGATCGGTTATAGTACGTGTGTACAAGAATTCGGTAATTACTCACTATAGTAATTCTTGGATTGTGGAACAAAACGGTAAGGGGTTCCACGTTAATCCTTATTCTTGATCTTGTGATTAGAAGAGAAGAGAAGAACAAACGGTACGTTCCCTATTTACTTTTATGTAATTCTTTATACGTGTTAAATACGATCTTGCTTCCGCTAGTACTCTTGATATGTGTTTATTTAATTAGATGTTGAACATGCTAGTTAAAATCCAACAGTGGCATCATGAGCCAATTTAACATGTTAATGAATTACTTAAACGCATATTAAAAATCAAATCTTGATTTAGATACACATGTTAAGGTCGATTTTAATTTTTTAGGGTTTGTTTTTTAAGAAAACATTCTAATTAAAATCGAATAGAATTTAGGGTTACAGTTTCGACCCTATTTTTAACTAATTTATTATTAGTTTGTAACCCTAAATTAAGAACATGATGTGATATGTGTTTATTTGAGTAATTAGGGTTACGATCTTGGTTGATCCATAATTCTTCATGCAAAGAATTATGAATTTGGTTTGTTTATGTGCTACATGATTTTAGATAAATCTAAAATTAGGGAATACCTAATATATATTAATGAATCGGTTATGTGCAATGTGGTATGTAATTAATTAAAACTTACGCGGTCAATTTATTAGCGTCTGTGGTCCATTGGGTACAATGAGCTCGAAAACCAATGGGAGTTTTATTAATTATATACATTAAAAAATTCACATAGATTATTAATAGGATTTATCAAAAGGGTTTGCATGTGGCTATATGATTTATATCATATATGTGTTATTGTGTGTTTATTTATTTTTTAATTACTTGATCTTTGTGTTTTAATTATGATAGATTGAAAACATCAAAGAGGGTAATTTTTTGAATAAAAATAAATGAACCTAATAACTATGAAACCCTTGTGGTAAATTATTTATTGCCAAGTCTTATGTGCCGATAGTGGTTCGCTTCGCACGGTAATTTGCTCCCAGGCGAGACTAGCAATTTAATAATTTACTACATAATGTTTTAAGTTTTAAATCTTAAAGTTTTTAATTGATTGATGCGACTGTACATAAATGGTCGAAGCGGCGGACCTAATGTTGGCAAAATATAAAGTGGGTATAAGGTTGGTTTCGCATTAAATTGTGGCCTTAAAGAGACTCCATTCTGTCTCTCCGCTCACCTGTGCGTCACATTAGACTTACCAAATACACCATTATACATGTACGAAGCATCTTATGGCAATGTTGTAAGTTTCTCAACACCATCTTAAGGCAATGTTGTAAGCATACATTCTAGGAATCAAGATCTATAGAGACAGATCTAGGCGGTTGGTTGGTTTAAGTCAAAGTGCTTACATTGACAAGATATTGAAGAGATTCAATATGCAAAATTCCAAGAAGGGATTTTTGCCAATGCAAGTAGAACATGGCTTGAGTAGCAAAGCTTGTGCTTCAACACCTGAAGAGGTGGAACGCATGAAGAGAATTCCTTATGCTTTGGCTGTGGGATCGATTATGTATGCGGTTCGATGTACAAGGCCAGATGTGGCATTTGCTCAAAACATTACCAACCGTTATCAGCAGAATCCAGGTGAACTCCACTAGACTGCTGTGAAACATATTCTCAAGTATTTGAGATCTACGAGAGATATGTTTTTGGTGTACGGGGGAAATCCAAACGCAGAACTGTGTGTTACAGGTTACTGCGATGCATCCTGAAAGTGTAATAAAGATGATACGAAGTCGCAGAGGGGTTATGTCTTTGTCGTCAATGGAGGTGCAGTGGATTGGAAGAGCAAGAAGCAGAGCACTATTGCGATGTCTGCTACAGAAAGCGAGTATATTGCTGCCTCATAAGCCGCAATGGAAGCAGTCTAGATTAGGAAGTTCGTTTCGAGGCTTGGAGTTATGCCCTCGATCGATAGACCTATAAAAATGTATTGTGACAACTCAGCCGCAATAACATTTGCCAATGAGCCTGGAATAATGAAGGGCACCAGACATTTCCCGATCAAGTACCACTATGTTAGAGAACAAGTGGAGATAGGAGAGATCGAATTACTCAAATTTTACACAGATGACAACTTAGCATATCCATTAACGAAAGCTCTACCTGGTGAAAAGCTTAAGCAGCTTTCAGAGGGGATAGGACTTCGTTTAGCTGATAGTTTCATGCAAATCTGTGAGTAGTATTTGGATAATGGGATGTTGTAAAACAGTTATTATTTTAATGAAATAAAATACGGAGTTATGTTTATTCATCATTATTTAATAATATATCATATATTTGCATGTTTATATCCGTGAATATATTTATATATTCTAAATTGTTCGTTGTCGATTAATGATATGGGAATATCATTAAATAAAGACAAGTGTGAGGATTGGTAGAATGTACTGTAAGGTTGAGACACCAAAATATCACATGATATTCAAGGATTGGAATATAGGACTATCCCGACCTCATGAGTTTACTTTATGGATCCTATCATTAAGTAAATCATGTTTATATTTATCCTTAGACTTGAGATACCATATAACCGTTCATGCATGTAGTGCATTTTTGTGATTCAATTTAACGCTATACGTAACTGGTAGCTATACGGATTATTTTCGAAAGTGTTGCAAAGTGTATGTGTTATGCTCGTAGTTAAAATGGGATTTGTTCCTTCAAATTTAATTTTGAAGTTTAATACTACTGAGCCCCTCGTTGGATTAATAAGATGTTTGTGTGGCCACACCCAAAGTCTCCCCTGATGATTCAGAAGATTTGGTAATCTTATGTAATCGTATAAAACGAGAAACAAAATTATTAATAAAGAATGACTTAGATCCATATCTTTATTAATGTAGTATTAGAAACAAAAAGATAAGTATGATGAGTTATCATCACATGGTTTTTCCAGGAGACCACACACCCGAGTTGTTCTAGGGGCATTGGCGTGTTGCTAGACGCTAACCAATGTCATTACACTTTTAATAGATTTCCAAGTGGGAGCTGTTAGAGTTAATGTGAAAAAATATTAACGTGTATGTCTAGATTCGAACACGGGACCGAAGGATTGCGCACTTTACGTATGATGATCAAGTAAATAATTAATGTATGTATATTTATTATGTATATTAATTATTTGGACACGAAATGAGACATAACGGACGTTATGTAAACTAACGGTGTTGACTAACGACCGTTAGGGAATAGCTAAAGGACTATTAATGTAAAAGGAGAGTGGAAGGATCTAGAAACCTTGGCCAACAAGCCAAGGCCGATCGGCCTAAGGGTTAAACAACCCTAATCGGTTGCCTTTGGGAGCAAGAAATCCATTCCCTATAAATACACATGCTAGGGTTATTTGTTTTGTGATCTTGTGCAATACTATAACCCTAAAGCTTTGTGTTTTCTCTCCTTTATCCTCCAAATCCGGTCGACATACTTCAAGGGTGTCGAACCATATTTTTTGTGTAGCAAAAAATTGTTTTTGGTTTTACGTGTCTAATCACTAGCATCATTGCTTGATCGGTTATAGTACGTGTGTACAAGAATTCGGTAATTACTCACTATAGTAATTCTTGGATTGTGGAACAAAACGGTAAGGGGTTCCACGTTAATCCTTATTCTTGATCTTGTGATTAGAAGAGAAGAGAAGAACAAACGGTACGTTCCTTATTTACTTTTATGTAATTCTTTATACGTGTTAAATACGATCTTGCTTCCGCTAGTACTCTTGATATGTGTTTATTTAATTAGATGTTGAACATGCTAGTTAAAATCCAACATCTACTTGATATGATAGCAAGTGTACTGGACATGCATAGAATCATATGGGTATGTTGTTTTGGTTAGACTTCTTAAAGATAAACACAGTAAATTAAACCACTTAATTTGAAAGTAAACTTGTTTAACCGATGACTATGCACAATGGATGCAGGGCCGGCCCACTTGGGCCAGGCGAACCAAGCCCAAGCCTAGGGCCTCCCATTTTTAAGGGCCTCTAATTTTTTGAAAAAAATTGTATGTTTTGGGCTTTGGGCTTAATGGACCAGACTTGAAAGTTAGAATTTTGTAATAGGTGAGGACGAGATCTCATGGAAAATTGAAGCGTCTTTTTAGTATCTTGGCCGCTAATCTCATGAAAAATTTCAACAGTCTTCTCAAACAATCAATGCTAAATCAATGTATTGTTGATGTTCTATTGATTTCGAAAATCACGATGAACGTTACCCACATCCCTTTAAATCCAAACTCAAAGTTCAAGCAATTTCACAATTCACAAATCAAAATCGCCAATTTACAATTTGAGTTCTGATCAAAAAATCGAAGCCTGCTTCTACTCGAACAATGGATCTCTTCAATGTCACAAGAAAGATTGAACGGTTTAGCTACTTTATCAATTGAAAAAGATTTGTTAAAAACGTTGATTATGATAGTTTTATTAAACAATTTGCTTCGCAAAAAGCTAGAAAAGTCAATTTTATCTAAGTATTTTTTCCCAATGTTTGAAATTAAAAAAAAAAAAAAAAAAAAAAAAAAAATTAACTCTGCCAAAGATAAACGTGTTAGTTTATTATTGCCGGTCCCAAGCTCGGATAAAAGAGGAGGGTTTAAACGTGACTTTTAATTTTTTCCGCTCTATTAGAAAGGGCCACATTTTTATGTTTCGCTTTAGGTCTCCAAAAACGTTGAGACGGCCCTGAATGGATGGACAATTCCTGCCTAGCACGACGTTGTGTTGCTCTTACAGCAACATCGTAGCAATTGTCAAGTTTACCATGCATCATCCCACTTTTACAGCAGCACGTACGTGCGTGAAAGCCATCCGATCCCACAAAACACCCAACGAGTGTACGAGTGGTTCGATTGGATTTATGATCCGATTGCTTCTTGTATGGTCACTTTATTGTTATCGTTTCCTTTATCTAGCTTCTTGCTAGTTTATTCAAAGTTCTCTCGCACTCGTGCATATTCTCCATGGGAACAAGAGAGTTAATCCAATTTGGATCGAGAGTGGTTAGCTGATCCATTGTCATCTAGTATGCCCTTTTAATTTCGTTGTAATTTTATAGCTTTTTGCTAGCTTGTAATTAACAACAAAAGGCCGTTAAGAAAGTATATGGCCCTTCAAAACTAAACCATCCAACGTGACAAACCCCTCATGCAGTTGATTACTTTGTTATTGTTTTGATAAAATCTCATCACGCAAAGATCATGCACATTTTCATGTAACCGAAAGATATTAAACCTTTTAATTTCACATGAAGATATAAACACCATTTATCATGTAGATCACAAGATGCACCGTTCCTATCGTAGAAACTTGTATTACTTGATAAATTAATAGTGTATACAAGCGTATATATTCAAACAAAAGAAAAGAAGCCTAATTTGCTAGACGGGATAAATGGGCCTAAACAGTAGGTCTTTATTAACTCACAATGATGCAGCGAGAACGATTGAGAGTTTGTCAGGAAAAAAAAAAAGCGAAAACGAAAACGCGGGCCACACTGTTCCTTATTAAATATATCTTTGATCTGTAAAGCAGACAAAACAGAAATCAAATAGATGGTGCCGGCCTGAAGATGGTGACAAGTGAAATGACAGTCAATCTCTGTATGCTTGGTTGTTTCATGAAAAACGGTGTTGTGCGCAATATGAATAGCATTACGATTATCACAATATAATGGAGTAGGACTAGTAATATGAACACCCATGTCTACAACTAACCAACATAGCCAAACAATCTCGCTAGCAATCACAACCATGGTACGATACTCGGTTTCAGTAGAAGATCTTGAAAGAACATCCTATTTCTTATTCCTCTATCGCTTTAAACTATCTCTACCCTAATATTATTATAATATTAATGAATGAAAAAAGCTTTTAGAATAAGTTTGCCATTGGAGTTAAATTTTAGCTAGAGTTAGTTACAAAATTTGTCCTTGTGGTTTACTCTAATTGCAGGTTAGGTCCTTAGCATTTCAAAAGTGCATTCATCATCTTTATAAGAAAGTTACAAGTGCACATTTGATCCATGGCTAAAATTAAATTACTAAATTACCCTCCTTGTCTCCCCTTTCATTTAGGTATCTGTGAAGGCAATTTAGTCATTTAATTTTGGCTAAGGATCATGAGTGCACTTGTAAGTAGGGGTGGCAATTTTCGACACGACCCGAAACCCGACCTGAGACCAACACGAAAATTAGCAGGTTAGGGTTGAGACTAAATAGGTTTCAGGTCGGTTTTGGGTCGACCTGATTGACCCGTTTATTAAACGGGTCAGGTTCGGGTTGAAGGTTTCTGACCCGCGAACCAGCTAACCCGAACCCGTGAACCCGAACATGACCCGAATTGCCACAATTTCCTACATGACCCGAAACCCGACATGCGACCGACACGAAAATTAGCAGGTTAGGGTTGAGACTAAATAGGTTTCAGGTCGGTTTTGGGTCGACCTGATTGACCCGTTTATTAAACGGGTAAGGTTCGGGTTGAAGGTTTCTGACCCGCGAACCCGATAACCCGAACCCGACCCGAATTGCCACCCCTACTTGTAAGTACTCCACGGGAAATACAAATGCACTTTCGAAAGGATAAGGACTGAACCTACAATTTAGCTAACTTACAAGAATGATTTTTGCAATTTACTCTTTTAGCTATATAGTTTTTTTCTTATGCTTTTACGCAAAAAGCACAAGCATTGTGGATGCTCTTCCATGACCTCTATTAGCTCACCTAGCTACAACCCTGCAAACACGTATCCCCTTAAAGATCTACTCCGGAGATCATGTTCTCGAGTGTCATGTCGAGTCGAGTTATCAAATTTCATAGTCACGCTTAACAAGATGAACCAAAATTTAATGATCATATATTGTCATTTTTATGGTCCATGAGACAACTACTTGACAATACTATAATCAGTGAAACATATATGCAATAGATAGGACAATACGAATGCAAACAGTAGTTTTATACTTTTAATCCGATTTGTCGAAATAAATGCCAACCTATACATATTTAATTCGACAATGCCAACACGTACTACCCCCACCCCCTTATTAATTAATGCTTGTACATAATAATATATATATTTGTAGGAAAGCGTGCGTGCCAAACTCCAAGAACAAAATTACAGTAGATCGTATAGCAGTATACTGATTTCAGAACTAATGTGACTGTGAATATGCATGGGTGGGTCAGTGGGTGAGGGAGTGGGGGACCTCTATGACCAAATCATACAACTTCTTTGATCATGTTCATAGCTAAAACTAGTAAAAAGTTTATAAAAAAACAATATGCTTAGGTCGGTCATTCTCACGCATGAGGTACTTTGGTCACGCGCAGATTGCATGCGTTACGGCCTCCCCTCTAACGCGTGAAGGCGAGGGTGATTTGGGTGTTAGTTTGGTCATTGCGGTTGTTGGACTAAATTGCAAAGTGAGTGTGTGCTTGTAAAATTTGTGTTGTTTTTATATGTCTAAATAAACATTGAGTATAAGTACCTAGCGAGCGGCGATTACAGGGTAGAAGTGATAGACGACTTAAAGGGAACAATATGCTATGACCTTAAGATAACAGTGACTAAGGGTGTTTTAACAGGTGAAGAGTACTAGAGCCTACACACCGTCAAATAGCTAGAATAATAATGCTATGTACAGGGGCAGACCTATGTCAGGGGTTGTTGAGGGTTCACGAGAATTTGATGGATGTTTGTCGCCTAGTGTAAATTTTTGTTAAAAATCTCGATTTCTCTTAAATGAATCTGATCACTAGATTTTGTGTCACGCAAAGACAATAATGTCTTGTTTACTTAGTCCACTAATATGTCAAAAGATATGCATCTCTTCTTAATTTGTTTACTAGTTCCAACTCCGCACATGACAGCCAAGTACTAAAGTTATTAAAATGATAAAGGGATGTTCAACTAGTTGAAGTGAACCCCGTGGACTGGCGAATCTAGTGTAAGGAAAGGGAGAGATGCGTTTTTTGAAAAAGAAAATGCTAAAAAAGTCACTTCTAGAAGTACCAACAAATATTTTTGTTGATACTAAATTCGATTGTATTTTTGCATATAATGGCCTGGGACCTTTGATAATTTTATTTTCTAGATTCATCAGTACTGATGGTAGGGTTAGAAAACAACATGGTAGGGTTAGAAAACAACATATCATGAATATATCTTTCAACCCTACTACTCCGTATTGCAGAGTAATATTCAGAATATGAATATATTTATAACATGATCATCCTGATTCTTTAATGGCAAAAAACATGCCCTTTGTCTCGTTCACTTTTGCATCACCTGCGGACCAACTTGTATGCATCTATGTATGAGGACTTAATCAAATGATTCAAACAAGGTTTTCCCTTGACCTCGTTTTAAGACAGGATGAGATTCTCGATAAGTAATCGAGTATTTGGGTTAGCCGTTTTACACATAAGATATCGTGGATCACTCATATATTAGTTATTCTCATCTAGATACGTAATTTACACGGTTTAGATATCGTACATGTTCTCTCGTAGACTAGCTAGTTATTCTTTTTCATATTAGATAGTAAATTAGTTAGTTGGCCCAAACCCGAGAACTTAGGACCATTAGGGTTTTTGTTGGACCAATTCAGAGCCCAGTGACTATTCGACTATGATTTGAACATAAAATATCCTAAGTATAAATGAAGTCCTAAATGAAAGAACATTCAGGAAGTTATCTTTAGAGTTCTTGAGAGACTAAAGAAAGTCTCATCACTTCTTGAGGCGGAACTCGATAAGTGAAGTTTGAACTTGAAAGAAGATGATTGAATTAGTGAGTGATGACAATAACTCAGTGACTCCCCGTGATCTTCTCAAAAATCAATTGCATTCTAAACTTAGATATTTAAGAAAAATATCTAAGTGCCTAAAAGATTAAGCGGGAACTTTATTGAAAAAAATAAGTAAAAGATACTTATCAAAGAAACTCATAGAAGAAGAGTTGGTTCAAAAAGAAAATATTTGTCAAAATTGTTCCTTAAAGTGGGATTGAACCTATTCGAAGAATAAAAGCATTTAATAAAGTAAGGTAGCAATGACTTTACTAGTTAGATGCTTGACACATCACTATTAACTCATAGGTATCCACCTCGAACATTGCCTAAATAAAAGAATGTTGTAAATGAGTAAATGCGGTCTCGTACAATTAATGTGATACACTTTTACGAGAGCATTTACTCCTCCAAAGAACTAAGTCTCTGAAACCATTCAGAGTGTTAGCATAGTTCTTACTTAAACACATACTTTCGTTAGTGTTTAAGTTAGTGAGAATATCATCATACATTGTCATTCAACTTAGATTGTTTTTCAGCAAACAATCTTAGTAATTTTTTGATTCATTTATAATAAGAATTTAAACATTGAAAAACTCTTGTGTATTTAACTGTTTCTTTTTAACTTGTTATCTTGTTAAATGATTTAATACTTACTAGCATGAAAGTTGATTAGTTAACTTAGTTAATATTTGTAATTAACCAACTAAACGAGTACAAGTGGTATCTGTTACGCCTAAAAAAGGACTCAATTTTTATTTCACAAGAATGTTACCGACTTTGACCTCCTATTACTTCTTGAGTATCCGTTTATACTTCTGATGAGAACTAGACTTTAAAAGTATTTTTAAACGAGACTAGACTCAATTATCTTCGAAATGACGGGTGGTACGACCCGTAACGACTTACGGTTAAAAGATATGAAATTCCAAAAATCGACGAAATCTGAAAAACCGACCATATGGCCGTATGAAATATTTCATATGGCTGTATGGTCATCTCAGAAACTTTTCAAACCACTGACTCAAGCATACGCTAACATGAAATATCTCATATGGTCGTATGGTTACCTCAGAACTTATAAACCTACATACGATCATATTCAATATCTCATATGGTCATGTGGTGCCTGCAAACTTCCTGTAGAGGGAATATGGCCATATGAAATATATCATATGGTCATATGGTACTTGCAGCAACATTTGAAAATAAACATATCCTTATACTTTACTTTAATTCCGAAAAACCGACTTCTATAACTCGACATAACACCAAAACTTCCAGAATTCATTAACATAACATAATAAATCATTTCCATAACCATTTGACCCGTTTACAACCCAAAATGGGTATAAATAGGCAGTAATCCAAACACCCCTTCATACTTACATTAGGACTACTTATAATCAACTTAAGCATTATACCCATAACCAAATTTCAAGACTTAGACACATACTTGAACAAGGACCCATAAACATTCAAAATTACCCATTTTGATAAAAGTTTACGAAACACTCAACAAAGACTTGTGGGGGCTTCCAACTTTGACTTCAATGGTCCAAAAGAAAAGTCTTCTACTACAACTTCTTCAAATCACAAGACTTCTACGAAATGACCACTTAAACTTTATCCTTACCTTTGCTTGATTCTTCGGTACCTATCAAGAACATCATAACTAAACATGTAAGCGAAACGCTTAGTAAGTACATGGCATAACAAGCTAAACAACGCACAATATAAATCGTGTTATAAACCATAACTAGCCTATCAACTAGTTAAGCTAGCGATATAGGGTCACATACCTCACGCCAGCATAGTCGACCTAAACTCGATCAACCCACATGGTTGAACCTTATCCCATAGTTAACGCAACGACTAACTAAGCTATGCCTAGTAATGGATCCATAACTAGCTAACGCGTCCTATATCCTATCCTTCACCATTACCATGTAACAAACATGATAAAGCTAACAAAACATAAACCATTATCATACATGAAATATAATAAAGCTAACAAAACATATTATACCCATATAGTTACCTTAATTCACCAATCACCAATCCTACTTAAATTAGCTTCAATCTCGTTACTTACTTCCTATGATGGAATTAGCCCTAATTAGTGACTAAATCAACAATAACATAAGAATTTTAACAATATTTAACATTTTAATTCAGTTCCTCTTTCAAGAACCCTAAATTTAAATTAGGAAAACACTTACTTGTTGAAGGGATTGTGGTTAGGAGTTCTTTAAAGCTTATTAGACACTTCTAATGGTTGATTCTTGCACTAAGATGAGAAATTATATTTCCCTCTTTACTCTTCTTCCTGGAATCGAACTCTCTCTATTTTCCCGGGTAATTATAGAGTAAATTTGGATAATTATCCAGTTATACACATTCTAGTTTGTTTAGTTGGCAAAAGTGGCCCCTCAAGTTCTATTTTCCTTATTTTAGCCACAAAACTTCCTACACTTTTATACTTTAGCACTATAGCTTATAACTTAACTCTTTTCCTTATAAAATACATACTAATACAATATTATACTATCATTTATATAATATAATAATACCTTATCGGGTTTTAGGTGTAACAATTCTCCCACCCTTAAACGAGATTCCGTCCTCGGAATCTATTCTTGAAACAAATGAGGATAGTTATTCCTCATCCTCTCTTCCGGTTCCCATTTAATGCTCGATCCCTTCCTGTGCCTCCATTGAACCTTTATTAACGGTATTTCCTTGTTACGAAGTTTTTTAGCATTAAAGAAAAGTGATGGTCATTCTAGATTAGGAACATTGTAAACGTGTTTTAGAATATGGAATAGAATAGTCAAAGGGCTCTAGGATTGGGCTAAGCTAATAGGTTAGTATTATGATAAGCTTGTCTATTTATGTTTAATGTAATCCAAGCCCAATCCACAAACCAAACGAAGCCCATAGAAAGCCCATTAGGGCGTTTGTGTTTAAAGTATAAAAGGCACCTTACCCTTCATTTGTAAGGTGTGCTTGAGTGTGTAAGTGTGTGTTTTTATAAAATACATGTTCTTTTTCTATTCTCTCTCTCTCTAGAAATACGCCACATACATCAAGTCACCAACATATTGTGCTTCAAATATTAGTGATAAAGTTAAAAGATTTAAGGTCCTATAAGTGGTATCAATCACCTAACAATGATTTAGGAGTGTTTTGAGTTTTGTTTTGTCACGTTTTCTAGCTTTTCTACTCGTTATTCTACAAAAGTCACTTACTTTTCTTGTTTTTTTTATGGTTTTAGCACTTTTTTTTATTACAAACTAGTGTTATAAACTTTTTTGTCACAAGAAAGGTTCAAACTTTTTGGTTAAAATTTGAGTTTTGAAATTGTAATTTTTGTGTTCTTCCAAATTTCGAGCAAGCTTATTTGGTCTTAAAATTGTTAAAGTTTGCAACTTTTGTTAAGTTTTAGTGTTTTTAAGCTTAGTTGTACAAGAAAATATTGGTTAGAAACACTTCTTGGTCGAATTTTAGAGTCTTGGAAATTCTAGCGAAATTTCGAACAAGCTAAAACCCCAAAATTTCGAACAAGCCCTTAAACCCTAAAGTTTTGAGCAAGCTCTTCAAGTCATTTCTTCAGGATTTGTGGATTACTCAGTGTTATTCTTTCTTGTATAAGCTAGAAAAACACTTCGACTTTTGGAAAAACTTTCAACTCGTACGAATTCGAAAGTTGAAAATTTCGAGCAAGCTCTGAAAAGTTTCGAGCAAGCCTGAAAAGTTTCGAGCAAGCAAAGTTTCGAGCAAGCAAAGTTTCGAGCAAGCAAAGTTTCGAGCAAGGCCAAAGTTTCGAATTAGTTGGATTTTGTTGACTTTTTGTGTCTTAGAGTTAGACTTTTTATGACAAAACTTCAAAAGGTCATAACTTTTTAACCGTAACTCCATTTTCAGCGAAATACCTGTCAAAATGACCAGAACAACTTGAATATTGTGAGGTTACCCAACTGTCGAGTAACGAAATTTTTGAAGCCTGAAATCACTCTGGGAAGAAGTTATCGACGATCTAAGTTCTAAGACCAAAATTTCACTACAATAAAGGAACTTAACTTTCACCAAACTTAACTCCTACTTCGTTTAACTGATCCAAGATCAAATTTATCATACATAACTTCATAAATGGCAATTCAGCAAGACATTCACGCAGCCGATGCGGAAAACCGACCTCCCATGTTGTCAAAGGGTGGATAATCACAGTGGGCTAGTTGTATGATGCGCTATTTTAAGAGCAAAACAAATGGAAAACTTCATGTCAATTCTGTTTTGGAAGGACCCTTTAAACCACGACAAGTCCTAGACCCTGTAGATCCTAATGGAACTCCCCTAGTAAGACCATTCTACAGAGATCAGACTGAAGCTGAGTACACTGAGGAAGACAAACTACAAATTGCAGCTGATGATCAGGCATTTCATCTAGTTGTTATTGGGCTACCTGAAATGACTTATGCAACTGTGGATAGTGAAGGAAGTGCTCATGCAGTCTGGGAAAGAGTCAAGAGGTTAATGTATGGGACAGACATCGGGAAGCAGGAAATGGAAACACAATTGCTCAAGGAACTACACAAGTTCACTTCCATTGCTGGTGAATCAATAGAGTCGTACTATCACAGGTTCTGTAAGATCATGAATGACTTATCCAGACACAACCTCACACAAAAGAACATAGCTAGCAACACCAAGTTTCTAAATGAGTTACAACCAGAATGGGGAAGATACGTCACCATTGTTTATCAGACAAAGAACTTGCATGAAGTTAACTATGATCAGCTGTACGACTTCTTAAAACAGAACCAAGCTGAGGCAAATGAAGTCAGGGCAGAATTACTTACTAAAAAGAATGATCCTCTTGCCTTAATTGCTAACACACCAACACCTTTACCAGTGAACACACCACATCAACCATCATCATCTTCCACTCACAACTATATATGCAACCACAATACATTCCACAACCAACACCTGTCTACTAACAACAATTCTACCCACAACAACAACAACAACATGTTATTCCACAAGAACAATATCCACAATTCCAAGAACTAGAGTTCACTGAAAATGATGAATCTACTGCTGCTTTGACACAAGCATTTGCTTATTTGACAAAGGCATTCCAAGGACGCTATTCTACACCAACAAAAAACAAACAACAACCAAAGGATTTCATCGAACACTCGCAATAAGCAGATTGCTCAACCGAGTTTCAATATGGGTCAAGGAGGATAAATGGTTGGAGTTATTAGGAATCAGTATGGATATGATACTGGATTTCACATGGGTAATCAGAATATGCAGAATGCATGTCAGTATGCAGGAAATCAGATGGGTTAGTTTGTTGGAAATCAGAAGGGTCAGAATGTTGGGCATCAAACAGTGGGTAATCAGATTGGGAATGTGGCAGCTCCAGTTGTTGGGAATTATGAAAATGTGAATCAGGGTAATCCGATGAAGTGCTTCAACTGTCAAGGTGTAGGTCATATTGCAAGGAACTGTCCTATTAAGCCGAGAAAGAAGGATACATCGTATCTACAGAAAGCGTTGCTGTTGGCACAGAAGGAAGATGCAGGGTTTCAGTTGAATGATGAGGAAAATGATTTTATTGCTCTCATGGATGAAATGAAAGACAGAGAGGACATTAATGCAAACTGCATCTTTATGGAAAATCTTCAGGAGGCTAAGTATGACACGGATTCTGACACACCTCCTGTTTATGAAACCAGTGCACTATCTGAGGTACCAACCTTCAATACATGCCACGATAATGATATATTTGATATGTCTCCTCATGAGCAACAGCATTCTGAGACTCTAGCACTCACTTATGATACATACCTGGATACGCCAAGTAGTAGCAATACTCTTTCACCAACTTCATATATGAATCACAGTGGAGGTTTAGTTTCACAGCATGTTGAGAATGATGAGGAAACACGTGCTCTATGAGAATGCTTATTGGATAATTGTAGCATTGAAATTGAGAAAGTAAAAAAGGTCAAGGGGCCTAAGTTGTCATTTGGTTATACTTTCTGTTATAATTCTCGGGCCTCGTTTAACGTACCAAAAATGACCGTAAAATTTTCTCAGTTGCGCCAATGTTTTTAGAATTGTTTTTCCGTTAAAATTGACTATAATTTTTTTTTATCGTATTTTTAAGTTTAATTGTGCCGACTCACGTAGTGTCTAACCCATGTATACAGGAAACTATTCATCACATAACAATAATCCACATAACATTACCAAGAATCCGGATAAATTCCCAAAACATTCCAAAAATGATTCTAAATAATTAAATGTTCGTTTTTAAATGTAATGCGGTATTTAAAAATGCTCCCAAAATTTACTAGTTGTTACAGCCTCCCAGCCTCAGGAGAAACCTGTCCCGGGTTTCAATTCGAGTTACTCGATACGGTTGAAAAGAGGTGAGGGTATTTTCTCTTTATTTCGTCCTCACGCTCCCATGTAAACTCAGGACCATGACGCGAGTTCCATCAGACCTTAACGATAGGAATGCGGCTGTGCTTCAGTCACTTGACTTCACGATCCATGATCTCCACCGGCTCCTCAATAAAATTCAAGCTTTCGTTTATCTTGATCTCTCTCAAAGGAATAATCGCGGTTTCATCGGAAAGACATTTCTTCAGGTTACACACATGAAAAATGTTGGGCACACTATTCAGTTCTGGTGGTAGCTCAAGTCGGTAGGCTACCGGTCCAATTCTATCAAGAATTTGGAATGGTCCAATGTAACGAGGATTGAGTTTTCCGCACTTGCGGAAACATATCACCCCTTTCCATGGTGAGACTTTTAACATGACTCTATCTCCGATCTGGAATTCGAGAGATTTACGTCTCCTGTCGGCATAGCTCTTTTGTCGATCACGTGCAGCTTGCAAACGATTTCGGATCTGAACTATCTTCTCGGTCGTTTCTAGAACAAGTTCGGGACCAGTGAGTTGACTGTCACCAACTTCAGCCCAACAAATCGGAGATCAGCATTTTTGGCCATACAGCGCCTCAAAAGGTGTGGCCTTAATATTGGCATGATAGCTATTGTTGTAGGAAAATTCGGCTAAAGGCAAGTATCTCTCCTAGCCTTTTCCGAAATGTATGGTCACCTCAGAACGTATAAACCCACATACGACCATATGTAATATCTCATATAGTCATGTGGTGCCTACAGACTTCATGTATAGGGCATATGGCCATATGAAATATATCATATGGTCATATGGTACCTGCAGCAACATTTGAAATAAACATATCCTTATACTTTACTTTAATTCGAGAAAACCGACTTCTATAACTCGACATAACACCAAAACTTCCAGAATTCATTAACATAACATAATAAATCATTTCCATAACCATTTGACCGGTTTACAACCAAAAATGGGTATAAATAGGCACTAATCCAAACACCCCTTCATACTTACATTAGGACTACTTAAAATCAACTTAAGCATTATACCCATAACCATATTTCAAGACTTAGACACATACTTAAACAAGGACCCATAAACATTCAAAATGACCCATTTTGATAAAAGTTTACCAAACACTCAACAAAGACTTGTGGGGGCTTCCAACTTTGACTTCAATGGTCCAAAAGAAAAGTCTTCTACTACAACTTCTTCAAAGCTCAAGACTTCTACGAAACGACCACTTAAACTTTATCCTTACCTTTGCTAGATTGTTCGGTACCTATCAAGAACATCATAACTAAACATGTAAGCGAAACGCTTAGTAAGTACATGGCATAACAAGCTAAACAACGCATAATATAAATCGTGCTATAAACCATAACTAGCCTATCAACTAGTTAAGCTAGCCATATAGGGGCACATACCTCACGCCAATATAGTCGACCTCAACTCGATCAACCCACATGGTTGAACCTTATCCCATAGTTAGCCCAACGACTAACTAAGCTATGCCTTGTAATGGATCCATAACTAGCTAACGCACCCTATATCCTATCCTTCACCATTACCATGTAACAAACATGATAAAGCTAACAAAACATAAACCATTATCATATATGAAATGTGATAAAGCTAACAAAGCATGTTAAACCCATATACTTACCTTAATTCACCAATTACCAATCCTAGTTGAACTTGCTTCAAGCTCATTACTTGCTTCCTATGATGGAATTAGCCCTAATTAGTGACTAATTCAACAATAACATAAGAATTTTAACAATCTTTAGCATTTTAATTCAATTCCTCTTTCAAGAACCCTAACTTTAAATTGGGAAAACACTTGTTGAAGGGATTGTGGTTAGGAGTTCTTTAAAGCTTATTAGACACTTCTAATGGTCGATTCTTGCACTAAGATGAGAAATTAGCTTTCCCTCGGTTATCCCTTAATATCAAACTCTATCACACAATACATAACACGTATAAAGTACTAAAGGATCGTATGTATAGTGACAATAGATTGATATGTATGACGTATATATGTTATAGAATAAGAGATGAAGAGAACATATTTCATATATAAGAACACACATACAAATACACATACACGTCCACTCTTAGAATGAGGAGGAGTGTGTTTTATATAGTACAAAGCAAGCAACCCTTATGGGCTTTCCATGGGCTCGGTCATGGACTATGGATTGGACAAGGATTACATAACTTCTAATCTATTAGATTAGTCCACGAGCCCATTGTCTATTCTTTTATATAAACTATGACACAATCAAATGATGCTCCATGTGATTAGGTCTTTAGCTTTCATTGTCTTGAACTTTGTGTGTCGTCATAGAATAGTCTTGATACTTTGTTCCTTCATGCTTTGTGATCTTTGTAGTAACTTCTTTTGATCTTTCTTGCCTTTGATCAACATCTTTACAGGTTAGCCGTGTCATCTCTTCCAACATACTTATACTTCTTGATAATACTTAGATCTTCATACTTATGTCATCCTCAATTGATAGTTGAACTTTGTTCTTGACTTTCTTGATTAGCTCTTGACTTTGACGTAACTCTTTGTCTTTAACTTGATCTTTTTGTCTTGAACGTTCTTCACTTAAGCTTGTAAAGGATGATCTTCATAAGCATGAGTATGAGGAGATGTAGATGTTGAAATATATGATGATGGTAAATGGACTTTCCTCAGTACCTGCATAAAATAGTTAGTAATAAAGCGTCCAACACTTACAAGTTCGGACTTCGAGATTGTTAACAGCATAATGTGAAAACTTTCTCTAATCCTTTCCAACGCTGTTCCTGAACCGGATGCCCTCGAGAGAGCTAACTCAGATACACCAAAGTTTATCAATGATTTAGGTGAGCCGCTGAAGTATACCGAAGTATCACTTCATGACTGTAGACCGTTTGATGCAAACAACCATCATGATAGATAAGGCAAGATCCGTAGATCTCATACAGACTCTTGTACACCTTGTGTCCTTTTTGGCGAACACAAGTGTATTATATTAGAAGTGTGTCCTAAGAGATCTTTTAGTGAATCTCATGGCTCTAGACTTGATTATGTACGTTTTGGTTTTAGTAGTCAAAGGCATGGAGCAGAGTGCCACCTTTTCAATATCAACACATCTCGGAGTGAGAGGCCGATAGATTATGCAAGGTTCTCTATGAGAAATGAAACAAATATCTTTTAAGAGATACCTGAGTGGCTAGGAGGGGTTGTGGAGCGCGTCACTGGGTCCATGACGTCTTGTCTTCAATATCAGTATCATCTTTATGGTTACCGATAGCAGATGTATTGACCCGGTTTCTGCCCTAAGTTTTAATGGAGGGCTATTTCTTTTCACCCTTTCATAAACTTTTTTTTTAATTCTTCAACCCCTTCTTTCTCCTTTCTCATTTACTCCTTTTTTCAATCATACCTAAGGACTTCTAATTCTAATCTATTGGAATTGTCCTTGGGTAGATCCCTCCGGCTCTGGCGGATCATAGGACATAAACCTAACCATAATCACCTTATTACTCCATGATTATCCTAGATTTATTGATCACATGCCATAAAACCTTTTGTGAAAATCTCTCAAAGTGTTTATGAATAAAACACATTTTGTTAACACTTCGAGAGTTTTGCATATTCGGAAATACTCCCCTACACATGTGCTTATGCATTTTAAGATAAGTTTGCACATGGTGGGTAGAGTTTGCACATTTGAATTGATCGATTTTCAGTGAATATGACCGTTGCGAGACACGTTTACATCGCTAGTTAGACTAGCTTGAAATTATTACCCGTCCTGGTCATATTCAAAGAGAATCTCTCGAATTGGTACACTTTACTCAGACAAGTCCTTTACGAGACACGTTTACATCACTGGATAGACCAGCTTGAAATTATTACCCGTCCGGGACATGTCTTTTCGATTACTGACATCTGAGATTCGTCAATTCGAGGGTGCAATCTGAGTCGAGCTCTTTTGAGATTCAACTATGATCTTTAAACATTTTTTGATCACATTTTAATCACGTCTTCTACCCCTCAAAAATAGCATATCATGATATTTTTGATATCAACTTATTAAAGAAAGCATTTGGAGAGATAGACGGATTTGATTTTACATGAAATCGGAACATTTTGTTTTTCATATTTATACTCCCCCTTAAATAAAATATATTTTTTAAACATAGAGTTTAAAATAAATTTTAAGGGTATGGAGGGAGTTATCTTTGAGCATAGAATAATTTGAAAGATTTTGAAAAATCTTTTCAGAAATCTTGATCATGTGCTCAAGGATTCTTTATTTTGTCTTTGAAATTACGAGTTCTGATCTAAAATAATCAGAAGTCAACATTTAAGTCCGGGTTTCGTACTGAAGTATACGAAAGCCATAGAGAAGAAATTTTGAGAAACGACATGTTTTAGAAAACATTTTAGAGAACTCTCGCTCATGCATCTATACATGTCCGTATCATTGTTGAATGATATTTCTAGATACGTACAGAATATCGATTATACTAGAGACATGTCGTGAGAAGAATATTTTTGGTTTTTATGATTTTATATTGATTTTGTATTTTTTAAAATTTTCTAATTTTACATTTTGTTTTTGTTGGTTTTTCAAATTTTGTATTTTGTTTTTTCAAAAATATTTACAGCGAAGCTAGTTTGAAAATGTTTCAAGAAGATTCGAGAAGATGTTCTAGCTCCTCAGGAGTTAGGCTTTGCATGCCAATTCGTCGAACTAAATCATCAAACCTTTCTTTTGGAAGGGCTTTAATAAATAGATCGGCGAGTTGATAATCTGTTTTCACGAAAAATAATTCAACAGTACCCTCTTCTACGTGCTCTTTGATGAAGTGGTAGCGGACTCTAATATGCTTGGTCTTCGAGTGTTGTACTGGATTGCACGAGATGGCTATGGCACTTTTCGAATCACAATACAAAGGTATTCTGTCGAAAGTAAAGCCATAATCTGTGAGTTGTGTCCTCATCCATAGAACTTGGGCACAACACGCAGATAGAGACACATACTCGGCTTCTGCGGTTGATAATGCAGTGCAAACTTGTTTCCTTGATGACCAGCCTACTAGATTTTCACCTAAAAATTGTGTTCCACCTGATGTACTTTTTGCTGTAACTTGACAACCTGCATGGTCGGCATCTAAAAATGCTATTAGTTTAAACTCCGAATCCTTCGGATACCAAAGTCCCATGTTAATGGTTCTTCATAGGTACTGAAAGATCCGTTTGACCTCTTGGAGGTGAAGTTCGGTAGGCCTTGCCTGAAACCGTGCTAATAAGCAAACAACAAAATGAATATCGGGTCGACTAGCAGTAAGGTACATGAGAGAACCAATCATGCTCCGATATTTCTTCGGATCAATGGGTTTCCCAATTAAATCAGCACCTATTTTTGGTGAAGTGACCATTGGTGTACCAACAGAGTCACAATTATTCATACAATGTTTTTTCAAAATCTCATTTGTATATTTAGCTTGATTGATAAAAATACCACTAGGGGATTGGTGTATTTGTAAACCAAGAAAGAATTTTAGTTCCCCCATCATGGACATTTCAAATTTGCTTTTCATGAGATTTTCAAAATGTTTTGAATGCTTTGGATTAGTGGACCCAAAGATAACGTCGTCCACATAAATCTGAACAATCAAAATATCATCTTTGTATTTTCTTGTAAACAAGGTAGAATCAACTGTTCCTTTGGTGAAATTGTTTTGGATCAGGAAAGATGATAGTTCGTCATACCACGCTCTTGGAGCTTGTTTTAAACCATAGATGGCTTTCTTTAGCTTGTAGACGTAGTCTGGATGTTCTTTGTCAACGAATCCGTCTGGCTGACTCACATACACTTCTTCTTTCAGAGTTCCATTCAAGAACGTAGTCTTGATGTCCATCTGATATATTGTGATGTTTTTGCGAGCTGCATAGGCTAAGAAAATCCGGACTGCATCGAGTCTTTCTCCTGGCGTGAATGATTCTTCGAAATCTATCCCTTCTTCCTGTCTGAATCCTTTAGCCACGAGACGAGCTTTATTGCGAATGACAGTCATTTCTTCATCCTTTTTGTTTTTCCATAACCATTTGAGATCAATGACAAGTTTGTCAATTGGTCATGGAACTAATTCCCAAGTGTCATGTTACTGGTATTAAATAAGTTCTTTCTGCATTGCTTAAATCCATGCATTGTCTGCCTGTAACACCCCCAAATTACCACAACGGAATAGTAGTGTCAAGGGGGTATCACTTCATAATATAGATCAAGGTATAGAAAATACATTATACGCAGTCAGGAGGTTCAGTTTGCATCTATTAATTACATTAAGTCCCTTGTATATCGTATACACATCTGTCATAATCATACTATAGCAGTGGGTTGTAAACACACAGGTTGCAAGTCTTGTATGGGCGGGACTTGGTACTGAGTGGATTTTCAATGCCTTTGCAGTGGAAACTTTATTCATCATACTTTAGCAGTGGGTTGTAGATACACAGGTTGCAAGTATTGTATGGCCGGAGCTTGGGACTGAGTGGATTTACAACGCCTTTGCGGTGAAATCTTTATTCATATCCTTTATAGTTAAACTAAACTCTATGAACTCACCAACTGTTGGTTGACACTTTTTAGCATGTTTATCTTAGGTTTATAAGGCGATAGTGGATGCATGGATTCTAGAGTCATTTGCATACTTGGAGACTATTATCTTTATCATTACCATTCGATACATCTTGAAAACATCTATATAACTTTATACTTTGAACCTCTTGTTTAACTCTGATTTTAATAATTCAAATGGTAACATTTCAAAATGTCTCATTTAGAGGTCGTTTTCTATACCTTGATCTATATTATGAAGTGATACCCCCTTGACACTACTGTTTTGCTGCGATAATTTGAGGGTGTTACAGATTGTTATCAGAGAGTTTTATAAGCCTCAATTAGCTTATTTAAGTTCATAAAAACTGCTTATTCAGTGAAAGAGCTTATCTTCAGCTTATTGGGCTTTTAACGAGTGAAATATAAAGCCCAATAAGAGTTTATGATACGAGGGGTTTCAAATGGGTTTGGGCCTGGATTTGGGCTAATTTTATTGGTCTAAAAACATAATCAAAGTGCTTATAGCTCAGCTTATTCGAATGTGCTTATTGGGCTTTTAAGCCCAATGGATATATAATTGTGTTTTAAAAACAGTCTCGATAGCCATCACTTGGTCGATTAAAAAGGCATTAAATGAGCTTATTAGAAGAGCGTATTAATGCAGCTTATTAGTTTGGCTTATGGACTATCAATTCGAGTATTTTATTCAGTAGGTTGTTCGATCAAAAACGATTTAAATAGGGGTGTTCTAGTCGAAATAACAAGGTCCAAAAATGGAATAATAACTTATATATGTTTCGATGTGTATCTTGAGTTCAAAAATAGGTCTCGATATGTTATTAAATGATGAAACAAATGTCGAATGATTATAGGATTCGGTTATCTAGCCATCTATGATATAGGAGGTCATATTATGAATAAAATGAATTACTATAAATCGTAAATATTGAACGAAAGCTTGAAAGAAAATAAATGATGCATGAATTTATAAAAACACAAGTATGAATAGGATATGAACTCGAATGGCTTACCACACCAAAGAATGGTGGTGAGAAACGTAGAAATGAACAAGAGATTATGAGTTATTGCACGTAGCTCGTTTACATGGCCATAAAGGAACCGAGACCAAAACTTTTTGAGTTGGAAAAGGGATTTGAACGCCTAGAAATGACTCTAGCTTCTGGGATGGATCGAATTGGGAGGAAAAGAACTTAGAAAAATATACGAGGTATAAGTTGTATGTGTGAATGAGAGTGGGTATGGTTACTCATATATATGCATGTATGTATGAGTTATAATGTATTAAAATCACCATGTTGGTACAATATTCGATTGTGGCAGTAAGATAAGGATATAGAGAATCATTTGGCCAACTTGTGTATATATGAATGATTAAAAGAGTGTGTGAATGAGGGTGTATATGATGTATACGTATGTGCATGTATACATATGTCAACATATAGTATTAAATTCAAGGACAAGTTGAGATTTTATTCCATTTTGGCAGTAGAAGATAAGGATTTTTGAGAATAAAGATTAGATAGTACTCGAGTTTAACTAGCCAAGTGGTGTGTATATGTGTTTGTGTTTCGGTTTGGTTCCATGTGGTATATACGAATTATATTCAACACATATAAAGGGTCCAAATAACATTTAGCGTGACCAAATGATTTAGAGGAAGTATGAAAATGTTTATAAACATTTTTGAGCCAAGAACAAAGGAAAATACTTAGGCAAAATATAGTTTGGTCGATTTAGTTAAGTTTTGAATGAGTGGTATATGTGGTCGACCGAGGCTAGCTTTTGATCTTGTTTTAGGTTCAAACGTTCGAATTAAGTGTAAAGCTTTGTCATTCCTGAATCTTGAGAGTGTAAAGATTCGAACCATGTAAAGAAAAGGGTGGTTTGTGTGTCGAATTATAGAATAAAAGAGGTCAAGAGATGGTGTGTTGTGTCGAGTTCGATAAGAGAAAATAATAAACTTGGGTTGGGCTTGTGAATAGTGTTGGGCTAAGATTTTATGTTTAAGGATCCGTTTAGTGTGTATTTTTGTATTGGACTATCGTGGTGCGTGTGTGAGCTCGTTCCAAAGTATCGTGTATAACGTAACAACATTTTTGAATAGAAATGTAATAAACAAAATTTTCAAATTTTGCTCGTAAAAATGGGTAAGTGAACAGTAATGATGGGTTAATACTATATTAACACTGACTAATGACTAGGGAATTCTACAGGTTGCTACACTGCCATCGCCTCCCGAATGTTCTTTGGTTCTTTTAGGCTTACTGAGCAAATGTAGATGCACATATCGGGGTCGGTGGCGAGTTGTTTTCTCGTCTGAACTGGCCTTGAAGGTTCACCAATTACTTGTTCTATTGGATGGTCTTTGGTCCATTTAAGTGTAGAAGGGTACCTTGGATTTAACGTATGTGTATTAGATGGTTCTTGTAACCTTGAAGATAATTCAGCTGAGTCCGTTGCAAATGGGTTTTCGAACACTTCTTCTTCTAACGCATCATTGTTTTGGTTATGTGTTTGTTCCTCTTGAAATGGTGTACTTTGATTTTGCTCATCAACTCTTAGTAGAACAATTTCTAGAATTGGAGTTTCTAGAGTAGATGTAGATGATGTTGAGGGAGTTGGTGCATCAGCTTCGATTGTAGTAGATGCATCTTGTGGTGGTGGTGGTGGTTGATGGTTTAGAGCGGGTGCAGCAAAATTTTGTTGTGATGCATTTGTCGAAGTTCTACCATAGTATTCATCAAACATAAACTCGAAGAAATTTTCCATTTCTTGTTCTGAAGGTCTTTCAGTGTTTGTTGATTGAGCTCCTTGAGGTACGAGTCCTGAACTAATGTGTCCAGAAGTCTGCATGTTAGGTGCGGTTCCTAATCTGTTTGGATTAGAAGCCATCGAGTTAAGCGCGGGTTCTAGAGCGAGTCTCTCTGAAGCCATTTGTGAATCTCATCAAACTTCACATTTATCGTTTCCATTATCCTTTTAGTCCTTCTATTATACACCCTGAATGCCCTCGAGTTTTCTGAGTATCCAATAAAGATTCCAATATCACCCTTAGCTTTTAGCTTCCCTAGATCTTCTCTATCGTTCGTTGGATAGCACAAAGTGCCAAATACGTGAAGGTAAGAGATATCTGGTTTTCTGTTGTTCACTAGTTCATATGGGGTTTTATTGAAACTTGGATGAATTAAGGAACGGTTCTTAGTAAAACAAGCAGTGGCAATAACATCAGCCCATAAGAATAACGGTGCACTATAATAGATCAGCATTGTGCAAGCAGCTTCCATAAGAGTTCTATTTCTACTTTAAACTACCCCATTCTGCTGTGGAGTTCTAACAACAGATGTCTGATGAGTGATTCCAGCATCTTCAAAGTAAGTTCTTAACTCCTGATTTGTGAACTCTATGCCATTTTCTGTTCTTACAATCCTTACTGGAGCTTGAAGTAGGACTTGAATACGCTTTAGAAAGGTGATGATGATGCCTGGTGCTTTGTCTTTTGACCTCAGAAACTTTACCCAAGTGTATCTCGAATAGTCATTGACGATAACAAGGATATATTTCTTACCATTTATGCTTTCAACTCTCATTCGGCCATACAAGTCCATGTGCAACATATGTATCTTTGCTTCTGAACTAGGTACGGTTTTAGGTTTATATGATGCCCTTTTGCTTTTTCCTTGTTCGCATGATGGACATAAGTGATCCTTGGTGTATTTGAACTTAGGAAGTCCGTTGACGATGTTATCTTTGGCTAATTTGTTAATGGTGTGGAAGTTGAGATGGGATAATCTTCTATGCCATAGCCAGGACTTTGTTTCGCATGCTCTTGTCATAAGACAAATTGGTGATGAAGAGGCCATTTGGTTGATGTCGATAGCATATAGGTTGGTGCCACGATTCCGAGTTAAGAGATCATCGCCAACCAAATTTCTAGCAAAGCATGTCTTTCTTCTAAATGCAACCTCTAAATCTGCATCACAAAACTGTCCGACTGAAAACAAGTTGTGTCCCAACCCTTCGACGTAGTAAACTCGAGTGATTAAATAATTTCCAAATTGAAGATCTCCATAACCCAGAATAGCTGCTACATGATCATTTTCAAAGCGTACAGTGCCCATGAATTTCCAGACAAAAGTGATCAGCAGCTTTAGATTCCTGGTCATGTGCTTGGAGCAACCCGAGTCGACGATCCAAAGACATATTTCGATAACCTGCGAAGAACAGAAGATTTTGTGTTTGGAAACCGTTTAATATTTGGTTCCATGAGGTTAGGGGTAACATCCGAATCACACTCATAAAAATTTTCTACTGGATCAATTTGAACAGCTGTCAATTTGCCATTCTCGAGTGTACACTTTCTACCCGTTGGTTTCCATACACAATACTTAAGGTAGTTCCTAGGCATTTGACTACTAGTGGTTGACCTAAATTGTGCAATTAGTCTTTTTATATATCTAGATCTAGCACTAGTTCCCTTTAGGACGTTCTTCTGATCAGGCGTAACATTCACATAATTAGAAACATAATCATCACGAACATCATTGGATAAAGATTTCTTGCACATTAAACAAACAGAGTCATTACATGCTTTAGAAATAGTACTTTTGACATTACATTCAGATTATATATGTCTCTTATTACAAAGTGATAAATTCCTAGGGTGTTCTTCTACTTCTTCTACTTTATTCTGGCATCTACTCTTAGAGACAGGCGAGACTATATTGTTCCTTATATTGCTCCTAGGCTATAGTATGTTGCTCCTAGAGGTGCTTTCTAATCCTGTAGAAGGTAAGACACACGCATTAGGATTTATATTGTTGTCCTTTGAAGTTGTTTTAGCATTCCTAGACTCTTTTGGATTAACTTTTACACTTTTGTCATTTGTCCCATATGTTTTAGATGTGGAGGCAGATGCAATAGCGGGACTAATCCTATAAAGGCCAGGTGCTATCACGTTTGGTGTTTCGACAACCGCTTTTCCTTTATCAACAATATTTTCTTTTTCATTATGCTTGGGCAAGGGTGTTGAAGTGACTGGTTTTGTCAAATCATTCTTCACATTGACTTTCAGAACAAATTTAGAAATTAAAATTTTTTGTTTAACAACTAGTTTGTCCGAAGTCGATGGTTTTGCAAACTTAGTATCCACATCCTTCCCTTTTTGACTTTCCAGCTGAGCCCTCAAAAGGTCATTTTGCTCTTTCTAATCTTTGTAGGCATGCTCATACGACAGTTTGTCATACTTGCATTACTCGGTTTTTCGATCAAGTTGTTTAATATATGATACGCTTTCTTTTTCAAGTTTAGCAAGAGCATTTTCATATTTTGAAACAATTGCAGAAGTCTTAGCTCGAAGTCTTTCATCGTCTTCAACAGAATATGTTTGTAAAATGATAGACAGATTATCGGTCGACAAAGCTGCTTCGAAGAGAGAATAATTTAGGCTTTCCAAAACTTTGATGTTTTTAATATTTTCATTAGCTTCCTTTACCAGGGATTTGTGGTCCTTGACAAAGTCGGCTGTTTCTTTCAAAAATGCTTGTTCAAAATGAATTACTCTCGCATGAATTGCATTCGGTGGAGTAGTAATTTCTGTTTCAAACACCTTTTTCATTTCTACATGAAAACTTGAATGCCAGTTGTTGATACTGATAGTAGTTTTGGATGCAACAATATTTTGAAGTGTCTCAATTCTCTTTTTAAGATCATCTAAATATCCTCTAGCAGCACTTGTGTTAAAAGGATTGTTTGAGGACATTTGTTCCAAGTTTGAAAGGTTTTTAGAAACAACTTTTTGGTTTGCAATAGTTTTCGTAACAAATGGTTTTTTGGAAAACTTTGGTGTTTGATTTTGTTGAACAAAATTAACTCCAGAAAGCAGTTGAGTTTGTTATAATCAATTGGTTTTATTTCTGGGTTATTTTGTTTCATTTTAATTTGACTCTCTTCTGTAAGCTCAATTGTTTCATCCGAATCCCGAACAGCGGGAGGATCATGTTTAGCATATATCACATTACCATTGTACAAAACATTCTGTTCTTTCTGAGCTTTCTTGAGAGTATTAGGGTTTTCACAACCGATGGCCATTTTCTTCATTGTGTGCAAAAGCAGGTTTGGTCCTTTAATTAGCATATGAATTGTTTGAGCAGAATGACCCGTTTTCACAAGAAAATCTTCCAACCTTTTAATTGTTTCTTGTTTCTCATTGATTTCATCAAGAAGATCATTTTCTCATTTTGAAAAATAAGCTTTCAATTGTTTCTTTTCTTTTTCAAGATCAGAACAAGTTGATTTTTGTTTAGAAAGTTGGTTTTTCAAATCAGAAATTTCCGCGTTTAAGGGTTTTATTTTCATGTTTAAATGAACATCCAGTGTGTCAAATTTGATTTGCAATTGTTTTTCTCTTAAAACGGAATTTTGATAACCAGTTTCTAATTCTGACTGTCGTTTTTTGATGAAATTCAAAAGCTTTTTCATTTTCCTTATACCTCTCAAGCTCAGCGGTCATTTTCTCATTCGCGGCCTTAACATCGCGATTAACCTTTTTAACTTTCTCAATTTCAATACTATAATTGTTCAATAATGATTCAAAGAGAGCACGTGTTTCCTCATCATTCTCATAATGCTGTGAAGCTAAGCCTTCATTATGATTCATATCTGGAGTTGCCAAATCAATATTGCTTTCATCAAGAAGATCATTTTCTCGTTTTGAAAAATATGCTTTCAACTGTTTCTTTTCTTTTTCAAGATCAGAACAAGTTGATTTTTGTTTAGAAAGTTGGTTTTTCAAATCAGAAATTTCCGCGTTTAAGGGTTTTATTTTCATGTTTAAATGAACATCCAGTGTGTCAAATTTGATTTGCAATTGTTTTTCTCTTAAAACGGAATTTTGATAACCAGTTTCTAATTCTGACTGTCGTTTTTTGATGAAATTCAAAAGCTTTTTCATTTTCCTTATACCTCTCAAGCTCAGCGGTCATTTTCTCATTCGCGGCCTTAACATCGCGATTAACCTTTTTAACTTTCTCAATTTCAATACTATAATTGTTCAATAATGATTCAAAGAGAGCACGTGTTTCCTCATCATTCTCATAATGCTGTGAAGCTAAGCCTTCATTATGATTCATATCTGGAGTTGCCAAATCAATATTGCTACTACTTGGCGTGTCCAGGTATGTATCATAAGTGGGTGCTAGAATCTTAGAATGCTGTTCCTCATAAGGAGACATATCAAATATTTCATTATTGTGACATGTATTGAATGATGGTACCTCAGAGACTGCATTGGTGTCATAAACAGGCGGTGTGTCATAATCCGTGTCATACTTAGCCTCCTGAAAATTTGCCATGAATATGCAGTTTGCATCGATGTCTTCAATGTCTTCCATATCGTCCATGAGAGCCATAAAATCATTTTCTTCAGCATTCAACTGAAACCCTGCCACTTCCTTCTGTGCCAACAGCAATGCTTTCTGTAGATAAGCTGGATCTTTCTTTTTCGGCTTAGTGGGACAGTTTCTTGCCATATGACCGACACCCTGACAGTTGAAACACTTTATCAGATTTCCCTGATTCATATTTCCATAATTCCCAGCAACTAGAGCAGCAACATTCCCAATTAGATTACCCACTGTTTGAATCCCAATATTCTGACCCCTCTGATTTCCAACAACTTGACCCATCTGATTCCCTGCATACTGACCCATCTGACTGCTTGCATACTGCCCTTGATTACCCATCTGACATCTGGTAGCATATCCTTGCTGATTCCCAGTAACCCCAACCATTTATCCTCCTTGACCCATATTGAAACTCGGCTGTGCAATCTGCCTGTTGCGAGTATTCGATGAAATCCTTTGGTTGTTGTTGGTTGGTGTAGAATAGCGTCCTTGGAATGCCTTTGTCAAATAGGCAAATGCTTGTGTCAAAATAGCAGTAGACTCATCATTGTTAGTGAATTCTGGTTCTTGGAATTGTGGATATTGTTGTTGTTGTGGGTAGAATTGTTGTTGTGGAATTATAGCAATTTGTTGTTGTGGAATGTATTGTTGTTGCATGTAGTTGTGAGTGGAAGATGAAGATGGTTGATGTTGTGTGTTCACTGGTAAAGGTGTTGGTGTTTGAGCAATGAGTGCAAGAGGATCATGATTCTTTGCCAATCTTTCTTTCCTGACTTCATTAGCCTTAGCTTGGTTTTGCTTCAGAAAATCATAGAGCTGATCATAATTCACCTGATGTAGATCTTTGGTTTGGTTGACAATAGTGACATATCGTCCCCATTCTTCTTGAAGATTGTTGATGAGCTTGATGTTGCTCACGATTTGTCTTGGTGTCAACTTTTTTCTGATTAGTTCATTCATTAGAGTGAAAAACCTGGTATAGTAGGATTCAATGGGTTCTCCTGGAGTGGATGTAAACTTCTCTCATTCAGTTAGTAGCTTGTTTTCGACATCTTGTTGACCAATTTATGTGCCATGACAAAGCCTTCTAACTCGTTCCCACATGTCATAGGCAGTTTCACAACTATCGACAGAAGCAAAGATCTCTTGTGGTAATCCTAGTTGGATTAAGTGCATTGCCATGTCATCAGCTGCAATTTGCTTCCTGTCTTCTTCTGTGTATTCTTCTTCTGATTGTTCATGAAAGAATGGTGGAATAGGAGGTGTTGCATTTGGTTCTCCAGGGTCCTGAATTTGTCGAGGCTTGAAGGGTCCAGTCTTAATAGATTGGAGTAGGAGTTTACCATCAGGCTTGGTTTTGATATAGCGAAGCATACGGCTTGTCCATGGAAGATATCCACCTTTTTCAAGCATAGGAGGACGGTTTTCTGCACCGGCTGCATGAATGTCTTGCTGAGTTGCCATTGATGAAGTTCTGTATAATAAAGTTGATCTTGGATCGGTGCAACGAGATAGGAGTTGTGTTTGGTGAAGGTTAAGTTCAGTTGTTATAGTGAAATTCTGGTCTTAAACTTATGGTCGTTTGAAGTTTAGTCTTTAAAACATCAAACAGAAGTCAATTTTGATGGATTATAGTGAATTTCGATGAACTTTGTCAAATTCCAATGGATTTTGTCAAATTCCAATGGTTTTGGTGAATTTCGATGGATTGCTTGCAATTTCGATGGACTTGGTGAAATCACAATTCCGACAAAATTACAATTTATGTGAACTTTCAATTTCGACAAAATTATACAATTTCGGTGAAATTTCAATTTCAATGAAATATGCAATTTCGATGAATTTGCAATTTCGATAAAATCTATCTAATTCGTACAAATTAGAAGATATTTTCTTAGTCGAAGTATTCCACACACTTATACAAGCATGGGAATACTGAGTTCTCGTTTGATCTCGAAGGAACCAAGTTCTAGTAGAATTTCGATAAACCCTTAATCCTGAATTCCGACAAACTCTAGAAAATGAATTGCGACAAACCCTAAAAGGTAGAATTTCGACAAACCCTTAGAATTATGAATTGCGACAAACCCTTAAACCTATTTCGACGGATGGACTGTTTGATTAAAGATCAATATTATAACTAAAGAACAAACTTCTAAACTGATTCTATCGATCAAATACCTTCAAAAACTCTTAAATAACTATAAAGTTTCAACCTTTATCGTCTATAATTAACTTTGACAAATTTTAATAAAAAGCCAAAACTTTTTGCACGATACGAAACAAGATTTTGATGATATAGATTCGATGTAAATGCCAAAACTAACTAAGAATAAGTATATCACTATAAAAACATCAACTTTAACCTAAAGATCGTAAAAAATAAAAGCATTTGACAAAAAGCTAACGTTTTTATGGACAAAAAACGCAACTTTTTGCTATACTTCGATCAAAAAACGAAACACAATCACTCCTAAATCGATGTTATGCGATTGATACCACTTGTAGGACCTTAGATCTAATCTTTATCATACACTATATAAGTCGTATAAAGTACTAAAGGATCGTGTGTATAGTGACAATAGATTGATATGTATGCTGTATATATGTTATAGAGTAAGAGATGAAGAGAACATATTTCATTTATAAGAACACACAAACAAATACACACACACACATGTCCACTCTTAGAATGACGTGGAGTGTGCTTTATATAGTACAAAGCAAGCAACCCTTATGAACTTTCCATGGGCTCGGTCATGGACTATGGATTGGACAAGGGTTACATAACTTCTAATCTATTAGATTAGTCCACGAGCCCATAGTCTATTCTTTTATATAAACTATGACACATTTCAAAGTTATAAGTATGTAAATTACCATCACTTTCTATTAAAGCTAACACCCTCCTTCCTCTTCTTCCTGGAACCAAACTCTCTCTATTTTACTGGATAATTCTAGAGTAAATTTGGATAATTATCCAGTTATACACATTCTAGTTTCGTGATGCAGGATTTCTGACCAGGTTTTAATATTTATAGTTGTCTTGTCTACCTATGGTCTACCTTAGGCACTTACGGGCAGTGTACCCGGTCGTGTGTAGTGTAGTAATCGGTAAAGCCGAGGTCGTCCCAAGAGCTATGTGTTTGGATCCTAATTTAAGTCTATGTCACGTTTTAAAATGGGTTTTGAGTTGAATGATTAATTAAACTAAAATAACAAAAATGAAATATTGAAAGTAAATTGAGTTGAATGCAGTAGGGAGAAAGTATACTAGCCTAGTTACTCATCCTATCATGTAATGACTATGTTCTCTAATTAAGCATCCTATCACTTCAAATGGGGCATAAGATTCACTAGACTCCTTAGGTCAATTCGCCTAGCTTATTTCCCTAGAATCCTACTCAGATACCAAAGGTCTGAATCCTTATGGCTATCAGAGCTTATAGGTAGACTAGTTCAAGTCATTAAGTGCCGCTACTTGCTAGATTTATTCTTTGTGTGATCCGGCCTCTCGGATCTTAGGCCACACATCTAACTTCTTAAGTTCTATTACAACCCGCAAAATTTCAGGTCAATACTATTCACCAAACTCGAATTTACTTTCTTGACACTTATTTGAAAACAATTTACGTGTGACTTTTTACTTGAACCGACGTGAAAGCTTAGAATAAATTCCAAGCACACTAGGACTTAGGTTATATTTAGTCCACAATGCTCCAGTATCTTGCTCCTGCTCCATTTCACAATTTTATACTATAAAACAATTTTCTATACTTTAACTACTTACGGCTTTGAATTCAACAAACGTTAATTGTTATTCAATATTTAACACCCGACATACCCGATTCTCTCAATGAT
The DNA here is from genome assembly GCA_021014915.2 of Artemisia tridentata subsp. tridentata. Lineage (NCBI taxonomy): Eukaryota > Viridiplantae > Streptophyta > Magnoliopsida > Asterales > Asteraceae > Artemisia > Artemisia tridentata. The sequence goes on from CP139504.1 coordinate 407,985,270, forward strand.
TATTTCCAAGGTATTTTTATACTTCCAAAATTATTACAAAAGTTCCAAAAATATTTCCTAACACCTAAAGTAATTTCTTTATAACCTACGTTTAATTACGTATGATTTTCGTTAATCACCGAAACAACAACCAATACATATTTTTAACACCCAATACCTACAACATATACATTTTTGTATTAAAACTACTCATTTTATCCCCAAATTTTACCCATGCCGCCCCCCTCCTCTTTCATGTCACTTAGATATTAAACATGTTATACATAATACATACTTAATCATCATTACCCAACAAAAGTAAGTTAACTTTTTTTCACTTTGTGGCTAAGCCACCAAAATGTCTCCTTGCCCCCCCCCCCCCAGCCCATCCTAACCGGCCACCCTCCCCCCTTGACCAAATTATGACATTTGACTTGCTATTCCAAGTTTGAATCAAGCTTAGTATAAATAGCCTTAAACTAACTTCATTTTTGCTACTAGTTCATGTAAGAAAAAAAATATACTCCCTCCCATCTCTACATATATTTCGACACACTCATAAAGGAGCAAGAAGAGAAAGGCTGGTTGTGACTAAGATCAAGGATACTAGGGCTTCTTAACAAGGGTTTTAGAGCACAAGTCTTATGGTTAACTAGTGATTTACAACACTCGTTTCACAAATCATCTTTGTAAGTAAACTTACTAACACTTCATGGTTTTCATATTTTATATGCTTGTCAAGTATCTATACTCATTATCACTTGGTACATGTTGATAAGAATTTACATTTATAATGATCCTTTAACAATGTTTAAGTTTAAACAAGTTCTTATTACAAAAATAAACCCTATATACATATATGTTAGTAAAGTTGTGGAGATAAAGATTTTGATGATCATTCACATGGACTTTGAATATTGTTTAGTTTATGTTTAGATTACGATTATTATGTTGAGGAGGTCATGGGTGAACTAGGACAAGGTTTGGAGTGATTTGGAATGGGATAGAAACTAGAAAACACACTTTTGAAACATCTACATGAGCTGCTGTCCCGTTTTGTAAAAACTGGAGAAATCAGTAGGTTGTAATTAATTTTTGGCTAGAAATGTAGAAAATAGACTCAATAACGAAAACGTGGTCGCTTGAATGAGTTAAAACGGGTTTATAACGAAAAAGATACGCTATTTTCAATTTAGACGACAAAAACTATATTTTCAGAAAATAAAAGTATTCTGTCCAGAATTTTAGAGGATGAAAACTGAGATTAAATGAAGTCTAGACTAGCCGAGACCTTGAAAAACCTAGAGTATACTTAAATACCTTCGCGGGGATAGGTCAAACTTAAGAAACGAAGCTACGACGCGAAAGTTATGACCAAAAGAATGTTTGCGGCAACATATAGAATAGACAACTTCTATTTTGAAAGCTGTTAGGATTTTAAAAAGTGGATTTTGGACCTTTTAGTGTACATTTTTGTTAAAATGGCGTATACGGAAATGGTAGAACAATGTGTATACTTATTAGACGCGTTAGAGAACTTTGAAATACATATTAACACGACGATTAAAACTTGGTTATGAGATAAACAAGTTACGTTTTCTAAAAAGTGGTGATTTCTAATAAAGGATCAAAATGACGCAATTATACTTTGACAACAAATGTTACAACAACATGTACAAGTGATAAGGTAAAGTATGAACTTGCTTGCATGGCCTTGTTTTCGAATCTGAGACACATGTAATATTTAGGTCGCGATTAGAATTATTGGACCTATATTGCCGTTTACAAAATACCAATCGAGATTTGCTTTTGCTAAGGTGAGTTTCATAGCCCCATTTTTACTGTTCTACTATTCGATTTGAAATACTTGGGGTGGGAATACATCGCTTATTTTTATATGGACACAAGTGTACTAAACATTTATTGATTGCCTAAGTTGTTGTCGTTTGCCATAAATTATCCACTATCATGAACCGTTAATTACGTTGTAAGCGCGAATGTTGTGAATAGATCTATTGGGGGTAAACTCCCCCGTCCGGGTTGGTCGCTCCAACTGGTCAAACGGACGCATTTCATTTGATGTGATACAGGTGTTTGGAAAAGCACCTATTTGGGGTGATAATATGAACTAAACTGTTAAGGCTTCGGTGTCATGAGCTTAGTGCAACAGTAATCTTTTATATTGTCTTTGAAATCTTGTGGTCCATGCATAACTTGTTTACTTAAACCTATGAACTCACCAGCTTTATGCTGACCCTTTTAGCGTGTATTCTCAGGTGTAGATCTTTACTACTGCACAATCTTTTGTTGGAGGCGCTTGGCAAGGGCACAGTCATAGGCTACTCTGATATACATTTGGGGACCAATTGTCTATTTTTATGGGCCTTATTTTCCGCAATCGAATTAAATGTTGTAAACTGGTTTACTATGATAATGTAACAAATTTTTCTAAATGTATAAGGTAAAACCGTTCTCTTTACTTTGTGTTGTGATCCAATTTAGTAGCACCCCAGCGACATGTATGCTTCCGCTGGACCCGTTTTGGGGGTGTTACAAGTTCATCCAACACGGAAGGTGATCCTTTGGTCAATTCGCACACAAGGAATTGGTAGTCCTTTGATCAATTCTTACCAACCCTCACAACCTACTACTCTAGGGTCCTTTGGTCAATTCTCCTAGTGCAATAAGTACAACCGTTCTTCAAAACTACAGAAACTAGAGGATCTTACGAAAAACTAAGCATGCACACACTAGAAGCAATAATAAAAGCACGAAAACATAATCAAAGCAACAATGGAATCATAACTACACTAGCACCAAAGGTGCTTAGCCGATCATATTAAAAAGTACAGAAGATTCAATGTTTTGCATGGTAATGAAAGACATGGAATCGTAAATTTAAATTGAATATAAATCTCTAAAACTTATTGATGTTATGTCATGATCTCTCCCTTGGAAAATGCTCCGTATACTGCTGGAGATCGCCCTTGAGGAACCCTACTTCGTTCTCTGGCTTTTTATGGTGTGAAAGATGTGTGAAATGCTGGAAATAGGGTTTGTATTTATAGGCCCGACCAAGCTACGGCGTAACCTCTAGGTATGGTTACGCCGTAACTAGTGTATCGTCAAATGATCCTTATCCGATTAATAGTAATTACGGCGTAATTTGATGGATAGTTACGCCGTAATCTTCGACGGCGACAATTACGTCGTAGTCTTCATGCTAGTTACGCCGTAATCTCTTCCATTACTTCAATCAACATTCTGTTTAAAATTTACGCCGTAACCTATTACATGGGTTATGGCGTAACCTTCATAGTCTCGAAATTCATCTAAGTCTTTAAATTGTTATGGCGTAACCTCTTGTGGTAGTTACGCCGTAATCCTCGATCAGCGTTGACTTGGTCTTCATGTATAAATCCTTTGCTATGGCGTAAGTGGAGAGTGGAGTTACGCCATAACTTCTTCTAAGCATACTAAAGTGTGTTTCTTGTAAGTACTTTTCCAATTCCGCGTCTCATTTGCTCATATGCTCATTTACAACCTGGAAATGAAATATAAAGAAATCAAAGTATATATCCATATAAAACAATACAATAATGAGCATATTAGGGGGAAATTGACACTAAAATATCAGGACTATTTGATGTCATCAAATATCCCCCTACTTAAACTCTACTTGCCCTCAAGTAGACATTATTAGAATCATTTCTAAAAAGATATCCCCCAAGTTACTTGGAAAATATGAGATTAAAAATTTCCTATGCTAGAATTTTCAAAGCCGAACACCTCACGAAATGGGAAACAAACACTCATACTCTCCTTAATCTAAGTGTTAATTTCGGGGTGATCACTCAACGCACAGTCATAGCATGTATTCTATCATAGGCTTGGCGGTTACATAAATCTCCACCACTAGAGCTAAGGTCAAAACAATCTTCGAAAGCAATATTGGGTGAACAATTTATAAGGCTAGGGTGTAGTGGCATTACTAACATACTACGGTGAAGGCGACAAAGACGATACATGACCAAATTCATGGCCAAGACACCAATGACTACTAGATACCCTCACCTAAGCATGATTCACGACTAAAGGGTAGGATAAGACACGGGATGCACATAAATGGTGTAAAATACAAAATAAGAAGAAAATAGTCTTAGCCTACAACTAAGTCATCACCGTCTGTTGTCCATCCAAAATTTAAGACACAACAACCGGATCATTATGCAACAAGTAAGTGTGCCATTAGTGGATGTCATGATGAGCCCTCTACTTGGTCTTCATCAACATGTTGGTGTAAACTCGTTACCAACTCAAATCTTCATATGTGATCGAAGTGGTCTCCTCGATACTAAATTTGATAAGCTCATAACATAGTTCTTTTAAATGATTCACTATTAATACTACTACATACATACATAAACTCACATTTTTTTCTTGGTTACAACAAAAATAAATAATATCATCCCCCCACTTGAGATGAATCATAAATGAGAAAATATAGGGGGTCTTCAATGATCTTCAAATATAAGTCTTCGACGTAGACGTGATTCCCGAATCTCTCTACTCGAACCTCAAATTTAAGCAAACGGCGACTTCCCAATCATGAGCTAAGACTACACGGTAGGCTAAGGTGAATAGGTGTATTGAAACAATATTGATGAGGGTATGAAATGAAAAAGAATGGTTCGGAAGGGTGTATCTAGGGGTATCTTGCACTAAAGGTGAGTGCAACAAAAGGGTTTTAAAACGAGGGTCAAAGAGTCGAGGTGACTAATCTATAAACGCACACAATTATATACACATATGGCTATTTGCCTTCTCGAATTATCTCTTCCAAATGTATCAAGATAACTCGACACACTACTAGTCTATGGTCTTGAAATTATGCAAAGGCCAAGTTCTAAAGTCTACTTGCTACCGGCACACTTACTATTTGGTGGATTTGAGGTAAATAAGGGGAAATGGAAAGGCTAAATCTCACCATGGAAATCAAAGGTTTTAGTGTGCTCGGCTAAAGTCTATTCTAGTTAGGTTGAGAAAAACATGTCAAAATTTTAAAAATGGCACAATTTTTCAAAATAAACTAGAAAAAATGAGGGCAACCAAGTTCAAGTTATAATTCTACTCTCACCCCCCCACTTGAAATATACAAAGTCCCTTTTGTACTAAACATGAAATAAAGATGAGGTAAAAGTAGAATTGGAACGAGAACTTCCCTGAAATTTGCTCCAAAATGAAAGAAGGATCACATTAAACATGCGTGCCTTCGTCTTTTCTCCATGAGCAAACTTCAATTTCCTGAAATCACGACACTACTAACATGCATAATTCTAAAATAAAAAGAAAAATAAAAACAAATAAAAACCTAACTCATTTTCGTAGGAATCACAGTTGCATTTAGCGTATGCAACAAGCCTTTTAAACCACTCGGTGTCCCGAGTGGACGAGTGAAGTCTCGTGAGGGTTTACAGGGAGCACACCCACAAAGTTCATTTAAAACTAATACAAGGTTATGGTGTGTAAGATTAAAAATTTGGATACAGGATAGGTTATGGCGTAAACTCATTATTGAGTTACGCCGTAATTGATAAAACCTGGGAGTCATCTTATATGGGAGGAAGGGTTACGGCGTAACCATAGAATTTGGTTACGCCGTAAATTTTACACAGAATGGATTCTCCAGACTGATTACATCTACAGTGAATTTCACGCTATCCTCCTTGCTCCAATTCCTGCAACATATGAACAAAAACACACCAAACCCAACTAATCTAATAAAATGGAAAAGAAAAAGGATAATTCGGGTTGTCTCCCGAAAGAGCACTTTTGTTTATTTAACGACCCTTTAAGTTAGACTCAAAGCCATGTTTACCAATGGTTATTAGTCATCTCGTGGAGGTAACAATCTCTACGTTGTATCCACTCAATAAGTTTTTCATCCCTCTTATACTCGTCTCCAAGCTCTAAACAATCCTTATAGAACTCTTTTATCTTTTGGTATGGGTATTCGTACCCGTTGGCTTTATCTTCGTCGCTTATGTCTAAGAGTGGCCTCACTGAACTCAATTGTCTCTTAGTAAAATGTTTAAAATTGGTTACGGTTCTCGGCATTTTGAAGATTTTCTTGTCATTTCCATTTTTCAATCACACAATTCCCTTTTCGGCATCTCCCTCTAAACCGAACATTGCCATGAAAGGATTTCCAAGAATTACACTGGTTATGCCGGCCTCCACGAACTCACTCATGTCATCAAGAACCATAAAGTCTACAAGAAAAGTGTAGATTCCAACGAATACGTGAATATTAGTTGCAACCCCAAGGAAGTTATTTCCCTTGTATTCGAGTTCCTTTTTCATAATTTGGTTGTACCACTCCTTGGACATAACATTCACTGGTGAGCTTGTGTCAACAAAAGGATGGAAGTCCATGTAACCAATCTTGCACGAGAGTTGAAGATTGTAGGGGTTTCGGTGGTGAATCCTAGTTCCCATCCGAAAGAACAGAGGTTGGCCTGGTGGTGAAATTGTTTTTCCATGATCAGCTTCCCAAGGGACCATATCTACGTCATTACTAAAATCATCCGGCCCAATTCCTAATATTTTCTTCGTTTTCTTCGTACTCAACAAAAACGTCGAAACCTTCTCCTGATGAAATGTCGTTGTGCTCAGTAGAATTTCTTGGAGCTTCATTTGTCAAAAATGCCTCCAGCTTGTCTCCAAAATCGTCTGTTTCTTGAACATGATTTATCACACAAACCTTTTGGGGAATAGAAATAATCTTATTAGCCCTAAAAGTTATAATTTCCCCATCTACTTCAAGGTTCATTTTCTTGCCATAAACATCAACCCTAGCATGGGTAGTGGCAATCATAGGTCTGTCCAGAATAATAGGGATTTTGTCATCTTCCGCAATTTCTAAAATAACAAAATCTACTAGAAAAACAAACCTATCAATTTTGACTAAAACGTTTTCCACGATTCCCTTAGGGGACTGCATGGATTTTTCTGCCATTTCAATATCCATTTTGATAGGTTTTAAACTTCCAACTCCTAGAGGCAAGAACATAGAATAGGGCATAATACTTATACTAGCCCCTAAGTCTGCCAATGCATTGCTAATTTCAAGTTTACCGATAAGACATGGAAGAGTGAAACTCCCTGGGTCTTTTTCCTTAGGAGGTAATTCATTCCTCAAAATAGCAGAGCACCTAGCATTTAGCTTCACCGAAGCTATTTCTTCCAAGCTACCTTTCTTGTTGATTAGTTCATGCACAACGTGAATTTTGTTAGATTTATTTTTAATTGAATTAACCAAAGGTAAATTAACTGGAAGAGTTCCCAAATCATCAAGTAGGAGCTTTTCTTTGAAAAGTCTCCTCTTGACTTTTTCGGAGAAAGTAGTTGGTTCACTTTGAGTTTCCTCAGTCACAACTAACTTAGTTTCTCCGGTTGTCACTGCATTGACAATCTCTACTCTAACTCTCTCGTTTCGCTTGTTCAAACAATCACTTATGGCTTGGGCACATTGTTCCACCTTCCTTTCGAGGTTTTTAATCCCGATATCGTGAGCTTTGAGTAATGAAATGGTACTTTCAACAAAAAATTTCATCATTTCCTCCTCACGTGCTTGCCTCTTCGTGGATTCCTCAATGTACTTCAAAATTAGCTCCTCAATGCTAACTCTTTCTTTTGTACCAACCATGCTTTTCACTTCCTCCTTCCTTAGACCCTCCTTTGCCCCATTTCTCTCCTGTCTTCTTTTCTCAAACGCCAGCCCATAATCATTCCCTCTTTTAATCATAGTCTTCATAACTTTGTGTTTAAAATTATCCGTAGGTCCATATCCAATTTCAACATGCCACTTATGACAGTGGTCGGCCATCCTTTGAATAGATTCCTGGGCTCTTTCTGGCGTCATTCCCGGGATTGGTCTTTGAGAGTCAAGAACTTGGCGAGTCTCGGCATCTTATCCTCTGTAAAATATGTAAATCATTTGATGGTTATTGAGGTTGCGCATTGGACATCAGTAAATAAGTTCGTTATATCTTTCCCAACCTTGATATAACGCTTTTTCTCTTTCTTGCAAAAACCGGCGGATATCTCCAAGAAGCCTAGTTATCCTAGAAGGTGGACAGAATTGTTGCATGAATGCTTTTCGTAGACGTTCCCATGATGCCTTCGAATCGTGAGGAAGTCTACTGAACCATTGCTTGGCTAATCCATTAAGGGTCATTAGAAATATCTTGAGTACAAGGGAATACCTTGAGGCATTTGGGATACCATAAAGGCAACATACGTATAGAACCTCCTCCACATGTTCCTGAATATCTTCATCTTTTTCTCCTGAAAACTGTCTGTTATGTAATTCCTGGATGAGTTGGCTTGGAATCGAAAACCCACCTGTTTCAGGGTTAAGTACAGTATCAAAATTTCTTTTGCAGTTTACGTTTGTCCTATCCAAATATTGCTCCATGGTAAGTCCTTTAATGTTGGGTTCTTCATTTGTCTCTGATTTAGAATCAGAATGCTCAAATTCGTAAAATGAGAAAATGTTATGGACAGAGATTGGGGTGTTGTTTCTTTTAACCCGTAATTGCTTTTCCGGATTGTCATATGGTATGCAAGGAATGGTCTAGAACTCCAAGTTTTGTATCCTGACATTAGAAAATACTAGAAAAAGAATAAAATAAAAATAAAAATTGACTTAAACCTAAAAACCCTAATATAGCTCCTCGAAAACGGCGCCAAAAACTTGATGCAGGATTTCTGACCAGGTTTTAATATTTATAGTTGCCTTGTCTACCTATGGTCTACCTTATGCACTTACGGGCAGTGTACCCAGTCGTGTGTAGTGTAGTAATCGGTTAAGCTGAGGTCGTCCCAAGAGCTATGCATTTGGATCCTAATTTAAGTCTATGACATGTTTTAAAAGGGGTTTTAAGTTGAATGATTAATTAAACTAAAATAACATAAATGAAATGCTGAAAGTAAATTGAGTTGAATGTAGTAGGGGGAAAGTGTACTAGCCTAGTTACTCATCCTATCATGCAATGTCTACGTTCTCTAATTAAGCTTCTTATCGCTTCGAGTGGGGCATAAGATTCACTTGACTCCTTTGGTCAATTCGCCTAGCCTATCTCCCTAGAATCCTACTCAGATATCAAAGGTCTGAATCCTTATGGCTATCAGAGCTTACAGGTAGACTAGTTCAATTCATTAAGTGCCGCTACATGCTAGATTTATTCTATGTGTGATCCGGCCTCTCGGATCTTAGACCACACTTCTAACTTCTTAAGTTCATCAAACACGGAAGGTGATCCTTTGGTCAATTCGCACACAAGGAATTGGTAGTCCTTTGGTCAATTCTTACCAACCCTCGCAACCTACTACTCTAGGGTCCTTTGGACAATTCTCCTAGTGCAATAAGTACAACCGTTCTCCAAAACTACCAAAACTAGAGGATCTTACGAAAAACTAAGCATGCACACACTAGAAGCAATGATAAAAGCATGAAAACATAATCATAGCAATAATGGAATCATAACTAGGCTAGCACCAAAGGTGCTTAGCCGATCATATTAAAAAGTACAGAAGATTCAATGCTTTGCATGGTAATGAAAGACATGGAATCGTAAATGTAAAATGAATATAAATTGCTAAAACTTGTTAATGTTATGTCGTGATCTCTCCCTTGGAAAATGCTCCGTATGCTGCTGGAGATCGTCCTTGAGGAACCCTTCTTCGTTCTCTGGTTTTTTGTGGTGTGAAAGATGTGTGAAATGCAGGAAATAGGGTTTGTATTTATAGGCCCGACCAAGCTACGGCGTAACCTCTAGGTATTGTTACGCCATAACTAGTGTATCTTCAAATGATCCTTATCCGATTAATAGTAATTACGGCATAACTTGATGGATAGTTATGCCATAATCTTTGACGGTGGCAATTACGTCGTAATCTTCATGCTGGTTACGCCGTAATCTCTTCCATTACTTCAATTAACATTTTGTGTAAAATTTATGCCGTAACCTATTGCATAGGTTACGGCGTAACCTTCATAGTCTCGAAATTCATCTAAGTCTTCAAATTGTTACGGCGTAACCTCTTGTGGCAGTTACGCCGTAATCCTTGATCAGCGTTGACTTGGTCTTCATGTATAAATCCTTAGCTACGGCGTAAGTGGAGAGTGGAGTTACGCCGTAACTTCTTCTAAGCGTACTAAAGTGTGTTTCTTGTAATTACTTTCCCAATTCCGCGTCTCATTTGCTCCTACACTCATTTACAACCGGGAAACGAAATATAAAGAAATCAAAGTATATATCTGTTGGGAATTAAATATTCTGAAGTTTAAGTATCGGGAAAATCTCTTAAGTTATTAAATCTGGTAGCAGTAGAGTTAAGTCTGGTGAGTTCCAAAGTTAAGTCTGCTGGTTAAGTCTGGTTGTTGAAATTAAGTCTGGTGTTTAAGACAAGTATTAATTCTGGTGACTATCAGAGTTAATTCTGGTTGACGAAGATATTAAGTCTGGTTGACTAAAAGTCAAATATACACGGTAGATAATATCTTACCCCATGTGCTCAGTCTTTATCTTATACTCACAGAACAAGTTGTAACATAGATACATGTTGTATCTTAGTTACTTACACACATAAGATAAGCTAGCAAGTAGTTCGATTAGACTTGATGTGACTTAACAATATTGTAAAGATCTTCTTGGACTATAAAAGAAGATCTTAGTTTAGTTCTAGTATGTGTGTTCAAATAAGTGTTTACTTAGAACTTGATAGAACTTTCATAAGCATCAACAACAAACAACATCAAACCTTTGTATCATTATCAATAATATTAATCGTTTGGTGTTAACTCTAAATTGTTCTTTATCAAATTCAAAACGACCACCATTGTTCCATTTCCATACAACAAATTACCTTCTAAGTGTGATTAAGTAAATTCCGCGTACTTGATCATATTAACTCAAGTATCACATACACAAAGCGATAAAGGTTTAACCACCTTAAGTGTATATCGAATCCTAACAATTGGTATCAGAGCACAGGCTGATATTTGATTTAGAAGAAGAAGAAGAAGAAATGGACGTTGAATCTATTCAGACAAATGTTGCTGCGAAGATTCCCATACTCAAACAGAATGAGTTTGAGATGTGGAGGCTAAGGATAGAGCAATATTTCCAAGTGCAAGATTATGCACTTTGGGAAATCATTGAAGATGGAGACTCTTACCAGCCTACCACCACTACATCAACAGTGGACAGAAAAGTGGTGTCAACTCTGCAGACAAAGTCAACATCTGCAGAAGAAAGAATAAAGAAGAAAAATGACTTAAAGGCAAGAAGCATGCTGATGATGACCATTCTCAATGATCAACTTCTAAACTTCAGCAAGTTCAAAGATGCCAAGTCATTATTTGAAGCTATTATTGCCAGATATGGTGGAAATGAAGCCACTAAGAAAACCCACAAGACACTGCTCAAGCAGCAGTTTGAAAACTTCTCCTCTACATACAATGAATCTCTTGACCATATGTTTAATAGGCTTCAGAATATTGTGAGCCAACTTGCTATTCTTGGGGTTGAAATGCCTCAAGAAGATTTGAACTCAAAATTTCTGAGAAGCTTACCAGAAGAGTGGGCTATGCATGTTGTTTTCTGGAAGAACAAACCAGACCTAGACACCATGGAACTGATGGACTTGTATAGCAACTTCAAGATTTTGGAGCAAGATTTGAAGAATTATGGAGGTACTAGTTCTAATACTGGGAACAAGGCATTTATGTCAACTCCTAGTACCTCAAAATCAAGTGAAGAGGTGAAAGTTGTTGATGATGTTGGTGCTGCTAGTTCATCAAGTAGTACCATGGGTATTTTGGATGAAAAGACTTGTTGTGCATTTCTTACAAGTCAAAATAATGGGTCCATGCTCACCTATGAAGACCTCCAAGAGATCAATGATGACGATCTGGAGGAAATGGATCTAAAATGGCAAATGTTGGAGTATGCTCGTGTCATAATGACTAATTATATGGCTAGACATATGTGAGCCTATGGGGTCACACACATATACACTGAGGTGCCACTTTATATATCGTGTTTATCGTATTTACGATATATAAATAACCGTACGTAACTAGGAACCGCTATTGGGCTTCTAATGATTAAGTAATGGACTTATTCTATTGGACTTGAAAATAAAATGGGAAGCCCATTTTGAGCCCAATAGGGGCCGGCCACATGCATGGTTTAAGGAGGGGATTAGTTTTAATTTTGGTCAAGGGTTAATGCTAATTAATCTCCAATCAATTAGGTAACTAACCAAAACTATCTCCTCCCTCCCTCTCCATAATTTTGTACGGCAAAAATACAAACCCAACTAGGGTTTTTATTTTTTCATCTTTCACTTTTGCATCTTGCTTATTCAAGAGTGTTTGATCGGTTACGGGTTAAAGGACTAGCATCCATTGGCATACGGTGACGTGTAGTGTGTTTCACACTTAGAGGAGATCAACCTTATTGATCTCTTGGGTTTCTTATACAAGTCGTGGTATAGCTTGTGTTGGTGACATCCGGATCACGCTACAAAGGTATAACACTTGTTTGTTTTTATTATGATTGATCATATGACTCTATGGATCCTTGTTGGTGATGTTTTCCGCTGTGTATATGTTTTTAATTGTTATTTCATATTTTACATCACATATAGTGGTATCACGAGCCATCATATGATGTCATATGATCATCTAGTATGCGTAAAAATGGCTAAAAACGCGTGTTTTTAATGGATTTAAAGGTTTATTTTCAAAACAGCCCCGGGGGTTTATTTTTTGTAAATAATTCTACCCAAATGGGGTCTAATAATCTGGACTTTTTTTATCCTATGGCCATTTGTTATGCATACTTTAATTGCTATACTTGTTTGATACCCGTAAAATGGCCTAAAACGCGTTAATTTGTAAGATTTGTAACCCGATTTCAAATCAGCCTATGAGGATTAATTTTCTGTGGTAAAATGATGTTAAGAAGGTCCTAATATTAGTAGGTTTTGAACCTAAGGCCATTTGACACGCGTACCAATCGGGGTTTTAATTCTTGTTAATTAATTTCTTTGATTTGTTGGCTAACAATTTAATTCTTGTCATTTATTTTGTTATCCATGGCAAATACATGCATGTTTGTCCATGGAGTTAGCCAACACCTTGTTTTGATCATAATTTTATTTTATTATTATGTGGATATGCAAAGCCGATGAAAACCTAGACCACTTATGCCTTGTGATGTTGTGATTGTTGGTTGTTTTGTTTGTTTTTGGGGTTTGCCATTGTTTCGGCACTTTTGTAATGTAATTCATTTTGGTTTTGCCATTGTTTGGGCATTTTTACAGTAGATAGAAAGTAGATTAGATGTACTTTACTTCATATATTATGTAACCGAAAGCTTGGAAGCAAATGGCAAAAGAATGAAGGATTTTGGACCAAAAGTTGCTGCTGGACACCTGATGGGAAAATGCGATTTCCAGGAGATTGGTAAGGTATTTTGGGCTGAATTTTTTTGTGCAGGTTCACAAGACATAGGCCTACAACTTTTTCAACTGGGCCGAAGCATGAGGAGGTCATCTTCTAGGCCGTTTGGGCCTTCAAAGACAGAAAAACTGGGCTGACAGAATCATTTTTTTTCATGTGCATAATGGGCCTTTACTTGCCCATGATTGTCTTGGGGCAAGTGGGAGCCCTCCGTGTGGTTGTGCTATATGTCCCTAGTTGACTCTTGGTTCTTGTGATGGCTCATAAGACCAAGCATAGGATTTTCATCGGTTGAGGCTTTGCATATTGTGGTTGTATGTTTGTTTGGTTGTTTTATGTATGTTGTGACTACATGTAAAACGGAAATTGTTTCTTAAAACTTGAAACGAAACATAAACCATTTTGAACTAAGTCTTATGATTTAGTTTAACTAAGTTTAAATATGATTTGAAACTTAAAAATCATTGTTTTCTAAATAACACTTAAACTAGTTAAGGTTGTTTATTTATTTATTTATTGTATTGTCCAAACTTAATTATAATCCACTTAGGATTTATATTAGTCTTGAAAATGGACAACTTGACACACATAAATTAAAACAATGATTAGACTTAAGTTAAGAAAAGTTTTTAACTTGTGCTACGAAGAATGAATGCATGCTTCTTTCGTACACGTTTTTTTATCCACATCAAAATACTTTACCCGTCAAAATTTAAGTCATGCCGTCCAATTATGAAAACACTTGCAATTACCTTTTGGCTATGGTCAGACCTAGGCTGAATTGTAACCCAGGGTGACTATTCTCTAAGCGGTCAGACCCTGATATATTCTCACACGTTTTCAAATTGGATGACTTAATCGAGTTAAGCGGTCGGACCCTGACCCGAGGCAAAGATGGGACTAAACATGCCTACATGACACTAGTTGTTTGACACTAGATGCCATGAGTCCCATAAGGATCTAAGAGTTGTACATGTAATACAATTGGTGATCGTCGCCTACCAATTGAATCTACTATTGCTAGCAGATCAACTGATGTGATAGTAGAAGCACAATGTGGATCTTAGCCTTTTCGTAAATTAATTGTTTTAAATTCTAAACATGGGGTAGTTAATTAATAAAAGGATAATTATCGAAAATACTAAAAATGAACTTTTCAAATTCAATTAATGTATTAATGCAACACAACTGTAAACAAGAGTTTGTTCTTTTCTTGTTAAAAGGACGAACTAAGTCGATCTTTTCTTGTAAGAAAGAGACTTATTCCTATCCTTTTTCTTTATAAGGAAAAGCCATAATAGGAATATTTGAATTTTCCTAATTCTAATAAAACTCAAAGAACACCTACTCTAGAAATTGATGCGTGGTTTTGCGACCTTACAATAGGTTTTACCTCTTGAGGGATCTCAAGAGGCTTGCAATCCCCACCAGGCAGTGTACCTGACCGATGTAGTATAGTGTAGTGGCAAGTACCGGGGGATTGATCGTTCTCTAGGGGAATAGTGTCGTTAGGATTGAAAAACTACTCTAATAGGTCTAAAGGTGAGGGAAGATTCTTTTTGTATTTTTATATTTTTTATGAAAGCAAGTAAAATCTCGGGTTTGAAGGAGTGGGCGAAATTAGTTGCTAGTCAACTAACCCAAATAACTACAAATGCAAATAAAATAAAATAACTGAAAATGAAAAGGGTCGTGGAACTTATATGGAGAGAAATGTGTTTACTTAGATTTCCTTACTCCCTAACTATCTTTTACCGGTTGATTAGTGTGTATTAATTGCGTGGATGACGGGTGTATTCCTTAATACCAATCGTGGGGTGGCGTACGTACTTCCCCAACTCTACAAGCTCCTACTTCACTTCTATGTCGAGCCGGCTAAGAAGCTCCTAACATGGGATCACTAGAATTCGCTCATGCATTAAATACAACCATAAAAACCTTAGTACGCATTGGTTCATGTTTCTTAAGACGTTCAAGCAAGTTACCGTATAGGAGGTTAGCCAGTTTTCTTAAGCCTAACATCGATAAACAGTCATCCAATACAATTAATAACACACTAATAACCAATAATCAATAGTTAGGTTTCATTAGATCTAAGCAAACACAAGATAAATCTAGCCTAGCATGTTAATTAAAAGACAAGAACAAGATATAATCAAACAACACATAGACATATTGATTGATTAAGTGATTACTTATCTTCAATTAAACATGAGAGATCCAAGGGTATAAAACCCTTAAAAATGGCAGAAAATTCGTCTTAGGGTTTCTCCTCACAAAGTTGCACACTAATGACTAAAAATTGCAAAACTATATATAGAATTTAGGGGCTGACGGTGTCACGTTGTAGGAGGTGACGCCGTCACCTCGCCGCGGCTAGGGTTCCCGGATGGTCTTCCTGACGCCGTCCCTCTTTAATCCTCCAAAATCCACTCTAGCGCGTCAAGGGTTGACGCCGTCACAATTGTGCAAGACGCCGTCTCTCTTTAACTTAAACCGTGACGGCCTTGATCACCTTAAAGGGTGACGCCGTCAGACTTCCATTGTAAAACTTTCTAGCGCGTCACGTGTATTTGTCATATCCACCTCTTTTGCCAAGCCGTGACGCCGTCAGGAGCAATCCTTGACGCCGTCACGTGTACTTTTCCAGCAGCTTTGGAGACTTTGTCGTTTTCTTCACTTTTATGCTCCAAAAACGTCCAAAATGCTTCCTTTTCCAGATTTCTTCTCCAAAGTACCTAAAATGACAAAAGGAACGATTTAGGGCAATATTTGATCAAATAAATACGATTTAGGGCTTAAATGACCCCCTAAAAGCGGTACACTTTTCGCTTCATCAGAAATCGTGATGTCTTGTAAAAGTCAAAACGGTTAAGTATGGTTACACATCTTATTCTTTCAAGATTGTTTTATAACCCTAGTTTCAGTTTTGAAACATTGAAGAAATATAAGATATTTGGATAACTAGAGAACACGTTTTCTATAGCTACCAAACTAAAATGAGTTTAAATAATTAGAAGACGGAAATATCAATAAAACCGCAAAGTGGTAAAGGCAATTACTAGCATGATTACCTAGCAGTTTGCCTTAACACAATAAACCTACTAAGGTCCTACATACCCTTGTGGTAGAGTAGACCAATTATAGAGGAAAAGCATGCCTATTTTCAAGTTAAAATAGCAATGATGGCTAGCCCATCATCTATATGTTAGAACTTGATGCACTTCCTTGAATACCTAAGTACATGTTTACTAGTCAAAGTGACTCACATTAGCAATAATGTGTAGATATTCAAAGAAAGATGGAAAGTATCCAATCGCCACTCACTCTCCACTGGTGACGAAACACATTTAAATGTTGTCTAATCCAGTGGGAGCTGTAAGCTTTATTACCTTGCAAGTTGCCCATCTTATTTCCAGATTGTCTTGAAATAATACATTACTTTCCACAAGTTAAGCATCATAGTTTATGTAAGAACCATTGCATAGATTTTATAAGATAACTTGTCGCGTTCCTGATGTTGCTTCCTGAAATGTTATCTATAAAATTGTTATGCATGATTCATTATTAAAACGATAAAGTTCTACATATCTATATTTTGATTTTGACTAAAAATCATATGTTATCTTAGACATTGTCATATTGCTCTCATGATGTTGTGCCATGCACAAGTGGGAGAAATCTTGAAATCTTAATTGTGTGCAAGGTACAACATATAACAATATGACTAATAGTTTTTCTTGACTGAAAGGTAAGAAACTAAGATTCTACTAGGACTTCTACACATAAAATGTAGGTTGCCCTAATTAGAACAAATATCAAGATAACATGAAATGCTACTTCAACATATTCACTGAATTGTTTAGTAAGTATGATTATGTTTTCTTGTAAAGCCATAATCATGAAGTATGAAATTAACTTGAATCTACTGTTGAGGCCAAGTGTCGGCGCTCGTAATTACTTTAGTTGAATATGTTTAGGTCTCTTGTAAAGACACAAACATAATTTCCGTTAATTGTTGAAAGACTTATAACGTAAAGTAAGACGTTGATTTGTTATGTCTTCTTGTTAAGACATGTACACTTACGACGTATAATATTAAATGTTTATGTTTTCTAGTCAAAACATGCACATGATGTAAAGTATGCAGTAGGCTAAAATTACTATTGATGCCATCTGGTTTGACTTGGTTGGTAAATATGTAAGCCCAAAAGTATAAGTTCATCTAATGAGTTGTGTGATAGTCTCACAACATCAGTCCTCATGGAATACCACAACTTTATGGTATGTCCATCATGGAAAATCAAACACTATTGATATTGTTTGATTTTTGATGACTTAAACTGTTTTACCTCCAAAGCTATCAAGGTTAGAAATTGGGTGTGCCATGTGTACACTCAATATGATTCCAACCCAGAAGGAATTTAAGACACCATTGTATTATGGCATGGGATGAATCTCATTATGTCTTAATTGAAGTTCTGAATTTGTTAACTACTTAAGAGTAAGTAATTAACAAACTAGAGTCAAGAACTAATGGTGTATTTTGGATGTCCCACTTGAAAACAATTTATTGTTACTCAAGATGCTGAGTATCTAGAGATTAGTCTCTACATACAAAAGCAAGTGGGAGTACCTTTAGACCTTGAAGTTATTCAAGAACTAAATACACAACCTTCTGAATACACTTGCTAATGTCATACTATGGTTGAACATGCATATGTTAAACCATAGATTGATATCTCTCATTCATAAATCCGCAAGGATACCTCTTGCACCTTTATGATATATTTTTTATATCAATGCTGAGGGACATAAGTTAGAGGATCATGGTGAACCTGCTAACTACTGAGATGCATTATCAGATATTGTATCTGATGAGTAGCTCAAAACTATGAATGTTAAGATGCAGCCCTTGAAAGACAATCACTCATGGAGCTTGATTGATCTCTTACCAATCAGTTAGACTGTGAGGTTAAGAATGAGTTTCTTGATAAGAAGACTCAAAAGGGAAAACTTGTACACACATTTAATGCACGACTAGTAAAAGGAGTTTACTCGTACTCAAGAAATTGACTATGACTAAATCTTTCTACCTAGAAACATTAAATGTATAAAGATGATTAATAGTCATACCTGTTTTCATGTAAATGAAATATGACAATAGGATATCAAAACACTTTTCTTGTTGATTACCTTTGCGAGGACGATGAGTAATCAAAAGGGTTTATGAATCCATATAATCTTTATTATGTATACAAGATAAAATAATCCATGTGTGGATTAGATCATGCATCTAGGAGCAAAGATCTTGAGTTAATTATAAAATCATTAATTTGATTTTGATTAATAAGATTACTCCTAAGTGCGCTAAGAGCAAGTTGGAGCACTGTATTTATTTTCTTAAATCTCATATGTCATTAACATATTAGAAACAATATTCCATCTAAGCTAGACTTTAATCCTTAGCTTGGAATGAAGTTTCTCTTGAGGGATTTATAAAATAAGACATACAACCTTATGTATATGTTTATTAGAATAAACATAAGCGGTTATTAAGTCTAAACATAATATGACACGTTATTGAGGGGAGTCTCAATGATCAATCTCACTTGATGAGATTGAACACATGAGTGAAAATCTTAAGTTCAACTAAAGGATTCATCATGTAAGTCATATTACGCATTGGACTATGTATATATCATTTGCATGAATGCAAGATGATTTGATAACAACAAATATCTAAGTGAAAGTCATTAAATAATTGTTAAAAGAACATTATAATGGACCTACAAAGGACCAAAGATATGTTCAAACGTTTACGAATATTTGAGGAACTCTGTTTTGTTTGCTACGCTGATGCTTATTTAACTGAGATGATACTCAACCCTAGTCGTGGTAGGATGTCATCATGAATGATGACATTGCTGACTAGATGTGCTCGACTGAGAGCACTAGTGCGTTATACATTAAAAGAATAAGAATACTTTATAGTTTGAGAAACTGTACAGATGACTGTCTAATGTAGGTGTTTTGCTGGCTTCAAACACCCTATGGAATGTATTGTTGCAACACTCGTCTTGTACTTGAATGCACACATACAAAGGACAATCAACATTCAAACCTTTCATGAGTTTTGAAATAAGTATTCTCAAAGTTTACTCAGATGACTACTTGTTGTCTTGTACAATATAATTTGATCATGGTGGGAACATCGGATTCCTACATATGAGTAGTCTTATGCATATCTGTTTCTAGTTCTAAAGTTAACAGAACTAAACCCAAAACAGATTTAATTAGGGTAAAAGCTATAGAATACCAACGTACTTTCAAAAAAGTACCAAGTTGAACCATTTACTTTTTTATTGCTTACTTGACCAACGAACTTTCAAATTTTAATTCGACTTGAAACATTTCTTTAGACCGTTAGTCTTCATGTGGCAACGTTAGTCCTATTAGTCAACGAACGTTTGCAAAGTTAGTCCTTTTATACTAACGATTTAGACCGTTAGTCTTCATGTGGCAACGTTAGTCCTATTAGTCAACGAACGTTTGCAAAGTTAGTCCTTTTATACTAACGATTGTTTTTAATTAACTAAAAATTTGGAAAAAAAAATTTAAAAAATTCGAAAAATTTTAAAAATTTATAAAAATTCAAAAAATTTATAAAAATTCAAAAAACTTATAAAATTTCGAAAAAATTTTAAAAATTCAAAAAAAATTTTAAAAATTCGAAAAACTTATAAAAATTTCAAAAATTTATAAAAATTCGAAAATATTTTAAAAATTCGAAAAAACTTATAAAATTTCGAAAAATTTTTAAAAATTCGAAAAGTTTATAAAAATTCAAAAAATTTATAAAAAATTTACAAAAATTCGAAAAATTTATAAAAATTCAAAAAATTTATAAAAATTCAAAAAACTTATAAAATTTCGAAAAATTTTTAAAAATTCAAAAAAATTTTAAAAATTCGAAAAAACATATAAAAATTTTAAAAATTCGAAAAAACTTATAAAAATTTCAAAAAAAATTTAAAAATTCGAAAAAAACTTATAAAAATTTCAAAAACTTATAAAAATTTTAAAATTTTTTTGAATTTTTAAAATTTTTTTGAAATTTTATAAGTTTTTTGGAATTTTTAAAATTTTTTTCAATTTTTAAAATTTTTTCTAAATTTTATAAGTTTTTTGAATTTTTATAAATTTTTCGAATTTTTGTAATTTTTTTAAATTTTTTATAAAATTTTTGAATTTTTATAAGTTTTTCGAAATTTTAAAAAATTTTCGAAATTTTATAAGTTTTTTCGAATTTTTAAAATATTTTCGAATTTTTATAAATATTTGAAATTTTTATAAGTTTTTTCGAATTTTTAAAATTTTTTCGAAATTTTATAAGTTTTTTGGAATTTTTAAAATTTTTTTCAATTTTTAAAAATTTTTCTAAATTTTATAAGTTTTTTGAATTTTTATAAAATTTTTGAATTTTTATAAATTTTTCGAATTTTTGTAATTTTTTTAAATTTTTTATAAATTTTTTGAATTTTTATAAGTTTTTCGAATTTTTAAAAATTTTTCGAAATTTTATAAGTTTTTTCGAATTTTTAAAATATTTTCGAATTTTTATAAATTTTTGAAATTTTTATAAGTTTTTTCGAATTTTTAAAATTTTTTTGAATTTTTAAAAATTTTTCGAAATTTTATAAGTTTTTTGAATTTTTATAAATTTTTTGAATTTTTATAAATTTTTCGAATTTTTTTAAATTTTTTAAATTTTTTATAAATTTTTTGAATTTTTATAAACTTTTCGAATTTTTAAAAATTTTTTGAAATTTTATAAGTTTTTTCGAATTTTTAAAATATTTTCGAATTTTTATAAGTTTTTTCAAATTTTTAAAATTTTTTTGAATTTTTAAAAGTTTTTTGAAATTTTATAAGTTTTTTGAATTTTTATAAATTTTTCGAATTTTTTTAAATTTTTTTCGAAATTTTATAAGTTTTTCGAACTTTTATAGATTTTTTGAATTTTTAAAAATTTTTCAAATTTTTTTAAATTTTTTTCAAAATTTTTTAAGTTTTTTCGAATTTTTATAAATTTTTTGAATTTTTAAAAAATTTTCGAATTTTTTTAAATTTTTTTCCAAATATTTAGTTAATTAAAAACAATCGTTAGTATAAAATGACTAACTTTGCAAACGTTCGTTGACTAATAGGACTAACTTTGCCACGTGAAGACTAACGGTCTAAATCGTTAGTATAAAAGGACTAACTTTGTAAACGTTCGTTGACTAATAGGACTAACGTTGCCACATGAAGACTAATGGTCTAAAGAAATGTTTCAAGTCGAATTAAAATTTGAAAGTTCGTTGGTCAAGTAAGCAATAAAAAAGTAAATGGTTCAACTTGGTACTTTTTTGAAAGTACGTTGGTATTCTATAGCTTTTACCCATTTAATTAAGTCTGGCTTAAAACAAGTTAAGTCTGTTCGACCACTTAAGTCTGTTTACCCAAAACTAGCAGTTAAAAATGCAAAATCAACGTTTAAATATGCATTAAAAACTACTAGAAGGCCTTTTCAATCAAAAGCAGTGATTCAAAAACAAATTTGGAAACCTAAAGGTTCTACTGCTAGGGAAAAGAAGGCAAATGCTGTTAAGTCCTCAGCATGTTAGGTTTGGAGACCAATTAAACCCAATGGTGCATCAATCATTTTAAAATGGATTGATTACATTGATGCAAGAGGCAGATCCAAGTCAGTAATGGCTTGGATCCCCAAAGAAAACTAATTTCTTTATACATGTGCAGGAACATTCAAATGCTAAACAAAGATATCATGGATACTCAAATAATGTATGTTCAAGTCAAATAACTGACAACATATCATTTATTTAAATCATTGGATATGTTACCATCAAAGAAGGAATAGGTTTCAGAATTACTGGTAATAATACTAGTAAATTGCAAAAGTTTATTCTGTTAGTCATATGATAATGCTGCTATAAGACGTATGCTTTGCATATTGTTTCTTGGTTTTGGACTAACATTTTCAGGAATGAACTTTGAGCAAAAAGGTGTTTCAAGTGAAATGGAAGCAGCAGAATGTTATACAAAGTTGCTAACATAATAGGTTTATGATAGAAAGAGTTTGGGAATTTCAAACCTCCTTAAAATTTCTTTCTTGAAGCTTGATTATGATATTTCACATTGAATTGATGACTTAGTTGATCAGACAATAACTGATTCAACTCACTTTCTATCATTTTATACTTTTAAGTATAATGAGTAAGTCTAAGGACATCTGATAGAAAGAACAGCTAGTAAAAGTGAATCTAACACTTGTGTTAGAGGCAACAATTGCTATGAGCTGGAAACCCTGTCAAGAAAGCCTTTTGAATAGGTTTATCTTTACACAGGCAGTTATTTATAACTGAAAAACATTGGTTCTCACACAACCAGAGGTTGCTTTAAACCGAAATTTTGATTAAGTGTCTGTTACACACTTAATCCCTTCAAAATGGTTGAAAGCAGTATGATTTTTCAATTCTAAAATCATGAACATACTGCTAAGTCAAATAATTTCTTAAAAGGATTTTCAAAGGATTCAGAAAAACCATCCATTGATGGACCATGAGTCAAATGCCCCATGAATTACCTCTCATAGGAGTTAACACACCTAGAAGTGATGAGGGCAGAAACTTAAACTCTTAAGGAATTGATGGCTTCATGTACAATATTGTCTGAAAACAAGTTCTAATTGGTAGATCAGATGATAATGGGATGATGGTGAGAGATCTTCCAAACAGGGGAGGAAATGTTATTTACATCTCAGGGGAGGAAACATCTCAGGGGAGGAAATAAAGCCCAAGGAAGATTAACCAATGAAAGGGAGGAAAAGACAAGAGCATACAAGATGATGATATGGTGTATTCTATATATTCAGAAGGGATGAAGCATTCCAAAGGAGAAAGTTCTATCTAGGTCAAAGGAAGAGAGCTTTCAGTTTCAATTTCAGTTCACTCCGTTTGTTCATCACTTGCAAAGGCATGCTGAAAGATGATTTCACTTGTTGAAACAAGCATCCAAGATACACAGCACCATTGCCTCTTATAATTTCTCCATCCAAGGAAATTGCACCATCTTTTAGGTCAATGTTTGAAGTCTAAAGATGTGTGTTGATATTGTTGAAGTCAAAGATCAGAAAGCAGATAAGTTACTGAGATAGATTTTAATCTTTCAGAATAGAAGAAAGTTCAGTCCAAGGGTCTAACTATGAAGTGTTTGAAAGATCTTCACAATCCATAATTTAATTCAGAAACATGTTGAAATGGATTCACATGTTTAGGGGAGGATTGTTGGGAATTAAATATTCTGAAGTTTAAGTATCGGGAAAATCTCTTAAGTGATTAAATCTGGTAGCAGTAGAGTTAAGTCTGGTGAGTTCCAAAGTTAAGTCTGCTGGTTATCTGCTGGTTAAGTCTGGTCGTTGAAATTAAGTCTGGTGTTTAAGACAAGTATTAATTCTGGTGACTATCAGAGTTAATTCTGGTTGACGAAGATATTAAGTCTGGTTGACTAAAAGTCAAATATACACGGTAGATAATATCTTACCCCATGTGCTCAGTCTTTATCTTATACTCACAGAACAAGTTGTAACATAGATACATGTTGTATCTTAGTTACTTACACACATAAGATAAGCTAGCAAGTAGTTCGATTAGACTTGATGTGACTTAACAATATTGTAAAGATCTTCTTGGACTATAAAAGAATATCTTAGTTTAGTTCTAGTGTGTGTGTTCAAATAAGTGTTTACTTAGAACTTGATAGAACTTTCATAAGCATCAACAACAAACAACATCAAACCTTTGTATCATTATCAATAATATTAATCGTTTGGTGTTAACTCTAAATTGTTCTTTATTAAATTCAAACGACCACCATTGTTCCATTTACATACAACAAATTACCTTCTAAGTGTGATTAAGTAAATTCCGCGTACTTGATCATATTAACTCAAGTATCACATATACAAAGCGATAAAGGTTTAACCACCTTAAGTGTATATCGAATCCTAACAATATCCATATAAAACAATACGATAATGAGTATATTAGGGGGAAATTGACACTAAAATATCATGACGATTTGATGTCATCATTTGGTTAGTTAGAAAAAGTGGACCCTCGAGTTCTATTTTCCTTATTTTAGCCACAAAACTTCCTACACTTTTATACTTTAGCACTATAACTTATAACTTAACCCCTTTCCTTATAAAATACATACTAATACAATATTATACTATCATTTATATAATATAATAATTGTTGGGATTTAAAGCTTCCAAGGTGTTAATGTTGCTCATGATGTTAAGACTGCTCAGGTATTATAATGCAAGTCATTATTGCTGCTAGTTATAAAGGCTAATGCTGCTTATGGAAGTTAAGACTGCTAGAGTACATTAAGACTGCTGACAGACTTCAAGGAAAAATACCCTAAGTAGTTAATGCTGCTAGAAGGAAACTTAGTACTGCTAGTACTAAGTTAATGTTGCTAGAGATTTAATGCTGCCAGAACAAAGAGTTAGTGCTGCTGATGTATTATTAGTGTTGCTGGAGTATTAGAGTCGGTTATTATGTATAGTATTTCTAGATATGTATAGAAAAGATTCTATAAAGATTTATCTTGTATAG